>CM038723.1:24329465-24929465 GCA_021613375.1 Megaleporinus macrocephalus | reverse complement strand
AACATACTGAACATATAACATAACAATACTTTTAGCCAAACAAATACAAAATCCTTTTGACTCTACTTAACTGCAGAGAAGTATAGAGGAAAAATCTATTAAAAGCTGACTGTAAGAACCCAGATGTAAAATTTTGATCTCACTTGACTTTAATAATCATCAGATAATTATCAAGCCCAACAAGTGAGGGACAAGGAAAAAAAACAAGAAATACATTCAAAGGGTGCCAAACTGGAGCCAAGAACCAATAAGCTTCAAAAGGCTGTGAGGGTGTTCTGCCACTAGAGGGAGATGTTTCTCTTAGCAGAAAGGCAAAAGAAAAGCAAACCACTCTCCAACAATCTGGGCTTTCAGTTCTCTCTGACGAATGAATTTGCTAATTAATGCTCTAATGATTATTGATCTGTTTTCATGCTGTTGGAGGCCTAAGAACAGAAAGGCTCATTTGATATGCTCAGCGGAGACTCTGCCGGATGGGGCTGATTTGTTAAGTGAGGGAAAGAAGGATGGTGTATGTACACAGTGTTTGCAAATAGTGTTTTATTTCTAAATAGAAATAGTGCTCTGTGAACGTGTGTATGCATATGAACTCACAAGCAGTGCACCACAGTGCGTCCCTCTCCTCCGTCATACTCCTCCTGCCATTTGTCCACCTGGTGAATGAGTTTGAGGAAGGAGCGTTTGGACACGGGTGTGTCCCTGTACATGGGCCAGCCCAGGAACTGAAACTGCTGCACCATACGGTAGCCATCCTGAGGCTGGAAAACAAACACAGACGGTCCAAATGAGCGGTCATCAGTGCTACTATACAAAAATAATACAGTTCAATAACAGTCCTGGCTTTTGGCCTTTAGCCTCGTAACCTTGTCAGTCACTTTAAATAAGTCAACAAGCTGTATTGTGATTGGTTGGGTGAGTAAAATAAGTCAGCAGGCTGTATTGTGATTGGTTGGGTGAGTAAAATAAGTCAGCAGGCTGTATTGTGATTGGTAGGGTGAGTAAAATAAGTCAGGTAGACTGTGTTGTGATTGGTTGGGTGAGTAATATAAGTCAACAAGCTGTATTGTGATTGGTAGGGTGAGTAAAATAAGTCAGTAGACTGTGTTGTGATTGCTTCGGTGAGTAAAATAAGTCAGCAGGCTGTGTTGTGATTGGTAGGGTGAGTAAAATGAGTCAGCAGGCTGTATCGTGATTGGTAGGGTGAGTAAAATAAGTCAGTAGGCTGTATTGTGATTGGTAGGGTGAGTAAAATGAGTCAGCAGGCTGTATCGTGATTGGTAGGGTGAGTAAAATAAGTCAGTAGGCTGTATTGTGATTGGTAGGGTGAGTAAAATAAGTCAGCAGGCTGTATTGTGATTGGTAGGGTGAGTAAAATAAGTCAGCAGGCTGTATTGTGATTGGTAGGGTGAGTAAAATAAGTCAGCAGGCTGTATTGTGATTGGTAGGGTGAGTAAAATAAGTCAGCAGGCTGTATTGTGATTGGTTGGGTGAGTAATATAAGTCAGTAGGCTGTATTGTGATTGGTAGGGTGAGTAAAATAAGTCAGTAGACTGTGTTGTGATTGGTTGGGTGAGTAATATAAGTCAGCTGGCTGTATTGTGATTGGTAGGATAAGTAAAGTAAGTCAGCTGGCTGTATCGTGATTGGTTGGGTGAGTAAAATAAATCAGCATGCTGTATTGTGATTGGTTGGGTGAGTAAAATAAGTCAGCAGGCTGGATTGTGATTGGTAGGGTGAGTAATATAAGTCAGCAGGCTGTATTGTGATTGGTTGGGTGAGTAATATAAGTCAGCAGGCTGGATTGTGATTGGTTGGGTGAGTAAAATAAGTCAGCTGGCTGTATTGTGATTGGTAGGGTGAGTAAAATAAGTCAGCTGGCTGGATTGTGATTGGTAGGATGAGTAAAGTAAGTCAGCTGGCTGTATCGTGATTGGTTGGGTGAGTAAAATAAATCAGCATGCTGTATTGTGATTGGTTGGGTGAGTAAAATAAGTCAGTAGGCTGTATCGTGATTGGTTGGGTGAGTAAAATAAGTCAGCATGCTGCATTGTGATTGGTAGGGTAAGTAAAATAAGTCAGTAGACTGTGTTATGATTGGTTGGGTGAGTAATATAAGTCAGCTGGCTGTATTGTGATTGGTAGGGTGAGTAAAATAAGTCAGTAGACTGTTTTGTGATTGGTAGGGTGAGTAATATAAGTCAACAAGCTGTATTGTGATTGGTAGGGTGAGTAAAATAAGTCAATAGACTGTGTTGTGATTGCTTCGGTGAGTAAAATAAGTCAGCAGGCTCTATTGTGATTGGTTGGGTGAGTAATATAAGTCAGCAGGCTGGATTGTGATTGGTAGGGTGAGTAAAATAAGTCAGCAGGCTGTATCGTGATTGGTTGGGTGAGTAAAATAAGTCAGCTGGCTGTATTGTGATTGGTAGGATAAGTAAAGTAAGTCAGCTGGCTGTATCGTGATTGGTTGGGTGAGTAAAATAAATCAGCATGCTGTATTGTGATTGGTTGGGTGAGTAAAATAAGTCAGTAGGCTGTATCGTGATTGGTTGGGTGAGTAAAATAAGTCAGCATGCTGCATTGTGATTGGTAGGGTGAGTAAAATAAGTCAGTAGACTGTGTTGTGATTGGTTGGGTGAGTAATATAAGTCAGCTGGCTGTATTGTGATTGGTAGGGTGAGTAAAATAAGTCAGTAGGCTGTGTTGTGATTGGTTGGGTGAGTAAAATAAGTCAGCTGGCTGTATCGTGATTGGTTGGGTGAGTAAAATAAGTCAGCATGCTGGATTGTGATTGGTAGGGTGAGTAAAATAAGTCAGCAGGCTGTATTGTGATTGGTAGGGTGAGTAAAATAAGTCAGCAGGCTGTATTGTGATTGGTAGGGTGAGTAAAATAAGTCAGCAGCCTGTATTGTGATTGGTAGGGTGAGTAAAATAAGTCAGCATGCTGCATTGTGATTGGTTGGGTGAGTAATATAAGTCAGTAGACTGTGTTGTGATTGGTAGGGTGAGTAAAATAAGTCAGCAGGCTGTATTGTGATTGGTAGGGTGAGTAAAATAAGTCAGCAGGCTGTATTGTGATTGGTAGGGTGAGTAAAATAAGTCAGTAGGCTGTATTGTGATTGGTAGGGTGAGTAAAATAAGTCAGCAGGCTGTATCGTGATTGGTAGGGTGAGTAAAATAAGTCAGTAGGCTGTATTGTGATTGGTAGGGTGAGTAAAATAAGTCAGCAGGCTGTATTGTGATTGGTAGGGTGAGTAAAATAAGTCAGCAGGCTGTATCGTGATTGGTAGGGTGAGTAAAATAAGTCAGTAGGCTGTATTGTGATTGGTAGGGTGAGTAAAATAAGTCAGCAGGCTGTATTGTGATTGGTAGGGTGAGTAAAATAAGTCAGCAGGCTGTATTGTGATTGGTAGGATAAGTAAAGTAAGTCAGCTGGCTGTATCGTGATTGGTTGGGTGAGTAAAATAAATCAGCATGCTGTATTGTGATTGGTTGGGTGAGTAATATAAGTCAGCAGGCTGGATTGTGATTGGTAGGGTGAGTAATATAAGTCAGCAGGCTGTATTGTGATTGGTTGGGTGAGTAATATAAGTCAGCAGGCTGGATTGTGATTGGTAGGGTGAGTAAAATAAGTCAGCAGGCTGTATCGTGATTGGTTGGGTGAGTAAAATAAGTCAGCTGGCTGTATTGTGATTGGTAGGATAAGTAAAGTAAGTCAGCTGGCTGTATCGTGATTGGTTGGGTGAGTAAAATAAATCAGCATGCTGTATTGTGATTGGTTGGGTGAGTAAAATAAGTCAGTAGGCTGTATCGTGATTGGTTGGGTGAGTAAAATAAGTCAGCATGCTGCATTGTGATTGGTAGGGTGAGTAAAATAAGTCAGTAGACTGTGTTGTGATTGGTTGGGTGAGTAATATAAGTCAGCTGGCTGTATTGTGATTGGTAGGGTGAGTAAAATAAGTCAGTAGGCTGTGTTGTGATTGGTTGGGTGAGTAAAATAAGTCAGCTGGCTGTATCGTGATTGGTTGGGTGAGTAAAATAAGTCAGCATGCTGGATTGTGATTGGTAGGGTGAGTAAAATAAGTCAGCAGGCTGTATTGTGATTGGTAGGGTGAGTAAAATAAGTCAGCAGGCTGTATTGTGATTGGTAGGGTGAGTAAAATAAGTCAGCAGCCTGTATTGTGATTGGTAGGGTGAGTAAAATAAGTCAGCATGCTGCATTGTGATTGGTTGGGTGAGTAATATAAGTCAGTAGACTGTGTTGTGATTGGTAGGGTGAGTAAAATAAGTCAGCAGGCTGTATTGTGATTGGTAGGGTGAGTAAAATAAGTCAGCAGGCTGTATTGTGATTGGTAGGGTGAGTAAAATAAGTCAGTAGGCTGTATTGTGATTGGTAGGGTGAGTAAAATAAGTCAGCAGGCTGTATCGTGATTGGTAGGGTGAGTAAAATAAGTCAGTAGGCTGTATTGTGATTGGTAGGGTGAGTAAAATAAGTCAGCAGGCTGTATTGTGATTGGTAGGGTGAGTAAAATAAGTCAGCAGGCTGTATCGTGATTGGTAGGGTGAGTAAAATAAGTCAGTAGGCTGTATTGTGATTGGTAGGGTGAGTAAAATAAGTCAGCAGGCTGTATTGTGATTGGTAGGGTGAGTAAAATAAGTCAGCAGGCTGTATTGTGATTGGTAGGATAAGTAAAGTAAGTCAGCTGGCTGTATCGTGATTGGTTGGGGTGAGTAAAATAAATCAGCATGCTGTATTGTGATTGGTTGGGTGAGTAATATAAGTCAGCAGGCTGGATTGTGATTGGTAGGGTGAGTAATATAAGTCAGCAGGCTGTATTGTGATTGGTTGGGTGAGTAATATAAGTCAGCAGGCTGGATTGTGATTGGTAGGGTGAGTAATATAAGTCAGCAGGCTGTATTGTGATTGGTTGGGTGAGTAATATAAGTCAGCAGGCTGGATTGTGATTGGTAGGGTGAGTAATATAAGTCAGCAGGCTGTATTGTGATTGGTTGGGTGAGTAATATAAGTCAGCAGGCTGGATTGTGATTGGTAGGGTGAGTAAAATAAGTCAGCAGGCTGTATTGTGATTGGTTGGGTGAGTAATATAAGTCAGTAGGCTGTATTGTGATTGGTAGGGTGAGTAAAATAAGTCAGTAGACTGTGTTGTGATTGGTTGGGTGAGTAAAATAAGTCAGCTGGCTGTATTGTGATTGGTAGGATAAGTAAAGTAAGTCAGCTGGCTGTATCGTGATTGGTTGGGTGAGTAAAATGAATCAGCATGCTGTATTGTGATTGGTTGGGTGAGTAAAATAAGTCAGTAGGCTGTATTGTGATTGGTAGGGTGAGTAAAATAAGTCAGTAGACTGTTTTGTGATTGGTAGGGTGAGTAAAATAAGTCAGTAGACTGTTTTGTGATTGGTAGGGTGAGTAATATAAGTCAACAAGCTGTATTGTGATTGGTAGGGTGAGTAAAATAAGTCAGTAGACTGTGTTGTGATTGCTTCGGTGAGTAAAATAAGTCCGCAGGCTGTATTGTGATTGGTTGGGTGAGTAAAATAAGTCAGTAGACTGTGTTGTGATTGGTTGGGTGAGTAATATAAGTCAGCTGGCTGTATTGTGATTGGTAGGATAAGTAAAGTAAGTCAGCTGGCTGTATCGTGATTGGTTGGGTGAGTAAAATAAATCAGCATGCTGTATTGTGATTGGTTGGGTGAGTAATATAAGTCAGCAGGCTGGATTGTGATTGGTAGGGTGAGTAATATAAGTCAGCAGGCTGTATTGTGATTGGTTGGGTGAGTAATATAAGTCAGCAGGCTGGATTGTGATTGGTAGGGTGAGTAAAATAAGTCAGCAGGCTGTATCGTGATTGGTTGGGTGAGTAAAATAAGTCAGCTGGCTGTATTGTGATTGGTAGGATAAGTAAAGTAAGTCAGCTGGCTGTATCGTGATTGGTTGAGTGAGTAAAATAAATCAGCATGCTGTATTGTGATTGGTTGGGTGAGTAAAATAAGTCAGCAGGCTGTATTGTGATTGGTAGGGTGAGTAAAATAAGTCAGCAGGCTGTATTGTGATTGGTAGGGTGAGTAAAATAAGTCAGCAGGCTGTATTGTGATTGGTAGGGTGAGTAAAATAAGTCAGCAGGCTGGATTGTGATTGGTTGGGTGAGTAATATAAGTCAGCAGGCTGGATTGTGATTGGTAGGGTGAGTAAAATAAGTCAGCAGGCTGTATCGTGATTGGTTGGGTGAGTAAAATAAGTCAGCTGGCTGTATTGTGATTGGTAGGATAAGTAAAGTAAGTCAGCTGGCTGTATCGTGATTGGTTGGGTGAGTAAAATAAGTCAGCTGGCTGTATCGTGATTGGTTGGGTGAGTAAAATAAGTCAGCATGCTGTATTGTGATTGGTTGGGTGAGTAAAAGAAGTCAGCAGGCTGTATCGTGATTGGTTGGGTGAGTAAAATAAGTCAGTATGCTGTGTTGTGATTGGTAGGGTGAGTAAAATAAGTCAGCTGGCTGTATTGTGATTGGTAGGATGAGGAAAGTAAGTCAGCTGGCTGTATCGTGATTGGTAGGATGGGTAAAGTAAGTCAGCTGGCTGTATTGTGATATATGAATGATATAAGTCAGCAAGCTATATCGTGATTGGTTGGGTGAGAAAAAAGACTGCATGCTGTATTGTGATTGGTGAGGTTAGAGTGGAATGGGTAAAATAATTCGGTAGATTTTGTTTTGATTGGTTGCGTGATTAAAATAAATGACCAGGTTGGCATTGTTGGGTCAGGTAAATAAGTTAAAGGCTGTATTGTGTTTGATGGGGACTGTAAAATTAATCAACAGGCTGTGTTGTGTTTGGTGGGATAAATAACAAATCAGCAAGTTGTGTGTGATTGGTGGATTGAGTAAAATAAACCAAAGGCTGTGCTGTTATTGTTGGAATCAGTGAAACAGATCAGCAGGGTATGCGGCCATTGGTGGAAAGCAGGTCTAACTGAGTATAAGTGAGCTATGTGTGGTTGGGACAGCTGCGGCAGGCCTAGATGATGTCATGGAGGTTGACATGACACTGTAATAAGCTTACAGCAGGTGAGATGAGGTGGCCATCCAAGCCAGTTTGAGTGTATGTGTTTGTGTAACACCCACCCGAGCAGCATTGTAAATGCGGAATATCCTGCTGATTATGTCCTCCTCAAGATCAGCTGACACAAACTCCACCTGCAGTGGGCCATGCCGATGCACACCGTTCTCTGGCCAGTACTGTGGACACAGCTACACACATACACATACAGAATTAACATGACAGCAGCAGGTGTAGCAAGAAAACATTTATGAAACACTATTCAGGTCATACATTCTCTTATTGTAAACTTTCATTTTTTGCCTTTCCTGCAGATGAAAGATTCTGCAGATTACAAAAGCTCACACAAAAGAAAGCAGCACACCAAACAAATGCAAACAGTTCCAGCAAATATGCACATAAAAAACGAGTATTCCAGCAGAGATTTTTCTTTTTTATTAAAAATTAATCCGGAGAAGCTTTGAATGTCACAGCGACAGTAAGAATAAAGTCATTCGGTCTTACAAAGAATCAGATCTTTTGCCTTTTCATTATTTATTCATATATTCAAATCATCTCCTATTTGATCGTTTCCATTAGAAATGCTCCATGCAGACTACATATTTCATTCTCAGGCAATAGGCGAGTGATTGTGTTGCTTTTTGTAAAGGAATAAGTGATGAGAAGAGGATATGGAGCCTGTGTGAGTGTCTCTCAGCAGGGCCAGATTGGCTCTTTAGTTTTGGATATGTAGGGTAGAAAGAGAGAGGTCTGTTCGTTTTGCTGAGAGCACGAGACGGCCCCCGTTTCCCCCTCGCTGGAGTGCCGCAGCTGAGAAGGCACTGTTTCAACACCCACCTGCCAGTGTGTGCACAGAAGTAAGCATGCTTTGATGCACAACAGGCAAGTTCACACATTAGTGACGACTTCCATTGACTTCTTTTTACTGTAGCTGAATAAAGCTATGTCTACACCTCGGCTTCACACTAACTGTAACCTCAATAATGAAAATGAAATGAAAAAACAAACAAACAAACAAACAAACAAGAAATGTTGCCTTTGTAGTAAAAAGAGCTTTTTTGCTAGTGAGGACCAGCCAAATGTCCTCATATGTACAAAACGTACATAATCTGGGCACCAACGGTCAAAACACACCCCCACAAAGGGGCAACTCAGTTCTGTGCCAACATGGTAGGAAATTGTATTTGAATTAAGAGATGCTGAATTTCCTACTGGGCCCACAAAGTCCCCAAATATAATAATATACAGTGTGTAATGTGTGGGACCTTACTTAGTAGGTCATTCTGGGTTTCTGAGTTTTCAGCCCTCTCACTGGTGATGTGAGGAAAGCTTTTTTTAAATCATTTAGCAATCAACAATGCAAAATCATGAAATTGTTAAGATTGTTGAGATCATAAAGTTTTAGCTGAAAATTAACTAAATAACAATTTAAATATCTTTAGTGGCCAAACTGGCAGATTAGCTATCTTTCGTCCTAGTTATTGATTCATAGTAGCCCAATTGAGGACAAAGAACTCAAACTCAAATAAACAAACATTACTCATTGTTGCCCTCTATAGGTGTTATAGCGCAAATCAGAATTTCAGAATTTTGTTTCTGTAAGACCCAAGAAGCCTAGATAAAAATGTATGTTATTTGCATAGGACTGTAAAAGGTAACATCTAAATACAATAACTGCATTTATCATAAAGCCACTACTACATTTAAATATTTTGAAAAATATATTTGCGGTCTGCCCTGATGTCATACAATTTAGGTTAAATCATTGGCCACTATGGGATAGCCTTCTGGTGTCATGTCAGCTCGTACTACTACTACTACTACTACTACTACTAATAATAATAATAATAATAATACATATAAATAATAATACAAAAGAAAAAATAGTACACAGTAATGATAGTAACACATTATCACTTTAAACTGTTTAAAAAACAATTAGTGCCATTAAAGCAGATTCTTTTTCATCTATGAATCACCCCTAGTTCTACTGCTACTAAGTGAATGCATGCCACTGTAGCCACTGTAGTGAATCAGATTGTATTAGAAGTCGCTCTGTACGCTTTGAATTGGTGAACGACGGAGAAGAAAGCCCTCTTGACTGGAAAGTTCCATTTCAACAAGTTCCATTTCCTAGCTGCCTCAGGGTTACAACCTATTATATCAATGGACAATGGAAAGTGCATTTACATGCTTTAACCGTCATGAAAACAGAGGAGAAATCATCAGAGGAAATCATGCTGAGCTGTGCACCAAAACTTTTATGGATGTAGGCAAGCAATGGAACGCTGCAAATAAAGTAAGCACACCCAGCACGGTAAAATTTCAACAGACTAAAAAATAAAATCAATTTGTGACCAGCGTTTCTCACAGGATGAGACCACAGTGGGTAGATCTCGCTTGGACTGCCTTGGGGGAAGAAAGATCAGTACATTTTAAAGCTAAATGCATCAATCTAATACGCTTAAAGAGCAAACTTTGTTCTAAAGAGTATTGTGCTTAAGTAATCATAAACACAATAGCTGTATGGGTATGAATGGTTGATGACACAGTAAAAGGGTCACATTACTTTACATTACAAACAGTTTAATGTTACATAAAGAGACAACTTGTTCCTTATAAGCTAAAAACAGTGCGCATGACATAATGTTGTATTTTTGCTGTAGCACTGAATTACATGTTGGAACTCAATAAAATATCAGTTTCTTCTTTACCTTCTACAGGGGTTGCCACAGCGAGTCAAGTGCCCTTTCTGACACAACCCTTGCCACATGCCCAGGCTTGGGACAACACACACTCATGGGCAATTCAGAGTGATCAATGTGTTTAGACTGTGGGAGAAAACCCACTCAAGCACGAGGAGAACATGCCAACTCCTCACAGAACGGCCCGGAGCAGGAATCCGACCCGGATCGTCTTGCTGTGAGGCAACTGTGCTAACCACTACACCACCGTGCTAACCACTACACCACCGTGCTAACCACTACACCACCGTGCTAACCACTACTTCACCATGCCGCCCTTCACTAAAGTATCAGTTTAAAGGACAAAAATACGCTACCGAATGCGTTAGCCACTCACTATGACTAACATAATGACACTGCACTTATCTATATTGTAAAACAGTCATTTTACTGGTGAGTTTCTTTTTTAAAGTGTCTTAAAAATCCCAGACACAATCTCCACCAACCCCTCTTAATTCCTTTACACGTGAATATAGATAAAAACTCATCTGATAAAATATTACAGTGATTAATGAGGAGAGGAAGCTGAACATGCATCTGTTTATTATGAGGAGTATCATTAGTGCAGTTGGCTAAAGTGTTTAGGAAATGGAAACTGAAACTGGGGAGTGACTGTTAAGCAGCAGGAGGCACTTTCACAATATTTATAAGTTCCAGTTTATCACACTTTAGCTTTATCTGTAAAAGTAGCTTTTTAGCATGATTTTAATTTGATTTGATTTTGATGCAGGTTCACATTTCAGTTGTGCGCATATGGTCAGTTGCTTGGTAACAGACATAACAGTTGATTGTCAGCTTCAAATGCGTGTGTGTACGTGTGCAGTTTGGTGGGTTGGGGGTGGTGGGATGGCTAGTGGAGTGGGCCTGACTAGTGAGAAATGCTTTGCAGAAGTAACAGGGCAAACCACAACGTTGTTTGTTATTATGAGAACTGTAAAGGTGTTTTCAGTTCAATATGAAATTGTGGCGAGACAAATTGCACTATGGAGGGCCGCCACAGTCTAGGTTTATTAATGGGAAACACAACACACAGTTGTGTGATTAATCATGATTACATGAGAACCCTAACAATGATACAGGAGAGAAACATAAATAATCAGGTACAGCTAATATACATTCTAAATAAAATAAATCTATTCCCTTACGAAGTTATGAGAAAAAGCAATCTGGAAGATATTAGGTATCGGATGTTTCTTGAACGAAAAAAGGGAGGTACAACCATATAGAGATAGTATGTAACGCTAATAGAGAGGGTCTCCGAAGGGGGGGTCTGAAGTAGATCCATTCACGTCCAGCAATTAAATTTAGAATGATGGGGAAGTGGTGGCACGTGGTGTGGTGGTTAGCACTATCACCTCACAGTGAAACGATCTGGGTTCGATTCCCAGTCTGGGCCATTCTGTGTGAAGTTTGCCCCCCGTAATTGGGTGGGTTTCGTCCCACTCATTCAAAAACATGCATGTTAGGTTGATTGGTCACTCTAAATCGCCTGTAAGTGTAATGAATGTTGGCCATTTGACAGACTGGTGAACTGTCCATGGTGTACCCTGCCTTCGCTCGATGGTGCTGGGATTGGCTCCACCATCATCCAATGGATGATGAGTAAGAACTGTTAAGTTTGTAATGACTGGTATGATGCAATTAGAATAGAATAACTTTTTTTTTGTTAATAACATCACAGATCACAAGTGTCAAGTGTCAAGTCATGATAACACACTTTTTATTCATATTTATCGACTGACTTCAATATTTCTTCAGATTTTTGGTCAGGAGGAGACATGAAGCAAAGAAAATGTAACATTTAAGATATGAATGGTTTAATTAATAGGTTAACAGCTATTTAGTTGTTTATAAGTTAATAACACTGTAAGAATCTTTATTTGGTCTATCCTAATAAAGTAGGAGTGGGAAGTAGTTGGTCTGATAGGAAAGAGGGAGACAGAAATGTGTGGGTGTGTGTGAATTTGCCCCTGGTACCTGGTCCTCATGGTCTCAGAGTGGCTACAGTCAGAATTTTGAATGAAAGCCTCCTCAGTGTAGAGAAGAGGGGGAGAGGCAGATGGGTTTTGGTGGTGGTGGGGTGATTCTCTCCACCCCTCTTGACTTTGATCCTGGGGTGTTATGACAGAGCCTCAGGCTGCTGCCCCCATAGAGTCTCACATAGACACACACACTCGGGCAGGTATGTACACACTGAACAGCACACTCATGCAGAGTCACGTACACACACACAAAAAAAAACATCTCTCTCTCTCTCTCTCTCTCTCTCTCTCTTCCTCCCAAACACATACGATCCCTTGTGCGCAAACACACTTGAGTACATGTCTGCAAGGTTTCTATATCTCTGCTAGTCATTCATTTTTAACCACTCTGTCTGATTACTCTACAGGGCAGCTTTTGATGTCTAACCTGAATCGTTTGAATTCCTTCATCAAAATACCTCTTTCCACGTAAATAATATTTATGAAGAATAACTCACAGGATAAAAAAATCACTTCTTACAGATCTTTTCCCACAGCAGAGCTTGAAGTAAACACCGAAACCAAAACTTTAAAACTTTAACATATTTCCCCCCGGTTTAGCTCTAGCTCTAGCTCTAGTTGATGATGTGTTGCATTACAACAGATGAGTAATCCAATGTGAATATGAGTGTCATATCTAAATTCATATTATATGTATAAAAGTGTTTATACATATATTTGTACATTTATATTTCAGTATATTTGCGGTCTGCCCTGATGTCATACAATTTAGGTTAAATCATTGGCCACTGTGGGATAGCCTTCTGGTGTCATGTCAGCTCGTACTACTACTACTACTACTGCTGCTACTAATAATAATAATAATATGTATAATATAAATAATAATACAATAATATTTATTAATTATTATGAAGAATAACTCACAGGATAAAGCTTGAAGTAAACACCGAAACCAAAACTTTAAAACTAGTTTAGCTCTAGCCGTCTATAACGTGCTGTTGATGATGTGTTGCATTACGACAGATGAGTTATCCAATGTGAATATGAGTGTCATATCTAAATTCATATTATATGTATAAAAGTGTTTATACATATATTTATACATATACATTTGGTGATGCTTAAGGTTAATTAAAACTAATTGAAACTGCTACACTGTACTACTCTGCTGTAAAAGAACAGACATATAGGGTGCAAACAGACACTACGAATAGGTTGTAGTTATTGGACTGTTTTGTATTTTTGGAACAGAGTGTTATTTTGCATTTAGTCTCTGTCTTATACACTTCACCCACCCGTTAATAGAGCGCCTGACGTTTTGCGAGCATGGACCACGTTAGGAAATGAGCCTGGGGGCGGTGCACATTCACAAGACTTGGGCTGGAGTTCTGGGTGGCTTTGGTACTTGTGTATGGATGGTGCCCCCCTTTTCCTTGGAATAAGAATGAAATATGGGGAGGAGATGGGGAGGTGGTGGGTACGATGTTGTTCAACACAGGAATGGGGTGAGAATGGGGGTGTATATATAGTCGGTAGAGGTAATCGGGGTGTGGTCCAGCTCCCAAAACTAAGTTACATAGTAACTTCACTAAGATTGGATTTTGTCGGTTAAACACAGATTGATTGTTTTTCAGTGTAGTCTGGAATGAGTTCCTGGACTGGATAAAGGTTTGTGAAGGTCATAGCTTCATATCTTTAAAAGTTATTCAAGAGTTGTCTCTTGAGTATTTAGAAGCTCCCACCCTGATGCAATGATACAACAGCGGTCTGTAGTTGGATAGTTTGCTTGTTAGTCAAATGGACTTTCCTGCCACTGGCCACTTCAGAGGAACAAAATACACTTGACTCTCTGAAAACAACCAAACATGTGGCTTGCATGAGTATTATGGGCATAATCTTGGTGTGGCAGGTGTGGGTTTGGTTTAGGATGCGTTAGCACCAGTGTTGGGGAAACGTGTCACAAACCAAACAAAATAGCATGTTACTCACTGGAACAGTACCGTGGAACAGTATTCACATTACACAGTATTCACAGTGACTTAGTAGCAAAGCTATGTGGGTGGTTTAATCTCCCCCACTGTGAAACATTACACTTCTTTTTTGGTCCTAGACATTTGTGCCTACTAGAGATCTTTTAACCACAAATAGATGGCGATCGCAAAGACTGAACCCTGTTTACTTGCTGTACTGACAGTGATACACTACACAGGGATTCAATAAAAAGAAACGCAAGATATTACTTTCCTGTATTTTTATTTTTAGCATTAAAGCATTTGATTTGTGCTTGGTGTCAGTAAAACCACAGAAACCAACGGCTGGACCAGCAATTCAGCCTTTTTCTCGACACATTTTTCTGTGAAATTCTCTTTGGGCTGGATTTTACCAACTTCGTTGCCAGCTTTGTAGTACTTTACTAAAGAGCATAAACGAAAGAACTTGTGTATGTTCTCTTCATTAGTGTAGAGTATGTGCTAATATGTGAACATGGATAAGGTTTAATGTTATAGGCTATTGTTAAGTGCCAATTATGTGACAGTGCCTCCCAGGCGATGTTGCAGAGTAACGCAAAAGTAATGTATCGAGCAGTGTAACAAATTACTCTCCACAAGGAGTAAATAAGTAAACTAATGCATCACTTTGTTAAAAATAATAAGTAATGTGTAATAATTTTTTTCTGAGCAACGACTTCAGCACTGGTTTGCATCAGGAGGCATGACTCATGGCCTGGTTACACACCTGTACCTCGTTTTCAGTGAGCTAATTTTCTGTCCTTTTTTTCACACAAGAGAGTTTTGTGTGTGACTGGGCTGTGCTGGGAACTGGATGGAGGACTCTATCTGAGCTTTCATCTGGAATATGGGCAGGCGCGTTCTCAAATGAACAAGACCACCACAATTGCTGCCCTATTCTAAAAAATAACTCCTGGAGCAGGTGGATTGCTACAGAATGTTTGTACCATAGTATTTGAACCTTGGCAGCCCTTTGTCTAAGGGTCTGTAGCAGGTGGAGGCGTAGTTTAGCGTGGCCATAACAATGTCACCTGGGGCTGAGGGCTTGGACCTGAACCTTTGTTCACATAAGAGAGTGGTGTTTTAGGTAGTAGAACATTGAAAAGCTATCACACTATATTTTTTCTTGTTTCTAAAGTTATTTAAAAGTTATTTATAGAAGATTCCCAATTCTCAGCCAAAACAGGATGACTACAAATTTATCAGACTTTGTTATCTATGACCTCAAAAATGCTATACAGGTGCACATTGTACAGCACTATCCATTTATCCTCCCATCTAGGTCTACTGGCCTTACCTGGGCAGGGTCCACATCATTGAGCATAACGATGGACGTGCAATGGTAGTCCAGCACCAGCCTCCAGAAGTCTTTCACTGTGTTTGGCAAGGGATGCTGAGTAACAATGAATGCAGAAGGCTGCTTATAACTCTGATAGAGAGAGAGAGAGAGAGAGAGAGAGAGAGAGGGAAGGAGAGATGGAAAATGTCAAAGCACAGAGGCACAAAAAATGATAATATGTCTAATGGCATACCCAGATTAGTCGCATTACTCCCAGTATGCCCTTCTTACTTTAGTGAAATACAGACTACATTCATAGTCTATATTCAGTTCATCAATAAAACAATCTTTAAGTAGACTTTTTCATTAAAATGTGACAAAATATTAAGAAAAATCAATATTAGTTAACAGCAGTAGGTATAGAACGTCAGTGGAATAAACTGAAAGCTCCCCATGGACCATAAATTGGGAAAAAGTCTTTCTTTTCCATAGTGGCCGAGCCATTCAGGATTAATTCCCACTTCATATTAATTCTATGCTGTGACAGAACATCTAATCAACCACATAACTAGTTAGCAATGCATGACTTACTGCCAATACATACCTCTGTATACCACAAAAATCACTACTGCAAAGAAGATTATTACATGAAATGGTTATGAATATGCTGTTTATTGCGGAAAAGCTTATTTTACAATATGTTAAGGTTTTGGCCTAAAAAAAAAAAAAAAAAATAGAGAGGTACATGCATGGTTCTGTAAAGCAAAATCTTTTATAATTTAGATTTACCTTTAACATTTACCATTATTTTAGCAAAATTATCATCACTGTCCAATGAAAAATAGTAACTTTACAGAATGGGCCAAAAACCCTCCTTACTTTTAATGTATGTTAATGGAGCCAGAATTTTTTCCAAGCTATTTTGGAGCATTTCTATTGGTCCATTCATCATAATTTCTTGCATGATGTAAATGACAGCTGTCATGTTCAAATAATATAGAAAACTAAAAATAAACAAAATTGTAGATACATGTTTTTCTTAGGACAGCGACAATATATTTTACTGGTTGACAATTATATCTGGTTCCTGTCACTCCAATTTCACATCATACCTCTCTGAATGACTTTGTTGACAATGATAAAATAGGTGAAATTCCACTTTAATAATTGAAGTTTAAAAGAAATTTTGAAAGCTTTGAGCAAAATGCATCCAATTTGTGCTTGAAAAATGGTGTAAGAGCTGAATGTTTATGCTGTGGTGGTTGTTCTTCCTAACACTCATATCAGCTAAAGGCAGAAAGAGAGAAACCACTGTATTAAAGAAATGTGTCTCACATCCATGAGTGCTGCGTTGATGTAGTTACTGCTCTCTCCATCGATGGTGATGAGAAAGGGTAGGCAGCGGTCAGGCGGGAGCACATCCATGCAACGGTTCTTCTCGTGGTTCCGAGGCAGCAGGGCAATGCTGCAGTCCTCCACACGGAGTGTAGGGGTTACCATGTTTAGAGTCTATGACACACATACACAGAGAATGGTAAAACATTCATAAGCCTACATGACACCTACATGAGCCTTTCCTGAAAGCTGATATAAATCTACATAGATCATTTTACTAAACTGTCCAGAGCCAACTTTTAACTGACTTGGGCTTTAGATTAAAATCCCTTTGCTCTGAGTGACCCTAAATCTTAATTGTGTTTATTTTTTTGAAGTGATTAAAGACTCTATTTTGTCACTAAGACAACAATCACAACACCACTAAAACTTCACCAAATGTTTTGGTAGTATTAAAATTTTATTTATTTTGATTTTTCATCATTCAAAAACACTAGTCAGTATGTTACTAGTCAACACAAACTTGAAAAGTCCACATGTAAAATCAAAATATTTTTATAAACCACAAGAAAGTTTACTTAATAGTTTCAGTAGTGACAATTACTAACATTACACACTGATTTTCAGACTTTTGGGTATATTAATTTCAAACCATTGGAACCTAACTGCTCACAATGGGGTCATGAGGGAGGATAGAGTCTCACTTCCTGCTCGGAAATGTGTCTGAAAGATGTGTCTGAAAGGCTCTGCCTATAAAACTCTGAGATTCTACAGGACTAACTAAGGACTACAATGAACTACTGCTAGACTAAAACTTGAAGTATGGACTTTTTGAATAAAGTTTCCAAAACATAAAATTTAAAACCAAACTGCTATTGAATTATTAATAATTATTTTTATTAGCATGGTCCATATAGGCATTTATAAGACATATGCTTTTTTCAACAAACATTTTTTATCAATATTGAAAAAGTAGCATTTATGATAACTGATGTTTAAGCTGTGTTTATATAGATTATGTCTGTTGTCATAAAAGGCTTGTATGGGTGTCTTATAATTGCTGCCCTACAGTGTTATCATATTTAAAAACAGAATATAATTAAAAGGTTATATTTGGCAACATACAGCGTTTAGATTTACAACGTGGGGAGGGTCATAAGGTGTGTCCAGAAGGCACATATTACTTTGTATGCATAAACTGGCTGGGTGATTTTAGAATATGAATAGTATGGTGATTAGCATCTTCTCAGTATTTAACTCAAAATCATAACTCATAGCCAAATAACATTGCTATTCTTTTTAACTTCAACTGTTCTTAGTCTAAACACTGCAACCGGGTATTGTGAAGTTAACACCTCCCTTGCTCTCCTTATGTACAAAGTCCACTTAGGTAGGTTGTTGAGCTAAAGTTATAAAGAAAATTCTTGGTCCACAACTATATAATGTACCTATACAGTTATATACAATGTTAGAACTATTTTTTTCAAGGCTATTACTTAGTAACCTCTTGGGCATCTCCAGGGAGTATTCACCAATATATCAGATAGCAAATGGTTTCAGTGACTGATAACATTTTTTAGTCTAAAATTAATATAACAAAACCTAATTTACATGAACTTCCTATTTCTTTGCACCAACTGCACCTACCTTCAATTCAGAACTACCATATTAATGCTAATAACTCTATTAACATTAGCTGCACTCCTTGACTAATACCTAAAGTTCGACATGTATTAGTTAATGGGTCCAAACTCCAATTAAAGTTAGATGAACTGAGACTTCATCAGAGCTGAAGAAGATTTTGAGCTTGAGGGAAAGTCTGAGCTCCGTTTTTTTCGTGGACTCAATTGGTTTCATCAAAGAGAGCTATGTAAAAAGACTTATTCAGTTTGTCTCCCCAATCTCTTACCCTGAACTCCTCTTTAATTGGACTTGAGTTGGTTTGTGGATCCAGTCGATTCATGTCATAGTAGACAGAACGAAGCTGATTGGCTGGAATGGTGGTATCTCCACAGAGACACGCCTCCAGAATGGCATCATGGATGAAGACATACTGCTCCTGACAGAAGGAAGAAAGTTCATTTCAAATATTTAACACATGCAAAGAGAAAATTAAGAAATGCATCCTTTAAAAATGTTTGCTCAGCATAAATGAGTGAAAGAAGCAACTGCTATATTACAACACATGCCTGTGCATGATAAAACAATAAATATGCTTAATAAGGGGCATCTAAGAACAGTAAGGCGTAGTGCCCTACAAAAATATGCTTACTTAAAGCAACACTATGTAAGATTTGGGGATTTGGGGACCTCTCTGGTGGAAATGTGCAATTGAGTGCAACATGTGGAGGAAACATTGGTTGTGCTTTAGACCCCAGCAAGCAGATGAAGCAGATAACTGTGTTATATCACTCACTACTCCCTCACTATGACTGGTGAACCGTTAAGCATAATATCGTTAATCAAAATGAGATACCACAGTAAAGGTGCATTGGTAAGCTGTGACAATTGTTTGCCAAGTGTTGTTTTTTTTTTTATGTGCCTGCTCTTTACTTAGATAACACTGCCGTCAAGGAAGGCAAACCGCTGTGAAGCTGACGAGCAATCTGTCAAATGGTATCACTATCTGAGATAATTCTGATTTGTCTTTGGCTTGTCAGTTGTTTGTGATTTAGGGCAGATCACATCCCAGCCGCTCATCTGTAAGGAGACAATTCAGCGCTTTGATGAGAATCACTGTTGAAGTGACATTTTGAGACAATCTGGCCCTGTCAGTTTTGACTAAATCATGACACATGGGGTCAGTGCTTCCATGATTAGGTGCCTGTGATCGTGCCTTGACGAACTTTGACCTTCGTGCTGCCACAACCAACCAGAGGGCGGCTGTGATGTCACAATCATCATCGAAACAGGCCAATTAAAAGGGAAAAAAGGAGGTGGTCTTTTCGACTGAGCGCTCTCCTCCTAATGAGGGAACATTTCCCGTCAAATTGGCAACACAAATCGCTTTCTGTTGTGGCAAATTATCGCTGACAGTTCAAACATGCACATAAAAAGGTAACAAGCGCCCGTAGGGCGACGACAGTGCCAACACGCGCAAACACCTGCGAGGAAAAATGCAGAGACATGCGCGCATGCACACGCACGCATGCACACTTTGAAGGTCACTGAACTTGTGGAGGATGAATCAGAGAAGCACTGGCTGCATAGTTACTCAAATCCCAATCCAGACGTCATCTATGAAACATTTGCCCATTAAATCCAATGATGCTTGTGATCTAAACGGAATTACAGGGAAATGGTGCATTCAGCTAGTCTACGGCTCAGTCCAGATGGTCCGTGTTCAGAAAAGCGGAGAGTTCTTCAGCACCGCTGCAACATAAAATCGCCGAAAGCTGTTGAAAAGGAGCCAGCCTGCGGTAATATTTGCCTTTAGTTATTCCCATGCCTTCATGGCACTTCTACCCGCCCGATTTGTGTCGCATTCTAAGAGACGGCTGGCTCTTAAACAGGCAGGAAGTGCAACTGAGAACGTTATGGTAATTGGCTAAAGAGACATGATGGTTTTAAATAGGAACAAGCTATAAATGGCTAAACATGCAGTTCACTCATTCTCTCATATGTAGAACTCCTTCTGAATCACAGTCACTTTTTTCTCAATTTCCATAATTCTTTCTCTCCATCTCCATCCCCTGCCTTTACTTTCTCGCAAGCTGCACTGTTCCTTCTTTGCTCTTTCCATTCCATTCTTTTGTTCTTCTGTCCTGTCTATCATTTGCATCTATATTTATGCATGAAGCTTCCCTAAGATAAATTGAAAATTTAAAGTCAATAGGCACCTCTGTCTGGACCATGTTGACCCGGCGAGATCGCAGCTCTCGGACACAATTATAGATGTCCACCACGCCCTCCCTCTCGGCCATGTCCAACATGATGTCAATCACAATGAAACAGCCTGTTCGTCCAGCTCCCGCACTGCAAAGAGGCCGTCAACAAAGGAGACTGAGATATGTATCATTCTCTACCTGAGAGCCTTATATATAAACAGTTAGTGGTTGGAAACATCATCATGTGTTATCATTACCTGAGAACATATTGGGTATCGTTAGTACTTCTAGAACAATTAACAACAGCTACACAGCCTTTGATCAATTATATAAAACCTGTAAATAATAACAACGATGCAAACAATAACAACCAGTTTACAGGTACTGCATAAACTGCATAATAGAAAAGTAAGAGATTAGGTGTCAGTCTTATTGTACCATTGCTTGATTTTATTTATTTATTTATTTATTTATTTATATTTGAAGAAGCTTATAATGGGAGTTGCAAATATTTCTACATTGTATCATGTAAAAATAAAAATAAACTAAACATTTAAAGAATTCCATCAAAAGTTCCTTAAAACCACTGTCAGTGACATAAAATGGACATAGATTAGTTGCATGGTGTGCCAGGCACCCAACCCACAGGCAACAAAGACAGTCACAAGAGGTGCCTGAACCCCGCATGTCCCTCTACCGCTGTCACTCGCAGCTGTGATCGGCTCACAAGGTTTGGGCACTTTCCTGGCACACACTGTTTAGTAAGATCACTAATTTGCATTGCCATGCCATCTTTTGTTTTAATATACACTACCGCTCAAAAGTTTGGGATCACAGTGAATTTTCTTGCCTTTAATAGAGTATCTTCCTTCCTTAACACAACAATGGACTGACGGCTCTCTAAAGAAAGTTGTTTCTTTCTGGCCATTTTGAGTTGATCAGCAAGCCATTAACTGCTGATGCTTCAAATACTAAACTAATCTAGAATGTTGTTCCCTTTTATGCTCACTTAGTATAATTTTTGTCAGCTGTGCATCACAATTGAGCAAGAGTGTCCTAACAACCAATTAGCCCAATAACATCCTTAACTTGGATTGGCGGCCGTATCAGGAGATTTAGACAGAGGGCTGAGAATTGCTGATAATAGGACTATATGCAAAATAAGCCTCTATACAAAAATAGACTTTTTTTTAATTTTTATTCTTTAAAAATCATCTGATACACTTATTAATTGTGAAATGGACAGTATTGTTTGTGAATTGCATGAACATTGCATGAAATGAAAGTCTAAAGTGATCTTAAACTTTTGAGCGGTAGTGTAAATGTGTATTGTTCTGAGTGCAACCAATCTGCAAAATTTCTGCCACATAAAATAATGAAAAATGAATTTAGTCCTAAATTCACATTTGCATAAGCCATAAGTGGGTCCACAACACCAAACAGTTTAATGCCTTCCCCTCTCTTCCTGGCTCTAACACACCTGATTCATTACCTAATCACCAAGCCCCTCATTAGCTCAATGAGGTGTATTAGACCGTAGAAAACAATAAATGCACAATGGCCTCCCAGAGAACAGTGGTTTGCATGATTCGAAGCAATCTAGTGAAATGACCAAAAACATCTATCCATGATGACAGAGCGATCTGCTACCTGCAGTGGACAACAATAGGGCCAGCATTGGCGGGTGATTTTGCCTTCACTCTGCGGATGAAGCCCAGCAGGCCTGTAGCGTGGTAGGGTACACCATGATCTGGCCAGCCTGTGAAATGGAACTGCTGTATCTCCCGGATCTCATGGGCCCCCCTCTACAAAACAAGTTTTGTTAGTGTGACCATATGATATTAGGAAATTGGTATCACAAAAAAAGTCATTACTTTACATCAAATTTCATAACTATATGCTTCATAAGCCCATCATGGATGTGAAGAACATTGACCAAAATACATGGAAGCTGGGGCTGTGAAGTGCCATAGCTGGATCCCAGCACTCACTGGGTGGAAGGCAGGAAACACCCTGTACAGGACTAGTCAAGCATCATGACATTCCACATCTCCCCACGCTCAAGATAATACATCACTTTCTTTGTGTGACTACGGTTTGGTGCGTAAAGACTTTTCTCTAATTCTCTAAAGGAATCCTAAAATGTGTCTGGGTGTATTTGCTGCAAAGTCATAAAGCAACTAGACTGCATACGCTGTGGCAGAGTGGTTATATAGCAGCACTTAATCTCTCGAGTGGGCTCTCACTAAAGATGATGTGTTTTTTTCCTCTCACCTTCTCCACAGCGAACGTTCTGATGACATACTCAGACAGGAGCTGGGTCTCTATCAGCGTCACCTTCATGTCTCGGTAGATCTCTGTATCGTCTGGCCAGTACTTACAACATTTCACCTGAAACAAAACACCAGTCCAGTCAGTGCAATTTCTTCCTGACTATGAAAGTTGTATAGGGCCCTCAGCTGCCAAAAGGGGCTTTGTGTCAAGACTGTATTATATAGATATTTATTGGATAAACCTATTACATATTTCTTACAAGTGCCTAAGCAACCTTTGATGGTCAGTCAAAGTGGGACTGGGCATGTTTAACAATATGTTGTCTTGTCATGTCTTATCATAACAACAATATTGATGAAGTGAACACAATTAAAATTACACAAATAAGTAATTGCACAGGGTTTTTTCATCAATAACTAAAGTACGTACATAATAATAATAATAATAATAATAATAATAATAACAATAATAAAATACTGGGTTAACATTACTATTAACAGAAGATTAAAGTAAGGACATTTAAAAGATTAGAACGTTTAACTGCTCATGCTACATTGGTAGTGGAGGTAGATTTGCAAAATTCTGTAATAAGAACTTCTGTTGAGGAGACAGGAGGATAGAAATGCATAGCTTCAAGTACAGTAAGCACTGTTACAATTTTTTTCCGTCATCTACCTTAAAATGTTAAAAATACACAAATAGAGCTCTTAAATAACTTCCTTCTTTGTAGAGTTTGTTTTTGGAAGGCTCATTTTTTAAAGTCAAAGATAACAATGAGATGGAACAGAAATGTAGGCCACTGATGCCTACATTAGAACAACTTCTGAAACCTTCAGATCTACCCAGTTTACATGCTCTAGAATCAAAGCTGACCTGACACATTCTTTCACCTCATTTTTTATCTATAATCTATCTATTTTATCACATTATTATATTTAATTTTATCTATCTATCCATCTAACCATCCTTCAATTTATTCAACAGTTAAAGGTTCAAACTGCACAATCGTACAGGCAACAAACAATTTAGAGACCTCAATTCTTCAGAATATATTGAGAAAAATGTGACCAGGTCAATGGATAACAACAATGCAAATCACTGGAACTGGGCAAAGGAATAAAGAAGTATGTCCAGACAGCTGAACCAGTCACATTACAAAGGCTCTGTTCACTGGCAACAAATGCATACAGAAAAATTCTGGCCTCCAGCCTGTCCACCCTGAAAAACATGGCAGTAACAACAAAGTAAAAGCTCACAAGTTACTCACAAAGGTCGAGCAGGCTACAAGAATGCTTCAGCACCAGAAAATCTTCCTAACATCTAGCTGGTCAGCCTTGGCTCTGATCATTTTCCTTCTCAGGTGCAGATGAGGCTGCCTAGATACAGCTTTTCCCCTTTAATTCTGGCAAAATCTGCTAATAGATTTCTCGGGTATCGACAAGAAGGTAATTCACACTTTAATGCTGTCTCATTCTCACTTTAAGCTCCACTAAATGACTTTGCTGCTTCCTCATATGACATCCAATACCCTGAGCTCACACCTGTAGCCTATCTGGGCTGTAATATTACACTCATAAACAACACGCTGACATACATGACACAATTACATCTGAAAACTGAAAGATAATTATGACATCAGCAGTAGAAGTAGAAGAGTAGCAGCAGAAACAGCAGTATGTCTTAAGTTATTGTTTTGTTGTTTTTTTTTTGTTTTTTGGTACAAAAACACACACGCAGCGCTGCCGCAAGATTCAATCTGTCCTTGGTAGCTCTCTGGCATCATTAAGGCTGGAAATGAGATTGGAGGATGGAGGGACACTCGAGGGGGTGGAGAGCAGAAGTTGAGGTCCCTTGGTGACACTTGAGATGAGAAATCCTCATCCCGAACCGCTCTCGCTCAATCTCCACAGAGATTACATTAGACCACAGCCATTACATTATTCCATCAATTAAGAGAAGCATGTGGGTGGGTGGGTGGGAGATGTGAGCGTGCGTGGGGTAGGCGAGTTATGGACCATGTAGACGCACATGCACGATCGTAAATGGTCGGAAAAATTGGCTTACTAATGCAGTGATGTGTACATCATAGGCTGCACATGAAGAATAACAGATACGGAAATTCTAAGAAGATCTCTATCATGTCACCTTTTTCTATTTCATCTCAACTGAAAGAAGTCTTACCAAAGCATTTAATATCTAATCTATACTGTACAGACCATGATAAACAATAATATTTTGACTATATTTGCTTATATATTAAATAATGTACTATAATGTATATTACACTAGAAGCAAGTGCCACAACTGGCAACATATACGCCTAACCTTTTAACTGAACGTTTACTGTCATATAAGCAGAAGTCTATTTGTTATAACATGTGTATACTGGTTCATGGTATTGGCTGCTCTGTATTTAGCCTTGTTTAAAAAGCAGTACAAACACACTCCTTATAACATAAATATGCTGTCATTGCAAAAGCAGAAAATTTAATACCAGCTATAAGCACACATTTCATAGTTTGTATTCTTAGATAGGTGGGCAAAGTAAGTAAATACGTATGAGCATAAAGAGGCCAAACTGGCTGATTTGCTGTCTAGCTGTTGATCATTAACAGCTTCCAACTGATGAAACAGCCATGCTCAAATAAACAAACATACTACTGTCCTTTAAAGGTGTTACAGCACCTTTATATATGTTTATATAAAGTACATGACGTATCTCAATATAAGCATTTTTGGTTTTCTTTTAATTGATTATGAATTTGCCTCCCAACAAATGAAAACACGCTCTCACACTCTGTTGACAATCAAACTAGAAATAGTACAACACCCCTTTTTATTTTCCAACACTGATATTTAAACAGTAAAAACTAACTTTTAAAATCTGAAAGTAGACATTCATAGTAAAATTATTCACACACTCTACTAACATCCAGTGTATGTACACTTTTGATCCAGCAGCATCAGGCAAGAGGCATCTCTAGTGTAAACATGCGCTTGTAAAGGCATATATAACTAAAATAACTGTGGTAAGCTTAATTATCTGTGATCATCTCAAATAGTTGCTTTAACTTTCTTCTGAGTATTTACCAGGTAAGTTTGGAGTGCAAACTCCAAAGTATATAATACATATTTGGAGTAATAAGGGGGTCAATACAAACATATATATTGAGGGTCAAAGTAATGTCACATGTTTAAGCAGGAAAGTAAATCCAGAACATCTCCAAGTACCAGCTAAAATGACAGCACAACATATAAAGAATAAAACGTTTCTATATTTGGTAAGGATTCATTAAGATATGTTTTTTTTATTTATTCATTTATAGGCGATAAACTTGTGTCTGTGCTTTATTCATGTACAATGTTTTTAAATCTATTAACTTCCTGAAACACTACCAAAATTATACTTAATAATACTTACTTAGCTTTACGAAATAACTAATAATTCAAATATGTTCAACTATGCATTAATTGTGATGGGCCAACTACCATACCATCAATGTACTACAGCTTGAAATACTGTGCAAACCTTACCGGAGGTGATCATGTCAGGTTCAGATGTGAATTCTCCCACATGTATTGGCCTCAGATCATCTAGAAATGTCACTGTCGGGTTTCTGATAGCTCCTCTTGCACCTTTAATGAACTTCAGCTTGCACCTTCTCTGATTTAGTTTTTCTCCCTCTCTATTCACAACTCTGTCAGGCTATATCTGGATTCTGATCCACCTTCTCAGGCCTAACCAAAGCTGAACAATGTATCCGCTTTCCTACTGAGCTGTGGCTTTCTTGTATGTATCTGTATGTGGCATTTCTTTATGTATTGAAACATTTTTCTCTTTACCCCTTCTATGTTTTCAGCTTCTCTGCTTCAGAGAAACATCCTCCAGAGTTCATCTTCTTCTGTATTCCTACCTGTCTTCCTCCTCTAGCTTTACCCACACTCCCTCTGTGCTCCCCCATCTCTCTCCCCTGCAGGGTTCATCTGATCTGCAGCACATCTCCCTGTGCGCCTCTGTGCAGTATAGAGGCAGATGGGCAGCAGTGGAACGCAGCGGTGGGTTTATGGCTCTCTGTGGGAAAGACTCAGCTGCCCCCCCCTCCCACCCACTCCCTGACACACGCGCCACCAGCCGCCAGATACCCGCCGCCAGCAGGCAGCATTAGATCAGCCTCCTTCAGCACTGAAGCCAGCATTAGATCAGTATCACATGCTAGCCTGGCACTCGCAGCCTTCAGCAGGCCACATCTGCCCAGCCAGACTGCCTCTCGCTTGCAAAAGAAGGAAGAGCCTGCCAGCTCCGAGGCTGATGCTGAAATATGGGATGATACTGAGAAAGATGCTGGTGGTAGTTTTAAGATAATAATAAGAATATGCTTTATGTTGTGCGGCACCTTTGATATACAAGATGCAGCTCAAAGTGCTACCCAGACAAAGAAAGACAATAAAAATAATACACTGTATAAGAAATGGGATGTCAGCTTAGCTTAGAATTCTAAGGTATCTGATTACACTGCTTTTTGAGTTAACTCGGCTTAAGGACACTACACCAGACTTCTTAGTTTAGTGAAAGTTTTCCCACACCTTCTTTTGCATCTCTAAAATAGAAACATAAAATTAGAATTTCTATATTGAATATAGAATTAGCTTTTTTAACCCAAATTATCTACTAATGTTGCCTGTCTGATCGCACTTGGATGTCCTGACCTACTTTAGAAAGATGGGTAAGGGAGCAGAACAAGTACTGTAATGGATCTTCACGGATGGGTCAAAGTCCCCTCTGTTTAAAGAGCTATTTAACCTCCTGCGCTCTGTGACACTGTCACAGGGTTGACATGAACAAAAATAATGCACATATTTAAAATGTAATGCTTTCTCAACGCCTTTGCTTCAACTGTAGTTAAGATAGCTACATTTAATTAAAGTATTCTGGCATAGATTTACACAGATAAATACCACATATTAAATATGAATGTGTAACATGCCAATATTGGATGTAATGTGATACAAACTAACACGTTATATAGTAATAGGTTCAATATACCTGTAATTAGGGCTGAGCGATAAAACGATAATTATCGCGAAATAACGTTTCCTCGATAGAACTTTAAGACGTAGTTGATAGAAAGTCGATAGAATTATTATAAGTTCCGTCCGTGTTTTAAGAGACAACACAAACAGCCAATGAGAATGAGAATAGCGCCGCCCCCAACCAATCAGGTGGCTGAACTGGAGTTCCAGCCACTTCATGTTTGGTTGAAGCTCACAGTACAGAGTGTAGACGTAGCGGCAGCTTAACCCACGCGCTAGTAATAAGTTACTGCAGAAACCACAGTCGAGCAGTGAGAATAAAATAAGAGAAAATGACGACAGAAAACGTAACTACTACTGAAAGAAACATGTTATATGTGTCAGTAATCTTAAAATAATCTGCTAAAATAAGATAAACAGGTAAACAGGTGCTGTCCTGCTGCTGTGTTGATAAAGCGCTACGGGGTGTTTGAGCTTCAAGTGCTGGTGTGTAGCAGCTGTACAGTTGTGTTGTGCAGAGCTGACAGAGCACCACACTGTTGTGTTTCTGTGTGAAACACACCCACAACTTTAGATGTAGGTGAGCGATTGTTTGTAGCTGCAGCTCGCGCTCCGGATAAATCCATGCTTTCAGTGGGCGCGGCCACCTTTGCGACGCATCGACGCACGTTATGCTAATCAACGTAATTTCGTAATCGATAAACATAAGCATGTATACTGTATGAGTTCGAGTGAGAACGCTGAGACAAAGTTGACTTAATTATCCAAAAACCCGAGCAGGGAAACTTTTTTTTCTACCGAAACAGAATCGCTAAACGAACTCACCATTTGAGCCGATAGAGAGTCGACTCACCGCTACGAGTCCTTTCCTCAGAACTTAAAGGGCCAGCAACAGCCTGCTTAACACAGAGTCTGTGTGTGAATACTGTTCATACTAATACTGCCCCATATACACAACATGACACAACTGTACTACACACACACACACACACATACATACATATATATATATATATATATATATATATATATATATATATATATATATATGTGTGTGTGTGTGTGTGGTCAATACAGTTGTGTAATGTTCTATAGTACATTTGTCTATTTGTCTGAATAGAAAAAACAATTTAAGAAAAAAATTAAATGTTGATACCTTCATATCTCACTTAAAGTAAAAAGGAAATAGTGATTTGATTTATATCGTGATATATATCGATATCAACTGATATGAAAAAAATTATCGTGATAAGATTTTTTCCCATATCGCCCAGCCCTACCTGTAATAAAGTAGTGTAACGTGTCACATGACAGTTAAAGAAAGGATTCCATTTTCTGATTAATCCCTCTCTAGCACAGTGTCTATACATACTATCCATGCTTTTAACTGTGCAGAATTTAACTTGGTGAATATGAGCTGTGCAGCACAGGATATCTCCAGGAATATTCTTAAATTATTAGAAAGAATCTAATCATGCTGAACAGAAACCGACACTGAAGGTCTATTCTGGCTATTTTCTAGTTGGTACAGTTGTTTTATAAGATTTATAGAGTAACACAGAACAAAAGTAATGAGATGTCAGATTATGTTTCCTCAGAAATAATGAACAATCCCAGTTAAATTGTTAATGGCTTATTATTATTTTTTTTACAACAAACTCTGATTAGTGGTGAGAGAAGAAAGCGTAACTTTCATGTTGGAGTAACTTCAAAAACATATTTAAGATGTGATGGAATGGCAAGTTAAAAAAGTAGCCTGAAACAACATGTGTTAGTTTAGTATATGTCACACTATGCATATAAAGTTATATTATAACTAAGCTGCACAGCCCTACAAATTATTGACTATAATAACATACTAGCATTATTGGCAGAAAATGTATTCAAGGTGGGATGCTATAGTTGACTTTTGCTATAGGTTGTACAGGTTTGTAGGGACAGCGAGGGCTCATTGGGAACACAGAGATCTAGATTTAGTGGTCTGGAGATCTGCTCACCATGTGCGAGGTCAAGTTGAAAGCAATTTCATGTGGTAATGATCCATAAAGATTACTTCTCACTCAGCTCACAGTGAAGAACCTCAAGATGCATCCCTTCACCAGCAAAAGATCCTATGGGAGCGCAACCGTCCAAATGGGCCAACTCAATTATTTTCAGTGCCCTTGGTAAATGTAATAAGCTTAAGGAAGTGGAGTTTCTTCAAGTGTTTGAAGTTTCTTATACAACTGACCTGCGACATGCTCTAATCTACAGACGTCATTTACTGTGTACTTACCCTTCCAACTTCAACCAAGTTAGTAACCATGACGATAGTTGCTGTGTTCTCCTGCCAGACCATCCTCCAAAAGTCAATCACGGTCTCCTGCATGGGTCCTGTGGACAGAACAAGTACAAACATAGTGAACAGCATTCAAATACTGCATATTGCTGCTGTCAGCATAGAACCCTGTATATGCATATTATTATAATTATTCAAAACTTTGTACACAAATGAAGGCACTTCAGAATTTATTCCGGTTCACAATCAAGCCAATAATTGTCTGCTAGGCCTTGAACGAGGTACTCAACAACAAAACTGCGCATGAAAATCAAAAACGCAAATTAAGGTAATGAAGTCCAGCTTGGCCAGCAGTGACCATTTGGCCCCTCCCATTTTCAATTAGGAATCTAATTAATTTGAATTAATATTGTTTTTAATCAAGTACCACAAGTAAAAAAATGACTTGTGACAAATTAATTAGTGTGTGCAAATCCCTGCAGAAGGGCTGGAGCTAATGCGCATTACCTGCAGCCAGAGGCAAATTACATTCAGCTGAGACTCCCTACAACCTCCTGATCTTCCTCCAGCTCATAAAAATGTCATTACAAAACAGCTGGGCCGAGAGCTGACAGTCCACACACACACACACACACTCACACATATGCGCACATACAGGCTTAGACATGTACGACATCAAAATAAACCCACTCATACACAACAGATAAACACACAGACACAAACATGTACAGTAGCATTTAAAGTTTGAAATCGCTATCTATGACAAACTACTAACCAAAAGGTGTGTTTAGATGTTTTAGTCTATATTTCAAGAATCCTCTCAACAAGAAGTTATTTAGTGGTAAATATAGTTAAGATAGGAATATTCTGGGCCAGTTCTCACACCAGAGATCATGGAAAGCAATAAATTCCATTATTTCATATTTCTTCTGTGCATACTTGCACTGTTCATTGTGAACTTCTATATTCTTCATTCTTAGATTTTGTACCGCTCTTGATACTAGGCATGAACAGAGAATAAATGCTGCATGTGTAATGTTGTAGAAACTTCAAACCAGCCATCACTTTTGCTGTTGATCGGATGCTGCTCCAACTGTTTGAATGCGGCTGTGCTGAGTGGTGCAAGTCAGCAAAGAGAACAAAATTTTCATGGCCAAATGATCTATCTACATGATCCGCCTTGGAACATGTCCACTGTTGTAATATGACAAATTCTGGATATTAATTTTATTGAAATTCTATTTCTAATGTTATAGGGTTCCATAGAATTTCACAAGGATGTTTGTTATTCTGGACTCAACATTTCTTGTTTTTTTATACACAGCTTCCTGCTGTCCTACTAGAGTCAGTAATAACAACAGAATCACTTGTCACACATCATCAACACTATCATTTCCTCTCATTCTCTTCTGGACTAAAACCGTATTAACCACATCCCCCCAGCTCCCCAAACTCTATCTCAACTCACTGGCCCACAAGGGATTGTGGGACTGATTCCTGGAATGGCAAGCAGTGAACTGGACATCTGCTGTGTAGGATTCAAATGCCATTCTGCAGCATGACATAATACGCTGACTGACCTCCCCGAACACCGACCTGAATCTGAGCAGCACCTAAACACATGCTAACAACAGCTACAACAACATCAACAATTCGCTTTGAGCTGCTCCACATGCTGCAGCAGAGAAGACCACTTCAAACGATTCCGCAAACTTCTAAGCTGTGCCCAGTGGCTCTTCAGCAGAATAATAAAATGCACCTTTTACGTACAAAGAAATAACAAGCTAGACTCTATAACATACAGCAAATATGGCATGCATATTTATGTATTCACTGGGGCATCAGAATTTATCATTTGTTAAACGTTTGAATTATATTGATGTTTGTAATAGGATGCAATATGCAAAGCAAAGTCTATGTATAGCAAAGTCCATGTTTTTCAGTGTTTGCATGAGTATTTTCAATGAAGATATTCACATGATCCAACAAAAGTTAATTATATTAGCCAAAATAATGTGCTATAACTATGACATGTTATTGACTCACAAGAACTGTTTAATATTAAAAACTGTTCAAAATGCTACACTTATTTAATTTTCCATTCAAAATATCCATTAAGTTTAAGCTATTCACATTCATAAGATATTTCTGACGAGATTAGACATAAAATAATTCACTTGCATAAGCAAGGGAAAAGCAAAAGAAAGAGAAAACATGGGTTTCTATTGAGTTTATTCTACTGAGATGATTAAAAGCTACAGAGAAAATAGGGCTCCTGACAACTGCGTGAGATCTATTAGACCACCAACACTGTCATCATCAGATAATCAGTTCCTAAAGCTTTCATCTTTGAGAGAGAGGAGAAAATCAAGCTCCACTCCTGCTTCACATCTGAAAAAAAATCCACAGGTGTTTCTGTCCATCCCTCCACTGTGAGTAAAAAACTATTTTGTAATAAACAAGATTAACGATGGGGGGTACTGTTCTGTATTGCAAGCCATAATACAACCACAATAATATACTAACAGTGTGCCTATGTTGTGCAGCTCTCTTATCTTTCTGTCCATATCTCTTGGTTAAGCCAAACTGCTTTGTGACCAGTGGCTATAAAACCGATTGTTTGAGAGGAGACAATAAGAAAAAGCTCAGAAACAATTAGATGTCTGGAGAAAATTGCACTTAAAGACTCGACTGTGGGCTTGAAAGCCTAGTTCAAGTATGGCAAGTTTCCCAGCTCATAAGAATGACCTTCTGTGAGCATGGTGTGCGGGCGTGTGTGTGCGTGCGAGTGTGAAAGAGCTCTTAATTGTTTTACAGAGTGCTGCTCCGCAGTTTGATCTATACAAACGAACTAAATCACCAAATTAACACTGCTCAGTGAATCTGACTTCTGTGGCATTGATTGACTCTTGAGAAAGAGGGCGAGAGAGAGAGAGAACAATTCATTTGAGAAAATAAGTGATAGGTGGGCGTAATGTGAGCAGATCCATTGATCTGAGAAGTCCAGTGATCTGTGCCAGACAGTGTGTATGTGTGTGAGCTGTGTGTGAGAAAGAGAGCCAGAGAGAGAGAGAGAGACAGAGAAAAAGAGAGGGAGAGGAAGAATAATGAGGGTGAGTTCAGAGCTGGTATCTGGCCTGGGTGACTCAGGCACTTTGGAAGTTGTGTAACTTTGAGAGTGTGAGGGCAGAGAGTGAGAGGAGGTGAGGTCTTCAGCCAACACCACACACACACACACACACACACACACACACACACACACACACACACACACACCAACTAAACTGCCTTACAGGCCAAGAGCTGGAGCTTGTTCAAGCCAAAGCAAAAGAAAACTATATGCCATTATAATGAAGTGCATCACTGACAGAAATCAAAGAACACTACTTCAACTTATACCCAAACCCACTGCTGAGGTTAAAGGACGCAGATCCTACTTGTTTGTATTGTATTTTTTCCCAACGGTCCACTTAAAACATTTGTATGGTTTCATGTACCAAAAACAATCGTTATTGATTCTAACAATCGTGACCAGTTTCCAATCTTTTTTTATCACTTACGGAGGCTGCTTCTGTTCTTGTGTCTTCAAAGGAGTTATGTACAAGATGATGTAATCGATATGTAAGATTATGAGTTTAAAACATTTCAAAAAGAACTAAAATCGTCAACAGTTTGTGAGGAAATAAGAGTTTTGACGGTATGACAAAGATGTCTATGTGAATCCTACTGAAGTCATCATGCTAACTAGCTTGTAATACCACTTTACACGTGAAGAGGTGATAGCGAGTCACTGTAGCATCGAGTCTGCCATCAGTTCCCACATGAGTGCACTGCCCGCTCTCATCAGTGTAACACGTGGGGACACGAGGGACAAAAATAGCAGGTTTTATATGTAGTAGCTAAAGATAAATCTGGTAAATCTGTTAAATAAACTCATTAATAATCATTTCATGTAGTACAAAGAAACCTGTGATGTAACTGAAATGCAAAAATGTTGAAAATTTTGATAATATTTGTAATTGCTGAGGCATTTGTTGAATTTTCTGTTAAATATGTGTTGTCTGTTTTTTTACTCAGACATTGAAAAATGTATTACTTCTGCTCTCAGTACAGTATGGACTAGAGCTGTGTATTGGCAAGAACATGGCGATACAAAACATATCGTGATAATATATTGTGATATACTGTGGCAAAGTGATATATTGTGATTTTTCAAATCCTTCTATTAAAATACACCACTATATGAACAGGTTTGACAAAGCTTACAATAGCATTGCGCCCTTGTGCTGCTTGTTAATGTTGGAGTGGAGCTGAAAATGGATTACAACACTGTCATCCAGTGGTCAGAGGTTTAAACACAACACACAGTGATTCACTAGCTGCTAGGAATCTGTGTATCGATACTGTGCTTTTAAGAATCGATACAGTATCACGAAGCATATTATCCCGATATTCGATATTCCATTATTTTCTTACACCCCTAATATGGACTGGACAGTGAACAGTACATATGGAACAATGTTTATAAAACTTTTATTTTGAGATATTAATATTTGTGATACTGACTCCAAAATTTAAGGAGCTAAGATGCCCTGAACGCAATGCTATAGCTGCACAGTTAGTAGAAAAACAACCACACTGCAATGAAACCTATTTGAGCTATATATATATATAACTTCAGCATATATGCTGAAGTTGGGTTTTTTGGCAAAAGAGAGAGGGAGAAATTGCAAACACTTCCTGTATCAGTAACTCCACCTGTCAAGAGCTGCTGACAGTCATTCCTGCAAGCAGTGTGTCACTCTTCTAAAGAATGTGTGTGTGTGTGTCAGAGTGAAAGACAGAGAATGTGTGTGTGTAGCACCATGTGAAATCTGCTGATATCCCCCCATAACCAGCAAAGTGTAAAAACTCCTGATAGACACAACCTCTCATCTACCTGCTATCATTAATATTACATGTTAGCCACACTCACATCAGCTTCTCTCTCTCTCTCTCTCTCTCTCTCTCCTCTGAGGACTATCACACCTCACCTGTAAATGATAAAACTGGTAGCATACCACAATCAGCCATGTGGAAAAGAGTTTGAGAGAGAGTGAGCAAGAGAGGGATGAGCGAAAGCGAGTCAAAGGAAGACTTTTCCTTCCCTCCTTCCTCCATCCATCCATCTAATATCTATCTGCACAAGCTGCTTAAGAGACCCCCAAACCACAGCCTACTGCCAAAGCCTGCATCATTATAGTGCAACTGCACAGTCTGAAGAGCATCTGAATATGCGTATGCGTGAGAGAGTGTGTGTGTTTGTGTTTGTGTGTGTGTGTGTGTGTATGTGAGTGTGTGTGTGACCCTGTGTTATTGATGAGACCTCCGCTCTAGTGGGGATTAAAGGAGCAGCTGCCAGTTTATCAGAACCTCCTGGACACACACCCTCTAAACCTCATTAACGCACTCACATATTCATCACACACACACTCCCACGCGTGCGGACCGCCGCTCCAAACTCCTGAGCATCATTAAAGAGCATCATTAAACAGTCTTGCTGGTCACTTGTAGTTTCTGCTTAAATGTGGAGAGCTTAAATATGAGGCTAGAAAGCCAAATCTGAAGTCTAGAGTGGTCCACAAGTGCGGGCACGCGTCTTACTCGAGCACTCCGGTCAAAAGTTAAATTTATATTAATTAATAATTAATAATAATATTGAAGTGCATCTATCAAAAAATAAACAATTCAGTTTAAAATAAAAAGTCTTTGCTATGACAAGGTCATGTATGTGCCCTTAACCCTTAAAGCTGACTTTAAATAATGAAACCTTTATGCCAGTTGCATGTGGTGAGTTACCTGCAACATAATTTCCATGCAATTTGGCAGCTACACAAAAAAAGAAACAGACAAATCTGCATGCGACAGATTTTGAATACTCTTGAATCACACTATATAGCCTCTCGTAGTTTATATTCCTCTCTTTTGATCCACTGAAATCAATGGTTTAGAAGTTTGATCATGATGACATGACACATCAATGCCATTTTGATTGGCTGTTCGATAGTCTTATAGCCGTGTGGTGGCCACCCTTCATATGGCTATTCTTTTACATACTTTGAATATTGTGGAATAGAATATTTACAATAAAATCACGACACTTCTTTGTATAATATTAGGAATAAGATGTTACTTTTAGTATAAACATATTTATACATTTGATTAATATATAATTAGACATTACATGTTATTTATATTTGTCCAGGTTTATGTCATCGGCTAGTTTAGTAAGCTACCTAACTTAGTGCTCTGATCAATGTTGCTTTCGGTATTTGATCACTGTAGATTTAGCAGAAACTTAGGGATGACCTACTAGCACACTAGAACAAATTAGGATAACAAATCATATTTTTATTCAAGAAAAAAACTATTATTGGCATGTACCTTTGAGCCAGTGGCAAAACATCAACTCAAAGCCTTGGATATAGCATCAGCATGTCATTGTTCAAACTTCACTCAATGAACACAATTGCTAACATAGAGGTACTTTTCTTTCTACAGCGGTGTGGAAACGGTGTGGCTCCTAAATATTCTTAAACATGCTTCATTTAGTTGCACTCTTCTCTTATCCACTGCATAAAAACACTGCAATGATGCAACTTGTGACACACTCATCTCAACACTACAATCTGCCCGTGGCTGGCGACCCACAGTTAGATATGTACCAATTAAAGACTGTAGAAATTAAAGATATAAAGTAATTTGCCTGCCAGACAAGGACAAGTTAGAGCCCAATGAAAAAAATACTGTTCAGACCACTGGCACAGACCAAGCTCCTTCCAAAAACAGCGAGCCCTACACGGCCAGACCAATCACCCATGTTTTTTTCTTCTGGGTGTGATGCCAAAACTCCTTGCAATGCATCTTTGACGAGAGATGAAGACCTTAAGTCAGCAGCTGCCTATGTGTTTAGCAAAAATGTCATTTTTTTATATATTTGAAGGTGATGGTCTTTTATCTTAGGGGTCTTTTGAACAGAGACAGCAGTCATACATAATATCCTCGGCTAAGAAAAGTGCTCTAAAACTCTCTCTCGCTCTCTCCCATAGTGTTGCACGATCTCTTCTGGGCTTCCCACCATCTTCTAATTCAAAGAGACAGACCCTCCTTTCTCTCTTTCCCCCTCTCTAACTTTGTCTCTCTCTCTTTTTCCCTCTCTCTGGTGTCAGCGCTCTGTCTGCCAGGTGAAGATGATGATGATGAATAATGCAGAGGTTTGAGCTGGGAGAGAATAACAATGTTTTTATTCCCTCCCACCCCTCACTCTGGTGTCACGGCCACCCGCACGATAGGAAGTTGTCCTAGCGTCTATTTCCTGTTGCCATGTTCCTCTTGTTGGACTAATGAGCTTGTTTCATCTGAAGAACCTGCCTTTCTCACACAGTGCTTCTCTCACTCATTTCACAAGGGCTGAGGATGAATCATCTGGAACGAAGAAGTGGTAGAGATGCAGATAAGAGAGAGAGAGAGAGAGAGAGAGAGAGAGAGAGAGAGAGAGAGAGAGAGAGAGAGAGAGAGAGAGAGAGAGAGAGAGAGAGAGAGTAAAAGGATGGAGTCTTGAGAGTCTTAATCAAGTCCCAAAACAACACTGCAATTTCAGGCACTTTCAGGAACTGAACCCTGAAAACAGATCCATGTGTCAGCCTTCACAGAGACTAACCACCTCACTGACCCTCAACAACCCAAACTCTCTGACCAGCACTGCCTTCCAAACACCAACCAGAGATTACATTTTTAAACCAAGCAGGAACAACCGTCTGGAACACTGTAAAAAAAACCCAACTTCTTTTAAAAACAGACTAAATTGCTTTCTAGCCTAAAAAAAGAATACAGATTTGGCCGAGACAGAGCCGCACTAAAGACAGACTCAGTGACCAGAGCCTGGTCACTAAGGAAGACCTAAAATGTCCTGCTTATTGATAAAGGAAAGAGAAGTGAGGTAAAGAGAGAGGTGCGCATCCTAATAAAGTACGCCACATATTCATTTCTCAGGAATAAACATTTGAATCAATTTGAAAACCATAAAACAACTTTAAACAATACAATGAGCCATTACATCAGCAGAGACAGATATGTGTATGAGTGCAATACACCCATTGACTAACAACCAAACCACAACCTTTTCTTTTTGGTTATGTTTTTTCCTTGTATTTGATTGATTATTGTCATTTTTGAAAACTGCAATTGCAATGTTGTCTTGTCAGTGAAGCAATGTTGAACTTGAGATGGAAAAGAAGGGGAGCGAGGAAAGAGAGAAAGTAAGAGGGACAGAAAGAGAATGACAGAAAGAAAGAAAGAAAGAAAGTGAGAATGACCAGGAGTAAAATGGTTGAGACAGAGAAAGGAATACGGGATAGAGCAGATAGAGTTTTAAGGAGTTAAGAATTCTGATAGCTGATTATTGGTCAATATTAGAGATCAGCGTATTTGAGGCCAATTCTATACCGATAGAGGGCGGGGCTATATGCCACGGCAGGGCTACATATTATTAGCGCAAATAAGTCATGAAACATGGTGGAAACTAGTTTATAACCATTTTTAACGAGCTCATATGAAGCAGCATAATATTTGTATCTAAATTAGAAGTTGGTCTATGTGGGCGTAAACCGCTTGATACAGTTCCAGAAGAGAGACATCTGAAAAGTATTTACTACTAGGAACAGCAGAGCGGGGATCCAGGTGGAATATTAAGCAGCATAATGAATGTCTTCTACAGCCGAGAAGAGCTGCTTATCTAGAACTATAAACTCAATCACTCTGGCTGTGGTTTCTTTAGCTCTCTGTCTGTTTCTGCTGCTGTTCTGTTCGTACCGGTCAGATCTGGTCTGCACGGTGTTCTGGGTTTTGTTTTGTGCTATCTGCGCGTGCTAGCTCTGCTGTTTGCTGATACTCACTGTATTCAGCCGTGTGGTGTACTCTGAAGTGCCGTATCAGATTTGTCTTGGTTCCCCCTAATTTTACAGATGTTACAATCTGCCCTGGATGAGTCTGAGTCACATACGGTAACAAACTGCCAGACGGACGATGTTTTCTTTCCGCACATGCGGTGAACGCTTAAACTGTTCTCGTTAGGCCGCTGCTTTAGTCAGTCTGACGAAAACAAAACGGTATGTATTTTCACCAAGTGGTTCAGATAGGAATTGCCGGGAGCTGGCCGGAGGGCTCCTCTTCCTGGATGAAACGCTAGCTGGAAATATAGAAATTAGGCTCATTTGTTAAACGCCATCGATCGGCTCTCGGGATTGGCTAAATTGGAGAAATGTCGGCCGATCACTGATCACATATTTTGATTAAAAATCGGCCAATACCGATACATAGCCGATCGATCCCTCCATCTCTAGTCAATATAATTTCATATGACCAAATAAACAGACCCCAGTTGTTTTAACAATGATAACTGATTTTATTCTGAATTGTCAAACATGGTTTTCAACTATCAAATTTCTTAAACTCAGAGGCTCACAAAGTCTTATATAATATGAATGTTGTACTGTATCTGTGTCTTCCTAGAATTCAGAGTTCCCAGTGGTTTTGCTGGTTTCTAGCAAAACGTTGGAAATATCTGTAAGAGGTAACATACACAGGGAGGGAGGGAGAAAGAGAGAGAGAGAGAGACGGGGACTAGAGTGATATGGAACAAGAGAGCGAGATGGCAAGATAGACAGAGAGGGGAAGAGAAAGAGACAAAAAGAAAGAAAGAGAAAGACAGAGAGAGAGAGAAAGACAGAGAAAGAGAAGAAGAGAGAGAGACAGAGAGAGGGAGAAAGAGAGAAAGAGAGAGAGGGAAAGCTGTGGTACAGGCGAGTGTCAGTGTGAGGGAAATGATGGGGAAGGGAACACTCTGGGAGTTTACACATGGGTGAGATACAGTACAGCAGACAGCATGAATTTATGCATGAGACAGGTGGCTACACAAGCCACAGAGAAAGATGTACAAATCAGTTACAGAGACACAACTGATATTCAAAACCACAGAAGGCAAGAGACAAACCTGTAACGTGCTTTGAGAGGCCTGGCTGAGTTATCCTGCAGAGACGAGCAGTGGGAAGGATAGGCGTTTTGCTGAGTCTTGGTCGAAGAGTGGTTTAGGGGTGTAATGATATACAGATTTTATGATATAAAAGGACTGTGTGTTTACAAAACTTTCCTTTTTCTGTAGTCTGGTTAAAGTGTAATTAATGCAAACGAGCTACTTATATTTATAGCTGTGTCTTCTAGCAATATCATATATTTGAGTTTTAAAAGAACCATGGGAACCATTCCAATTTATGTTAATGTGTCTGTATTTGGCTGAAGCCAGAGACCACCATAATTTATTTTATTTTCAGTCAAAATGTCCATTAATACAAGTCATTCTTTTTTCAGCATCACAAAAAATAGAGAGCTTCCATTCACTGAGCACTTTATTAGGAACGCCTCCTTGCTTCTACACTCATGGCTTATTATATCAGCTCCTCTTACCACATAGGAGCACTTTGTAGTTCTGATATGATTCTCATACATACTCTGTTCGCCCCCTTTCACCTCCACAGGACCATCACAGAGCAGGTATTTGAGCGGTGGGTCATTCTCAGCACTGCAGTGCAACTGATGTGGTGGTGGTGTGTTGTGCTGGTGCGAGTGGATCAGACTCAGCAGTGCTGCTGGAGATCTTATAGACTTCAGTGTTACTGCTGGACTGAGAGTAGTCCACCAAGCAAAAATATCCAGTCCTGAGACCACTGATGAAGGACCAGAGCAGAGGTCACTAATAGGCGGACCAATGCGGACCCAAAGCGATAAACTATTGAGAAGTGAGTACGAAGTGAGAAGCAGCAGTCGGAGAGTAAAGGGAGTCGGAGAGGAAGGCTCATTTAGACGGCGTGCTCTGAAAAAATGAAAAGTCCATGACGAAAAAAAAGTCCTGTCTGGACAACCAAAGCTCACTTCTCTCATTAAACAAGAGAAAGTGTGAGAGAGGAATACAAGAGGCAGACAAACTGTTAAGATGTGAAACTGAGTTAACAAAGAAGAACAAGAAGTGCTAAATAAGCACTTTATGATGCACTTTTTTCTAAATTAAATGTAGCCTGTGAGAAAAAAACATTCATTTGAAGTTTTATAAATAATTAACTCAGTTCAGTATTTAAAACAATAAATATTATTGAAATATACTGAACTGTATTTGTAATGTGTCTGTCTTTCAGTTGCTGTTGACAAAATGCTGATATTAGGCTACTCCACTATACAAGATACAGCATTGAATCATAACACAAGTTAGAAATTACGAGGGTCTGGACCTTGGCCTGAGGAAATTTCCTCTTAACTGGACCTCACTGAATTCTAATTAAATAGCCCTGGACTAGAGTATCGCAACAGATGAGCTATCGTCTCTGACTTTACATCTACAAAGTGCATTAGCAATGTAGGAGTGTCTGTGGTTGCAGTGTTGAAAAATATCAGCAACATTGTTGTTTGACCCAATAGTGCAGAAGCTCCAAATGTTATGCCCAAATTTTGTTTTTATTGCATAAGACTTGCTTTCAGCTTTTCAAAGAAATCTCTAGAGATCCACATCAAACATTTGTCCAAGTTTAATCTCACAAGTTTGTCGTATTTTCTGTTTCCACTTAATTGATTTTCTTTTCTCAGTTAAGGCTTCGTGACAGTTACACGTCCTCACAGTGAAAATCTTCTCAAAGTAGAAGGATGCTCAGAAACACCTGTGGACTGTTTTCAGATGTGAAGCAGGAGTAGATCTTTTTCCTCTCTCTGAAAGATGAAAGCTTTAAGTACTCTTTATCTGATGGGGGCAGTTTTGCTGGTCTACCAGGTCTTGCAGGAGGTTGTCAGGAGTCCCAGTTTCTCTGTAAATTGTCATCAGTTTTGAAGACTCCCTGTTTACCTTGACTTTCTAGTTTCTTATACAAGTAGATTACCTTAAATTTAATCTCCTCAGAAAATGTAATAGATTGTGCTTAAAGTCTGTTTCTAGGTTAGTAATAAAAGATAAAATTGGTAATAAAAGAAATGAAGAGTGGTCCGTAATCTGTAATCAAGTATGGTACCTGATTTACAGCGCATATCATGTCTACACCCATACTGAGAGCAATGCATTAACATGCATATCAGAACACTCCTACTGTGAGTGTGTGTGTTAAGGGGGGTATGTCTGCTCCTACTTTGAGATGTACTCATAAGGGTGTGAGAGTTGCGTATTCCAGACTGAGATGCTGACGAATGTGTGTTTGGTATGCTAGCCGCTACACCAGGCCAAGAGTTTGTGTGTATGTTTGGTATGCCTGCCGCTCCGCTAGACTGGGCTGAGTGTGTGTTTTAATTGAGACACGGAGGAATGAGGCATGCAATGCTCTAATAAACAGGTAATTATGCAACTCCCCTCTCCTCATCGGCAGATTGGGAAGCCATTAGAGAACTCGTCGTATTCCAGACGCAAACACAGACACACACGCACGCACGCTCACACACACACACACACAGTGGTCCTGCTACAGCTCGGAACAATTAAGCATCCATCAGACTTAACCTGTGAGGTCATCAGCCCTCGCCGGAGCACTCGCTCTCCACAGGCCAGATTAGCCGAGTGACAAACGCACAAGCTTTAATCCCTTTATTTATTATTCTGCTCCGTTCGCCTCGGCTTACAGCCAGGCCTGATTAATCGCTTAGGATTCGCGCAAACCCCACACACCCACACACGGAGCCGTGCAATTTAATATGCTGGACTGGGTGTTACACATTCTATTATACTGGCGTAAACATAAACATGTATCATAGTGCATTCTGAAGGTGATCATGAATGCACACATATGCACACACCCACGCAACACTGTTCAGGATGTATCGCGATACAGATGTCTTGGAATTTTGAATGCGGTGACAGACATCTTGTAACTACATTGTGTTTATTAACAGTCATTAAGTAATGTCATCTCTGCATGCTTAACATCTGTACTGCTTTCCAAATGTTTCACTGTAGCTGACTGTTAGGTGGAGATTCCATGGCTTTGTGCTGGACTAGATGGACTTTGGCCCCCTCTTTTTTGGGCACTCGGGGACATTACATTTAAAAAAGCTACTTTTTCAGACAGGAAGCTTTTATTTGCTCAGAAAAACACTTTAAATATTAAAAAATACTATTAATACTGTATTGTAAGTAGTGGTTTTACATACAGTTACAGTGTTTATTTAACTCTTTCCAAGCTTTTCCTTGTGGAAACAACCCAGTATCATTTGCAGTTATCATCTAATACCTGCTTTGACTGTTCAGTACTTCATTAAGCTAAATCAAGATCGACGGTGAAGGAATTTAAATTCAGGCGATGTCTGGGGCATCCAGGAGAAATCTGAAATTCTTCACACTGGCTTACAAGATATTATCTACTACCTTCAAAATAATATATTCAAGCCAGTTTGTATTGTATTTATGTTTATGTACATCTTTTCTAGTAAAATATGGTGTTCTAACTGATATTAAGCTTAAAGCATTATCACCAAGCAGTAAAGTCCCCCTAGTCTGATACAGCATTATGTAGACCTATATGTAGTAAGTAGTCTTACACTCACTGTATCTAAATAAAAACATTAGTCATTACTCAAAGATATTTCTTACCTTGTGTAGCGATGTAGTGGTTCGGCCGGTGATAGCCCTGTGATTAAGAAGAAACAGAGAATTCCTTTTAAAATGTGATACAAAGACAGACATCATATGACGCCATGCCTGAGAAGATCAGATCTACAGGATAATTAGTTTTTATCATATTCTGCTGATTAACAGATAGCTCTGTCCACACATCTGTGACCTCTGACCTGCCCTTAAATGGCATAAATATAGTAACTCCGCTGGCAGACTGACTAATGAGGGTTACAACACACACATACACACATTCACACACACACAGCAGTCAAACACACATGGCCTGGGGCTCCGCTGGGGCCCTTGAGATGACAGGTCATAAATAACGTAGATAAACAAATAAATAAATAAAGTAAACAAAGGCGTAAAAAGTCAGCAATTTGTCAACAAGTCATTAGCACTGCGGCCCCGTTCTGTTTACTAAGGACTTTCCCCTGGAGACATCACACACGCACAGAATACATCACACTGGACAAATAAAAGTTGAGGATTAGCAGCTAATCCCCGAGAGAAGAGGCATATCGAAGGGATTATCAGTAGTTATATTGTTTTGTGAGTGTATGTGTGTGCATTCGTCTGCGTACATAACTGTGTGTGTGTGTGTTTGTGTGTCCTCTCGTGAGATAGGAGTAGTTATGGGAGGGAAAGAAAACCCTGAGAACGGATAGCAAGTATGCGTAGGGCAGATAGAGGGATGGAGGGATGGGCCTTGCCATTATTTTTATCTTTCACATATTCAATTTAATACCACTCTGATTAACACCTCCCCAGAGGGAGACGCAAGCAGAAGCTCACCACCAACAAATCTCTCTCTCTTTCTTCTCCTCCCTTTCCTGTCTCACTCCTTATCTCTCTCTGTCTCTTTTCTTATTCTACTTCTCTTTTTTCTATGGCTGGTCACATATTCTCTCTCTCCCTCACTCTTTTCTCTGTCCTCATCGTCCTCATGGTTCTCTTTCTATCCCTGTCTCTCTCTTTTGCTCTCTCTCTCATTTTGTCTCTCCTACTCAAGCTCTCTTTTCTGTCTCTTTTTGCCTCTTTCTTCTTTTCTTTGCCATTCTCTCTTCTCTCTTTCCTCTCCATCACTCTTTTTCTCACTTATTTTCGCTGCCTTTCTGTTTCTCTTACCCCATTCTCTCTCCCAAAACCTCTTTTTTGCTCTCCCTCTCTTGCCCACTCTCTCCTATGCCTTCTATCTTTTTCATATCTCTGCTCTCCCTGTCTCTCTTCCTGTCTTTGTCCTTCCTGCCTCTCTTCTTTTTATATTTCCCTCTTCTCTAGATCTCTCTGTAGCTCTTCCTCTCTTCCTCTCTATCTGTATCTATATTCCTCTCTTGTTCTTCCTTTCCCTATCCCTTTCTGTTCTTTCCTTCTTCTCCATCCCTGTTTTTATCTCTCTTCCTTTTCCTTTTTCTATCTCCCCATTTTCTTTCTTGCTCTTTCTTTTGTCCCCCCCTCCCTCTTTTCTCTTGACCTCTCTTTCTGCATCTCTTTCCATGCCTTGTCACTTTTTTCTCTCCTCTGTCTCTCTCCCTTGCTGCCTTTTTCTCATAGGTCTCCACCTCTTTGTATCTCATTCGTTCTCTTAAGTCTTTCGGCCTATATGTATCTTTCCCACCTTCATTCTTCTTTCATCTCTCACCCGCCCAACCCCCTAACGCCCCCCGACAACCCCCTAACCCCCCCGACAACCCCCTAACCCCTCCTTAGCCGTACTCTGAAGACTGTCTCCAGTTTTAATGGCTGCTTTATCAGACACCGCTAAGCGCTGGCTTGTTTGTTCTTTGGCGTGTTCACTGTTGCTTGAAACACCATTGGATTAACACAACAGCTATAGTGAGGGCTGAACAAGTGCTCTTCTGTCTCTTTTTCTCTCTCTCTCTTTTCCATCCCTTCCTCCTCCCCTCACTGATAAAGGTGCATTTCTGAGCCATCAGAAAGCCTAAGTGGTCATTATGTGGACTTCAGACTGTCTACGTAAGTGAATGTAAATGACAAACTATGACAATGACTGGTTCCAGCAAAAAGCATTCAGCCTCCAACAGCCCTCCATCACACACACACACACACACACACACACACACACACACACACACACACACACACAACCCTTTCTTCATAACACACTTTCAAAAAAAGAAAAACATGAGAAGAGCAAGGCAAATGCATATGAATGTTCCAAAAGAGGTCTAAATGTAGCAGCAACGTGCCATCGATAAAGTTTATTAGTCGGGGGGGAGCTGCGAGAGGCAGGTTAAAAGCCTCTCTTTCTGACGAAGGCGAACTAGAAGGAGGAGAGGAAAAGGAAAAGGCTTCATCTATTCACCGCTCGGCTGAGCGGCATGGCTAAGTACCTTGCCAATGAGGCAGCCGGCAAAGCCGGCAAAGCCTTTTCAATCACAACTCCCTTTAATATGCATTTATTCTTATCTAATAATGGGCCTGGGCTTTGTGAAGGACTTCACTTAAGCACTTCTCCCAACATAAAGAGTAATAAACTGACTGACAGAAAGAGTGCAGAAAGAGAGAGAATAAGTGAGCAGGAGTGAGGGGAGAGAGAAGTCGTAAATAATTGAAGTTCTTGCATTTACAAAGTGGCCCACCTTGCATTATGCATTCGTGATTGTCGAAGTAGGTTAAGGCATCCTAATAACCAGACTTAACAAATGGCCACATTACCGACAGAAAGAGGGGCATTTTTGAGTTCTATATAAAAAAAAATCCCCGCTCTGCTCTACAGAATCCACATCATTACACCATGTTCTACATCAGTGGTATCTCTCAGGTTGTAAAGACATCATTGCGGTAGATGCGGTAGCTGTCCAAAAGATTGTAGGCAACTGCTCACGCAGCATTTCATCTAAAACAAGGTATTAGTTGAGAGTTTGTCCCCTCTTTGCAGTAACAGCCTCTAGTCTTCTGGAAAGGCTTTTCTAGCTTTTAAAGAATTGCTGTGAAAATTTGATTGCATTCAGGCACAAGAGCATTAATGAGGTCAGATACTTATGCTAGATGATCAGTTGTGAATCAACAGTACTCATCTGTTGTACCAACTCATCCCGAAAGCACTAGATAGAGTTTCACTCCGAATAACGCAGGTCCACTGCTTCACAGCACAAAGCTTAGTGGCCTTATAACACTCCAAATAACATGTGGCATGCGAACGGGTGAAAAGAGAAATCACTTTGTTGGTTTTAAGCAGTTGAAGTCACTATACAAATGCTTGTACCTGAATGAAACTGAGCGTGTTGCCAAGTCTCTGGTCAAGGCAACCTTGTTGAGTAAAACTCAACAATGATTTCTATTGGCCTTTCTATTGGCCTAGCTTGTTTTATTCTTCCTCTTTGGGTCATCTGTCCCTCAGTCCTTTCTTTCTTTTGTATGCTGTTCTCTCTTTCTTAGCGATTTCACAATTTAGTTTTTTTCTGCACCCACTACCACTTGCTCTGCGAGTTTACTATGTTTGGTCACATGTAAAAGCTTCTTTTCAAAGCCAGGAAGTGGTCCAGAGAACTGATCTCTGGTCCTCCTGACCTAATATTTATTTTATATTGTCGCTGTCCAACGAAAAACAAGTATCTATAAAATTGCAACTTTACAGTAGAGTCCAAAAACATACTTTCCTTTCAATGCAAGTCAAGGGAACCAGAATTTTTTCCAAGCTATTTTGGAGGTCCATTCACCATAAAATTTTCAACCACTGTCATGTTCAAATAATGTAGAAAACTCAAAATCGACAAAAATAAAGATACATGTTTTTCATTGGACAGCGTCGATATGCTTTTTGTTCAAATTTGGTTGATTTTTCTGCAATGTCACAAACTCAAAACAGTTTATTTCTATTTACTACTGCTTTACATAAAATGTATCTATGTATCTCTACATAAAAATGATCAGCCAGGTTAATCAGAATTAACTCCATGAGTACAATGGCTTTATTTAACTAAGCCTCTCACAAGCTACTTCAAATTTGTAAGGAAATTCAATATTTAGTATTTTTTAAAATGTGTCCTTACAGCACATTTACATTAAGAGATGACAAATTGCTAATGTCATCTCAACATTGCCTCTTGTGGACGTATTTGTACTTGCTCTTGTTGCTGCAGGTGGGAGTGTACACTGCCCATTTTTTGACATGTAAATGTGGAGATATGAACTGTACACCTTGATGTTTTGTTAAAAAAAATGATTAATTCCTTTTCAATTTGTTCTAAGACACTGTAGGAACAAAATGTTCATACTAATCATTTAGAAAACAATCAATTAATTGTTCTTCACTGCACCACCGCCTGCTAGTGTGAACGTACAGTTAGACTCGTGTGCTGCTGCTCCAGAGCGTCCCACTCTACTGGAAATGTATTTTTACAAAGACTACACAAGCCATGTCAGCACTTTATTTTTATAGGGAGCGCAATCTCATCAACGTGTAATGAGCCAAAGGGCTTTTTATCATTAGCAGATATCTTTTTTAATAGAGTATAATTTATCATTTGCTGTAGTTACACATTCACAGTAGTTACAAATAATAAGCCTTAATCTTAATGAGTGGATAAAAAGCTTGGAATGTAAGGGGTTAAACACCAGCGGGCCAGGTTTTTCCACAGTCCATCTGTCCATTTTCCTCAGTCACGCTGCTGTATTCTTTTATCCTGCATCACTTTATTCATCCACTTCAGCCTCCATTCCTCCACCGTCATCGCTGGCTCTGTAATTTATGCTGCTAAAGTGTCTTCCTGTCTACTCTCAGCCCTGTGGCCTGCTCTGTCTTAATGTTTTTAAGTTCATAAAATCAGAAGTTTGCAGAATTTTTAAGTTCATACATATGTAACTGCATAATACTTCAGTTGATGCAACTCAGTTCTATTATACTTAATGTCATTTAGTGAACAGAATAATCACAAACAAAATTTCAACTGTAATAACTACATCAATAATCAGTCAACTGATTGCTTTTTAACACTAAAGATCTAAAGAGACGTTAGTTAGAAACTAATCATGGTTAGACATCCTGGTTAAACAACATCATGGTTAAAATAATAAATGACTATAAAATCAAAGCCAGAGAATTTTATAGTGTTTAGGTTTATAACAGTCACTGAAAATAAGTATTAGGATGAATGGCTGAATAATAAGTCTGCACGTTTTAGATCTGGAGTATATACTGAGAGTATTAGCATGGGGGTGTGAGTATGGCAGTACCTCTCTCAGTTCCAGGTGTGGGTTTAAACTGTGTTTAGCTGTATAGCAGCTGTGTCAGTGTCTTTCTGACCCTGTCTCTTCTTGTGGTGTGTTTCTTTTGGATGTGTGCTTTGCTGAATTTGTGGGACTCTATCCACCACCTTCATGCATCGCACTGCGCTGAATCTGCAGAATCTGCATGCACATGTGTATGTGAGTGTACATGCACTGGTACCTGCTTCTGTCCTATTTCGTGTGTGCCGAAGATGCTGTTCGTATGTGACTGTGTGTGTATGTGCACCAGTGTCTCCCTTTGCCCTAGTTCTCTTTAATGTGGAATACTGTTTGAGTCCTGTGTGTGTGTGTGTGTGCTGTGCTCAATGTGTTTGTGTGTGTGTGTGCTGTGACCTTTGCATGAAGGCGCTGGCTGCTGTCTGTACTCACATCAACGTAATTTGCATTAATGTAATCGGAGCTCTGTTCTCCCTCCAGGCTCTGGAGACGCACACGAGAGTGATCATCTAAAAAAACCACACAACCAGAAACAAGACACATTACACACCAGCAAGAACAGAGAGAGAGAGAGAGAGAGAGAGAGAGAGAGAGAGAGAGAGAGAGAGAAGGAAAGGCATATATACAGAAAGAGACAGAAGAGAAAGACAGGAAAACAAAGAGAGAATGCAAATATAATTTAATTACATATATATTCGGTAATTAACACTTTTTCTCTTTAGCTTTATTATGTATATAAATATAACTGCATGTATATATTTTATTATATTAAAGTGGATCAGAGAGATGAGTAGAAAATAAAATAAAATAAAATTAGACAGAGATAGAGACAAAGAGAATGAGAATTAGAGAAATGTGAGAAGGAAAAAAAGGAAAAAAATGATCAGGTAATTAAGAAAGAGAGACAAAAAAGAGACAATAAGTGAGAAAGGAAGAGAAAAAAAGAGAGACAGAAAGATAAAAAGCGAAAAGATAGAAGACAGAAAACCGACAATAAAAAAACAGAAAGATGGAGAGACAGACATGCATAATAATGTCCAGAGCCTGTAGTTCACTGCAGCTCGAGAGGCTCCCCAGCTTTTACTTACATTAACTTCACAAGCCTAGAAACACATACACACAGGCTTAAAGACCCATATCCTGTATTCGTCTGGTATATCAAAAACATAATTCAATGTCACATGACCATTTTCCACTGTCTATTTATCCCTTAGAAACAAATAGGCTGTTTTTGTTACTGTGTCTTTAGGACAAATATATGTAAATGAGTTCTGTTCTGACTGGCTTCACTGTACTGTGTCCAAAGCAGTCTAAACTCATTAACTTCCACATGAACTTCAGCATTAACTGCTGTAGACTGAATAAACAAACTTATGTAAATAGGTTGTTTTCTGCAACACCACAAAAACAGCCAATTCAAAACAGACTGTTTTTCCAGCTTGGTTTCTATATATGGATCAAATTGACAGGCAGAGTGAACGGTATGCTTGGAAACGTTAACAATGTTTACAAACTACATCGAATCTTATATTGAAATAGATTTCCAATGATACGGGCTCTTTAAAATTGAATCTGGTGTAAAATATTTCATCACGCTCTGGACAGTCTCCCACTTCTGTATATATATGTAAATGTGTAAATGTCTTGCTGTCGGCTGCATGCTCTGTGGATAGATGGAAAGTGCTAGTAAAAGGCATGCGGTTATAGCTAAGCAGTTCCCTCGCTCCGATGCAGACAGATAAATGCGTGCGGGTTGTTCGGGCCTAACTGAGGCCTTCCTGATATGAGGGAAATGAATGCGTCAGTGCAAGCCTGGCTGAGACGAGGAGAATGTCTGCGACGGTGCGGTGGCGGAGTGCATTGCGGCCGCTGGCAATTAATACACACATGCAATTATGTTTCCATAGCGATTCTTCATCCGGTTCTCGTCTTTCTTGGCAGAGTCCCATGGTGCTGACTGTCCCTCGAAAAAGCTCTGAAAAGGAGAGAGAAAGAGACAGATAGGAAAAGATGTGTGAGAGGAGTCTTGTGTCAGCTCTTTAAAAAGTCACAAGTACAGAATCTTCTCCTGCATCCCTTTAAGTAAAGGCAGCACAAAGGAACGAGGGAGAGAGAGAGAGGGAAGGAAAAAAAAGTGTGAGGATCATTATCCGATGAGACAGCGTGGAGGAGTCCCAGTGCGCTGTGTCAAAATCAGAGCCCATTAGAACACTGGCTGGCGTATGTGTCCTGCCCTAAGCCTTCCCCAAGTGACCCTCCTAGCACAACAGCCAGCTTCACACTCAAATGGTTCCCCCGGTGAAGGACTTATCGCTGCCTGTGTCCTGCAAAAGGTTCTAGCCTGTGGAGAAGCATGTTTGGATGTCAAAGAAAAACCACACACAAAACCAACAGGTCACTTTCGGACCTCCAGGATGTTCTTATATTGACCACTGCATCACAATTAAAGGGTCCAAAGTTGCATGTTGTGTGTTTGTTTTGTCCCTGGGGTCCACTTATTACGTTTGTGTGGTCTTATGTATCAAAAACAGTCACAATTCATTACATCACCATTAAACAAGCTGTTTAGTGCCTTAACAAGGCCTTCGTTCTGCTATTTGTTACATTTTATTTTCAATCTTTTAACATTTGTGTAGTTGTCGGGCAGTTTTCCTATATGATTATTCTTCAGGTTTAAACTGTGCCTGACTGACAAAACACTATGGGCTAGAACAGTCATAGCAACCACAGTGTCAGCTAGGGAGGGCTAAACTGCTGAAGGATTTTCTAGTGAAAATCCATCCATATATCCATGATCTTCCACTTTGGGTGGAGTCAAGGGGGGTAAGGGAGGTGGCAGTCAATCCCAGTGTCATGAGTGACACACCATGGACAGGTCAGCACACCTGTCACACCTAGAGGCAATTTAGAGTGACCAATCAACCTAGCATGCATGACTTTGGACGGAAACCCACTCAAGCATGAGGAGAACATACAAACTCCACATTGAGCATCCTGGACCAGGAATCGAACCTGGCTCGTCTTGCTGTGAGGCGACAGTGCTGATCACTACACCACCGTGTTGTCTTCTACTAAAAAAATTGAATCAACAAATTCTAAATGGATCTGTTTGTAGTTTACATATACAGACTAGAGAGTAAAGACAATGTTTTAAAACGTGTTTAAATACTAACCAAATTTGATTTCAAAGCAAAGGACAATTTAGTTTTCCATGATATGGAACCTATAAGAGATTTAACTCTTCTACAGACAGTCTACAGTACAGGCCTGGGCTATATGAAGTCTGTAGTTATGAGATACTGTGCTAGTTTTGACAATATTATGAGAGTTTATTACAAATAGAAAATCTCAACACATGGACGTGATCTGATTGATCTAAATTGAAACATTTGCCTGCTATTAAGGTCACTGATAATGAGGCATTACATTTTTTTGTTAGTGGTTAGGTCAACCTTGGTACTAGGGTGCTTCACATGACTGTCTTGTTTTCTTTTATTGTCAAACAATCAACATCACAGCATCTCTCAAGAATTACATTGGGTCCAGTGAAACCCCACTGAACACACGGATCATCTCTAAACAGGACAGAAAAGACATTGCAGCTCATGTCAACTGCATGGCAAGTTAAGATATTTATCTTTATTTTGTGTAACTGCTCATTCCCATGTAAGTGTTAATGGCGTAGCTTGTAGCGGTTGTTTTAAATCTATCACCAGTGCACACCTATAGATGAACTGTGCACAAAACAATACTTTACTCCTTACAAGTTAACAGCTTCTTATTCGCTAGTTTTTTTGGTTCCACCTTAAATGGTACAGCAGTCCTCAGAATGAAATGAATAGGAAGCTGACTTCTGCCTTGTCCCGACCTCAGACAAAGGTTTGCAAGCCATTTTTCTGATGTTTCTCTGACGATTTCTTGCATTTTCTCCCTCGTGAACACCAGCTTTTGTTGCTTGATAAAAGCTCCTCGTGGTTTCTCAGTTTGATCGATTTTAGCAACTGTAAACAATTCAAACCCCAGGCATTTTGAGAAATTGTGACCGTACCTCCTATGTGGAAAATCACCTACTCTCAAGCTCCAGTTTGTGCCACAGCAATGGAGTGATGTGACGTCATATGCGAACAACCTAATGAGGCCTGAGCAAGTGCGCTCTTGTTAGTGGCTGTTTCTATTCTTTACACGAGGCACAAAGCGGCTTGTATGCTAAAAGCTCCCCCTTGTGGAACAGCTACAGGCTCCTAAATGTGCACAACTGAGTGGATTCCACAGTCATGGACTTGTGCTATATATATTTAAAGAATGGTTATGAATGGTGGGGACTGGGGAGTAAACAGTGCTGTAAAAATGTTTACATACTACATCAAGCAATTTTTTTTTCAAAAATCAAAGGGTAATTAGTTGTTTTTCTAATTATTAGGTCCCTTAAATCCCAATTATGAAAATGTATTTCGGTAGTTCACACAGTGCAGGGATGTTCAAGGACCCCAACCATGCCAGGCTGTGCAAACATGATTTACAGGTCTCAACATCAACAACAACAGCAACAACAACAACAACAACTGCGAAAACAAGGCCAAACGTGGTGAAAGTGCATGTTTTTCCTGCTTTGGTCCCTCAGGAGTGGGGCAACCGTAACTATAGCGCTCATGCATATAAAAAGAGGGGGTGGGGTTTGGGTGAGTTTGCGGGGAGGCAGTGGGGTACTAATGTTCAAGCCTGGGTCCTGCTCCATCAGGATTAAAAGAGATTAAAAAAGGAAAGAAATAGTCAGAAAGCTGATCAGTCAGTCGTTCGGACGTCACGTTAGGATGTGTGAGGGTTTTTGACTGAGAGCTATATCGAGAGGGAGAGATCATATTTCACTTTGACTTATAACTGCAGGATTAGCTGAATGTCTTCTCAGTTCTATCTGCAGGCAATGACTGTTGTAACACTCGCGCACTGTGTCTAGATGGAAATATGACTAGCATATGGATTAAACGAAGGCTTTTTTTACAGCGACTGATGAAAAACTATATGCTGAGGCGTTGACAGACAAGTGAAGTTTAAAGACTTTGAAGGGCACAACTCTTTTGCCAGAACAAGAGAAATACATACTTTATTTATTCAGCTACTGTTCCATTTGAAAATGGGGTATTTTAAATAAGGTGTGATATTTAACTACAGAAAAGTTAGGTGCACAGGTCACTGATATTGTATCTAAATTTATTAAAGCTGCTAACTGTAACTGGAGAGATTTTACAGTATAAATTGTGTTAGTTCTACACGTGTGTATGTGTGGACAGTGAAAAGGATGCAATGAAAAACAGCTGGGTTGTTTTTTTCTTAACTGTATTGGGTTATTTCCACGATGTTGGCCAGTTTTAGGTAGTTTCTTGGGACCCCAGCTGTTGGATTAGTGACTGTGTCACAATTATAACTCAGCCAGTGTTTATGAAGAAAGGTTCAGTCAGTTTAACAGCTTATTATCAAGCAGCAATCACAGCCCAGTGGGATCAGTTTGATAAAATCTACCAGTTTTACTTACTATTAAGTGTATTCAATACAGATACAGTAAGGTCCAACAGTCTGACAGTCTGCTTCTATTTTGCATTTCTTTGTTTTTTTTTTATTAAAAATGATTATTAGCAACTTTAGTGAAAAGTATAATTTCTGATTAATCGGCTGATTTCCAGAATTTCTTACTTTACTGACAGCATGCGCTCAAACTGGCATGGACTACACAAGTTTGTGCAAAAGCCTCAAATCCAATAGATCAAATCCATCAAACATAATTTTTGTACGAAGACTTTTAAATGGTCAGTGTCATGAATCAGCGCCAATTTCAATAGTGAGCTACAAATAGTACAGTGAATATTTAAATATTCCTTCTTTATTATAATAATCACTTTTTTGTTTTAAATCTTTCACAGTTCCAAATAAATCTGCTGTATATTTCTGAGTTTACATAAAAAATCGAATTTTACAGGGATTCTTCAAAATTGTTGGCTGGTGGTAGCCCCCCCACTATTAGGGCTTCACCTAACGATTAATTTATTAATTGATTAATCTAGTGATTCTTTTTTGATTAGTCCATTTACCTAATGACTATTTTTTGATTCCTCTAATGTGTGTTAGGATTATTATTATATATTTTTTTGTTCCAATGGATGATTTTGTGGGGGCTCAGAAGCACGAGGAAAACGCATGGCCATTTTAGACTTAATGCATTAAAGAGTACCTTAAATTCAAGGAACACACAAAGACGTCTGCCACGGTGGGCGCCATCTTTTGAGAATGGACGTGGACGTGATGTATAAATGGTTAAAAAGAGTAAAAGTCCACACTGACTGGACTTTTAGAGGCACAAATTACAGCCTACACACCTCACACACAAGAAATCGGGCAGTTTGTGGACTATATATTTTGGCAGAAAGTCATTTGAGAACCAGCTACGTGTGTTTTAAAGCTCCGGCGGTATCATGAACAGTCTTGGGTATCTACACTGGATGATTAATAAACGGTTAGCAATGCGACTTTTCAGCTGACTACTACTGAAAGAAACATGTTACACGTGTTAATAATCTTAAAATAATCTGCTAAGATCAGATAAATAAGTAAACAGGTGCTGTCCTGCTGCTGTGTTGAGAAAGTACTACAGGAAGTTTGCTCTTCAAGTGCTCGTGTATAGCAGTTGTACTGTTGTGATCATCTCCACTGTGCAGAGCTGACAGAGCACCACACTGTTGTGTTTCTGTGTGAAACACTCCCACAACTTTAGATACACGCAAGCGATTGTAGCTGCAGCTTGTGCTCTGGATAAATCCATGCTTTCATGGATTATTCTACACTACTCATGTGTTATATTCATTATATATCATTAAGAACATCTATCAAGTTTGTGTGTATATGGTATGAATGTAAGTCTGCTTGTAATTACTCTATTTTTATAAAGTACCTAAGACCTAATTACTTTCTTTTTTCTGGAATACTGTTAAAGAAAGAAGAACAATCACATGGCTCAGCTTGGCTCTAGACATTTTTGACCATGACACAAAAATATAAGCTGGACAATATTTAACATATACGTGCGTCTTTATAACATAACCATATTCATAGCTTCAAGGCGCACGCAGCTATACCTTCTCCTTAAGTCTTAAAGAAACAAAGTCACATTATGCAGAAGAGAAAAAAAGGATTTATATCAGCCTAAAAAAAGAGGAGAGAAGAGGAGAGAAAAAAAACTGAAGGAAGATGAACATCAAATAAAGCTATTATCACTTTGTGTGACTGCTTCCACCATTTTTAGGCCGCTCTCTCCTGCAGACCTGCAATAGAAAAAAAGTCTGTATTTTAATTGCAGTTTTTGCCTTTATTTGGCTACACTGGGCGCCTCACTTGAAGTACTCCTCCTCTTTGAAAGCACTCTACACTGGGAGAGAGAGAAAGAACAATTTTGACATAAATTCAAAGACGCTCTTTGAACAGAAGGAGAGAGTGACAAGCGTTTACGTTCGCTGCGCGGCCTCGCAGAGAACACCAGGCAAAACAGAATAATTGATATGATTTCCTATAATTAATTCATACGGTAAAACTCTGCTGATGACATCTTAGTTTTCAGCAGTACTGAGCGGGGAGATGATGATAAGCATATGGGTGGTTATCATTAGTCCAGCTGTGGAAGGGTTGCTTTTGTTGTGCTAATTTTGCCTCTATTTGCTGGTCCCAGTTTCACTAGAAAACCTTAAGAATAACTTAAACAAACTAGTGAAGGGGACCCAACACTGTCCTGAAATTCGGCGGTAAATTCTAATAACACTGGCCCACAAAACCACATCTGCATATTCAATACAAACCTCTGAAAATGTCTTAAAGCGCTGATTATCTACATTGTTTCCGCATGACCATTTTCCAGCCTGTCATTTTCCTAGTTTTATTTAAATCTAACTCATAGCACTGTGCAGAAGTCAGAGACCACACTTCATTTAATTATTACAATAATCAAAGCACTACCTTACAAATGTTTCAGCACCAGTTAAAAAAACAGAAAACATACATTTATATTAATATAAATATATTAAATATACTTCTCAATATTCTCAAGTGTGTTCACCCTTTATTACGTCACCCATTGAGTGACACGTTGTTAGCTTTTATAATAAATATGTATGAGTATTTTTCCACACCTCCAAAGTTCCGTCTTCAAAGTTGGTTGCAGTCTCTGTTTGTCATGCTCCCAGTAATCTCAATTAAAAATGAAGACTCATCAGTTTGTGAAGGCTTACTCCAGATGTCCAGTTTCAGTCTTTAGGTGCAAACATTCTTTTTTGTCGTTCTTATTTCCTTTTCTCAGTTACAGAATCAGTAAACACGAAGGCAGCTAAGGTGTGTCTGGGAAGTGGAAAAGTTAGTGTATCTTCGAAGAACATAACGTCAATGAAGCTTTGTGAACAACTTTTGTTGAGAGGACTAAACTGTATCGGGTTGGTTTTAAGATTAAAAGGCTGAACTGGCAATAGAATACATGGAGGTAAAAGAGTGAACAAATAAAATTTTGACAGTGAAAAACCAACTGGAATGACCATTAAGTTATTTCTGAGGAGGTAACATGAGAATATACACTTACATAACTGGGCTAAGATATACAGTAAGGTTTTATATAAGCAGATGACACCAACTTGTAGGAAGTTGAAATAAAGACAAAGTGTGAACACATCAAACACAGCCAAAAATGATATTCTACTTTACTAGTGTTTGAGGCTTTTCTATTGACTCTTGTTCATAAATGTGTTCCATGCTTATTCTGTTGCTGAATAAGTTCACTGGAACCTAAAGAAATGAGAGGGTGATCTCTGACTTTTGCCCAACACTATATGGGAATGACTTGAACTCTTTCAAAAGCAGTATAGTCTGAAACACTCCATATAACTTCAACATGAATGGATGGAGTAAAATTGCTGTAAAATAATAGTCAAATAAACAGGTGCGAATAAACATCAATACATTTAAATCCCCTGCACCTTCAGGGGAGCAAACAAACAATTTAACCAAATTAGTCACATCATTACAGCCTGGATTATAGCAAGCCACTTTAACAGCACATGTTCATTTTCAAGTGCGAAATTAAAAAGATGCCTGGAATGAAACAAAACACATGATGCCCACATGAAACCATGGTCAGCGATGTACCCATGAGCAAAAAGGACTTCCATTCCTGCATCTTGCAAACTAGGTTGCATACGCATGGTGGTGAGAGCATGCAAGACTGGGTGATAACATTCTGAGAGCATCTGTAGTGGTGTCATATCATTAACCATTAGCATCCGTCAAACACAAGGCTTTGGCAGTGAGAAGACAGGAGGACAGAAAACATTTCACAGTCACGTTCCACATGGCAGCACACAAAAACGACCGACAATGGGCAGCAAATGGGGCTTGTCAATGTTATGCGTTCATATGTACATCTGTGCACTGTCGAATGTTTTCAGAACAAATCATAGTCTAGACACATCACATGACATAACACTAGTTATGCTCCCAATGCCAGTTTCGAAACTTCTCTAAGATTTATTAAACGTTAGTAAGCTCACATATGTCACGTTAGCAACACAATCTACCATGTCTAGCTAAGACAACATATGTTAGCTAAAGGGACACTGTGGCCAAAATGAAAAACTTAACCATCCCTACACAGGCGGTATTCCAACACCAAACCATCTGAGTAGACTCTAGAACAGTAATTTGCAGTTTAGAAACAAGGAAAAACTTCCTTCTTCAAAAATGTCAACTTTTGGGGGGGATTTTTGAGGGTGGGCTGTTAAAATATTTTTTCTCTTCTGTTAGCAAATAAACGGAAAAGGAAGCCAGAGAGCTACTGTTACTGGAAGCTGAATACTATAACTAACAGTCGTACAGTGTGGCAAAAGGGTAGCTCATAGTGAACAAGCAATCAGGTAATGGGGTGCTGGGGGGTGAAGAGTTGTTCCACCAATAGCAAAACAACTCTACTCTTAAAGGTGCAAACACCGGCCCAACAACAGAAATTTGGGTGTGGCAGAAATGTTTAGATACATATTTCAGTATACCTGTAGTAACTATGCTCATCATTGCGACGGACAGAATGGGTTGCAGGAGTGTGGGGTAAAAATGAGCAAGCTATCTGGCTACCTAGATATCTCATTTGGCTGAAAGGGTCTCTCAGGTACATTTTATAGGTTTTGAAGGACAGAGACGTAACATTGGACATGCCGGTGATTCAGTTTTTAAATCTCTCTAGTGGGCCTTGTGTGTTTGAATAGACACTTTGTTTTCTTTTTGTGATGTTTTTGTGATATTTTCTTGGGGACGTGATGAAAAACAATGCCTGTGCATGTTTAGCAGATGTCCTTATACAAAGAACAGTAGTCTTGCTCATGGTCACCGCCAGAACAGGAAATCAAACCCCAGTCTACTGCTTGTAAGGCAAGATTGTTATCTGGTATGTTAGTCGATCCCTCTAGCTTTAGCCTTTACGTAAGTAGAGTAAGAGATTTTTTTATGAACTAGAATAAAGACTGCACTCTGTACGCACTGGTTACGTGATTTGTGGCTTTAATGAAGAACAAAAGTTTTCTTGTTTACTGCAGAGCTGAAACGCTGAAAACATTTTCTGATGCAAGTTTAAGGCCAGAATGCCCCTTTAGCTATGCCAATCTGCCATGTTAGCTACGGCAGTGTTCCATGCTTAGATAAGACAATTTCAAATGCTACTCGGGAAATCTACCATGTCTTGCTACAACCTGCCAGTACAGATTTGCTGGTGCTAGCTAATACAGACCTGGGATCTACAGTTCAAGCTGTGTGATTAACTGTAACATTGTTGGATTTTACAAATAAACCAAATGAAGCGTGTGCTTACCTCGTTGATCTGATCCAAAGTTAAGGTACAGAACCACAAGAGGAGAGGTCAGAGAGAGACACAGTGTGTGAGTGAGTAGCTCTGAGGGGAAAAGAGTGCTATTCCAACTTCAGCACACATAACGCCACTAGCACAACAAAATCACATACTCAGGGCATTACGCTACGGATACAGCATGGGTAGGATGTACAAAAGGCATACACTGGACCAGCACACCCACTTGTGATACAACCCCTCACGGCTGTATCAAAGCAGGTGGTATTTTGGAAAGCAGAGGAGATTGTGTGTGTGTGTGTGTGCATGTGTTTAAATATGCGTGTGTGTGTTGTTTTTGTGGGTGTGGGAGAGCAGCATCAGTGATTTTGTCACCCTGCTATGCTGCAGTGCCTTAATCCATTATGGATCAGGCCTGGAGGGCATCCATAGCCCATGGCCCCCCACAAACCCAGACAGGTGACACTCAGAGTGACTGCATTATTCAACTCCTCTGCTTATTCTAACACTACAGCACACACGGGGTGATGATAACTGATTACTGAGAGTGAGAGAGAGAGACAGACAGAGAGAGAGACAGACAGAGAGAGAGAGAGAGGTAGAAGAAGGGAAAGAAGAGAAGACCAGAGAAAAAGGAAATAAAGAGGAAGACAACAGAGGAGAGAAGAGAAAAGAAGTGAAAAAGAAAACGGGAAAATTAAAGAGAAAAGTAAAGAACAGGATGAAACACAGAAGAACAGAAAACAATAGAAGCTAAATGACAGTGAAGAAGAGACAGAACAAAAGAGGAGAGGAGAACAGAAAAAGGTACAAAGAAAATAAAGAAGAGAATAAAAAAGCAAAGAATAGACATGGGAAGAGAATAAAGGAGAACGGAATAAAAGAAAAGAGATGAGAAAGAGAAGAGAACCAAATGGAAAAAGAGAGAGAAAGAGAATAAAGAACAAAATAAATGAGGACAAAGAGAAGAGAAAATAAAAGGAGAGAGCAGAAGAGAATAAAAAAGATAATAAAGGAGAAGAGAAGAGAAAAGAGAAGAAGAGAAGAGAAAAAGAAGAAGAGAGCAAAAGAGAATAAAGAAAATAATAAAGGAGAAGAGAAGAAAAGAGAAGAGAAAAGAAGAGAGCAGAAGAGAATAAAGAAGATAATAAAGGAGAAGAGAAGAGAAAAAGAAGAGAAGAGAATAAAGAAGACAATAAAGGAGAAGAGAAGAGAAAAGAAAAAAAGAGAAAAAGAAGAGAAGAGAATAAAGAAGATAATAAAGGAGAAGAATAGAGAAGAGACGAGAAGAGAAGAGAAGACAAAAAGAAGAGAAGAGAGTAAAGAAGATAATAAAGGAGAAGAATAGAGAAGAGAAGAGAATAAAGAAGATAATAAAGGAGAAGAGAAGACAAAAAGAAGAGAAGAGAGTAAAGAAGATAATAAAGGAGAAGAATAGAGAAGAGAAGAGAAAAAGAAGAGAAGAGAAAAAGAAGAGAAGAGAATAAAGAAGATAATAAAGGAGAAGAATAGAGAAGAGAAGAGAATAAAGAAGATAATAAAGGAGAAGAGAAGAGAAGAGAAAAAGAAGAGAAGAGAATAAAGAAGATAATAAAAGAGAAGAATAGAGAAGAGAAGAGAAAAAGAAGAGAAGAGAATAAAGAAGATAATAAAGGAGAAGAGAAGAGAAGAGAAAAAGAAGAAGAGAAGAGAATAAATAAGATAATAAAGGAGAAGAATAGAGAAGAGAAGAGAAGAGAAGAGAAGAGAAGAGAAAAAGAAGAGAAGAGAATAAAGAAGATAAAGGAGAAAAATAGAGGAGAGAAGAGAAAAAGAAGAAGAGAAAAGAATAAAGAAGATAATAAAGGAGAAGAGAAGAGAAGAGAAGAGAAGAGAAGAGAAGAGAAGAGAAGGCCTAGGCGTACCTGTATGTGTTGATGCTGTTAAATGAATATACACTGAAAGTGACAGTAATCTGGGGTGTGTGACAGACACAGCCAGACTAGAGTGGTGTGTGTACAGTGTGGGGACTCATTCACTTTCTTAAAGTGTGACAACAGTATCCTGGTTGCGTGACAGTGAAAAACAAAACACACACTTAAGTCTAGTGAGCTTTCTTTTCTTCAACAGTGTTCTGTCTGCCATAGTGGCTGAATAAGGCTCCCTTGGGAGCTCTCTGTGTGAGGGTGGCATTGGCATAATCAGTGCACAAACTACAAAGCCACAGATAATACAGAGTGCTAAGCTGGAGAGAGTGAGTGAGAGACGTAGAAAGAGAGACAGAGAGAGACAGAAAGACAACGCAACTAGACACATTCATCATCAAAAGCTGCATTAACTTTCAGTAACCAGTGTGGTATGTGGGGGAGAGAAGCCAGGAAAGCAAAGTATGACATAACACAGGAGTAAAAGGGAAGAAATGAAAGGACAGGTGTGCATTAACACACACACACACACGCACATGAGAGTAAAAGAATGAGTGTGAAAGGAAGGCATAGATGGAGGTGGAGGGAGCTGGTGGGGGCGGCCTACCTCATACTCCTCCTTGAAGCCGTAGCCTTCGGCGCACTTCATCTGGGTGACGTGCTCCAGCAGGTCGGCCACGCGGATGGCCGGGTGCAGCTGCCCCGTCTGATAGGGAACGTCCACCCCGTCCCGCTTGCGCAGGGAGTGTGTGTGCGTGGAGTGCGTGTGCGACTGCGCCAGGCTGCTGGTGTCGCTCGCCATCGTCTGGGTCTCGTCTAGAGGGGAGGGAAAGAGAGAGGGCACTGGGTCACTACAGCACGATTCGACCCAATTAGAGAATGCCATTAAACTGCTTTTCTTAGCTTCGCACTTTCTTTTACAGTCGTTATCAGATGTAACAGGGCCATACCCGAGACCTAAAACTTTTAAAATAGGTTAATACCCAAGAACGATATTTAACCCCTTCTTCATTTTAAAACTAGCATACATTTTTTGCCAACTAGAAGGTGAAAAGATTTGAACACCCCCGGCCAAACGTTCTGTTGATTTTCTAAGTGAAAATAAGAGACCATCGTCTACAGCAGTGGTCAGCAATCAGAGTCGTTGAAATCCACCTTTATGTGAAATCTAATTCCAACCACGATACGCCACATCTGCTCCACCTAACTTCTTCAGAGGTTCTTGGTTGGATCAAAAGCATTAGTGTTTGGTAAGAGGCGGGCTGGAACTAAACTCTACAGGAAGGCAGATCTTTGAGAAGAAGGCTGGTGACCACTGCTCTACTGTGAACATACTTGTGTTTACTTTATTTTTATTGCAAATGTTGTATGTGGTATAAAACATGCACAGTTTCTCCCCACTGTGCTAAAATCAGTGAAAAAAACATTATTTATAAATTAAGCTATACAGAAGTTTGATCTCTGTAGAGTATGTTTGAACATAATTTTAGTTAGAAAGTCAACAAAACGTCATTTGACCATGAGCCCAGTCTAATATACTGTTGCTGTTCGAACAAAAATCTCCAGGAAGGTGACTTTACATGAGCAGGAATAAAAAAAGGGTTTCTTTTCAGTTATTTTCAGATCATTTCATCATAAAATGTTAACACAATATAAAAGGCAGCAGCCAATTAGGCCAAATTATGTCAAAAACCAAAAACCAACCAAAATGGAGATGCAGGGCTTTTATTCCCGATGATGTTAGCTATGTAGATATGAAAGTGAGCGACTGAAACCTGGGCTCACTTGCAGTTAAGGGGTTATAAGAAGCCCTAATTAAGAAACAAAAAAGTCACACTGTAAAAGAAAGTGTCCTTTTCCAGCTTTAGTTTCCCTTTTTTTTGTTTTTGGATGGAACACGACACAAAGTTGTGGGGGAGGAAGTGAATGAGTGGATGCAGAGGGAGGGATACGGTCCATTCTGCCCTTTTGCTCATTTACACCATCTACGTATCACACTGTGCTGCGGTATGCCTGTCTCCGCTATGTGGGCTCTATTAGCCGATGCATTGAGATTTTGCTTCTGTGGATCTGAAATTCATTTCAGTGGCAGGATGAGGCACAAAGGAGCTGTCGATCCATAGCAAAGCATGATGAGGGATGGCCGATGCGTGACATCACAATGACCGATGCCTCAAAAGCCACGCCTCTCGAGCACAACACGAGCACAAAAAAATAACCCACTCTGAAATGAGATCGGAACGTTTGAGTGAAAGATAAGCAGAGATGAGGTGATGTCCCGGCGATGGTGGGAGGGTGGGGACTGAGGTGGCGTGAGGGGGGGGGGAGAGCACTGGTCACTTTTTGCATGTGATGTTGTGACATGTCCACTGCCATGCATGTCCAAGACACATGGTGGCACGAAGGTATGTGTCTGGGTGCGTGGAAAGGGGTCGGGGGTGGGAGTGGGGGCGGGGCCAATGGCAGACACCTTTTTTAATGGAACACACAACCTCCTTCCCCCAAAACAACAGGCAGACTGAGGAACTTACCATTAATGGGGACTTTTTAAGCAGATACATTAGAGGTTAAATGTGAAAAAGAGAGCGACAGAGAGAAAGAGAGAGAAAGGGAAGGAATGAGAGAAATAGAGAGGAGAGGAGAGAAAGAGAGAGGAGACAGGGTATAAGCAACAATACACCAAAGAGCACTGGCACACTAGAGCTCTGTTCACTAGCCTGAAATGCCTGGGATAGATAGTGGGGTGCTGCAGATTACAGGTTTCTGCTTAAGCCACGGGTTTGGACACACAGTGAAGGATAGAAAATGAATTTCAAAGTAGATACAAACATATACTCTAAGTCCTACGTAATTTGAAAAAAATCTTTCAAGGTTGTCCTTTATAATGTGAACACTACCGTTGCGTTATATTTACAATCTGTAATGGGAACACACTAAAGAAGTACGCTCGATGATGTAAACGCACATACCAATTACTCTGAGCGAGTCGCATGGTTTGTTGTTTCATTAGCGTCTATTCTAGCATTAACGCTATTTTTCCTTGCTGTACTGCAACAAGCCTTTCTCGAAGCTACTAGTTACACGACTCTAGCCAACAGTCTTTCATTTTTAATAAGGTGCACTCCCGTTATCCCTTCTTGTTATATTTTAATTAAACTTTCTGCAATGTGGGCTCTGGCATTACAAGGAAAAACGGAGCCGATTTGCACGATTTCGAGTAAAAGGCTGTAATTCCGTATGGAAAAAAATGTATTATTCTATTTCATCATGGGATAAATGAATAAACACTAGCAAAAGAGGAACACAAAAACAAGTAGGGCAGTGGGAACTAGCCAGAGGCAGGAGCGACATTAAAAAGAATCAAAGAGGAGGTTGCTTTGGGAGGGAGAGTGGAGAAGATGGCGGAGGGAGACGGGGCACGGCTAAAGTTGGTCTCTTTTTTTTTTTTTTTGTTCTCCTCTCCAGCTAAAAACAATACTTCTTTCTCTGAGAAACAACATCAAAAGCAATCTTTCTCCAAAGTGAGAGATATCTTCACTGACACAACTATAGAACTACGGGACTCTCCAGTCTGAGAACGATTTCCCACTTTTGTTTTCTCTTGTTTATATCCGTGCAGACAGCAACGGGATGCTAAACAAGCCGCTGCAAACTGTTTTTTTTTTTTTTTTTTTTCGTTTTTCACACCCTCCCTGCCCTACAGTCCACTCCCTCCACATCCAGTCCACATGTCTGTCCATGCATATGAGAGGTCAGACAGGATGCGACATCACACGCACGACACGCAATGCGGATGGGATGGAGTGAAGCCAGCCTCGGCCTGGGACGCCCCGCCCACTGTAGGCACAAACAGGACGAGGAGGGAGGAAGAGAAGAAGCAACAGGCAGGTATGGAGATGAGGCAGCCATCTTTATAGGACAATAAAAGAAAACCACTACATCCAACCAAACCAAAAAACATGACCACAAAGCACATTCTTTTAAGTCCGGCCTAACTTACTTCAGGACAGTGTTTAAATATAGGCCTGTATTTCTGCCTGTATGAGTGTGCAGAGAGGCTAAGAGAGGCTAACAGTGGCTGTGGGAGGAGAAAGGAAAAGATTTCTCTCACCTAAGATAGCAGTGGGCACAAAGGGGTCTGGCAGGAATTAGAATACGGCGGCAGGCCGACGAGAGATGAGACAGAAAGAGAAAACGACAAGAGAAATGCATCATAGTTACAGTTAGGGGTGGGTGATAAAACAAAACAGTTCTGTGCACAAGTCAGAGACCACCCACATATTCATACATCGTATTCATTTTTCAGGAGATGCTTCTGAGGACACTGGATATAAGCTTCCAAACCGGGAGTGATTAAAAGATAAAAAGAAAATTGAACCCCAACACTGCCATCGTAAGATAAACAGTACTAAAAGCTTTCATCTTTGAGAGTGAGTAGAGCATCATGCTCCAATTCAGATCTAAAAAAAATTCACAGGTGGTTCTCTCCATCCTTCCACTGTGAGAAGTAGACTATTTGATCTTTAAATGTATTAGTCTATAAGTTTCCCGAGGCTAAACTCACTGATTTGACTGATTTGGGGTGGAAGCCTAGACTCTTTAAAAAACTGAGGCTCTCCATGCCAGTAAAATAGTGAATAGGGGAGAGAATCACACCTGGAGAGCACTCTGTTTTAAACTCTGATAGTGAGTAGCTATAACAGGCAATATTTTCAGCTTATATTTATTTTTGTGTTTGCTTGTTTAAATGAAAGCTTGTTTGTGTGTTTTATGCGTATTATATTTAGATGCTGATGCTTTTGCATCATTTTCTGATTTATCCGGTGGTCTCCAACTTCTACACAATACTGCATGTCTATTGTAATAATGTAGTAAATGATGTCTTGAGTAGCTTATCAGAAAAAGATTTACAGTGAAGTGCCAAGTACCACAGTTTTTGAAGGAGAAATCAAAACGTTTTCAAAACATTGCCTAAAAACTACTGTGCACTTGTTTGTATAACCCAACAAAAACCCTAACAAAAAATTATATATCACATCACTTGAAGATGTCTTCATGTATGAGAATATTATTTTCAGCTGCATTACCCACCCCTAGTTAAAGTTGTGATTTACTTCAGTCAAAGAAAGAAAGAAAGAAAGAAAGAAAGAAGGAAAGAATAAAAACAGAAAATATGAAAATTTGGTCCACCATCATTACAAACGGACACTGTGGTCAATCATTGCAGTAGTAGGGTATTTATTCCAATTTAAAACAGATTACAATCCCACAGCGTAGTTGCTACAAAGCGTGGTGTTACCTGGGTAGTAGGAGTTGGGCAGAGCTGTGCTCAGTGTGTTTGTCTTCACGGTGAGTGAGCATGGAGAAGATCCAGCTGCAATATGCAAATTCCACATTACAATATACATCCTTTAGCAGACAGGTCTTGGTAACACAGGGGTTGTCTTATTCTTTCAACATACTAAACTAGCATACATGAACATGAACTGGATCCTAATAGTTTTAAGATTTATGAAGTAGTATGTTGTATGTTTGGGAGGAGTGTTTGTTTACGTCCGCATACTGCCATACTGTATGTGCATAAACAATAACTAAGCTCATTAAGTTCGTTCTTTATTAGACGTGGTGTCTGTGACCTGGGTTATCTTCACAGTATGTGTTTCTATAAGCAGAGCTTAACCTGCTCACGGTCAGCGTGAACAGATCAATACAGTCATCCAAAGCTACCTCTCAGACAGCTATCCGAGGACGCGTCACAGGGACAGAGGTGAGCCGCCAGGGGGGCACTGCGTCTGTGTGAGTTTGTGTTTGTGTTGTGTTTAGGAACTGCTCAGGAATATGAGAATTTGTGTGTGCGTGTGTGCATTTGCCATGTGGGGGGCAGAGGGGCTGGACTCCAGCGCAGCTTGCTGCTTATTAAACGCACCTACTATACCTGGTAATTACTGTAACTGTAGTGTAATTAATTTGAGCGAGTTTTCAGCAAACAGTGTTAGACGCCAGCTCTCCATGCCCAGAGTTGGACAGCCCTGGTTTTAGTGGATTTGGGTGGGATTAACAGGGTTACTTAGAGGGTCCCCAGTCAGAGCAGTTGGTGGCTGGAGGTCAGGGCTACGTGCTTTGAGGTCATACAGTAAAGCAGCTGGCTCACTGAGCAGGAACAAGGGCTCAAAAACACCAGCACTTGGTCACACTCAGCAGGGCTGCAGAGGATTACGGTGGGGCCCAGCCTTTCAGTAAGAAGGGGTTCAACCACAAGTTGACTTATCCACATGTATCTGGACATTTTTGTATAATAAAAAGTGTCTATAAAAAATCTCTTTGTTTACAGGAATGTTCACATAAGCCAGCCCTGAACAGGGTGTTTATACTTCATATAATTTGATTAAGCATCTTAAAAAGAATGCTGTCAGTTATAGGGGGTCCTGCAAAGTTTACCCAACCCACTCAGAAGGTCTAGAAGACCTAGACTCAGATTTAAAGTCTGATTTCTGCCACAAAGTGACTGAATATATATTTATATATATTTTTAATACTTTGAATTATGGAGTTTGGTTAATGGTCATCAAGTCATATATTATTAAAATCAGTGGAAGATTTTAAATACTGGCAATTGAGTTTACAGTCCTTTTTAAAGAACTGAGCTCAAAAACTGAGAACCAAAATTCTGTTGTAAACGTTACCACTGCACACAGACATTGCATTTGAAGTAGAAATCTGTAGCTGAGTGAAAGGGTGGTGGAGGTTTGAACTCACAGCGGCTGTTTAAGTTGTGTGTGTCCATGAACGAGAGGGCTTCGTCGCAGTTAGTACCCTGCTCTGTGTAGCTCTTGTCCATGGAGTTTACCATCACCGTCATCTCCTGCCGAGTGCTGCTCAGCGTCTCTTTACGCTTCTTGGCCAGTTTTCTTTAAAGAAAAACAACGAAAAACAAAATCATATGGCATACACAACAGAGACCGAAAGTACAGAAAGTGAAGCATCAGCATGTTTTGTCAATCATCAAATTACAGCCTGAATCTTGTGATAAAACTCTGATGTTTTAATCGATATCTTTTACTTTGAGTAGACCACTACAATAATTTATTAAAATACTTAGGCACAAAATAATTTGCCTGTCCAAATAATGTTTAAATATACTCTGCGGTTTCCTCAGACGCTTGATGACATGTTGCTCATCATTTTTCACAGAGGAGAATACGATCATTATAAACAAGGGAAAATAAGAAGGATTAAAAAGCCAATAAAGCGTTTTACTGCTCGCTATAAGAGAAGATGAAAAAGGAGCATTATTTTCAGCTCGAAACTAATCAAAAATGAGAATCAACATTAGAGCAATCAAAAATGGAAGACATAATGATCTGAGCTTGATTGAGAGGGAGAGGCAACAGTCACAATTAAATTCTGATATAATTATAATCAAGGCCCCACCAAGACCCTTCTGGGAAGCAAACGGCTTAGTAATTACAATGACACAGCTTCAAAAGCCCTGTTTTTTTCATATAGCTTGTGGAGTATCTCACAGTGCTGACTTTTAAACAAGAGAGATGAATAGAATAATGAGTATATCAGGTAGCCAAGCTCAGCCAAATGGCCTTCGCTAGGGAGAAGAACAGGAGGGAGTCCTAATCGAATTGTGCTCTGGTGGATCCATACATATCAGAAGCTAATTCGCTTGGCCAGCCTTTGTTTTCCAGAGGTTTCGATACACAAGGAAATGCAAATGAGGTAAAATTATCCAGCCAATCTGTGGGAGCAGAATTAGTGGAGGGGAGGGGGTCCATGCCTGAGGCTACAAAGCTTCTGAAACTTTCCTCCTTCTTAACGTGATTTAGAGAGCAGGAGGAGAGTCACGCCAAACCACAAAGTGTGGTAATGCTGGAAGTTTCTACAGACTACAGAGCCCATTAAACATTGAGGCTGTGCCAAGTCAAAGTGATGTGGATTGTTGGATCAAATATTGAGGATGATTGATGAGGAAGACCAGCAGGCATTTCACTCTTACAATGTCTGCAACAACTTCTGCTAGTGGTGGATTGCTGCCTTTTCTGTGCTAGCACAAAGTTGGGCAGAGAGGTTGTACATGAGCTTTCATCAGGTCTGAAATTTTAAACCAATCTCAAAACATGCGGTCAGAGTCTGCCTCGACTGGACCCACAGCATCTAGTTTTGAAATGGAATCTGACAGTAGTCCAAAAAATGATGTCAAAGTTGAATGTAACTCAAAAACATTTTTTCCAAAACTGATGTCAGCCTAAAAAAAAAGAAAGTCTTTCTGTATTCTAACAGAATCCAGCGGTATCCCAACATAATTCTGTCAGAATCCAACTGTGGCCAATAAAAAGTCCAACTGTATACCAAAATATATCTGTCCTAATTCAAGTGTGGCTAAAAAATGTATCCAAATTTAACTGTAGCCCAACAAAGTTGGGTCAGAGTCTGACTGCAGCCTAACAGAATTCTGTTTAAATCCAGCTGTAGTCCAAAACAATTTAGATCTGTAATGTGATCTAAATGTCCAAAATCAACCACCACCAATATGAGACGAAGAACATTCCTTGCAATGTTTTAGCACCTCAACTTAACTTGCTACAACAATGAAAATTACATCCTCAGGTAAACATCCTAATGGCAGACGTAAATTAAGGCAGATTTAAATGCATACAAAGGTTTCTCACAGTTTCCATTTGCAAGTGGAAAACTACAAGAACATGAATCTGAAATTTGACCAGACTAGAGCCCTGCTAATATTTGAAAAATGACAGGAACTGATGAGTCACATCAGGGTTTTTCCTGGATTCTGACAGATATTTCAGGCTCCAATACCTGTGGCTAGAAGAGATAGTAATGAAGCTGTGAGAGTCAGCGTTAACTACGGCTGCCACCTCTCCTTATGCGCCCCTGACTGGGTGACCTGTGGCTGTGTTTGACAGAGAGACAGGGAGAGGCTAATGAAGAGCGCTCCACGTGCCGTTCTCCCTCATCCATCCTGTTTATTTCATTTAGCACGCGTGCCACAGCCATATGGTGACACTTCCCCCGCAGCCCAGATCTGACGCTGCCACGCGGGTCTAATAAATGAACAGTTCCTGCAAAGGCAAGTGTGAGAATGGCATACACACACATATACACGCTCACCCTGCCCCTGTGTAGAGTTCACTGAGACTTTTTACAAAGGGACAGAAAGCAAACCCATCTCATATTGTGCTCAAACGGAGGGAGCATGAAAAAGAATAAGAAATTAACAGCATACCAGGGACCTGTCCAAGAGTGTAGATATTACTCACATGCTAATTGCTAATTATCATAGCAACAGATATTGCAGTATCAGAATTAGTGAGTGTAGTGAATCTCACAGAGATGTGATCCGTTAGTGTTGTTGTCGAGTTTGTGGTCAGGCCCTGTGCATAAAATGTATACTACGCCAACCGATCTGGGCTTCTTTATCTTTACTGGCAAATTAGCGCCTTCTGACACCTTGATATGGATTAGATCCCTCATATGAACTACGCTTTTTCTTTCTTCAGTGATGGAATATAGACTAAACCCACACATACTCATCGGTAAAGGGTGTATAAAATCAAACATACACTTATGTAATCTCCATAAACAAACACTGACAGCAGAACGGGTTATACTAAAATGATTTTAACCATGGCACAGTCACAGGGTGCCACCTTTGTCACTAGTCAGTTTCTGAAATTTCGTCCTTGCTAGATCTGCCAGAGGCAACTGTAAGCACTGTTATTGTGAAATAGAAGCATCTAGCAGCAAAAAACAGCTCAGCCATGAAGCAGTAGACACTGAAAGGTGCCACCAAGTGCTGAAGCGTGTGGCATAAAAAACATCCTGCCCTCTGTTGCATCACTCACTATAGAGTTTTAAACCGCCCCCTGAAGCAACATCAGCTTCATAAAATAGGCTTCCATGGCCGAGCAGCTGCACACAAGCCTAATATTACTATTTGGAGTGCCAAACATCACCTGGAATGGTGTAAAACACACTGGAGCAATAAAAATCTGTTCTTTGAAGTGATGAACCACTTTTTACCATCTGGCTGTCTAATAGAAAAATCTGGGTTTGGTGGAAGCCAGAAGAACACTAACTACTGGAATGCCCAGTGCTGACTATACTATTTGGTGGAGGGGGGATAATGGTATGGGGCTGTTTTTCAGGGTTTGGGGTTAGCCTCTTAGTTCCAGTGAGGGGTAAAGTTAATGCTACAGCATGCAAAGGCATTTTACACAGTTATATGCTTCCAACTTTATGCAACAGTTTGCAAAAACTATTTCCTATTCTGGTCCCTGTGAACAAAGTAAGGTGCACAAGAACATGGTTTGAAGAGTTTAGTGTGGAGGAACTCCACTGGCCTGCACAAAGCCCTGACCTCAACCCTCCTGAACACATTTACGATGAAGTGGATTGTCAACTATAAGCCAGGCCTTCTTATCCAACATCGGAGTCTGACTTTACAAATACTTATTAGACTGAATTCCCAAGATACACACAAAAAGTTGTGGCAAACCCACAAAGAGTGACTGTTATAGCTACAAAGATGTTGCCTATTCCATTCTAACATCCCAGATTTTGGAAAGTAATGTCCAACTAAGTCACATAGGTGTGATTTGTCATGTGTCCATATACTTTTGGCCATGTACAGTATTTTAATAGAAATATGTATGATTCAGAAACTCAGTAGCAAACTAGATATTTGTCACACAAATCAACATTATTTACATTCAAATACTATTTTTGTCAATTGTACACATTTTTTGAAAGCTGTCGATATGTTTGATCTCGGCAAGGCTGTATTTGCAGAGTTGGCCACTAGGGGGCCTGCGGAAATAGGTTAGATGAATCAGAATCAGAATCAAAATCGGACTTTATTGGCCAAGTATGCTCACACATACAAAAGTGCACGATAACTGACATTACAGAAGCAACAAACACACTCAACCTAGAATAGTGACTTAAACAAGAACCAAATGTGTCAGTGATGCCCCGCACTGTGCTTGTGAAGCATCAAAAGCTATTTGTGAGCAAAAACAACCCCATGGAGAAACTTCAGCTTGCTAAACATGAGTGAGCGAGTGAGTTCACAAAGTGTTTCATTTCTAAAAAGGTAAGCTTACAGAGTATACAAATTGGTCCTTATAGATTAAACCATGATACAAAGTGTTTTTTTTGTATTTGATTTCAACCAAAACAAAAGCAGCATTAGCAAGTTACCAGTTTAATGTAATGTAGTATGTGGTTACATAACAAGTACTTGATTACTGTTGTTCATGCCTACCTCTTTTTTTCTTTCTCCCCCCAGTCTTACTGTGTTTCTGCTAGTGTGTGGTAAATGAGAAAAAGTTGCGGGGTTAGCAGCGTGGAGCTGGAGTATCTGCCTCTGTTTGCTCGGCTGTGGGGGGTGTTGGGGATGCTCTCTGTGGGTGCTGCTCACAAAATGAATCACTCTCCCATTCACAGCTCATTTATAAAGAGCACAGCCCACAAATGACACTACACAACACACTTCATTACCAGGATTCTTGAGAGTAAGCAGTGCGAGAGCGAGAGAGAGGGAGAGAGAGTAATAAGAGTGTTTTTTGAGACCAGTTCATTTATAGATTTTAAGGCATAAAGACCTTGCGCACAGGGGGATTCCTTATCAGGAAAAGTAATGTGAAAATAAGTGATGAAAATGACTAATTATCAGTGAAAAAAGCAGAAAAGCGTTAGCAGTAAAATCCACTTCAACCTAAAGAGAACCAGTAGTGCACAAATGAACATACCTAAATGTAGAGTAAGCAATTAATTTCAAATAATATTTATCTCACATGTGCATAAAAGGTCACATGGTTATGACAGACCTGGAGTACTGTTTTGTTATTTAACCAAGCTAATATCAGCTTGGTGGCAAATTCTCTGCTGCAGGCTTCATAGTTTTTAAAGGTAGCATTCAGCAATTAGGAACCAACATCATGTAGAGTCTCTAAACAAACATTAAAGCTGTATAATTTTAATAATCTACATGAGCTACAATGTGCCATTAGGTTGGATGAGATGTTTGCCAATGTTTCGACAAGCTTGTAGTGTTGTACTCAAAGCCACTTGAAGTGAGTCCAAGACAAGACACATCAAGCCCGAGTCAAGACCAAGACCAGGCATGATTAAATTAGGCCTAATATGCTTTTCCTGTTTTTCTCTTTCCCTTTGTGGTGAGTGGAGAGTTCCCTTTGCAGAGTAAGTGAGCTGACCAATCAGAGCAGATTGGGCTTATCGAGAGGCGGGGCCGTAAAAAAACACAGGCGCTCTAACAGAGTGCTGAACAGTGAATACAGATGTACACTATGGAAAAGATGTTGTGTCTTGGGAAACTAAAGTATGTAAATCTATTTTAGCAGAAAATACAATTATGAACTTTGAGCATAAAACATCCTCTACATAAGTCTTTCAGAGTATAGCTTGTCCAACCTCTCTCTCTCAAATGTTGCTAAGAATGAATGCATTTGTGGGTGGAGCTTGTAATTCTTCCCCTTTATTGTCACCTTGATTGCAGTGTCTAATGTTTTTGGGAAACAACCCATTTGTTTTGTCAATCAAGTACTTTCCAGGCTCACAGCGTTTTGATCTGAAGCCTGAATGATGCTGCTTTGGTATCTTTGCCTATGAATTGTCAGTTTTCAGAGCAAAAGTTAAATAACAATTTCAAATGCAGTCGACGGCAGGTTGCACAACAGCACGTTTACAGGGTTAAGACTCCCATAGGCAGCAAGGTTTGTTGTGTTTTCGTACACAAGAAAGCAGCCTGGCATGCTCTTCTCTGACTGTAGATCCCTTCATCTGTTTACCCCCCATCACCAGCTTTGACAATCTAAACCTGCTTCCATAAAAAAAAGCTTTCTATAAACTTCACTGAAAAAAAAACCAAGGTAATCATGTTGTTTTATAACAGGCCTCCTGCAGCAGTAGGTAACGCTTTTCGCTTAAACATTCTCCAAATATCTTCAAACTGTTCCGCCCAGCACAGGCGAATTCATTTGCAGGGCTGACATGAAACAAACAGCCTCGTGGGTATTGTAGGCTGCAGAACGGTGATTGTGATCTTGGGTATTGTAGGCGTGCGTGGCCGAAACAAAGGCGGGATCATTATAGCTGCTCGGACCTGGGACACAGTGGGGCATTGTGGGTAGCGTGCTGGGTGGAGGGAGCGAGAGCTGCAGATGAGTCAGACCCAGCAGAGAGTAAAAGATGGACTCAAAGAGCACAGACATTTTGAGGTACGAGGAAAAGGCTGGCCTGGAACACGAGTACAAGCTTTACGTAGAACATGAGTGAGTTTGAGCTGAATTCTAATGATGATCATAGTCTTTTAACACCACTACAAAGAACAACGCAAACTATAACTGCTGTGTTCGGTATGTGTTTTGAAGATAAGTCTGTATATTGTAAGACCAACTTCTAAACTTCAACTTGATTTTATCATAGCATAAATTTTTTAATAAAAAAACAAATATTATTCAAAAAATACTGCCGTACTTTGTTACTACCGAAACTCAATGAGTATTAATCCATAAGCAGAGCCTTATTTTAGACATGCCCCTGCATTTTACAGAAGGAAGCCTGCATCCCCATCCCTAATGGCCACATGGGGAGCAGTTAGACTCCATAGTTTTAAAGTAAATGTGCATATTTTTAAAATCAAGTAAACTTTTTTGTGTATCAAATAAAAGATGATGATTTGATGTGTCTCAAATGACAAAATTAAAGTTCGTCATTATAATTTTAAAAATTGGTTTCAATAAAATGAACATAATTAAGGTATAGGGTCCCTCAAAACAGCTTTTAAGTGTTTTGAACTCTGACTCAGTTCGAGTCAGTTGGTAGAATGATCCATACAGCTTATGTCAATCAAGTTTAACATTTGACCTTTATTTTGGATAGTTTTGCCAATGTGGATGTAAGATGGTTGTAAGAATTACAACATATTTTCATACAGTATGACTGTCAAAGAATTCAGCTGTCTTAAGCAATTTTAAGGAAAGATTTTAGTTTTTCCACTATCAGAAAAATAGCCTTGCATAACCTGGCTTTTACAGTGGTACTCGTGTAGGCACACACGTTTTGTTTGGTATGTAAAAGCCGAAAGGTCTGTCACTCTGCTTTTAGAAGGTGATCTACGGTAAACTAGTGAGTGTCTAACTAGCAAATAAGAAGTCAAACAAAAAAGCTATTTTTGTGGCATGCTAAAATGAAATGCAATTATATCATTCAGGGCAGGAGTGTAGCCTAAATATACAGCCTGAACAGAGCACAACCTTTTATCCTTACACAAGAGTACGTTCACCCAATCAATAATGTTCACTCTTCTTAAGAGAGTGGTTGGGAGGAAATGATATATAGAATTCTGTATTTTAGATTGATTTTTAACATTTTAGACATTGTTTCTTTTTTTAGTTTTAGGAAATATTAAGTTTGGTGAGTGACTATTTATCTTTTAGAATGTATAACAAACTACAGGTTGAACATTACTTAATGTGTTAAGTGTAAATCCCCTCTAAGGCTGTTTTGAATGAGAAGACTACAATCTAGATTATAGCATTATCATATTATAGATACGCCAAATCGCTGGTAAATTTGCTGACATGAATTTAACAGACATACTATCAAATACACTTACTGAGCACTATTAAGTAGGGGTGTGTTTGAAAAAAATTGATTTTTCGATTCAAATCGATCTTCATTTGAATAATCTGATATCGATTCGTACAAAACCAAGATCGACCTTTAAAATGTTCTGGGTTGTTTGTTTTGTGCTAGCTGCACCTGCTAGCTCTGCTGTTTGCTGATACTCACTGTATTCAGCTGCATGCAGTGTCGAATCAGATTAGTAGTGTTAAATGTCTTTGTCTTGGTTCCTCAACGTGACATGCTGAGTTTACACAGTTTATAAACGCCCTGGATGAGTCTGCGTCATGTACGGTAAAACACTGCCAGAAGGACATGCTTTCTATTAGCGCTTCCTTTTTCGTGAGTCCGCTGCTTTAGTCAGTTTGTCGAAAATGAAAGGGTATGCATTTCCACCTAGTGGTTCAGATAGGAATTGCAGGGAGCTGGCCGGAGGGTGTTCTCCTCTTACTGGATGAAACACTAGCTGGAAATACAGAAATCAGGCTCATTTGTTTAACGCCATCGATCGGCTCTCGGTATCGGCTCTAATATAAACATATAAACACTAATGTTTTTAGTAATGGTAGGTTGAGTGTTCCTTGTACATTTACCACATTAGTTCTCTGAAAATCTCTTTTCATATTCAAACAAAACATATTATTGTAACTGAAATATCCCTAAATGAATCGATATCGAGTTGAATTGAATCGAATTGAATCAGCAATCGAATTGAATTGGGACCTTGTAAATCACGATTGAATCGATCCGGGAATTCAGTGGCGATGCCCAGCCCTACTATTAAGTATTACATACATCTTCTTGTTTTGCTACTTATTTTACCAGCTCCACCTACCCTATAGGAGCTCTATGTAACTCTTCAATTACAGACTGTAATCCATCTGTTTCTGCCTACTTTACTATCCCCCATTCACTCTTTTCTTTAAAGGTCAGGACCCCCACCGGACCAGCACAGATATTAAGTAGATATTATTTGGTTGGTGGATCACTCTCAGCACTGCAGTGACACTGATGTGGTGGTGCAGTGTTATTGTGTGTTGCGCTGGGTCTTACTGCTGGATTAGCAGAGCAGCTTGACCTCAGTGTCACTGCTGGACAGAAGTAGTCCACCAAGCTGAACCAACAAGGTAGAAAAGTCTCCTACAGCAGCCAGTGAATAAACACAGTGTTTAAAAACTCCAGCAGCACTGCTGTGTCTGATCCACTCATACCAGTGCAACACACACTTATACACTACCACCACATAAGTGTTACTGCAGTGCTGAGAGTGATCCACCACCCAGATAATTTCTGCTCTGTGGTGGTCCCGACCATTCAAAAACAGGGTAATATCGGTTAACAAAACTCTACAGGTCAACAGGTGTGGTAAGTAGAGCTGATCAAATAGACATATCCTGTAAATACAAGGTAGGTGTGTCTACTGAAGTGCTCAGTGAGTGTACTTCACACTGTGGTAGTTATTTTAATGGTGAAATCTGGTGCACACAGCTTGTTTTTAAGGGAAATCTGCATTTTTAGTGGCGAGTTAATGTTGTATAATAGACTTTACCTTGAACACTATTAAGGTAAATTACCGTAATGACCTCTGTTATTCATTTGTTAACATTAACAGTCATCAATCAAAGGAACGATTTAATATTTATTCCCAAAACACACACACACACACATACACACACACACACACACACACACACACACCCACACAAATACACACACTCTTTCTGTTTATGGGGAAAAAAGTGGTGTGCAGGGCTTAACTATGCATTCTGCCGCTGAGAGTTAAACAATAGCTTTAGGATAAAGAGCGAGTCCTGAGGCTGCTTAAAGACCGGCAGCCCCTGAGAGCTGCAATATATCTTTATTCATCTGAGCAAGAGAGACGGAGTGGGGGGAGAGACAGACAGAAAGAGGAGGAGAACAGAGAGATAGAGAGGGAGGCGGGAGGGAATGAGTGAGAAAGAATAAGAGTTATCTCTCTCTTTCATAATCAATATCTAGGCTTGTCCTCTCCACAGTTGACTAATTCCATTTGCTGCGGTGAAGACTGCACTTGGTTAGACCCTTCTCTCTCTCTCTCTTTCCTCTCTCTCTCTTTCTCCATCTCTGTTTCCATCTCTTTTTCCTTCTTTATACCTCTTTTTCTTTTTTCTATCTTCTTTTCTCCTCTCCTCTTTATCTCTCTTACTCTCTAAGCTCCCTTACTCTCTATCTCTAGTTCTCTCATCTCTCTCTTCCTCTCTCTTATTCCCCCTCTCATTTTTCTCTTTGTCCTTCTTTCCCACTCTCTCTTCCTGTTTCCTAAATTCCGTCACCTCTCCTTATATGCTTTCCTCTCCAGTCTCTCGTTCTCTCTCTCTCCCTCCCTCTAGTCTCTATCTCTCCCTTCATCTTTTTGGCTTTCTTCCTGTTTTCTCTTCTTTCTCTATTGCCTTCTCTTTTTCCTCTCTCCCCCTCCCTCCCACTCCTCTCTCTCTCCTTTCCTCTTCTACGTCCTCTCTACTTCCTCTCTCGGTCCTTTCCTTCTTCTCTATACCTTTTGTCTTTGGTTTTTCTCTTGTTCCACCTCTAACTGTCTCTCACTTTCTCTCTTTTATAGTCTCTTGAATGTCTGTCACTCATCCACCCACTCTTTAACCTATTTCTACCTCTCTTCTCCTTTTTCTGTCTCTCTCGCCCTCGCTTTCTTTCTCTCTGCACACTCCAGCTTTACTCTGTGATACTCTCCCTTAATTAGCATATTGGTGGAGTGTGTGTATGAGTGTAGGATGATACTGACTCTGATGAGTCTGTGTGTGTTTGTGTGTGTGTTAGGTTTATACCACTAGTCATATACGTTGTGGGGACGTTTTCTTTATGTGGGACGTCTTTTCATTTGAGGGTCCGGGTAAGATTAATGTTAGGGTAGTAGTAGTTAGTTTAGTTTAGTTAGGTTCAAGTTTATTTGTCATTTGCAGATAATGTTAGGACATAACATGCATTGAAAAGCTTGGGGTGAGGCTCAGATAATAACTCTACAGCAGGGCAGCATTATATATAGTAGTAAAAACAGTGCTAACATACAATAAATAGACAATAATGAAGGAAAATAAGCTACAATATAAACATTTAGTAATAACTGAAATATATAAAGGACTATACAAAACATACACAAGATATATATATAAGATATACAGGAGAACATATCTACATATCCTACATATGTATCTACTCCTGGTTAAGGTTTGGGTAAATGAATGGAAGTCTACATAATGGCCCCACAAACGTTTGTATGTGTGTATCTGTTCGTGTGTATGTGTGTGTGTGTGTGGAGGTCATTCGTTGTACAAGGGGAGCTGCTGAGAGACGATTCCCTCTGTCCCATCATGGCCACACGTAGACAGACGCGACCCAAGAGATGGGAATTAAGTGTTTGACATTTCTCTCTTTCTTGCATTCTTTATCTTAACTCTCTCCCTTATTCTTTAACCTATCCATGTTCTTGTTCTCACGTCTCTTTTACTGTCTCTCTTACTGTCTCTCTTACTCATTTTCAGCCCCTTAGTTTCCTCATCATTCTCTCTGCATTCTTTTTTCTTTATCTCATTGCATGTTCCGCCTTTCTCCCCACTGAATCTCTCACCCACTTTTTTCTCTTTTCCTTTTATTCCATCCTCTTGTCCCCTAACTTTTCTCTTTTCCTATTCTCTTTGTCTCAGTCTCTCTCCATACTTTCTGTTTGTCCCCTCTCCTATACTCATTCTTCCTCTCTCACTCACACCATTCTCTTTCTGTATCCCACTTTCTTCTATATATCTCTATTCTCTCTCTCTCTCTCTCTCTCTCTCTCTCTCTCTCTCTCTCTCTCTCTTTCTCTCTCCATCATCAGGATGTTCAGGCTGTCAGTGAAACAAATGTGCTCGGCTTGTTCCAATTAGTGTGCTGTGTGTTGCGGCTCTGTGTTTAGGCATGTTCGTTTAATGAAGGTGTTCGAGCTGCGGGCAGCGCCTGCTAAACGCTCCCACATTAAAGCCCCCCCCCGTCACTCCCAATACTATCACATGCACACGCACACACACACAGACACGCACACACACTAACTCCTTTAGATCAGAAAGGACAGAGAGGGGGCGGGGCATTACAGACATTTCTCCTCCTTATCTCATTCCTTTTTCCATTCTAGCATCGCTTGTTCTCTCTCTCTAAGACATATAATATCTGAACAAGAAACATTTAAACATAAATAGTTTTTTTGATGTACATTTAATATCTAATAAAACTGAACTATATTTTGTATTTGCATGCATGTGCAATAAGTTCTGTTCTGTCATATGAGTTGAAATGAGGTTGCTGTTATATCTTCTGAAACAAAATACAGGATTTATGCTTATTTGTATCATGAATGTGTCACTTGTACATGTAAATAAATGTAAATAAGTCATTAATATATATAATGTTAAAATAAATGACACTACTGTTCAAAGGTTTGGAATCGCTTGTCTTATTTATTAATACCTGCTGTTACTTTATTCAATAATAACTTAAAATACTGTAAGCTAAATATCAGAAGGTATTTTAAAGCAATGGCAAAAGTTGTTTTTTTTTTACAATCACTCCATTCTCAATGTTCTAGTTTTTGTTAACCATTTACAGCACTGTTTATCAATCTGATCACATCTAGCATTTCTTAATTTCCTACAAAGCAGTTGAAACCTCAACTGGTGGAGAAGTAGCATCATAAGGGAATAATTTTATTGCTGCTGTCAGAGTTTAAAACTTTATAAGGTGAAAACTTATTACTTATTACTTACTTTTAATGTAAACTAATGAAACCAGATTTTATTTCAAGTCATTTTAAGCCATTTTTTGGTGCATTGTGATATTTACATATAATGCAAAGGCTAACATATATTTTTAAATTAGCAGTGTCAAATATGTATCTTCAAAATGAGTTTATATTACTGAGGGTTTTATATTACTGAGGCACACTTTTGAATGGTGGCGTACATACATACCCACCTCTATCATAAGAATACCTTGATTCCAGACTTTTATTCCTTTTGGGAAGGAATAAAAGTCTCAGCGTTTCTTCTCCTATACTGCACTTATATTTTATAGCATGTACTGTATAAATGTAATGTTTTGAAGGTGAAACGTTTTCCTACCACATCAATGAAATAAAAGGACATACATGGCCATATATCAGAGTTGCGTAAGGGGCCCTTTTTTGCTGTTGTTTTTATGTCATGGTTGGACCTTGGCCTCCATCATTCGTGCTCTCTGTCAGGCTATAAGTGTGTTGATGCTCTCCTCGGAGATGGCCTCTCTATGTGCACTCTTACTGGGTGACAGGATGGGTGACATGGGTGTCACTCCTACCCCCTGCTTATTGATGACATGACAAAACCTCGGGGCCCAGAAGAGCACCTCGACCCTGTTGCCACCGGTTACAGCTCCTAACCGCATTCCACCCCTCAGTCCCCAGCCTCGCCTAGCGGAGTACACATGTCAATCACTCGCGCTGCTGGCTGGGCCGAAGGAGGCTGCCATGTCAGTCTGGCTCTGAGCTCTGGGAGGAAGCTGAGGAAACAGAAGCTGAGGCTTCGCTGTGATTGGCACGCACTCACTGTGGGCTTCAAAACCTCAGCAGAGCTCCTCAATATCAACCATAATAGAGAGGCTGAACTTCTACTGGCTTTCTGGAGCAGGAGACGCCAGATTGCTTCCTGTTCCTGAGCTTCTTGTTTCAGCCTTCTTAGTGTTATACTTGCACGCTCTTGGCAAGGTATGCAACAAAGGAACCATTCATCAATCACCAATTTACACAACGGGCAAACGGGTCCAATCAGCATGCAGCTAACATGAATCATGCAGGAAAAAAATCAAAACAATAATAAAACCAAAACAATAATAAGCTCAAAATAATAAAGCAATGTAGAAGATAAAAGGCAAATAAACAGTCAGAGGTGAGGTTGAAGATGCTGGGGGCTGGAATGAGATGAAGGGTAAATTGACTACTTTTCCAATGCCTGCGCTGACCAGCGGAGAGGACTGAGAAGGTGGTACCTTCCCGCAAAGAGGACAAGACCACCGCTTCTCCTGCTAGTCACCATCTCAGGCAGAGCAAAAGGGCTAGCTTCCTCACTAGCGCTGCGTGTTAGTTCATCATTCAGAACAGAGATGGAGGAAATGTAAAATAATTAGCGGGATATCAAGGTCCCCTTTCAGCGTAGAAGCATCGATTGTGAGAAGACAGGCATTTCAGTATCAGACTTTGACAACTCAGCTGATAGAAAAATCATTTAGCCTACATCAGATTTCAAAATGGCATTAGTAATATTGATTCAGCTTTTTTTTTTTTTAAAGTAGCTTTAAACAAATCAAGCTCCCATCAACTGATCATTTGAAATTCAATTCATTTCATATTCTGAAGGTTATGTTCTACGTTTGAATTTAGGCTATAAAATGCCTGTCCAGAGAAGGACCTTAGTAAAAGAGCTAGCTCTAATCATGCAGGAAATAGTGTACAGGTCTAGCTTGAAAGAGCAAATGCACTAACATTGTACAAAGGTGTTTACTTACAGGTAATAAGTGTAGGAGTGATAGGTTCTTCTGCCGAGTGAGGTGGTGGAGGGGTATAAGCAGTGGAGGGGGGGATGAAATGGAAGGAAAGAAAAAGTAAAAAATATTAATGTTTGAAAAAGAGATAAAGATGAACAAAAGCAGACATGGTGGCATACGTGTGTGAGAGGAGGAGAAAGAGAGAGAGGTGTTCGGCCTTGTGGTCGTGAGAGAGGTACGGTGATTGCGGAAGGGGGCCTCTGGCATGCTCTCAGAATCACTGTTATTGTATGGCCAATATATTTTTTCAGAGGTAAGTGTCTTCTTTGAAAGACTGTCTTTTAAAGCCTTTCCAGTAGATTTTCAGATTTATTTTTAAGTCAGGGGCAGATTTACTACCGTCTTGTGCCATTGCAAACCCTATTCTGGCGTTAAATGTGGCCGGTGGAATTTACTTAATGGGGGAAGCGATTTTCCGCCGCTATAATAAGATGAAAGAGGCGGCGACTGCTGCTTTTGCCTCATTGCATATGCATCTATACAAGTTTCCCTCTCAAAGTGCAACATACTGGAAGGAGATTATTATAAAGAGGTACTTATTCTGATTCAAATCCTGATAGTAAATCCTGCCCGTGTGTTATTTGATGGGTGAGAGGGGCTCGTCTTATTTTTGCCACTAATTTGGCTGCCATTGTTGTTGCTGAGAGGGAAAAGAGAGATGCTGCCGCTTACACGTATTTGTTTTCGACTTCAACAGAAAAGTGAATGGGCGTACCATGTCCTTTTTTAAACTCTAAATAATGATTTGACAGTTTTTTTCCAACTTACTGTGAAACTCTTTTGCCTCTGCTATCGCTGCATTACTTCAGGTATTTACTATACGGTGGTTCACTAATGAGGTTTTGGACATGACTTTATTCCATGCATGGTGGAAATAGGCTTCTATATTAAAAGTATGTGAATCAAATAGGAGTTTATATTGTGCTGGTCATTTGTTAAATATGAAGTGGTACTTTGTGTTTATTTGCATGGAAGTTCTTCTTTGATGACCCACTAAATTACCCCTGCCACCAGCACAAAGTGTCAGTAGACTGTTGGTTAATTAGTGTCTTTATTACTAAATCCGTTCTGTAATCTCTAACTGCCACACTTGAATGATTGGTTATTATTATTGATTGTTTAATATAATGTATTTTCCTTTAAATAAACAACAGATACTTTGCCTTGGAACATGTAAAATAGGACCCAATAATCAATTGCTTTAGCACCTGCCCACTGCCTGTCAGTTTACAACACATTTTCTGTTCTGGACCATGTGATACAGGTGTAGTAGATAAAGAGGTTTGGAGTAGTACAGAGAGGGTGTGATAGAGTACTACTTTAAATAAACTTCCAAAGAGAAATGCTGTAGTTGTCCTAAAACCAGTGGAACTAAACTTCTTCACTTTGCCAAGGACTGCAATTAAAACTAATGTATGGACAGTTTTATTAATAAGTTTTTTTTAGTTGATTCTGAAAGGGGGATCTACACTTTTCTGCACTGACAATGAATAAAGTTTGGCATAAACTACACAACTTTCAGAACTGTAACTTTTTTTATAATGGAGAGAGCTTCACAAACTTACTGCCAGTCTGTCCTTTTGTCGCAAGGGAGCTCACGCAAGACAATAAGACAAAGATATTATAACAAACATGGCGTGTTTTGGCTCCGACTAGGAACTCAAACTCCCAGATCTCCTCAGATATCATATGACGCAAACAAAGCCCAACTTACTGGACCGGACTTGACTGTGATTCTATGCACAGTGAAAACACAAACTGGGGATTGGGAAGCACTGGAATCACACTGGAGAGATATTTCACTACAAACTGGCAGCTGACTTGAAATTTTAAAGAGATTCATGGCGTCTGGAGCCAAATGTTATAAACACAATATTATTTGACTGTGTTTTGTATGCAGCTCCACGGCTCAGGTGTTGCATGCATCCATGTTTTCATCTGAATCACTTATTGGGTACATTTCTGACCTTTTAACACTAAAGGATCCATTTTGAGTTGCAAATATCAAACATGTTTGATAGTATCGGAGGGCTGTCAATTAATTCAAAGCTCGTCTGGAGGACTAAAGGTTGACTTGTTTCTTCTTTCACATGTCCAGGTCTTTCTGATAGAACTCCCGACTTAAATCACTTTAGATTTGTCCACAAAGAACAAATTGGGATTAAAATTTTGGGCAAATGTTTTAGTGTAGGCTCAGCCTAAGATAAAAGGCAAACTACATGTTAAAAGAATGTTGAAAACACTTTACTGAAGGGAAGCATTCATCAGGCTGACACCACACTTACATAAACAGTTGACAGCTGACATCATCCTATGTAGATTCATTCCAACCAGTGTCAGTTCTCATAGCATGTGATATAAAATCTGACATAAGCAGCCTTGATGAGAACTGATGCTTATTGGAATAATCCTTTATGAATGTTTATGTAGATTTATGTAAGTTCTCTTGAAAGGTTAACATAGCATTATGAAAGCTGCATCTTCAGTGAAGTGTTTTTAACAAAATTTTGAATATGTTTTTTTCAACTATGACCTTTATTACATCAACACTGATGAACTTGTAAGGAATTTTTTGCACCTGATTCTGGAAAGAAGAACTAGTCCAAATATATTCAGCAACGGGGGTCGACAGGTCACTTCCTCCAATAGAGCTAACAAGATTTCATTCACTGCGCCTTCTGCGTCGGGCAGTTTGTGAACTGTGTGTATATCAGGGGAGATATTGTGTTTCAGCAGTAACATTCCAAAGTGCCTTGGTCTCAATTTTGGAAGGTAATATAAACTGAACCACAAGGTTAGATTTAACATGAGGATTAGCATGTCGTAGCACACTTCCATTTTTTAATCTAATCCAGCTAATTAAACCAATATATTCAAAGGCGCCTGTTCATTTGATTAAGCTATATTGAAAGGGGATTCGATTAAACTGGCTATGCATAGTGATCATAACCTTAGCCCGTCACTCAGACTTCACCAGGATAGGAAGCGCTTCCTGAATAGAAATTCCAGCCAGACCTCTTTGGCATTTCCAGAGCACAAATATGACAAGGCCTGATCGTTTCTGAATAAAGTGTGCAGCTGCAAATGGTGTTCCGTGTTGCCGTGTTTACATGAAGGTGCTGAAGTGTACTGGAGATAAGGGGGTAGTATGGGTTTTTTGTAATGTGGAGCTTATATTAGCCCTGCAGGACTTTTCCATTCAGCACTCCCTCTGTGCCTTTACTGATGGGTGACTAAGAGACAACTGCTAATCTAGAACAAATGCAGAACCAGCCGGCAGAGTGTGTGTACGTGTACGCTTGTGAAATAGGACTCGAATATTTGCTCAGACAGACTCCAGAGGCCCCTGGCTTCTGATAGAGGGCTGTAGGGGACCAGGCTAATGTAAACTAGCCTGCAGCTAACCCATCACTCCACTGCTCCACAGCTTTCATCACCATTTCCCTCTCATCTCCCTTTTCCTTCTGTTTCTCTCTCACGAACATTTCACACAAAATCACTGTCGCTCTCTCTCTCTCTCCCTCTCTCTCTCTGTCTCTTCCTCTGCTGCGGAGTGGTCTGACAAAGATCTCCTGCCTTTTTATTCCAGAGGATTTTGAAATTCCAAGTTTGGTTGAGGGTGACAGATAGATGGCCTCCCAGCGTTAATTTTTCATCACGTCTCTCCATCTCACTGCTATAAACTCGTTTGAATAGGACTTATCAACATAATTAGATTAATTATTCAGCATCACACTGACAATGCTGCAGAGCAGGGGTCAAAAAGAAATTGGAGGGGGAAATCTATTATTAATAGCTGAAGTTGAACTGAGAAGACCGCCAAGATTTGCAAGTCTTTTAGATGCTTGTCTAGAAAAACAGGACTCTCCATGAACTGCATATTAATGTGATTATGAGACAGTGGATTAGCAACTCTACAGTTATGAGAGCAGAGGCCATGATCAACTTTTGAATGTGTTTTTTTCTTCTTTGATGATGTTTTATCTTCCGTAAATTCTCACAGTTGGGTTCCTACGTTCCCCGTCTAACTTCCTAAACGCCTCCTACACACACTCTGCGGTATAGCTCCAACTCTACACGACCCAGCACAGTCCCTGATGGGCAGTTACAGTGAAGTTTGGTTAATTAACATTGGTTAATGGTTTACATTACATTAATTGTTTCAATTGGTGAACAACTGGCACCCAAAGTTCTATCTCTATAGTACCATCAGCATGACAACATCTTTTGAACATCTCCTTAATCTCCAGACTATCACTTAATAAGGTTTACCACTCAGCAATTACTATAAATTAGTTAGCATCAGCATAATTATGCTATTGGCTTTATTTATTTAGTTTCTAGTCACAATAGTACAAGTTTTACATATAATATAATTTCTTTGTTCAGAATGTTGTGCATCTGTCCTTTTCCTTGAATTACAGCTTTGATTTTCTTCTTGATTTTCAGTTTTACAAAGAAATCTGCAGGGACATTTTTCCCCACCTCTAAAGTCCAGTCATAGAAGCTGTTTTTCTGCTGTTCAGGATCATGGACAGTCCATTGTTCCGAGAACACAAGCAGCTTCTTTGTTTAATATTCTAAATTTTGTTTTTTTGTCTATTTCTTTTCTCACTAACAGCTTCTTGACAGCTACACATCATTTCAGACACACAGTGTCTACGAGGTTTTGCATGGTTGTTACAGGTTTTGCATCTTTTAATCATTTTAATTAAATCAAATTATTTTGACTTTTCTCTTCTATATGCAAACAGATTGTCTTATATGTAATCTCCTCAGAAATATCTCCTGAAAAAATGAACATCTTGTAGTGCATGTTTGCACAATACTGTGTATTATTTGGAAGGTACCATACGTTAATGGGTCAATTTAACGACACTAATATGTAGGTTATGTAGGTAATCATGCAGATGAATATCATGCCTTTGCAGTTTAAGGAGTAAAAGATGACTATTTTCTTGGGATTTGCTGTGATTTGCCTTGATTTCCTAGTTCCTCCAGTGTATCTGAACAAATGATATGAACACAACCTGTTGGTGCTTGTGTTACTATGTCTTTATGAGGCATGCTTACCGTTTCTTCATGAGTAGGACCACGCCAAGGAAGATGATGACGAAAAGTAGAATGCCTGCGATGACCCCGGCTATCTTCACAGTGTGGTCTGTCTGTTTCTCTGGCTCAACTGCGTTTGGCTTGTGGGTTGCCGCCCCTTTAAGAAATTAAGAAATGCATTTAAAAACAGTGCTATGAATGACTGATGATTCAAATGTGTATATCATTTATGAATGAAACATGCTGCATAAACATGAGAGCTGCGATTTAGTTAACTTTTTCTAATCCCAATTCTGGAAACCCCATGCTCTCTCTTTTTCCAAACTCTGCACACCTGACCCATCCTACAAGGAGCTTGTTAGTTGGTTAATGAACTGAAAGAAATGCTGTGGACGAAGTACAGTGAAATATTGTGTACTACAAATGAGAAATAAATGTGTACTACATACTGTACTAGTACATACTGTATACTGCAGGCAACTCTTCATCAGTGGTATAAAGTATAGTATCCATGTAACAAAATCTGTGTTGCTTACAGGGACTGAGCCAATGTCCTGCCCTATTTTCCCTAAATAGGGCTTTTTCGCTCTTTAGCTGCATTTGTGTATGTATGTATGTATGTATGTATGTATGTATATATATATATATATATATATATATATATATATATATATATATATATATATATATATATATATATTCTGGTGTTAAAAAGTTTTTAAAGACACTTTATACCACATTGTCCTATGTTTGCAGTCATTTTATTTTTATTGCATTTATAGTTGGTAATATAAGCTTGTTTGACTGAATAATAAGGTAGTGCTGTGTGGATTGTTTGGCTGCGAGCAACAAAAGTAAGATAATGTTTTCACACATTATCTGGATCGAACAGAAAACAGCAAACCCACCTCTAGACCAGCAGTGTAAGCGTAGGGAACTTCAGCATTGCAGTGACTTGGACAAATTTTGCCAGTATTTATATTTTGCCAGTATTTATGAATTCATATAAGGATGTTAAATTGTTCAGGTTATGTCACTGGCTATGTTCTGCTGAAATGCTTGCAATGGATTTTGGGATGCAGCATATTATGAACACAGCTCTGGAACATTTGGCCAAAGCTTTTGGGTGTTGGTCACACCCTACATATTATTCTTGTAAACATTCAGCATTTGTGTAGTATTAGGCTTAATCACAGCCAAAGAACAAACATATGCCGTAGGACTGAACTAGGGAACCACTGGTTCATTTCTTTTATTTCTGTGATCATCATGGTATTTTTTGTTCTACAGGTGTACACATTTGAATCACTACTTTTTTCAGTGTATCAATTTAACAGAGACGCTATTTTTCACTGTAACTTAGTTCAGCAGAGAGAGCTCTATATGCTTAAAGCCTAACAGCGATAGCGGGTTTGCAAACTGGTGGATGACCAACACAGAAATAGCGTGAAATGAACATTTGCACACTGTTCACGTAAAGCGCAGTACGATGTTGGCATTACTGTTGCCAAGATATAAACTTTATTTAACCTTGAATGTAAAGTACTGGAATTCCATTGAGACTTTTGGGCTATTTATTTGTAGGATCCATCAGGCAATGGTGGTTGATAATGCTGGAGCTATGTGTTCCTTGCTACCTGCCAGGGAGAGATAGCCTCAGGGAGGCAATATATGATAGGCCCAACACTGCTTCTCCTCCCCCCCTGTAGATAAGAGTGTCCCACTGTGTGTGTCGTGTGTGTGTGTTTGTGTGTGTGTGTGTGTGTATGAGGGTGAGTGTTTATGCTGTAATGAGAAGCCATGTCAGCTCAGCCACCTGTGAATAGAGCAGTTTCCTCTGACAGTGAGTTTAGGATGACAAATGAGAGAAATGGAACATTCTGCTCCACTATGTGTGGGTGTGAGTGTGTGTATATGTGTGTTTATGTGCCTATTTGTGTGTGGGTATGCTTTTTTTTCTTCAGGTTTACATGCACTCCTCTCCAATCATGTGGAGACTTAACACTACACCCAGACACCCTGTTAGTGAACCGTTTTTTTTTTTTCTTTTTTTTGGTATGTGTGGCTGTGTTTGTTTACATACGGATGTCCTGCAAGAATGGATGCATAACAAGGATGTCAGATCCGAGTGGAGAGTTTATGGAAGCGTGTGCGCTGAGAGTGTGAGTGTGAGACGCTGTCACATACAGAATATGTTGTGGGAGTTTGTGTATGCATGTTTGTTTTTACACAGTGGGCTGACCGCACAAACAGAAGTAGGAATTGCATCAGTGCTGTACTACTCTGAGTGTGTGTATCTGTGCATACTTTTGTGTGTTTGTGCACACACACACACACACACTCCCTGGGTCCCTCTGATGGGCGGTGATGGTGGTAGTAATGGAAGCGGATGGATAGAGACAGTCTTGGCAGGGTAAGTGTCTGACCTGTTAGTTGGTTGTCGCCTGCAGCCGGAGCGATGCGGATGTAGGGGGTAGTGAGCTGCGTCACTAGAATAGCAGCTGACAGAGCGAGATCCGTAACAGCATGCAGAGAGAGAGAGAGAGAGAGAGGGAGAGACAGACAGAGTGAGAGGGGAAAGACAGGTAGTCAGAGAAATACAAACAAAGAGGAAGGAGAGAGAGAGAGAGAGAGTGATACAGAGTGAGAAAGAGACAAGAGAGGGAGAAACAAAAGAAACAGAAAGTGTGGGACAGCAGAAGAGAGAGAAGTTAAGGAGGGAGATGTGCAGAGATCAAGACAGAGAATCAAGAGTGAGTGAGAGAGACAGAAAAAGAGAGAGAATGAAAGAAACAAGCAGTAAGAGAAAGTAAAATAAGAGAAAGAATGATACAGAAAGGGACAAAAATGGAAAAAGAAGGCGAGAAAGAAAAACAGGGAGAGGGGCAGTGAGAAAAAGCAAGAGAAAAGAAGGAGAGGTGGGAAAGAGAAAATTCAGATTCAGTTAGGGATAGAGAGAGAGTGAATAGAAAAGAAGTGGTAGAAAAGAAAAGCAGTGGAAATAAAAAGAGAGCAGCAGTGAGTAGAAAAGAGGAGAGGGTAGGGAGTGAAAGAGAAAAGGAGAGAACAACCAGAGTGTGTAAGCAGTTGAGAGTCAGGCTGAAAACTACCACAACAGTAACACAGCAGAAAAGAATATCACTTCAGTCATAATCACAGGCACTTCAGAATTAGTCTTCATCAACCTGTTATTATTAGTGCACACAATACAAAGCCATTATGCTTGTGTAACGATAATAATAAGTCATGAGATATAGAGGGCTCACCTTTGGTGGCAACACGCACACAGTCTATTTTAGTCTCCTGCAAAAAAAACAACAAAAAAAAAACACAGAAGGGTATCAGATTGTGGGCATCTGTCACATGCGGTGTCCTCTGATTTCTTTACAGTAACTGAACTGATTCTTGTTTGCTTCCATAATACTGAAATCATACCCAATACCCAAATCATGCATCAACAACTCTGAGTCATAACAGGCTACAGCAGGTATACCAGCTTATTGCTGTCATACATCTACTGTTCACTAACTGTATATTTTAGCCACGCCCCTAGAACAGGAAGTAAGACTGCAGCCCTGTCCCTCTGGGCCACATAGAGAGGTTTGATCCCATTGTTGTTGTGTCACTGGGAGCGAGGAGCAGAGGAGATGAGAAACAGATGAGAAACAATTGAGGTGCAGAAAAAAGAAGCACATGATAAAATAAACAGGACTACATGGCTGACACAAGACAAAAACATAATCACATGGCTAAGACAGGGGAAGAAAACAGGACTAGACAGAGAAAACAAGGCAGGACGCGTCCCAAAGAGTTTTTCTGCACTTGACTTTTTTTTTTTTTATTAAAAAAGCATTTATATTTTTTCTAATAAATTTATTATTATGATTATCTTTATCATGCTATGCGGGTGCAGCTGTTTAAAGCTGTTTGTTTGTCACATATTGGCTAGCTTTTGCTTAATGTCAGCTAAAATGGTCACTACAGAAATAGTTAACTAAATATTTTGACAGTGATTGTTTTAGTGACAAAATCGAACGATCTATCAGTTGTATTTTTTATAAAATGAACATATTAGATGTAACATAATAGGATAAATTTGTTTGTCTCTGCACAAAGAAAAAAGTTCAACTTGACCCAGTCAGACGTACAGTTTTCATCATAACTTTATCATTTCAACTCGAACACTGCATTTTATGTCTATGTCCTGTAGCTCGCCATTCATGTTTGCAACATCATCGTCACTGGCAGAACTACTCTTTTCACCACCTGTTTACAGACCAAACAAAGCCTTTAAATAGACTTGTCATGTTTTTTGTGATATAATTAATAGTGTTATGATTCATTCATGAAGGGATCTAAACTTCAGCTCCCTGATGCCCTGAGACCAAACCTGCTTGCTCGATACATTACAATTCATTACAATACAATATAAACATGAGCTATTTGCTTAGTTTTTCAATGCAATAGCGCATTCAGTGTCACGCGTAGTCTTTTCTAACAGTCCTAACTGAAAGGAAAGACATTACGAGTGTGGGCTTTGATTAATTATCAGTCTTGAATAGACAGACACAAGACTGCCTGGCTAAGTGCCCGTCAGCATTCATCAGTAGCACTAAAACACAGGTCTTCAGTCAATTAGGAGACGAGCTCTCGGTCGCCCGCTGACTGAGAGATAGAGGGGCCTTTTAAAGAAAAGCACGTCGTGTCACCGCTGTCAGTCTAAACAGCAGCTTTCTTTAAAAGCACCGGGGTGAGAGAGGAATACAGAGAAAGTGGGAGAAAAAGAGAGGGAGCGAGAGATAGAGGGAGAAAGTCAGCAACGCATTAAACAAAAGTGTGTTAATGTGTCCGATGGGCGTGGGTGCATGCGTGCGGCGCCTTTCAGGCAGGTGCACTCTGCACAATGTGGCCGTGTCACTCACGCAGTCACTCTCCGCGAGAAACTTTTGCTGTCACAGCCAAAGTGCTTTTTTCTTCCCTCGGTGAAGACTGAAAACCCTATGGCCGGTGCTGTGGTTACTGCGGCTTTAAAAAATGGCCCACAGTGATTGAAGGGTCTGGCAGCAGGGCCCTAACTGGTCATGCGTATTCATGTCCAAGATACCGTCTGTGCTTTCAGCTCTAACAGGAGCAAAGTGGAGGGCTGCTTTGTAACACACAGCAAGAGCTAAAATGAGCCGCCTCCTACATTTAGTGTGTGACTGTGCCTGTGTGTGTGTGTGTGTGTGTACCTGCAAATACAGTTTTGGACTTTCTTCGTTGTCATCACGCCACACAATATAAAACATCTAATATTTTTTTTTCAATTACCCTGCTCTGCCCACAAATACATTCTTTCATCACACGTGTTTTGACTGGGATGTAAGGCTTTCATTCAACCGAATGGAAAATTGTTGAAAACAACTCACACATTACATTTAGAGAGTAAGTGTGAGAGATCACAACCTTAGAATAGTATAGGTCAGGGGCAGTGAACATTTTCCACCCCAAAGCCTACCTGTTCATAACTACACATCACTGAAGTCCATCAAGTATAAAACACAGTGTTTTTTTTTTCTTTTCTTAGGTCCTGATACAGAAACCTTGAGAAATAGGGCCTGATAAAGAATAAAAACAATGAGAGAAAACAAATGTGTGCTGTGATGTTAAAAAGGGAAGTAAAAGGTAGATCTTCATTGAGTGAGAGAGGCTGCTGCTGTGACATTTTTATTTGTACATCTCTATTCATGTTATATTTGTCATATTCTGAGAATGCTTGATTCTTTTTTTCCACTATTATGGCTTAAACTGACTTTACTCGTCAGGTGAGGTTACTACAGCCTACAAGTTGAGAATAACATTGTCCATAATTTCACAGAGAAATAGTGTAACTTTTCATTATCTTTATAGTTGGAGCAATTTCCATATTAGGAATGTGCATTCTGACTAATTTTGCCATTTGAGTATCTTTCAGAGCTGATTAGATTCTGTTAAGAATAAAAAACAAAGGCAACATATGTGGAGGTGACAGTACCTATAGCACTAGGAAGCACCTATAGCATTAAGAATGCATTTCAAAATGTGTATAAGCTGAAAGGTTTTGGTGTCAGGTGAGTAATACAGACAGCAGAGACAGCTCGGATGAACTAATGAGCTAACTGGTGCAACACTGGAAGCTGAGGGAGACCCGTCATGGTGTTTTTTATTCCAGTAGACATTTTTTAGATTTTACTGTTTCTGGAAGTGAAACACAACGAGGGTTCAAGGCCCTGTCCAGGCAATCATAATACTCTATACCATGCCTATACTCTATACCACTCTAAATCTGCCTGTCACCTTCTGTTTATACCATAATGTTGGCACCACGTGGTGAGTATGACGAAATGTGCGTTGTTAGAGTAACTAACTGTCTATAACTTGAGCCCTGTGGTGTTGACATCTATCTTGATTAATCTAATCACAAATGACATCAAGTCATATAGCCGTTTATACCAGGCATTTCCATGAGCCTTGGCTTTCATACCTGGAGAAAAAAGGTGCTGTGCACATTTACTGCCACAAATAGATGAAATAGCTGTACAGCTGCTTTCATCTCTGCTGCTATATTCAATATTGTATAGTAATTATAACTGTATCCTTTTTATATTGCTTTAGTGCTTTGTTTAGCTATCCAGTGTCAACCAGAAGAGGATGAGTCTTGGTTTCTCGTGAGGATTCTTCATTTTGTTCTTTTTCTTCTTGCAGATTTTCTTTGCCACTGTTGCCTTTGACTTGCTCAGTGGGGGCTTGGGACAGAATTTTCTGTAAAGCTGCTTTATAACAATGTCTGTTATAAAAGGCACTTTAAAAATAAACTTGGACTGAGTGACTAACTGACTGAGTGAAAGGACAGCAGTCTCTGATGTTCATTGGACCACATTCACACAGTACGCCTATTATTATGATTAGCTCGCTCAAGGCCCTAAGCTAGCGCCATCCAAAACAGCTGTAAATGTTCTGCCTAGGCTATCAAAGGTTAAGACCCAAAATACTCAATTACATGAAAAAGAAAAAGCAGTACTCACCCCATTAGCAGTGCTGACTGCTTGGTAGTACACGCTGTAGCTCTTGTGGGGTAGCAGGGGTGCATTCCAGAAACCGCTGTAGGTTTTGTTGTCCCCCACAGTGAACGGCTGAGGGGAGGGGATGCCACTAGAAGGAAACTCAGCTGTGAAATAGTACTTAGAGCTCAGAGACGTGGCGTTCTGGTAGTGGACTGGGACGGGGTAACAGCGTAGGATCTCTGCCTCCCCACCACGTGCTCTCCTGGGCCTCTCCTCCTCCACCACCACCTGATACACACTGTGAGGAACAGACAGAGTGAGAATATCACTCCACAGTATGACATATGGGTCAAGAAATCTTCTTCTTACACTTTGTTTAGTTGTTGTTCACCTGCATCTCAGTAAAACAAGCCCAGAAAACGCACATGTTCAACATTTGTGTCTGTAAGTCAAAGAGGACAAATCTTATTATGTCTTTGCGTGCAGATAATTATGCAATGAAAATGTATAGCAACATGACAGTCAAACACTGACTAGATTAAAATGTATATATCAAGAGGTTGTTGTTATTTTAAAATGCAGCAGCCCTTCTTCAGAGGGATAAAGCCAATTTCAATTCCAGACTCCATTCTCATTCGTGTGAACAATGGCCGACACAATCTGCAGCCGCATTCAATCAGCTGCAGTGGGCTACTCCAGTCTACAACTCAATCTCCTTGCGCAAGTTCCTCTTTCATCTTCTCCCCTTTCGCAGACTCTCAGACATCACAAGTGTGTTCCATCATAGGTGCTTTCTTCAGCGTGCCTCACTCAATCATGTCCAATATTCTAAAGCACTGCAGCCAGAGGAACAGAGCGGCTATAGTGCTCTCAGCAGAAAAGAAAATATAGCCCTGCCATGCTACTGCGGTGGCCATATTTGCTGTTTAATAATTTAGATCTTTAAAGGTCAAGTAGGCCTTCGCGCTCCTCTTTATACATCCACTCTGTCAGCTTAGAAGAACAGCTACAGACTCCGGAGCTCTGTGCTACATTTCTCAAAAGCATTAGAGCACAAAGATTGGAACTATACTGTACAATGAGATTCCTTTACGGTCTGATATTAAAAGCTGTAAGATAATCTTTTAAAGATGACTGGGTTTGGAAAAAGCTGAATAAAATACACTAGCATAGAAGTCTGAGGACAGGCACTGAGTTCCTCTGAAGCAGAGGTGACCAACCTGGAACCAGCAGACTTCAGATGCAACATGCCTGACTCTAATATACAGGTGGATGGGGGCGTAGAACTTCAGGTTAAGGATCAGGCACCCCTGCTCTGAAGTTAACAGTTAAAAAGAATAATATTCTAAAATTGAACCAATTATGCTCTTCAGATCAAATACGTAATTATGAACTCCCCTAGGCGGTATTATTAGCTCACACTTTAAGTGTTTTTTCTTTAAAATTACAGTGAATGTGAAAAAATAATGGACTTTTTTTGAGTAAAGCATGGGTGGGGCTCTCTGCTAGATCATCATATTCGCTTTGTGACAGCAAAAGGCAGAGGCAGAACATATTACAGGTTATATTTATTGACCCTGCAGACTTAGTTTTGGTAACAGAGCCAAAATCCTGAAGAGGTTTTAGAGACCAGCTAAACATACTGATTAAAAATTGTGAGAAAAACAAGGATGTTTGTATTTCAGCTAACATCAGCTAACTGGGTAAAAAGGTATTGGTATTGGCCCGATACTGGGCAAAATCACTGAATCGGATATTGTAGAAAAAAATAATAATCTGATTTGATCCATTAGTCTAAACTGAACTTTTACTGTGCTTTAAATTAGATTTTGAATGTTTGGATGGCGGCTGGTAAAAGTTCTATTTGTAAAAAAAAGTTAAAGAAAAATTGCAGTGCTGCAAAACAGAATCATGTTGTATTCAGGCTGTATTTGTTTCTTTAGGGGAGAAAAACATTTGTTTCCCAATTTGAACATGCTGTTATTTAGATGAGTGGATAAGCAGAGTACCAGATAAAAGTATTATTAACAGCTCAGTTGTTTAATAGAGGGTAAAAAACAGAATCTGTCTTGGTATCTGTATCAGTAGATACTCAAGGTTGTGGTATCAGTATTGGAAACTGGACATGAAAAAATGGTATCGTGCCACCACTAATCTTAGGTTCTGTCTTAAAATTGCACAATGGCATTATAAGAATGTCATGCAAGGTACCTCAGGTCTCTTGACTCTACAGTATTTGTGTTTGTACTTAAGATGTCCATGGGCAAGGTTCGAATACTTAAATCACTTCCTTATGTTTCACCATGGAAAGATGGCAAAAAATGAACAGGCCAACAAATCAGTGAAATGCAATAGAGAGATAAAGAAAGAGCAGTAGATAGTTCACTGGCAATGCCCACTGTATGCCCACTGCCGAAGACTGTATCACTAACTCAGCTAGGTGGGTGCAGAATAGGTGGAAAAGTATTTGTCTGACAAATAACAAGTTGGCACATCAACTAATAGTTGTGTCCAACACTTGTTAGCTCTGGTAACTACAGCTAGCATACCAACAAATGCTCACAAAGCCTCCAAATGAAACCCATTCTGATAAAATTTAATTGGGTAACAGGTATTGGTTGCACTGTATATTCCCATATATTGGAACAACCAGTACAAGTATTAGCATGTCAAGGTTGGGTGGCTGAGGTAGTGCCTCAAACAGCGAATGTTCCATTAGCATCGTGATTTATCTCAGCTGCCTTGCGCTTTCTGCAGTTGGTCAGTCGTGCAAATAGACTGAGAGAGGCCAGCCAGGCAGTGGTTAGCAGCTAGTGGAATGAATGTTGACTGATGCTAATCTGACCTTTTGGGCTGGCTAATCTGTAATAAATCTGGGTTTGTTTGGACTTGCAAGCAAAAGGTTATCTGTGACTATAAAGAGCAGGGTATATAAATATACTGTAGTTAATGAAATTACCGGATTCCATGTTCATTCGAGGCTGAAACCAGCTAGTGCCCTTTTCTGCAGTTTTCTCATTAAATGTGAATCTGAATCAGCTGAAAACCTTTCCTGGCCTGAAGCATCTCTACATTGCAGTGGGACCCGACCCTTACTGCTCCACAAACACCATCGCAGGGTGTCTGTAATAAATAACCACGATACAACAAGCTTTTACACATTCATGAAGATTGAAACTTCAGCCTAAGTGTCATTATGCATCCCGCAGCTTTGAATTCCTTTTATATACGCAGCGATCTGTCACTGGGCCTCCTGTGGCTGAGAGCTAGGTCCTCATGTTTAGAGATGAAATATTATATGCTGAAATATTTAACACAGCTAGACTGAGAGAAGGAAGTTAATTAGCACTGTGAAGTCAGGGGCCAGAGGTGAAGGGGCAAAAAGATGGCAGGCCTGCTGGCCTATATAGATCAATGGGAGAAACAGAGAGTGAGGATAAGTCAGGCTGTGTGGAAGAGAGAGATAGAGAGAAGAAGCCAGACAGCCTTTTAGCAGTGCTAAATGAGCAACTCTAATGAGATGGGTGACATCATTGAAAATCTCGTTACTGATACACCACTGCTCTGTTTTACCCAATATATTGATATTTTCCAACAGGGATAGACCCATCTCCACTAATACTTGCTCACAGCTGGTAAATCATAATTGAATTATTGACTGCACACTGCAATATTAGCTAATGTCATAAGCTGCCTTTTAAAATATTTAGCCTGCCTTCAGAAAACATTTCAGTGTCTGGAGAAAGCATCTCTCGTCACCGGATTTTAGACAAAGAACTTTATATTTATTAGCATATAAGCATATGCAAAATCTAGGCATCGTTCAAAGAGAAAATAAGTTCTATATACAGAGAACACACATTGTAAGACACAATTCTGTTTATTTATTAAATATTTAACGCAGGTTCCCTGTCAAAGATGTGTTTCTTGCCATTCGATTTTATGCTCCACTGTCCGTTAAGAAAGTTCACAAGGGTGGACCAAACATACGGAATGTTCTGGCAGACAGCAGTAGACAATCCAGGATGAGGCATCACATCAATATTGAGCAGGATGCAGGTGAAACTATCACAGCTGTCAGCTCATGCCTAGAGCTGTCAATTATGCACAATGTGGTTCCTTTACCTCCACATTAAAATATCTTAATGTTGTCCTCTGTTGCTACTTAGTGCAGTAACTGTCCTGTGGTATGCTAGGTTGAATTGAGTTCATGCTCTTATGATTGACATTCATTTATTACTGTTAGCTAGTACAAAGAGGATACGTCTTAAGTGAAGAAGCATGCCGATAAATAGCTGCAGTGTTTCCTTTGAAGGTGGCTGAACAGATGTGACTTTAGTAAAAGTTCAAACTCGATTCCAAGGTGCTGCTGTTTTGTTGAAGAATGAACAAAAATAAAAAAAAATCTCTGCCCACAAGCACATGTACAACAAACTAGCCACAGGCAACAGTGGGAAATACCCAAATGCCTCGTATGTGGCTTTAATCGTTGTGGCTTGTTGCATATCATAAGTAAGTTCTATAGAATACGACTTGACGCCACTGTTTCCTAAAGACAGTGATCCTTCAAAAGCCAAGGTTATATTTTTACAAGCTGAAACATCTCAGAACATACAGAACACATGGCTTCCAGGTGAAACGGAGATAGAGCGGTATTTTGGAGAGCAGCATGGTCTGCGGAAGCAAAAGCCATGTAATTATTTTCATACGAAACTCATGCATGACATAAATGATCTCCCATTTCATAAGCCATGGGAGCCATAAATATTATTATATAAGATCCACAATGTGCACGGACGCGGTGGATTTTCAGGCGGATTCCTAGCCAGTGTGAACAGAGCGAGCGGCTGAACGTCGGAGGTCTCCAAAAAATCCTGTGTGAAACAGGATGATAGCTCGGTACGGAATCAATCTGAACCCATTTCCACCTCTCAACTGAGCCACGTCCTTCTTCTTCTTCCTCTGTTACTGTGGAAACGGAGATTTCTCTCTGGTTTACCCGTCAGTACTTAATATTCTCCGTAAAATTCTCTCTCGCTTTTTTTTTTTTTTTTTTTTTTAGGAAAAGAGAGAAAGGTCTCACTTGACGTCTGTGCTTATGATGTGGTGATAGGTGTGCGTGCCGTCAAGAACGATATTCATAGCATGAATAAGACCCCCTCTCGAAGCCCTCAGGCAAAATGGAGACTGCCAATGGCTATGAAGATTCAAAGATCTAAGATGGACGACACATCTCTTTCTGCCCTCCCTGTCATCTGTTTCATGTTTATGCTGAGGTGGAAAAAGGCATTCCTTTATAAACCAATCCTATTATCAAATCACAGACTGGCACACTGTGTTCGAAATTACATTCATACGAGAGAAAAAGCTCAACGCCGTTCAATGCAAGGACTTGCAAAGATGAGAAAAAACCATTGACAGTAGAAGCTATCAAAGATGCAAAGTTTCACGAAGCTGAACTTTCAGGAAGCGGAGACATACAACGAAGGCTCTTTTTCCCGTAACCTCTGTTATTTACTTTAACCTTGTGTTTCTAGAACGTATACCATAAATTATACAGCACGTCTGTCAGTGTGAGGAGCTGAAGGAGAAACATTATCAGGTACATTATCGAGTCAAATTTGTTTCATTACACGTCAAAATCGGAGGTTATTCCCAGCTAAGCGTGCTTTTATGAGTGCGTGATGGAACGCTGGGGAAATTATTGCTTGTTTGTTTGACTGTGCGCTGCTGATTCAGTGTGTTGTGCACTGAAGCGGGTGTTGTTTTGGTGAAACAGGCACATGCAGCTCAGACCCCTGACTGAGCTCACGTGAGCAGACGGAGTGACACGGCCCACTCGTTCACTCGTTTAGCCATCTGTTTAATTTGCCGTGCCACGCACCAAAACAAAACAAAAACATGCAAATAAACAAACATGGACAACGGAAGAGTTACAGAGCATGTAAATCTGAAACTGTCAACTGGAGATATGGTTTTAACACCGAGGCCTTAAAGCACTACCTGGAGTGATAAACATGTACTACACGATCTTCTACAGACCAGTCCTGGTCCTTGAGGCTCACAGTGTCATACCCTGCCTGTTTCTCCTGTCTGGTCTCGTCTGTCTATGCTCATGTTTAAGTTCCCTCGTCCATCCCATGTGCTTCTGTTTACATTTCTGGTTTGTCATGTGAGCCGCATCTCCTCCCATTGTCACCAGCGATCTCGTGTTTTCTCTCGTTATCAGGTGTATTTAGTCTGCTTGTTTGGTATTCGTATGTATATCTGTAGTTTATATTAAATACTTTAAGCTCGTGAGTGTGTCCTATCTGCTCCTGCTACACCGTGACACACAGGAACATTTTTTTAGGAACATTTGTTTCAATCTCCTATAAGGTTAACAGTTCTAAGATACAGGCATTTTCTATGACAGCAACGATTTACAGCACAATGAAAAGCCTGTCGGTCTTGTTAAAGACACTTCCCATGGCCAGTACACTCCATCCCCATCTTAATCCTAAGAAAGATAAACATGGTGGAATACAGGTAAGTACCAAGTGCCAAGAGATACTTATGCTGTCGGCAAAAAACACTCTGCCGGAAAGAAAAACGACAACAACAACAAAAAATACCCAACAAACCCAAAAGCAAATTCAAGACAGACAAGTCAGTTGCTAGTGAGTCTTTATACACTGTTCCTTCCTGAACAGATAGAGTGAGCAGTATAAAATAGTAAACTGCAGGTGCCAGCTTTAACAAATCAAGTTGATGCAGCTTTATATTTTATCCAGCAATGCTTCTGAATGAACAGCAGATTGTATGTAATTACAGATGACTGCTGATAATGAGGCTAGCTAGCTAAATCTGGTACATATGGTGGGAGAAAATAATATGTAAACCTCCAAGCATGCATAGAAGATTATAACTAATTACAGGGAACAACAGAACATCTTGTCCTCTCTCTAGACACTCTGTACCCTTTTTAGAACCAAAAAAATGATCATTATTTGAACATTATTATTTAAGTAACCTATGGAGTGCCATCAGTTTAGCATAATGTTAGTTAGGTATAATCTGCTTTGTGGCTACCCATCTACAGATAACAGTACTCAGGTAATACAATTTGCCTTAATGCTGTTTTTAAGTAATGGAATACAAATGTAGAAAAGTAGCACAAATGTACAGATATTCTATGATATTCTATAAAATATAAAGTAAATAAGCCCATAGTGTAATAACAATACAGAAAATATATATAACAAAATATATTTTGAAAATGTTATATTTCGCTTAAAATAATGTTTTGGACATGCACATTATCATCACTCAGGACCATCTGAACAATGTACAGCTTCCATCTCAAGGATTTAGTAATAGAGTATAAAGTGGCTTCCTTAAACACTAGGAGTGATATGTAACTACTAGAAATCCCATTTAAAGGAAACCATTCTATTTAAGAGAAAATATGTACTTTTTAGACCCCTGCTTACTGACTAAAGCGCTGGTGACCTGCATTTCTGAAACATCATTTAATCCTAGAGAAATATTATGTAACATTCTATAATTTAAATTTAAGATTCAAAAATTTTAGGAGGAAGTAAAGTTGAAATCCAACTAATGATAAATTTAAAATTAACTTTATATGAGGTCAGATTAGCCTTTATTTTTTAAAATTTCCAGTATTTCCAGTTTAACCTAAATGTCGTTTTGTTCCAGCCAGTCTGTAAAGCATTTATTATTTTATCTTGTTTGCTGAATACTTTTAATTTTAGGCTAACTTCTTTTTTCTGTAATGCCATCACAGCTGCACATGGAAAGGTTTACTTAGGGGCAACACCAAGTTCAAAATCTGATATACTCTGATATACTTTCCTTCAGAGCCTGCCCAAACAGGTTGCAGGTGAAATGTCATAGAGATGTCTAATGTTTTACTTATTTATTTTCGTTTTGTTTTTTGTTTCTTTTTGTATATGCTAAACGTAGAAACACACTAATGACGGCTGTAAATCAGTCAAACTATATTACTTTATCATCTATAGCCTTGTTATTAACATCTTATTACCTGGTTAGAAAACTAACTGTGGACAAACTCTGTTGGTCACCACAGGCTGGGTGAAATTCTTCATGTGCATGGGCAGGGATGAGGTGAAAGACTGTTCACTCCTGTCGCTCTACTTCACGTTATAATCACTGTAGTTTTATCTCCTGCCTCTGTGAAGGCATCTTATCTACATACCTATAAAAATACCTATGCGCACGCCGTAGAAGGAATTGGATGTGACGTGTCTTTGATGGCATCGGCTAATCCTCACAGGATGGGGAGAGAGCGCTTTCAGGGGCTGCATCTCTTCCTGGTATAGCTGAGGGCCACAAGTCACGGGAGAGGCCGGAACACACTGGCACACTCCCCCCACCTGTCGCTCCCTTACTCGAGCGCGACATGACGTCTCCCACCGGCCCTATGACTAATTGATTAAAACCTCTGACTGCAGAGAGAACTGCCAGATCTGTTCTGCACCAGACGAGAGGGGAAGAGAGACAGACAAAGAACCGAGGGACGGTGGGATCTCCTTTTAAAAGAGAGGAGAGACAAGACGATGGAGTGATGACAGAAAGCCAGTAGTGAGAGAGATAGTTAGGAAGCCATAGAGAGAAAGAACTGAAAGAGTGGCTGAAGTGAGAAAGAACTAAAGTTATTAGGGATGCGATGATAATTTCTGTATGAATAAAGAGAACTGGCAGAGCTAGACCTAGAACTTCGAAATACCAATACTAATAACTGCTAACTACTTTTTTGGTGCACTCTAAAACATATTTACAACATAATCCACATATAATTGGACAGTGACACAGCACAAGGCATAAAAGTTTAAAGAAGGATAATTGATTTGAATTATGTTTGTATAGCCATAACATAGCTAAATCAGACATGAGCATTATTAAACATGCACAGTGTTATCTAACCCTTAACATGTGCTCTTATCAGGCATATATTACCCTCTCAAAAATTCAATATGGTTCTAGAAGGCCCAGCATTTTACCTTCAAAATCAACCCCCTAAGCAAGTCTGTGATTATCTGCATGTTTTTACTCACTGAGAAGTGCATAAAAATGATCTCTGAAGTTTTAAAATACCATCTAACATCACACTAAATGTGATGCAACCATAGATGTTACAGACTGCCATTACTGTATGTTGTGAATCACAACTACCTTATATGGCATATTCATGCATTGTGAAATCAGCTTTACTTAGTGTAAACCATGCTCCCAAATCAACACATTGCAGCTTAGAAATGGTCAATTCTGGGCTGTAAGAAAGAGTAAGGTGTGTAACTAAAACATGTAAGTCATCTCTGTCCACTAGCATAATCTGTGCCAACAAAAATAAATCATGGGATAGTCCCATAACTCTTTTGGCATATACTCATAAAAATGTGCCCTCTGCATAGTAAGTATCTTGAAAACCTCTCTTTAAAAAGACCTGTATGTGCACATTTAACTCCACCATAGCTTCCATCAGCATCTATTATAAATTTCTTTGTAACTTTGAATCTAGCTAATTAGTAAGATTTAGTATTTTGCATGTTCTCTACATAACAGCTCTGAAGAAATACCCCCTATGGGTACTATTTACAGTGTTTGTGGTCATTTCTTCAGAGAGGGTACAAAGCTAAATGAAAGCAATGCTAGAAGATTTTCTCAAGTATTCTTGCTGATACTCCCCCAAACTCCACCCCCAACCACCAAATTTGTTTCCTCTCCTAATAAACTGCAAGTCAATAAACAAAAAATGAGACGACAGAAATGCAACATACAGTAACATCTGTACAACATAGACAACTTCTTAAGCAAAATCAGGTTCCTCAATAACCGAAGGTTCCTAAATAAACATCACACAGCTCCGTTTGAGCTTCAGAGGAATGTGTGGACGGCGTGCCCGAGGGTACGGCGACACACTAATGTCGAAACTCGAGCTCACAAAAAGGCCAGGTGGTAGCCTAGCACCAGCTAGCTGTTTCTCCAGCTAGCGTCACCACAGTGGGCAGAAATGATCATACAGTTAAGCCCGCCCACTTAGAGGGAAGATATGATTGGTTAATTTGACTGTCATTTGAAATTGGTATTGCGTTGAATTATAACTGGCCCTCTGTACATGAACAGCGGGACCAGCAATCACCAACATTCTGCGAAGTCATCACAGTCCTTATAGGGGGAGACACAGGCTCACAGGCTTCCACTTAACCCCTTACAGTCCAACACAGATTGAATAGACACGTTTGAATAATTTATTTGTCTATATTTTTGTATTTGTTTAGATGTTGATTGTCAAACTGTAAGTAGATAAAATAAAATTATATGTGTGTGTTAAGGATATTTTAGGCCCTCTGAGAGGGCGTAGAGGGCCATGACGGTTCCCCACTGCTATGTGCACACATGCTTTTATTGGTATAGCAGTGCCTTTCCTGCCTGCATGGGGAATTAAAACTCCAATCTTGATTGCGTTGATGTTATCCACTGTTCTCTGCCTGAGTAAGTTGATGGAAACGCTACGTTAGTTACAAACAGAGCACTAAGTTCTAAGTTGTACTGATCAACTATTACTGCAATGTTGGCGTGATGAAATTTTCCCATGTATCTATTAATGACATATCAACCAATGACACTCATGCCTAGTGTTTTTATGATGCAAGAGGGAAACAAGTGAGAGGAAAGGAACAGATAGGGTGTGAGGGGGTGAAAGGAGGTGGGAGGGGACCAGGACTCAGTCAGTGGTGGTCAGAGCTGTACTGTGGGCAGCACCTGTGGTGTGGACAGAGCATTTGCTGCAGGCAGCTCTGACACCAATTAGGGCCCTTCCATCCTGCCAGCCGCCAAGCGCCACGTCCGCCAATTATGGGGGATTGACTTGGCATCGACTGGAGAGTGACCTGAGAGTGCGATTTACTGTCTGCTGAGAAAGAGGGAGAGAGGGAGAGAGAGCACGGGAGAAAGACTGTAGTGGGGTGATGAGTGCTGTGTGCAGAGGGAGCATCTAAATCACATCTCACTTCTATGTCTTCTCTCCTCTCTCTCTCTCTCTCTCGCTTACCCTCTCTCTCTATCCTGTGTTAACGCTAATCGTTTCCCCTAGCCGAGCGCCCAGCCGTTCAAACAGGCAGGCCGTGCCACTGGAGGCTCTATATCTGCCTGATTTAAGAGAGATCCTAAGACACACACAAAGGCTGACACTGCACCCTCTCTACGCCCCATCTTTAAAAGATGCTACTGCTTCTCAAGAGCTGCATCCCACTATACCACTCTCCCCATCTATCGCTTCATGAGCTCGCTAGCCCTCTCTAGCTCTCCCAGGTGTGTTTTAAAAACAATACAGGAGGCATACGGCCCAGGCACAGCTTATGCCTGCACTTTAATCTGAAATCTCTCAGCGGAACAGCGACAACAAGAAAGAGCAGAAGGCGCAAACTATCTTTGCAGAGAATCGCATTGTTTGTCTAGTCTCTGGGTCAAAGTTGGTGGAAAAGAAGGATGAAGAAGACGTGTGAAAAATAATATCATGAAGCTTATTCCAAAGGAATCCTTTGCCAATAAACCCCACAAACCCTGAATGTCCATCAGCCAAGACATGTTCGGTGTACAACACTTGCTTCTTTCTTTTTGCCCTGGAGCAAAGAAGCGAAGGTTCAGTACTGTGCAATAGTCAGAGACTGATTTTCACTTTTTCTATTTCCATTCAAACGGCCATTAAGTACAAGGCATTTCTTTTTTAGAAGAAATACAAAAAGAAAATGGGACAAGAGCTGGAAGACCCCTAAAACTGTCACCATTAGATAAACAGTCCTTAAAGCTTTCAACCTAAAGCTTCACTCTTGCTTCAGAACTGAGAAAATCTACATGTGTTTCTGTCCATCTTCCAACTGTGAGAAGACAATCTCAACCCTATGAGTTGAAAAGGATGTGTAACTGTCAAGAAGCCTTTGGTGAGGCAAGAAAATAACAAAAATTGAACTGGTGGACAGTCCATCCCAGAGCCTAGTCCTCGACACCACTGAATGTTTTTGTGATTTTATGGATTGAGAAAAGCAGAACCGCAACCAAATTCTAGGACTGAACGTTCAGAAAAAAAATCCTGAAACTTTTCCTTGAAAAGCTGAAAGTAAGTTTCCTGAAAAGAATAGACACTGAAAAATGAACAACATGTACTTATTAGTGCTGTGTATTGGCAACAACCTGGCGATACAATACATTTCATGATACAGCGGTCACGATTCAATATATTGTGATATACTGTGATACTGCAAGCAAAGTGATATATTGTGATTTTTCAAATCCTACTATTAAAACACACCACTATAAGAACAGGTTTGTCAATGCTTACAATAGCATTGCGCCCTTGTGCTGCTTGTTACTATTGGAATGGAGCTTAAAATGGATTACAACACTGCCATCTAGTGGTCAGAGGTTTAAACACAACACACAATAATTCACTGTCTGCCAGGAATCTGTGTAACGATACTCTGTTTTTAAGAATCGATACAGTATCATGAAACAAAATACCCCGATATTCGATATTTTCTTACACCCCTTATTGACCGCTTTGAAAGAAAATAATGAATGGAAGGTGGTGTCTGAGTTTTGAACAGTACTGTGGTGAACTGGTAATGAAAGCTTCTGTACAAGTTAGTGAAGAATCTCAGACAGGCTTGTTTGTGTGGTTGCTGTCACTGCATGACATCTTGTTATCTACAGAACAGTCCAGATAAAAATCATGATTCATGTCCACACAGTCTTTGCGATATGATGTAACTGTATCATTTTTACAGATAACAACATGTCATCTACACACACACCCAGGACATAAGCAAGTCTAGTCGAGATGATTTAACAACTTCACACGAGGAGTTAAAAATTAGGCATGCAGTTTGCACAATGACTCCTGCTCTGTTTAAGCTTGTTAGAACCATTGGCCCCCTTGTAGCTCCAGAAGGACTACAAAACAAAAAAAGACGAGCTTCAGACACCAATCATGTCCCGACTAATCGGCTGCATTTGGAGCAACGGGAGGATTGGGAAATTGTTGCTGAACTATTCCTTTGATAATAAGTGAACAGAAGCGAAGGTCTCAGAAGGATGACAACAAGGACTGAACTCGAGCTCTCTCAGCCCAATCAATTACATAAACACATCCTACATGAGTGCTGCGGCCTGCTGTTTCACAGCTACACACGCTCAATTACCCTTCCAATTTATCTGTGGGTGCGTTCGAGTCTGTGCGTGTGTGTGTGTGTGTGTGTGTGAGTTATCAGCACACCTCGTCTTGACTCTCTTGCTCTAGGCTGGCGTGGAGCGATGGGTGAAGGTGTGAAATGGAGAAAGCGAGTGACTGGCGTAAACGATAAGGAACAGCATTCTGAATCCCTCTTTCTCCACGGCAGGCGCGGGATGCGTGTTTTAGAGGCGGAGGCGTCTTTTGGCCCGTCTCGGGATCGTTCTGAGCATTACACTAACACCACATGACTGATAGACACATCAGTAATCCTCTTAAAACCTTCAGCACAACACATACTCTTCTTCCCCCTCTGGTCACAAGTGTTCCAACCAGCGCGTGCCTGCGTGACAGCGTGTGTGCGGGAGAGTTCATGAGTGTCTGCGTTTGTGTGTGTCTGTTTGTAGTAGCAGAGATTAGCTGACACGGCCAACTAGAGCTAAGGGAATTTTCTGTGTGCGTACGTGTGTGTTAATGTTTTCTGATTACTAATTACATGAATATGCGAAATGATTTAGGCCTCGTTCTCAGACGAATCCTGGTGGAGCAGACTGTGTTCCTGATCTGAAACATAGATGATCAAGCTGATATTCCCCATTCCCCACGTATACCTTATGTTTTTAACCCTACTTATTTCCCTGGACAACTTTTAGAGCTTGTTGTCCAAAGCCCAATTAATTTAATGAGAAACTGCACAACAATTCGTCATGCACAACAACTTGTCAAAATACAAGTCCAATCCCCAGTGATGCTCGGTTGCCAGGAGTCCAAAAACTATGGTAGGGTAAGAAGAAACTTCCCATTTGCCATCAATCATTTCAGTGTTAGCTGACATAACAGCATTGGAAGTTATTAGTCTCCTCCAAGCGTGTTGAGCTTTCAAATGGTTTTGCATTAATGGCAGTTTGAAAATGTATAAAGTAAATTCAGTTAATCAAAGTAAACCAGCAACGATATACTCCACACTTAACTGGACCATGTTGTAGCTGTACTTTGCCACTGGATTACAGTAATAAGTTGTACTGAAATATAAACAATAAATAATAGCAAAAACAACATCTTGTATTTTTACAACAGTAAAGTTAATTCAAACCATAACTATATTATTGGAAATTCATATCTGAAAAAAAACTAATTAATAAATAAAATAATAAGTAATAAAATAAAAAAGGTAATAAAAAGGGACCTCGCCTTGACATTACCGTATAACATTTGTGTGGTTGTATGTATCAAACATGGCTGTCTTGTTACTGTGCCTCTGTTCATTCCTTAGAACTTTAACATGATTGCACTCATTTATATATAAATGAGTTGGTCCCTGTGACATCATAGAAACAGAACAGGCTGTATTTGCAGAACAGTTTCCATATAATGACTGTATGGACTGAGAAGTGCATAATAAATGAGGAAACTTTCACAATGTTTACATATTACTTAAGACTCTATTACTTAGACTTTAAAAAAGAGAGGTCAACTCGTTTTTAATAATATGGGTCCTCTACAACCAAAATCTAAACTGTCACATTAAACACAATACTAGCCTCACAGCAATTCAGAATAAAATCAGTGCTAAATATTGTGTTACCCTAGCAATTATGAACAGTGTAGAGGCTGTGGTAGCCTCTACAGCTTGGTAGCATCATGTGATGGGGAGGATGTAGCTGAAGGTGGAAAACTGAGTTAAATAAGATCTACATTTAGTCTAGTTCATACATATCATTGAATGACCAGTTAAAATCCTAGTGACCATTCTGTTGTGTTAGCTAATCCGAATTAAGCAAGTTGAAGACAATATCAACAAATATGCCACCATGCTAATGTTACCACAACTATATCTGACCTCTGAATACACACAAAATCATTTTAAACTACTAACAAGCTCACAATGTAAGTATAAATTGAGTTGTGCACTACAGTGTTGCTTTGGGTTGAAAGTGTTGTTTTGCCAACATTCTTTAACCTAACCCCTCTATCCTTGCAACAGCTGCTACAAAAGAATGTATTTTTGGGCAAAGATGAGTTAGATCAAATATTTCTCATGCATAGATCGGTGAAATAAGCTAAGGAATGTGTAACTAAATGTAATTAATTGGTAAGTAAGGAATTATTTAATACATTATTTTAATTATGATACACTATAATTGCATTTTAGCCAAATACAAAAGAGAAAAATAACGAGAAAAGATGCTTGCACACAAACGACAAATAGACAAGTGCGTGTCAGTATGTCTGTGGATTAGAGGTTGGGGATCTACCCTGAGTGAGTACAGGCAGTTTGGTGGCTGCAGGTTTAACTAAACCATAATATTTGGGAACGGGACTCCATGGGAGGAACGAGGGTGAATAAATGTCAAATAGACGAGTGTAGGTCTGTGGATTAGAGGACGGGGATCTGCCCTGATTGAGTACATGCAGTTTGGAGGCTGTAGGTTAAATGAAACCATGAGCTTTGGGTATGTCTGAAAGAAATAGGACTCTATGGGGAAAAAAGAGGGATAAAAAAAAACGAGTGCAGGCGACCAACACTGGAACTTGCAGTCCGTGTATGCGAAACGTGTATGCATAATGATTCCAGCTCAGTAGTTTAATTATCTGTTTTTCTTGATCTTCTACCAGCCAAAGTCACTACCTGAGAAGTGCTTCAGTTGTACCCACTCACATTGTTGGCACACAGCTGTTGTTGAAACTGCAAGTGTTTTTCCCACAAATCCAATCTGCGCGAAGATGATTACTTTATCATCTTAAACTTAAACGGCCACAATGAGCTTGTTCATAACAAACGGAAATGCTGCTGTTAAACAGCATAATGTGAGTTTAATACTGTTTCATTTCTGTGCACTTACTTCATAATCCTCTAAAGAATATTATTTGTTGCCTTAGCCTTACGGAGGGACTTAAATCTTCAATCACTCCACAGGCAATAGCAGCATAGATTAAACATGGATCTCTGTTTTCTGCTTGAGGATCAGCCTCTGTTATTCTGGCAGGGTAGTGTTTTCAGTTTTTGAACACGGCCACAAGCTAAGGCTCAGTGAACCTGGGTGAAAGAAAGAGTGAGGGCTGACATCCAGAAACTTCTTCAAAAGAAAAAAGACAGCCATCTTCAAAGGCACAGCACTGTTGGCCTTGTAGCTTATCCTCCCTTTCTATCTATCTATCTCTAACTCTCTCTATCACTCTCTCTCTTTCTCTCTCTTACATACATTCAGTGTAGCTACAATACCACTATTTATTCTCAAAACAAATACAGATATACAGACATACTACATACACAATGTCACCACAGCAATGTAAAATAAACATAAACACAAAAAATGGGAACTACATTGACATTGTGTGGTTTGAGTGTGTGTGTATATACATATATATATATATATATATATATATATATATATATATATATATATATATATATATATATATATATATATATACATATATACACATACACACACACTCAAACCAATTGCAGTTACTGTACTGTTTGTTAATATCTAATATCATGTTTAAAACAAGCCATGTACATACGCTTTCCATCCATAAATCCAAGTTACAGATTCTCTTCAAAATGATGCTAGTTTTGCTGGTAAATGAGGAGAAGTGCCTGATTTACACAATGAACACTCTAATCCACTGGGTCATGATGCATACTTTACATAAACAACACTCTACACAGACACACAATGGGCAACGATCACATTTTTCCTACCATTAAATACACTAACATACTGCATGCCTGTTTTTTTTTTACATGATATGCACTCATTTTGTGGCTAATATAAAATTGTTCTAGTATTTTTAAAAGTTAAGTTCTGCATAGACTTAACCATTGACCATGCAGTGGGACCTGGTGGCCTTTGCCAGAGTAGTAGCATCTATCTCTAGTCGAAGTTGAACACTACGACCTTCGAGTCATTTGTTGTCAACCCAATTGTCAACAGGATTTGATTCAACACAATGCAATTCAACTGGATATGATGCAATGCAAAAGAAAATGATGGCATACAATTCAAAATAATACATTTTATTTATGTATTAGTAATTCTATTTAAAATATTCATTAAAAAAATAGTGGAATTTTACACATTGGCCTTTTTAGTCCTTAGTAGTGCAAAAAAGATAAGATAGAACCTAAGAACCTTAGAACCTAAGAAAAAACACTTTCTACATAACACTAGGGCTGGATCCATCCATCCAGTCATTATCTGCTGCTTAATCCCGCTAGTCGGTGTCGTGGGGGGGCTGGAGCCAATCCAGCGTTGTACACTATGGACAGTTCGCTAGTCTATCGCATGGCCAACACTCACTCACACCTGCAGGCAATTTAGAGTGACTGATCAACCTATCATGCATGTGTTTGGACTGTGGGAGGAAACCAGAGTACCCGGAGGAAACCCACTCAAGCACGGGGAGAACATGCAAACTCCACACAGAACGGCCCGGACCGGGAATCCAAACCGGATCATCTTGTTGTGAGGCGACAGTGCTAACCACTACACCACCGTGCTAACCACTACACCACCGTGCTAACCACTACACCACATGCCACCCTACACTAGGGCTGGATATCCTTACAAATGAATAAAGCAATGATGTTGGTTATTGCTAAAAATGAGGAGAGCTGTATTGTATATGGTGCAAATCTTTTTAATCCAGATAATAGCATTACAAACTTTAACACCAAACCACCAGTGCAAACCATCCCTAGTATTCACACGTACAGTGTATTCACTATATATTGATGATGTATATACATGTAGATGATGCTACTTCAGTCTGGCAACCATTTGAAAATAACATTGTTAGCTTTAAACGGTCTACCACCTGGCCTGGAAAAGAAATCTAGGGGAAAAAGTGAATATACACTACATGCACAAACAAATAGTGCAAGCAAGCACACCACACACACACACACACACACACACACACACACACACACACACAAACAGAGACTACATACACACACCTTTATCTGCTGGCTGTTAAAGCACCTGAGGCCTTTGGTATCTGAAGACACTTTAAACTACACTCAGCACGTTTAATTCTCTTATTAAAGCAAATATCAAACTTGCATATCAAAAACAGCTGACTTCCCAGCCTTTGATCACTGTGAAATCGAGCCATTGATATTTCTGCCTCATCATCTTAATCTAATTAAAACCACTCTGTTCCTATTAGAGCCTATGTTACAAAACACACTGTTTTGCCCTTGGCAATGTAAAGACACATAAACCAAAGTCAGGATCTTAAAAGATTAATCAGAGTCTCTTTTGTGTGAGCGCGAGCACGCGTGAGACTTTGTTTGAGTAAACCAAAGAAAGAACCCACAAGATAATTAATGAAAGCCTCCCCTCACGCTGCCTCTGTAATTCTAATCAGCCTTTTTGTAATTACTCTACTGAGAGAATGCCACTCTCGCCAGCAGAGAGGTTGTTAATATACCACCTGATTCTCAGCAATAACAAAGAAACTGTAGAACACAGACAGAGATTAAATGTGGGATTGAAGTAAAGAGATTTTGGTCTTTTTGTTTTCATTATAAAAAAAATCCTCGACGAGTCAACACTGTACCTTGTGACTATGACTTTGTCAGATTAACGCTGGAGATGGGGATTAAATAAAAGGAGTGTTCAATAGAAGTTAAACCTTTCAAACATTCATGCATAATCCCATAAATCCAAACTGTGTCAGACGCCCTGAGATTACACTTTCTATACATGAAAGTAATTTGTTTTTCCTTCTTTTAGCTACATGGTCATGATTTTGTTTGGTTATGAGGGCATTTGCAACCCTAGTAAAATGCTGTATTGTGCTAGCAGCGATAACAATAAAAACATCCCTGCGGAGTTCAAAAACACGCTGGCTGGAACCAAATCCGATGCAGTGTCCAATAGAAATAAACGAGTCTTTTGACCTGAGGGGAAAAAACGGTTTCCTCTCAATCTGCTTGGGTTTCTGGGTCCACGTAGCCAAAGCGCTCCAAGATTCATGAACACTTCGCCGGGCACACCTCCAGGACTCGGGGAGGGTAGGGGCGGCTGTTCATCTGAACCTGCCACTATGCTACACAGGGAGTCCAGACCCTCGACACCCAGATTTAAATTTCTGAGGCTGCAAAGTGTGTAATATTTACTAATGAGGATGGGCAGAGAGAGACAGGGTGCGTGTATATGTTGGAGGCTCAGGGACAGCTAGCGGCTGTGGTGGCACAGACAGAGCAAGCAGATGAAAGCAGTTCAGAGGCAGAGTTCTCCTGGAGCCTCACACACAAGCGCGCGCACACATCCACTTTGTTCTCCGCTTCAAAGGGCAAAGCTTACTCAGAGGGATCAAATCCACAAACAATAAAAGGGAAGAAAATAGATAAAAACTGTTTTGAAAATGAAAAAGCAGGGGAAGGGGTTTAGCTGGGAGCTAAATGGAGTCATTACCGGTGCAGATGCAGAGTCACTGGCAGCTGCACGGAGCTGTCCGGACTCGCAGGTCAGGCGCGGCTACTGTATGCCATTATTGAGTGTTTTGTTTGTCTTTGAGTTTGGATTATAGACAGTTTTACACAAACTATACTTCACACAAGACAAGTCGCTTTGATAAAGCTAAACTATAAACAGTGCGTGTGAATGTGTATGCGGGCCTAAGTACACTACTCACCAAAAGTATGGGTACACCTGGCTTTTCACAGGATTTCTACTACAACTTAGCAAAGTTTGCAATGATGTAATATATTAGTGTTGCACCGATACCTATAGCGTATCGGTATCGGCACAGATACTGGTACTTACACACAGTATCGGTATCGGCAATAGAGAACGCCGATATCATGAAGCTTATTGACTAAATGGCTGCACGTGTTTCTGCATTGTGGCAATTTTTATTTTTTCATAGCTCTGAAACTTTAATGTGCAGTTACTCAACCAGTAAATGGTGTTCTTTCAAGGTTATTATATCTTATTCAGGATAAGACATAAAAAAATACATCATATAAAAAAATATTAGAATTTATAGCCATATATTGAGCATTTAAGTCAGAGTTGGTATCGGTATCGGTCGGTATCAGCAGATACCTGAAAAGCTTGTACCGTTAGTAAAAAAAAGTGGTATCGGTGCATCCCTATAATATATTAAAGTAGAGGTGTTCTAAAACTAGGACTGAAACCATGATACAACCCTCCATGGTCTCATAATGTGATTTCAGAGGATGGAACTGTGACCCAACTGTCACCCAACTTCCATCCACTGCTGCTGCTTCTTTTGCAGACTGCTGAGCTCTCATTCCATTCATTTGTATAAAGAGGGGTTAATCTACTATGGTCTTGAGAGCTCTCCTCTTAACAAGTTCCAGTATTCTAACAAGTTCCTCTCTGTTTTCTTATTCACCCCAACCACCCCACAAAAAAACTAACGTAAGGCATGTACCAAAACATGGCTCAAGAGCCATAGATTTAAAGAATCTTCACTCAATTTAATCTTTAATATTTGTGTCATCTTGGTGGAAGAAAACTAACTCTATACCTTTTATCCCTAGCTTTTTGTGATCTCAGCACTCGTCAGCACTCAGTACCCCCAGGGCCCGGGTTCACAAGAGATCACAAGGGATCTTAAGACAAACACTAAAAAGTTTAGAAGAATGGGCCTCATTAACCGAACTCGCTTAAGAAAGATTTCATCTCAAAACCCACATATGCAGTTTACACAGGGATTCTGATATTCATCGGAAATATCTTATTTGGGATCTGCGCACACTCAAGAGCACAAAGGTGTGAACAATTCGGAGGGTTAAGAACACGTCCTGAATCTGGCAGACTTTTAGGACCTTTTTCAAGAACAAATAATAATAAAAAAATAGAAAGAAATTGGTAAGGTGTTCTTACCAGTGTTCTTAAACACAATTCTTGTAAAAAAAAACTGTCCCAATTATTCAGAAATTAAATGACATTTTTAAAAATAATTTATTTTGTTACTTTTTATGGATTACCATTAATTATACCATGTTTCTATTAAAGGGTCTATTTATTTTAATCACATCAGCGCCTGAGGATTGCAAAATGAAGGTAACACTAAATCAAACTAAACGTTCAAAAACATTAAGCAAACAAAAAAATAGTACTGATGGTGAAGGAGGAAAAGTCTTCCTTTGGTTTCATATAACAATTATATTAATAAGGATTTGTTAGACAGTACAGTTTAAGATGTTTACCTTGTCAATTCTTGCAGTATAGGAGTGTATTGAACTGCTATGGTTAAGAAAGTATTTAAGAACATACCTTTTCAAGAATACCACTTATCAAGATTCTTTAGAAGTTTTATGCATATGCTGACAAGTGCAAAGCTCTACAACACACTTTCAAGTATTTTATGTCAATTCTAAATAATAAGCCTTAGAATGTAGGTACATATTGTGTTTATGTCTGATTTGGTAAAGAGATCTAAGTGTTAGGGTAATGTAAACAGATATAGACAAATAACTGACAAATAACCTGATGACAAGGTGTAAAAGACAATAACTGCCATGTTGGAAAACAGGATCATGTTCCTTTAAGAAATGTGCGACTGCATAACCCAAATGAAAGTTTTATCTTTTTACCATGAAAGAAAGCGACTAAGAAAGTGAGAAAGAGAGAATTTTCTTACGAAGCTTGCTAAAAACTGCAATGCTAGCTTTCCGTCCTGCACGGCTCATTGCATGTAATGTTAAACTTAGGTCGAAAGTATCTAAATGAAAACAAATGAAACTTTGGAAAATAAAAAACTAAATAAATAAAGATTATTAAATCAAATGTACACATAATGTTTTATTCACTTTTGCGATTAGGAAATAAGCTACCTGGTTAATATGGAGCCTTCAAAAGCCTACGATACAGTAAATTCTGTCTCTGCTGTGTGTGATTTACTGTCTGAGTGAAATTTGCAGAATATTCTTTCACACAGCTTGAATACCCCAGTGATTGGTTGAGCTTAAAAAAAATTGAGTTTGGATTATAGACTTTGTTTTACACAAACTATACTTCACACAAGACAAGTAGCTTTGATAAAGCTAAACTATAAACAAAAAACTCAAAAAATTAAAACACTGTATTGTCCCGCTACTGGCCGCACTGCTTCTGAGAAAGTCAGGAGGCGTGGTTATGTGACGAAGCTCATGTGAGATGCGCCCTATTAAGTCAATACTATATGGTTTCCCAAAGGTTAACAGCAAAGTGTCAGATTTACTCTGCTATAACAACAAAATATCGTTTTTAATATGTAAACCGTGTGGGCAAGGCCTAACACATCACTTCAGCAGGGATTGCTATCAGCATACGACCCGAAACTGAGCCAGAGAAAGCGTGTGAATGCATGCTTGCAGTAACATTCATTAAAACGACCGGCTAAGTAGCTTTCAAATCATTTAGGGGTTCTCTGTATTATTTAATATGTAAAATATGCTCAACAGTTTTTTGAACAAGATAACTATTTTTTTTAGATATCACCCAGGCCTACAAAGGAAAGCATATTTGTTCACATCATTTTTCGTATCTAATTAAAATAAAAAAAATCCAACATTTTTAATGAGCAGTGTATGTCAGTATGAATACGTGTTCGTGTGTGTGTTGTCCTACCTGACTGGTGCTCCTCTGCTTTGGGCCGGTTTGAGGAGGACTGTAACAGTGCTGTCTGTCTGGTTCAGAGAGGTTTCTTGATCATATGCGGGCATAGAAGGAGCTACACACATGCACACACACCACAGAAAGGAGTGAGAGTGTGAGATGCAATAAGACAGGCAGTCACACCAGTCAATAAATGCCAAAGCTCTCATAAAACACCACTATTCTCCAGTTAAAGAGGATGCTTTACAACTACATGGCTACTACGTGCCTCATCTGTTCCTTACAGAAAAAGAAGCAAACTAAAAATAAACATACACACGGACATGCAGAGATAGATACACAGATTTACAACCAATTCCTTATGGTTTCCTGAAATGAGAGCATGTATCATTTCTCCATTGTTCACTCAACGTATGCAGTAAATCCTGCTGAGTTACCAAGTTCAAGTTACCTAAAGCAGGTGATTTCAATGCATAAAGCTGACATACATAGTTAATGTTTCATTTTTATACAACAAAAATGCACCACTGTCCACTTCTGTGCTGTAAACAGAATATAGATGTCCAACTAAGGATATTGTGGCCACCTTTTCTACTAAAAGTGGATCATATGTCCTATTGGTTTTTATGGAACCATAACTGGAACTGATCAAGATCACAACTGGCAGATTTTTGCTGCTTAAAACACACTGGCAAGCAGACAATTAGTAGTTCTGGATTTTGTAATCACTGTTAGCTATAACACTAAATCCGTTACATTAACAGTGTAATGAACAAGTGATTACAAAATCCAGGACTGGAGACTAGACTTAGGGCCCAGATCCAGTAAATGAGATAAACTGTAACTATAGAACTATAGAGCTTGGTTATTAATTAATTAATTTGTAATTTATTTGTTATTAGCTGGCTTGTTGTCATAGATTTTGAAAAACATTAAAGCCAATTTCATGTACTGTGATAACCGCACCGTTCCACACAGTATGCCATACACTCCTATATTAATCAATGTAGCCCCCACAGGCAGCGTGCATTACAAATATGTTTTAGGTCTCGTTGTGATGTGTATTATGTGTGGCATGTTAGCAGTTTGTAGGGAGAAACAGTAAACCTGTTATTCTACAATACACAATTTAGGTTAATAAACAAATCAATAAATGTAATTTAAACTCTTTGCCAAGGTGATAGAAATTGGTTTGGTTAATGCTCATGGATCTCTGATGTAGCTGTACATCACATGTCGAGAAAGATCCATAGCAACAAGTTTTTATTGTTGATCTATTTACGTCGTCTACATAAAACTATTTAAACAATACACAGTCATGAAACATGAGAATACTCACTGAAACCACTAGGTTTTAGACAGACGAGGACAGACAGCTAGATAGCTAGATTCTAAATATCCCTCCAACTACTGACCTGAGATCTTGGTGGTGGCCTGAGTGATGGCTGGTGGTCCATAGCCCTTGGCTGTGCTGGCTCTCAGCGTGAAAGAATAGGTGGAGCCAGGGTAAAGGCCCAGGAACACATGGCTCGTCTCATTGCCCAGTTTGATCACCTTGCCACTCTGGTTGGAGAGGTCCAGCACGGGGTCAAAAGAACTGACTGCTTTAAAGGAGATCTGTGGACAAAGAACGGGCACTTTACTGGGCATCCATATTCTTATATCCATTGCCGTAGATAAGATTACTAATCATTGATTAAAACTTTTAGATGCAGTAACTACTATGAATTTCACATGTCAGTAAAGTTGTTGTAAAGTGTTGTTTTGAATGTACCTGATTCAGACTCACTTTGGTTGTACATGAATGAAATAAATGACATCAACAAATTTAATGTCACTGATTTCTATAAGTTTTGCCAAAAATTGAATTAATATCCGGTATGTACATTTTAACTGAGCAGATTCAAAGCATCCCTTTATGTAGTGCTCACACTTTTTGAAACTTTTGTGTATGTTATCTCTTTTTTGCCAATGAATTGTGTTTGTACAAGCCCAAATCTTCATTGTGCTCATTGTCATGTTCCTTAGAGTACAGGGGGTTTCAACATGCTGTTCGCTGCGTGTAACCCTTACTTAAACTCCCTATAACCCAGCAAAGAAAAACACAAGGACATTTTCTTTACATGTATTTTTCTCCTCTAAAAAGTTTATTAAAGTGTATTTTCTTTCCAGCTATACAAATTAATTTAAGAGTTGTTTAGTCAGTAACACAAAATGCCTTTTGTGAGTTCTACCAAATTAATATCCATTAAATCCGAAATGCTTCAAGGCTTTTTTTTCAATTATGATGCCGTATGAAAAGGCGGCGATGAAGAGGACGAAGGTTCTGTTGTGTGAGTGAACTGGAGTCTGGACTGAAATTTGCACTGAATGTCTTGGTCTTTATATCTGGAATGACTCATCAATTAGAATTACAGCAGGGGAGGAATCCTTTATGCTGGAAAGGAATTTTGACTCACAGGCTTTTGATACAGAGATTTGCAATCGTGCTGCACAATCAGTTGTTCTTGATGACCTTGATGCTGTTAGTGGCAATTCGTTTCATTCCTAGTACAAGCTAAGTTCCTGAAACAAGGTGCCAAGATATTTGCAGAAACATTTTCCGGATGTTTGTGATCGGCAACAGAAGCCTGCAAAGGTCATTGGTGCTTTTTATGACTATCCACAATGCTCATGCATGCAAACAGATGAAGGAAGCCGAAGCTCATCTCTCTGGTGTGCAGAGTGAGGACGAGGCTAAAGAGAGTGCATTTGTTTGTCAGAGATAAAGAAATGAGGACAGCTACTATATTCTCCCTGGTTTGAGGAGCAAAAAAATTGGTTTGGCAGAACAGAACAAATGACAAGAGTATATGAGAGTGTAGGAGAGAAAAGAAAGAAAGAGAGAGAGAGAGAGAGAGAAAGAGAGAGCTTGGTCATAGGAAAAGAGTAGAAATCTGTTTTTGATATCACTGCTTGTCAGAGGAATCTCAGTTTGAAGCCTTTGATACTGTCAAATCAAAGGCAGGACTTGACTTCAGGCTTAGTGCTTCTGGGGAACGCAGACAAAATAGAGTCTAAGGCCAGTCCTGTCTGAGTGCGCCTAGAGCACTCACATGCACACACACACGTACACACACACACACACACCTGGGAAAAAATGATGGCCACAATGTCGAGAATTTGGCAGCTCTATTTAAAAAAAATTCCATCGAGATAGCTCTGGATCGATGCATGGCCTCTAGCCTCCAACCCCAACAAAAACAAGACGGTATTAGAGTTGGATTGACGTGTTATGACAACGTAAAGCCACGCTTGCTCTCCAGAGAGGACTCATCCTGAATCTTTAAACTTTCTAGTTGGACAGGATGATATTATGGAAGGTACAAGGCGGCGCTTCAATCTCTCAGCTCTATCAGCACAACCATGTTAAGATGGATTTATATGGCCTGTAATAAAGGTAATACACCACTACAGGCTGCACACCAAAAGCCACTGCTGCTCCCTATCAGTGCTTTTAATTTTTGTCTGCCAGGGATACATATATCCCTATATATATATATATATATATATATATATATATATATATATATATATATATATATATATATATATATATATATATATATATATATATACACACACACACACATATATACATACATACATACATACATAATGTATATATACTGTGAAATAAATGAGGTTCAATAGTTATAAATAATAATTCTGAACCAGATGAAAGAAGGTGTAGCAATCACTATATGAAATGTAAAAATAAGAGTCCTGTATACTAGTCACTTTTAACTCTGCACTTTACTTTCATTTTGTACTGTTCTGTGCAATCGTATGCTCCACTTTTGTAATTTGTTTTTGATTTTAGGATGAGAAAAAAATAAGGCATATAAAAATAAAGGATGTTGGTCTTTCTGCAAACCAACCACGCACATAACTGATGTGTACCAATCCAAAATACTGTACATCCTCTTGTAACATGACATATACTACCAGTTTTAATACACTACCAGTCAAACCTTTCAGATACACTACCAGTCAAACGTTTTAGATCACTACCAGTCAAATGTTTTAGTACACTACCAGTCAAACGTTTTAGTACACTACCAGTCAAACGTTTTAGATCACTACCAGACAAACGTTTAGAACACTACCAGTCAAATGTTTTAGATCACTACCAGTCAAATGTTTTAGTACACTACCAGCCAAACATTTTAGATCACTACCAGCCAAAATTTTAGATCACTACCAGTCAAACGTTTTAGTACACTACCAGCCAAACGTTTTAGATCACTACCAGCCAAACGTTTTAGATCACTACCAGCCAAACGTTTTAGATCACTACCAGTCAAACGTTTTAGATCACTACCAGCTAAACGTTTTAGATACACTACCAGCCAAACGTTTTAGATCACTACCAGTCAAACGTTTTAGATCACTACCAGTCAAACGTTTGAGTACACTACCAGCCAAACGTTTTAGATCACTACCAGTCAAATGTTTTAGTACACTACCAGTCAAACGTTTTAGTACACTACCAGCCAAACGTTTTAGATACACTACCAGTCAAACGTTTTAGTACACTGCCAGTCAAACGTTTTAGTACACTACCAGCCAAACGTTTTAGATACACTACCAGCCAAACGTTTTAGTACACTACCAGTCAAACGTTTGAGTACACTACCAGTCAAACGTTTTAGATCACTACCAGTCAAACGTTTTAGTACACTACCAGTCAAACATTTTAGTACACTACCAGTCAAACGTTTTGGTACACTACCAGTCAAACGTTTTAGATACACTACCAGCCAAACGTTTTAGTACACTACCAATCAAACGTTTTAGATCACTACCAGTCAAATGTTTTAGTACACTACCAATCAAACGTTTTAGATCACTACCAGTCAAACGTTTTAGATCACTACCAGTCAAACGTTTGAGTACACTACCAGTCAAACGTTTTAGATCACTACCAGTCAAATGTTTTAGTACACTACCAATCAAACGTTTTAGATACACTACCAGTCAAACGTTTTAGATCACTACCAGTCAAACATTTTAGTACACTACCAGTCAAACGTTTTAGTACACTACCAATCAAACGTATTAGTACACTACCAGTCAAACGTTTTAGTACACTACCAATCAAATGTTTTAGTACACTACCAGTCAAATGTTTTAGTACACTACCAGCCAAACGTTTTAGTACACTACCAGTCAAATGTTTTAGATACACTACCAATCAAATGTTTTAGTACACTACCAGTCAAATGTTTTAGTACACTACCAATCAAATGTTTTAGTACACTACCAGTCAAATGTTTTAGATACACTACCAGCCAAACATTTTAGTACACTACCAGACAAACGTTTTAGTACACTACCAGTCAAACGTTTTAGATACACTACCAGCTAAACGTTTTAGATACACTACCAGTCAAACGTTTTAGTAACACTACCAGCCAAACGTTTTAGTAACACTACCAGTCAAATGTTTTAGTACACTACCAGTCAAATGTTTTAGATACACTACCAGCCAAACGTTTTAGTAACACTACCAGCAAAACGTTTTAGATCACTACCAGTCAAACGTTTTAGTAACACTACCAGTCAAACATTTTAGATCACTACCAGTCAAACGTTTTAGTAACACTACCAGTCAAACATTTTAGATCACTACCAGTCAAATGTTTTAGTAACACTACCAGTCAAATGTTTTAGATACACTACCAGTCAAACGTTTTAGTAACACTACCAGCCAAACGTTTTAGTAACACTACCAGTCAAACGTTTTAGTACACTACCAGCCAAACGTTTTAGATCACTACCAGTCAAACGTTTTAGTACACTACCAGTCAAACGTTTTAGTAACACTACCAGTCAAACGTTTTAGTACACTACCAGCCAAACGTTATAGATCACTACCAGTCAAACGTTTTAGTACACTACCAGTCAAACGTTTTAGTACACTACCAGTCAAACGTTTTAGTAACACTACCAGTCAAACGTTTTAGTACACTACCAGTCAAACGTTTTAGATACACTACCAGTCAAATGTTTTAGATACACTACCAGTCAAACGTTTTAGTACACTACCAGTCAAACGTTTTAGTAACACTACCAGTCAAACGTTTTAGTACACTACCAGTCAAACGTTTTAGATACACTACCAGTCAAATGTTTTAGATACACTACCAGTCAAACATTTTAGATACACTACCAGTCAAATGTTTTAGTAACACTACCAGCCAAACGTTTTAGTACACTACCAGTGAAACGTTTTAGATACACTACCAGCCAACCGTTTTAGTACACTACCAGTCAAACGTTTTAGATACACTACCAGTCAAATGTTTTAGATACACTACCAGTCAAACGTTTTAGATACACTACCAGTCAAACGTTTTAGATCACTACCAGCCAAACGTTTTAGTACACTACCAGTCAAACGTTTTAGTACACTACCAGTCAAACGTGTTAGTACACTACCAGTCAAACGTGTTAGTACACTACCAGTCAAACGTTTTAGATACACTACCAGTCAAACGTTTTAGATACACTACCAGTCAAACGTGTTAGTACACTACCAGTAAAACGTTTTAGTAGTTAGAACTGTCCTAAACCTTTTGACTGGTAGTGTATACTGTGTTCCTTTAAACAATGCATTCTTTAAGTAAGGGTAAAATCACTCATAATTACACTGGCTTGAAAAAGGCTTTTCCTTTTCTTCTCATCATTACATTTAAAAAACACCACTCCAGCTACAGCTTTCGTGCTACAACCACAAAATGTACCAGAATTATAGAGCCAACACCCTTAACCAGTTTGACTTACGATGTTCCTGCAACATTCATTACAATGAATAAGGGGAAGAATTATAGGAATCACTGGCAGGGTTGTGCAGTGGTTGGAGCTGTCACTCTAAACTGCCCGTAGGTGTGCAGTTCAATGCCCAAACCTAGTCCAACGTAAAACACTTTGCCAAATCTAGCGTGAGTTGACTCACTGTGGTGACCTCTGTAGAAGGGAAAAGCTGAAAGATGTGTGTGTGATTGAGTCACTAATATAATGAATAATTGTTCTACCTCTCATCACACTTATCTCAGTATGCTAGCAACACCTTGGCAACCACCTGTGATACAGTAGAAACCTTAGGACACCATAGCTACTACCTTTAATTACTATATAAACATCATTTCAAAATAATCCAAAGCATATTCAAGTATTATTGCTGGGTGTAAAACCTAGATTGTTCACAAGATTGTTCCTTTTTTAGTACAGCAGCTTTCATGTAGTAGTATTACTTGGAATCATGAAAGTTGTGTTTAATCATTTTCATCAAATTATCACAAAAAGTATTTCGTATTGTTTTCATAAACACACATGTGCTTGATTGAAAGTTTAGAATTGACTCCCCTTTTTTAAATGAATGTTCATGCATGTTCATGTCCATATTTGTGTGTTCATGTGGTTTTTTTTACTAACTAAATAAAAATTAATGTTGTATATGAAATAAATACAACAACAGCAGAGTAAACCCACATAATTCAATGCAGGAGAACAGTCCAAACATCATAAAAAGCCATAAAGGGTTAACATTAAACTATACCACGCTTTTGCAGGTGCTAGCCATAACTTCTAAGGGTTAAAGCGCTCCAGTGAAGATTGTTTTAGTGAGGGTCTATGTTTACCTCGAACTGGGTGATGACTCCGTAGGTGTGAGCTGGCTCTCTCCATTTGAGAATGATCTTCTCCTCATACACAGTGGCCTGTATGGAGTCTAGAGGAACCTCCCCAGGCACTGACAGGAAAAAAACAAGACATGTTATTGAATTGTTGTGGTTGTTGTGGCTTTTCTTTTGTCTACCAGCAGCTTTTAGAGAATCCCAATACGCCTGCAGTTTAGGGGGTTAAACTATGTAAGCATAAGAGTAATGAAGTGTAATGAACTGTGGGCCTGCATACAGACCCTTACAAACTTTGAGTCAATTACCAGGTCAATATGGCAACAATACACTGTGCTTTGCAATGACTAAAGCATAATAGGTGTAAGTTGTTCTGACAGAGAGCAAGGCTGAGGTGCCTGCTGCTCCCCTGATGCAGGGAAAAGAACCTGATATATATAACATGCTCTTATATTAGAAGTGAGCTAGAGCAGCTCTCTGGGGATTAGCAAGTCTTTCAATCTGAGCTCAGTGTTTACTAGAGGCAGACCTGCCCTTGTGACCCGTCTCTCTTTAACACACATACTGCAAGCCTGTGATCCGCTGTGTGGGTGATGCTGAAGGAGATCATTTAAAGAAAGATCACTCCATCCTGCTGTTGCATTTTCACCTTGGGGTGTACACACGTGCACTCACACACACGTACAAACAGAGGTTCCTTTTCAAGTTGTTCTCTGAAAAAATCTGAAGGTAATAGTGTGTGTATGTGTGACTGTGTTTAGTCTCTAAAGTATGTTTACTGTACAAAGGTGATGTGCACAGAGGTGTATGTTAAACAACTCCATTTGTTTAATAACTGAAAAAAAAAACAAAAAAACATCCAGTATAAAAAAAAAAAAAAAAGCTACTGATCTATCAGGGGTCGACAGGATACCAGTATTTCAATTAGGAATCATAAAAACATTAAAACAAATGTTTTTCTCCTCTCTGTTGGGGCTATTTAATGGAGGACATAATTAGTAATCCAAAACATAACACAATTATTATAACAGACTAAATGTAAAATTGCATTTTGGATCTCGATGATCAAATGGATAATAGACCACTACTGGTGTATTATTTCTATGAAACATCAGGACATTTATTCAATACATATTTTAGTCACACATGTTGTATCATGTTATAAAATATATATTTAAAAGCTACCTTTTTATTTGAATGCTGTTTTGTCTTTTTAGCCTCGGCCCTCCACAAACATGTGATTTGGCTTCCAAGATACAAAGTTTTGTCACCTTTTGGTTAGTCTTCGAATTTTTAAAATAAGTTAATGCATGTTTTCAAGCACACTGTCTGACTGTACATACTGTAGATTTACTATCAGCATGTCCAGAAACATCCCTTCAAATGTTATTTAATCATCTCTAAGTTACTTCAACATAACAATTTCAAATAGATCCTAAAACGTAAAAGCTGTCAGAAATTGGGGGATGCACTGACTAGTCGACTTGCTGGCTGATCAAGTGATTATGACACTAACAACATGGAAGGTTCATAGAGCACAACAGGTGAGGAGCCCGAGTTTTACAGTTGCAAATGGCCAGTATCTGCTGATCTAAGATCAGGTATTGGAGTATATGCAAAAAGACTCTAAATAGAAAGTGATTAAGTTATATCTTTCAGTTACTGTTTAAAATCTTGCAAGGATCTAACAACTGTTTGCGTCCCAATGACCAAAGAAAGACCTTAAACCAAGTTCATATGACTATTGTTAGTGTTGCACCAATACTGATACTGTGTCGGTATCGGCGCCGAATCTGGCACTTACACACAGTATCGTAACGGCAATAGACAGCGCCGATACCATGAAGCTTATTGACGCCCCTGCGCACCACTAAATGATGCTTGATTGAAGTCAACAGCATGTCCGCGCTGGATTTCTCGGTTGAGACGGGCAGCAGCAAAAACGCCCGCTGCAAAATTTGTAACGCCAGCATTTCAAGGGGTGACACGACCAGCAAAGACTTTAATACGTCAAATTAAATTAAGCATTTAAAGCGAAACCACATCAAAGAACACAGCGACTTCGTCCAAGCAAGCACAAAATACAAAATATAAAAAGTGGAACCCTATAAATATCAGGAATTATAGCCATATTTCAAGCATTTAAGTCAGAGTTAGTATCAGTATCGGTACTTGGTATCGGCAGATACATGAAAAGCTGGTATCGGTATTGGTTTCGGTAAGGAAATCAAGCTAGCACAAAATACAACATATAAAAAGTGGAACCCTATAAATATCAGGATTTATAGCCATATATCGAGCATTTATGTCAGAGTTGGTATCGGTATTCGTACTCAGTACCGGCAGATACCTGAAAAGCTGGTATCGGTATTGGTTTCGGTCAGGAAATCAAGCTAGCACAAAATACAACATATAAAAAGTGGAACCCTATAAATATCAGGATTTATAGCCATATATCGAGCATTTATGTCAGAGTTGGTATCGGTATCGGTTCTCTGTATCGGCAGATACCTGAAAAGCTGGTATCGGTATTGGTATCGGTAAGGAAATCAAGCTAGCACAAAATACAATATATAAAAAGTGGAACCCTATAAATATCAGAATTTATAGCCATATATTAAGCATTTATGTCAGAGTTGGTATCGGTATTCGTACTCGGTATTGGCAGATACCTGAAAAGCTGCTATCGGTATTGGTTTCGGTAAGGAAATCAAGCTAGCACAAAATACAACATATAAAAAGTGGAACCCTATAAATATTAGGATTTATAGCCATATATCGAGCATTTAAGTCAGAGTTGGTATCGGTACTCTGTATGGGCAGATACCTGAAAAGCTGCTATCGGTATTGGTATCGGTAAGGAAATCAAGCTAGCACAAAATACAATATATAAAAAGTGGAACCCTATAAATATTAGGATTTATAGCCATATATCGAGCATTTAAGTCAGAGTTGGTATCGGTATCGGTACTCTGTATGGGCAGATACCTGAAAAGCTGGTATCGGTATTGGTATCGGTAAGGAAAAAGTGGTATCAGTGCATCCCTAATTATTGTTGACATAAATAATGTTTTTGTGACTGATTTAAACAGCAACTGTGTTCACATTATTTGAAACTGTGGCCATTGTAAAGTAAATGGCACAACAGAAACTCAAACTGAAAGTCCCATAATATTAGAGATACGAAGTTTTATTACAATTTATGTTGATTGGCTTATTGGATGCTCTCCTTGTGTCTTACCGTCCTCGTCGGTCTGAAGGTGGATCTCGTCGCTCTCCTTCACGCCCTCGCGGTTGCGGAGCACCAGTCTGACACTCAAGTTGGTGTACGGCGTCAAGTTGTGTATGGTGTGCTGGGGGGCGGAGCTTTTGCTGTCATAAAACACTTCCTCCCAGTTCTCTTCTTTACCACCCACACGGGCCCGATACTGCACCGTCAGACTGTAGTTATGGCAACGGGTCACGTTGTAGCCGAAAGGCTCCCAGCGGATTGTCACTTGCCTGGACTTGACGTCCACCACCTTCAGCTGCCGCGGGCCGTGCATGGGTTCTGAAGGAGAGAGCGAACGGGCACACAAAACGAATTAAAGTTTCATCCTTTTAAACAGAAAGAAAAAGATGAAAAGAGATCAATAAAGACAAAAAAATTTAAGAATGAAAGATGACAATATGTTTACTTTAGACGAGCAGGATATTAATTCAAATCATCAGAGACAGTTAGACACGGCTAAAAAAGCTAGCTCAGACAGTTATCAGAGAGTGAGAGAACACGCTGAGGGGTTTAGACTTCGTGCTCTGTGGTGAGACAGCCGCAGTGGGCAGCAATGCCTGCAGTGTGGCCAGACAGAACACAAACACGAGTTTTATAATGCTGCTATACATGCGGTAGAGAGGAATCATTTTGTTGTGAAAGTTTAAGCACTTTTTTTTTTTTTTGCTGTGTGGAAGGCTGAAAATAAAACCAACACTTTTACTAATTATTCTGACACTCGGTTTGTATTAATTGAGGTGTTGGGCAGCAAAGTAAGTCATTTGTACTTTTGTGTTATTATGACAGATTGCATTAGACTTCTACTGCACCTCTGAGGGCACTAAACCCAGCAGTTGTGCCACTACAAGAGCAGCTAAAGTAATGGTTGGACCAAAAATCTAATTAACACAGGTTTCCTCTTATCACAAAGGCAGTCAATTAACTCAGACATGTTTGGTGTCTGAAACTTCCGTATTTACATTTCTGAGTTATACGGCTAGCATAGCTTACAGTTAAAGGAAGTCTAGGTGCACCGATTGCTGCGTGTATTAACTGACCTGAATTAATGTGCTAATTATTCTAATTATTTATTGACCACTGGTGTATGTGTTATTTAGTTTTTTGGCACCACCACAATTCTGTGTAACTTTGAAAAAAGCAGAACATAGTTTATAGTTAAAAAACACAACGCATGCTGCACAGGGCAGATCAGAACATATGGGGCACAAAAATCAGGAAACGAGGCACCACCCAAAAACATCTCCCAAAAAATATCCAGGCCTATTATAAATTCTTGAGATGAACATCACTTCATAATGGATTATTAAATGTATTTATACAAATAAAATAAGGAAAATAAACAAAAAACCTGATCCTGACTGGCTCTTTGATGCATGGAGATTGAAAAGAGAAAGCATGTACAACCATAGTGTCTCAGATGTCAAGCTTCTGGTAGTATTTCAGGAATAAGCTAACGCTAGGTGAGAACAGGGGACAGCTCCTCTGCAGACCAGTTTCTGTTGAAACATGTTATAAACTTGTGTTTTGATGCAAATGTACATGTGCAGAACATACTTTCTGATCAGTAATCAGATGCTGGTGTTTACATCATTCCTATCATTCTTCTGTTTAATGGAATATTTACAAGATTACCCACCTTGTTCAACTGGACTGTTCTGGACTGGTCTATTCCGATTGATCAAATCAAATTTCAAATTAAACCAAATTTATTTGTATATCTCTTTTAACAACTGATGTCGTCCTGTAAAGCAGCTTTACAGGAATTTAGTGATAAGAAAAGTTTAATAGAGCATAAATCAGCTTAAGAAGAAAATAACAACAAAGAAGGAAATCATAGAAATCATAGAAAGAACATGTAAAACCCCCTGGTGAGTAAGCCATAGGCAACAGTGGCAAGGAAAAACTCCCTCAGACCTGGAGGAGGAAACCTTGGGAGGAACCAAGACTTATCCTCCTCTGATCAAACTACTCAAACAGTACTAATGTAATGACTGTACCACCATATACTTCTGTTCAGCTGCTCATGTGTGCTTATATAATCATAATATGATATAACTAAGATGAATTATAGTACAGATGAAGAACAGTCAGAGTGATGATGACAGTTACTGAAGGTAGAAGGTTAGTGGAAACTAATTAGATGTTAATTTCAATATAATGGTCTATAATGGAGGTTAGACAGCTAGGCTAGGTAGCTGGTGTGACAAAAGTGTATACACAGACATATAATATTGAGACTGAGATATTACTCGGTTTGTTAACGGATTATCAGGCGGTATGCTTTGTTTAGATACAGCAAGGTTACTGCGAGATGGCTGCTGTCAACTACTGCCTTAAACTTTACATGCATAGTAAATCCCCAGTTTATCTCTATAAAGTAAAACCCAGTTTATCTCTATATAATGTAGTCATCCACAGTAAAACAAATGTTTCATTAAGACAAAAAGGTTTATTGTTAACAATGAGGCCTTTGTCCACTGTTTAATCTCCCTTCATTAGACCTTCTAACTGGCTGGAAAGGTGCTTTTCCTCTACTGCATGACTTAATGCATTCAACAGCTAGATTTTTATTAAATCAATAAATCTCACTACAAGATGTACAATGTATTTTTTTTTTCTATTTTCTCATTTTTATTGTTATTATATCTTTTTTAACCACAGCTGTTTGATGAAGTAACTGAGGACCAAGACACATGAAGATGGAATTATTTTAAATAAATAATAACTTCTTCTTAAATGTCTTGTTTGTTACACAAAAAGGGTAAAACATAATTATATAAATTTAATATAAAAATTTGTTTTAAACATCAATATTAATATCACAGTATTGGGTTTTGTGATTCTGTATGGATTCACAGAAACACAGTATAAAAAATTGGTGGCATATGGAGGTTCACTAGATAGCAGGGTTGTGATGTTCAGCCATAAGAATTTTCCACTCTAATATAAACAGGTAGCGTAAGGGTGCACAGCTAACATTAGCATTAGCAAACCTATGCATACGGTTGTGTGATTTTATACTATGACAGTTTTCCTAAAATCAGTACAGTAATGCTTTGAAGTGTAACTCTTGTAATATGATACATATCGTATTGCCAGGTTGCCCTATTGTAAGCTGCATTAGCCTTACATATCTAGTGCAAAACTAACCCTGTATTCAGAGGTGGTGGATGGGGCAGGGGGGCTACAAGGATCAAAGGCAGGACAATAAGAAGTTATGATGAAAGGAAGACACCTCGGCTTCTAATAGGACACCAAGCTAAAGGAGGATGAGGCAGGAGAGATGGATTCCTGTTGAAAGATGTAAGAACAGTGTAGTACACACATTATGCTCAGGTTACCTCTCAGACCTCCTCCCACCTCTCTCTCCCTGTATTGACACAGACAGAACAGGACTGGCTCTGTGTAAAGGCCAAAACCCTGCTGACATCCCATAATCTCTAATCACAGCCTCTTCTACCCTACTCACCTCTCTCTCTCTCTCTCTCTCTCGTACACTCCTACCCTTCTTCTCTGCCTCTTTCTTTTCTCTTCATGTTTTGCTGCCTCAGCTTCTCTTTCTTCATTCCCTCAATATTCTACTCATCTCTACATTCAGCTTCTCCTTCTGATACCCTCTGACAACTGCGCACTCGTTCATTACTGACACACACATTCTCAGCCTGTCTTACTTTCTGTTTCTCCTCTCTTCATCTTCTCTGCTGCTTCTTGTATCTCTACCTCTATTCCCTTTAATCTTTCTTACTCTCCTTCCCTTTCTGCTTTCTTTCTCTCTTTCCCTCCATGTTCCCTCTCTCCCTTTACTTTTTTCTCTCCCTATGTTTCTCCTCTCTTCATCTTCTCTGCTGTTTCTTGTATCTCTACCTCTATTGCCTTTAATCTTTCTTACTTTCCTCCTCTCGTTCCTTCCCTTTCTGCTTTCTTTCTCTCTTTCCCTCCATTTTCCCTCTCTCCCTTTACTTTTTTCTCTCCCTGTGTTTCTCCTCTCTTCATCTTCTCTGCTGTTTCTTGTATCTCTACCTCTATTGCCTTTAATCTTTCTTACTTTCCTCCTCTCGTTCCTTCCCTTTCTGCTTTCTTTCTCTCTTTCCCTCCATTTTCCCTCTCTCCCTTTACTTTTCTCTCTCCCTCTGTTTCTCTTATTGTCCTCTATTTCCTCTTATCTTAGTCCATCTATTTGTTCCTCGCTTTCACGCACACTTCCTCTCTCCACCATTTCTCCTCTCTCCCTCTACTTCCTTCTTCTTGCTCTTTCAGTTTCTTTATCTTCTTCCCTTTCTTCACTCTTTCCCCTCCTTTCTCCTATTTCCTTCCTTTTCTTCTCTTTCTCTCACTCACTTTCTCTCTCCCTTTCTCCGGCCTCTCACTCCATTTTACCTCTCTTCTTGTCTCTCTCACTCTCTCCAAGACTTTCTCTCTCTATTTCTTCTCTGTCTCATGCTCCCTCTCTTTCTCCACTCTTTTTTTCATTTCTTTTTCTCTCACTCATTTTCTCTCTCTTCCTTTCTCTCCTTTCGTTCTCTCTCCCAGTACCTCTGTTTCTCCTATCTCCCTCTAGCCCCCACCCCTTCCCTCCGTGGGCAGAGGAGCACACGGTAATAGGATCAATTTCCATCCAGGTTAAATTTGAAGTCCATTTCTCTGGAACTTAACAGTTTCCCACCTATTAGATCCAGCCAGAGCTCAATTTCCTCCTGCCCCTCTGGAGACATGCACACCCACACAGCCACACACACTCACATGTTTGTTTCTGTGAATTGTGGGGCCATTACATAGACTTCCATTCATTTCCTTTAGACTTAGCCAAACCTTAACCAAAACTACTATTAGCTTAAACTTAATTTAACCCTTGACCCAACCCTAACCTTAACCTTAACCTAAACCTAACTGTAAACCTAACTTTAACCTTACCGTAACCCAAACCTTACCTTAAACCTTAGAATGTAATGATTTACAAGAATGACAAGTACCCACAATGTGAGTATACGAGTATATGACCATTCAGCGTGAGTTTATGTACCTACAATGTGACAAAAACCTGGCACACAAACATACACACTCACAAAAAAACACACACACACACAAGGCTGTGTTCTGAGACTTTGCTATCCATACTTAGCGTTCTGGTATTGGTAAGGAACACTTGTGCTCTGTCTCTCTCTCACTCTGTCTCTCTCTCACCTCTATGGGGAGGTGTTGATTTTTCATTCATATGGGGAACATTATACAAGATGGGTTAATGGTTTGATTAAGAACACTCATGAATTAAGCCCCCCCCCCCCCTCACTCTCTCTCTTCCTCTCTTTCTCACCCTTCAAAATGACACAGACAGGCAGTCACGTTGGTACGGGACACAGCGCAGATATAGTCCAGTTATTAGTCCTGCTGATTGAGCTGTAGGAACGAAAGACGCTGAAGCTCATGAGAATACGGCGTGAGTTTACTTAAGAAAGCAAAGTTAAATTAGACTGCAGTGTCTGTTAATAACGGACGGAGTGGGACTACATCAAAAAAGGAAAATGTGAATGTAATTAAGGCCAATGGAATTCCCTTATAGGCTCGGTGACCTGGGCCGATCCATCTCTGCCATTTTTGAGTGGAGCTGTGCTCGGAGGATTGGCACGGTGACCGCGCTGATTGGATCTGTGCGAGACTCTAATACTGCTAATGAGAGTGAGACAAAGAGGACTCAGGGGTGAGAACAGCCAGGGACCATCAGAGAATTACCCAGCACACACACACACGCATACAGTAAACACTCTCCAAATTCAACCACGACCTTCTTCCAAATTCATCCAATAGCTGTGCAGAGTCAACACTGTTTATTTAAGGTAATGTGCTCTAACAAAACACCTGGAATAGGACTATTAATATTCAAAATAAACAGAATATGACCCCTAGTATACTAATTTAACCAAAAAAAGGCTTGTATTAGCTTAATCTGTTGAATTTTTCTTTATCCTTCTTTGTAAATGTAGTTTGTAATGCAAACAAAATAAAACTTGTTTTGGCTTTGATAGATCACACTGTATGTATCACACAGAAAAAATATGTTGTTAATGGCCTTAGAGGGTTAAGCAATAAATGCAGGGCCAGTTACAGCAAAAATAACTTGCTGTTTGTGCAAATTTGATGGGCTGCAAAAACACAATCGCATACTGATTACTAACAATTTAAATGAACAAGACTAATACGTTCACAAGGCAATGCCTTAAATCAACAGCTCGGCAAAAGTCAAGATGTTTGATGTCTGAAGTTTACTTTTTAAGTCTGGCATTGAAACTATGAGACTAATGTTGCTAATTGGTAAGGTGCTTGCTGTTATCTATCAAAACGAATAAAAGTACAGACAAAATTCAGGTTTCTGCTACTGTTTTTAGCTATAACAGTATGTCATACCAGAAAGGCAGAGAAGTCTGTTTGAAAGTACTTTACATCTCAGTGTAATTTGCAGAATGGATTTCGATAATTGATGTAGTATTAGTCCACTTTGCCTTTTGATTTACATGGAGTTGTTCCTGAGATTAGGTCTTACAACTGCTTACTGTACCTACCAAAACAATCTGATTGCTTTGTAATTTAAGTAAGTAACACATATAGAACGGAACAAACTTGTAAAGAAAGGCTAAACAGCCAGACCCGCAATGAAGAAAGTGAAAGAACATGCTCACTGAGCTCCACCAGAGCATGGCACGGGCTACAGCTGAAGGGTCTAACAGGGAAAAGAAAAGCCACTGGAGTGGAATATGGGCTCTGTACAAAGCAGTGCTATGAGTTTACCCTCCATGAGAGGCATTTCATCATTTATTCACATGACCAATAAGCATCCGTGAAAAAAATGACATTTAGAAAGGTCACGGGTAGCAGGGGAAAAAAGCTGACTAGGCAGATTCAGACCCCTCCGCCATCAGCACCGCCACCCCCGCACCCACCCTCATTACAAAGCCATTCTCATTCTGAGAAATAGGAGCTGATCTCTGTAAACAGGTCAGCTGCATCAATAAATAATAGTGACCAACCTGGATTAATGCAACACAGAGACCAAGCATTAGCGACATTAGTGTGATCTACAGCTTCTTATGGCCTGGGTTTGTATTTGTGCACAGCATTGGAGAACTGAGGCTATGATAGCTAGGTCTTCAGTTTGGGTAATAAAATCAGAAAAAAATTGATTTAGACAGAAATTTATTATAGGTTTATTTTGCCAACTTAAATGAACAAGCAAGCAAGCTAGCCAAGTATGTAACGTTAGGCTATAAATATTAACAATAATTATTTTATTTAAATATTAACATTTTCACATCCATCCCAGCCCGTCTACCTTTACAAAGGATCTAAAACTACTGTCCTTACTAACAGGACCAGCCAGACGGAGTGAGGAAGGGAAATTAGATATAGTCTTTGTATTGCTGTAGATTTGGAGTCTCTCGAATTTACTGACATATGCATTTGTCCTCTCCGCTTGATATTTGGGAAATATGATTGGTCGATTTGTTCTTCTTCTGTTCTTTGAACGGCAAGACGCTTGCTGTTAGAGTTGAGTACTGCACTACACTAATGAGCTCAAAGATCAAATGAGTCACCACAAATCGTAGCAGCGTACATTGATGCACACTTGTTATGCAAAATATGTATAGATTGGCAGGTCTGTTTAGAGTAATGGGATTTACAGTAGAATACTAATAGTATGCAAACTGTAAAAGACATAAAAAAGTTTTCTGGCTGTTCTACAGTTTTCATTTAAACACAGTTAAGATAAACTGGGGTTGACTTCATCTTCTTAGCAGGTAATGTTCTCTTGTAAAGGTATTACCACATTCTAACTGCTTTGACTTATTTCTCACATACTTTTACAGAACAATTACCAGAGATCTTACAGAAGAACACGATTGTTAACTCCAAAATCATCATCCTCATCAGTTGTTGATGTAAGCTTCAAGGAAGGTGGATGTAGATGAGGAGTAGGTCATAAGTAAACTGACATTATGTAATATTAATCTAGGATACAGCAGATGTACATACTGAGACTGTGCAACACTTACTGCACCCCACCATCCAGCAAAAAACAAACATTTGTCTATTCATTTAGTTTTTTCCATACTTTTAAGAACTGGAGACAGTAGGATGTGTAATAGATTTATAAAATGTCTGACACCTTTATTGAGGTTCTGAAAAACTGTACAACAAATGCTACGGTGTGTCAACACAGATTTACGTTTAATCTTTCTTCCACCTTTGCTAAGACATGCATAACTATGAATTGGCATATAACTGTTTTGTTGAGTTTTCACTAAGGTTTCATTGGAAGTTTAGCCCACATCTGTGTTTCTTGAGTGTAGGAAAAAGAAAAGGGAATACATACATTAGGGAGTAACTATATCTAAATACCATATTTGTGATGACCTACTTTGAATAAAGTACTAGTAGAATGAATCACAATGTACCTTCACAGTTAAATCATTTAAATCTAGCTGATTTAAAATGACGTTGCATTAGCTAACTATGTAACATTAGTTACTCTGGATTGAATAACATTGCAGTGGGGAAGGTTCACATTGGAAAAGCGCATCTGTGCAGATAAATGAACTTTCATACTTTTGTTGTGTCAGTCTCTACAGCACAATGACCGTACATCTAAGGCTACTGCATCCAAAGCTAATCCAAGGAGCTCCCTTGTGTAGTTGTTTGGATTAAGTACTTTTAAGTACTAGATTAAGTACTATTAGGGTGGTTGAGGCACTCTCTGAGAAATGTAGCCCCCACAGACAGCTCTGTCCAACACCAAATAAAGCAGTTTCATTCAAAATAACACACTGTGCACCAAGCACTGAACAAACATACATCTGTTTAGTCAAACGGAATGAAGTAGGCGTGTACAAACTTTGTAGAAAATGTCAACTTCTTCGCCTCCATTTAGCGAGCTTAGGTTTCTCCAACTGTCCTGGAGAAGCAGCTGTATTTCTGTTTATGTGTGTTTAAAAACAGACTAAGATCGCTCAGTATATGCCTGGTGGGATTTGCAAAGGCAGAATGTATAAAGTGAGCTCCATCAGCCAGAAACACTTCTCTGTGAGTATGAGTATGACTTCTACCACTGCCAGTATGAGAAGGCTTTGGATGCTGGTTTTGAATATCATTGGTTACTGAATTTGTTTTAAATTGAATTTTTATGTATATGAGTAAATAAGCACTGTATTGGCCCAATAACTAATACTAGTACTGGTATTAATGCATCTCTAGTATCATCTGTTAATTGTTTAGTGAATATAACTTCTGATTGGACAAAATAACTGAACATTTCAGTTTGTAAATATATAATCAAAATAGTAAATTTAATCAATTATATCAAGCGTATGTTTGTGTATACAGAATAAAACACAACTTTTACCAAAATAATATATTATATAATATAATAATATATATAAAAATAGAATTGTATAATGATCCAGGTTTATAAGCCAGTTCAGTTAGGCAGTGTTATTATTGTATCGGTACTCTGCATCATCCAGTACAGGATTAGGTATCAGTATTGGTTTCATTAGGTTAAAAGATGTATCGGTTTTACTCCCAACCAAAACCTGAACAGTGAAATAAGTATTAGTACAATAGTTTCAATATTAATTACTAATACTAATTAATATTACTAAAAAACTAAAAATGAAATGTATTTTTACAGATATGTAGTTCTCAGAAACCATTAGGCTTCTGAAGATGCAGAAGGCCCTGAGGGTTTCCCGCTGGTGCACAGATGTTAGTGTTTTGTGTGTTAGTGTGTGTGTGTGCGTGTACATGTGCATGCTAAGTGTGTGGTGTAGAAAGAGAGTTGATTCTTTTTCATTAATGTCAATAAGAAAGCATGTGGTCACATTTGTCTTCTTTACAATTTTCTCACTTCAGAATTTAAAAATACAGCATTGATTTTCTAGACGCTTTACAGGAGGGAAAATCGAGAGTGGTAGCGGCTTTGAAATATTTTCTTTTTTACCTCAGAATCAAGTGTGACTTTAAAAGCTATTGATTTCTGGAACAATCTACTGAGTACACATGGCGACTTCAGACGTCGCTTAAGAAAATGTCTGAAATGTGACCTGCAAGTACAATTGTGTCAAATTATGTCAATATCCATTCGCAGAATTATTCTTGCTTTCTTATTTCCTGATGTTCCTCTTTTATTGGCGTGCCAGCATTCTCGCGGACCGCCAGAGAAAAAAAGAGAAGAAAACAATAATCCAACACAATGCAACCCACCGCATCTCTGAAAAAAAAAGATTTCAAATGGTCTCACTTATAGACAAAACCGGTGGCAGCTAGTAATTTAATGCCACTCCGCCATCGAGAGGCTCCAATCTTCGCAGAAACAAATTTTCTCTAAACATTTTCAATTGAGACACACGGGAGAAAAGGGCCAAAGAAAATAAACAGTGTAGAGGGGTAGAGAAAAGGGGAGGGAAAGAGAGAGACAGAAAGGATGAAAACAGGCCCCCCCTGTGTGCATGTGCGAGCGTTTCAGGAGAGCCATCCAGAAAATAGAAGTTTTAAATCTGTCCATTTGCGGAACTATCAGCTGTCCACACTGAGCGGGCCGGGGGTGAGGAGGAGCGTCCAGGCACAGAAATCACATTACACACACGCACACATAAACACACAAACACACACACAAATGCAGTGAAAGTGTGCATCTGAATAAAAGGGAAGAGAGAGAGAGAGAGAGAGAGGGAGAAATTGAGACGGAGAAAGGGGAGGGGGGATGTAAAATACAGAAAGTAAGCAAGAGAAAAATAAAGAGAGAAATAAAAAAGAGAAATAGAAGAACTGGAGATAGAAGCAAACAAGAGAGGGAAAGAAAAGAGGAGGAGAGTGAATAAGAGATAGAGAGAGAGGACAGGAAATACAAATCGAAAGTAAGAGAGAGATGGAGAAACAGGAGAAAGAAGGTCGAGAGAAACAAGAGAAACAGAGAGGAGAATAAGCTGGAGAGGTAAAAAAGTAGAAAGAGAAAAGAAAATGGAGATGAGAAAAGAGGAAAAGGAAAGAGGGGGAGGGGATAGAAATAGTAAGCAAGAGGGAAAGCACATGTAAAGAGAGCTTCAAGAGAAGAGATTGAGAGGAAGGGAGAGAAACAGATATAGAAAGTGAGGTAGAGACTGAGAGAAGAGGAAAAATGGGAGAGAGACAGAGAGAGCTGGAGGAGAAGACCAGAAAAAGACAGTGAAAGAGAGGGCTGAGAGGGACAGACAGAAAGAGAAAGAGACAGAGAGAGAATGAAAAGATTTTATGAGAGAGTGAGATGGGGTTCAGAACAAAAAGGGAGAGAGAGGAGGAAAAGAGAAAGATGAGGGAACAGGGAGGAAGAGAGAAAGGGAGAGAGAGAGTTGTTTTTTCTTATTATTTCTTATAGGTGTGATTCCTGCCAGGCCTTATGTTTATGAGTCTCGGTGGGAACTCATGAAGACTCTACCTTGACTCTGGGAGTCAGTCACCATGGTGAGTTAGATCACTTGGAGAGGAGAGCTGAGTGAAATCCTCACAGCTCTTATCACAGTAGGAACTCCACTGAGCACACAGTTCCGCCTCTCATCCCGACACAGGCAGCAGTGATTGCTGCATCATTAAATCAACATATGAAGTTACAAAGATGCGAGCAGGGGGACATTTTCCACGTTATTAATGTGGCACCTTTACAGGGCAATGAAACTTTCTGTAATTAGCACAGTGCTACGCTTTATGCCCTTGTGCTCAGTTTTACTGCCGTGGTCAGTCTTTCATTACGAGCTTAAGAGAGATCGCCTGATCATCAAATTAGCACACCTGCTCACTACGAGCGTAAAAATGGATCAATGCATCAAGATAGGCTGACCTGAAAGTGCTCGCTCAACTGTATTAAAATGGAAATGTCCACATCAATTCCAATAAAATATAATATTATTCAATAATAAAATAAAAGTCCCAAATTTCATTTAGAATCTTTAAAATTACCAGTTATTTTTGGAGGATATGGCTGAGGCCTCTTTCGAGTACTAGTGTTTCTGCTAACTGCCCACGGAATTTTAAGTAAATAGCTTTAACTGTATCACAGCTCTTCACCTTCTACTTAGTTCACATTATATTAAGTGGAGTGGATAGAAGCTAAACTGATCCTCTGAAACATCAGCTTGTATCTGTGTGACTTGCTGCAGTAAAACAACTGAGGCTAAGTGACTGGGTTTCACCGTAGAGCAGCTAGGTACTGGAGGTACTCTAGCTCTGGTACTGTTCGAAGACTCTAAAGATTCTAATGAAATACTATGTACAGATAATGTGTTATTCACTTTAACTATTAAAACAATGGTATATTACGGGGCACTGAAAACCATTACGATAAATTCCCTTCTGTCTCTGTTGTAGGTTTCTGAGAACACTTATTTCAAAACTGGGTTTAACAAGCCCTTGTCCACTTCTTCTCATCGTTTTTCCTCCGTTTTATCTCCAACTCCATCTTACAGGCCGTTCTATTACTTTATTACCCAAATGCAGGGTGTCAGGTGAGCCCTCAATGGGGCGTTAGAGCAGAGTATACTTGTGTCGACATTAGCAGCAGAACTTGCCAAGAAATAATAACAATCTGACATATTTACCTTTTTAACCCCCAAAACAGGATCTATTAGAGCTGTTTACAATCCAGACAAAATGAAAATGATAACATGCCAAAATTATAATATGTAATATTCTGGGCTTTAAAGGGGCAATACGTAAGACTGTAATCTCTAAGATTCATGCTCCACACGCACCATTACATCAAACTTTACCACTTTACTTGACAAGAACAGGACGAGACAGGACGGGCCAGGGCTATCATGCTGCTTATCATGCCAACTTCAGAAATTGTCTCCGCAGCCTGATAAATACCCGTCTTTGATAAACTATCAAACTTTCTTCACATTCTGTTGAGAATTGTACTTACTTTTTGAATGTTTTAAACCAAAAGTATTACATATCATGGCATATTTTTAAGAAAAACATGTACCTCCATTTTTGTTGATTTAAATTTTTCTATATTATTTGAACACGACAGCTGTTCTTTATATTCTGTGAAAGTTTCATGATGAATGGACCAATAGAAATACTCCAAAATCTCCTGGAATATATCTTCTTTACATTAACTTACGCTGAAAGTTAAGAATGTTTTTGTCCTCTCCAGTCCTTTGGACAGCGACAATATTGGTTACACCAACAGCTCATTTAAGTTATAAACCTCCTCATACGTTGTAAATGACTGCGGATAAAACTTTCATAACTTTTCTCTGCTAGCTGGCATGCTAAAGGATTTAGAAAATAGAAAGCATAAGCATGAAAGAAGGCTTTTCACCACAGTGCCACTTCAAGTTTACACCCAGACAAACCAATTACTCTCAAATATCATGTGCGTTACTCTCTAACATTGGAAATAATGTTTTGCTTTGCATGGCTAGCCGGGTAGCTCACTGAAAAATTTGCCCCTCACTGTCTTCGCCTTCCCCTCTGCCATGTGTGGCCACTTGTGTAATGTATACATCTGAGTGGTGAGTCAATGTGGGCGAGGGCAGGTTAAACAGAACTGAATAAGTAAGGTACTACCATCACAGTGAAAACCAATAAATCGGAATACGCCATGGAAGCCCCTCATAGTATGTTTTCCTCATATGAACACACATGCACACTTTCTATCAAAGAAGTGTGAAGTGATCAGAGGTGACTGGACTCCACAGCTGTCGTGTGCGTATTCTTCTCTTCTCCTGCTCTTCAAAGCGGGTCAAGGTTGACTTTAAAGAAGAGATGTGCTCTGACCTCCACTGCTCTCCGTACTTTTCTCCAGGGATGGAAGGATGAGGAATAAGGGAACAGGAAAATGAAGCTTGTGGTGGGCATTTATTCTGTCGCTCACAATGTTGTGCTGATAATGCAGCGCAAGACAAAGCGAACATAGTCTTGTCACCTTGATACGCAATGAAGCTGGCTAATGTACCGCTTCAGCACTTTTATTTTCCTCCATTGAAAATACATAAATGAAAATAGCACAGAAGATGTATGTCTCTGTGGAGACGACACAAACAGAACTGATTGAGAAGCATCTATCTCTGAGCACAATAATAGAGTTACAGGGAAATAATGGGATTGCGAAGAGCACGAGCTGGCGGATATATGATGATTTGCCAAGGCGGACATTATAATAAACTGGATATCTGAGGAGTAAAGTGATCACTGTTAACAAGTGGGCTGCCTGAGAGGCTTAGCCGTGGATCAGATGGGAACTTTTGTCTTTCATAGCGATACATACATGTGCAAACACGGCGGCACATGCCGAAGAACTAGATTGGTATTCCTTACGGTGGGTAAATTATAACCTGCCCCTAGCTTGACGATGTAATTGAATAATTCCAATTTGACATTTAGATAGAACTATTAGTGGGTTTTTCATCATTACAGCGTGACATTTAAATAATGTTTTCTAAATTATCCGCACATTATCGGCTCCTGTTAATTCTAATGGGTTGCTCGTCTAACCTTTATCATGCAAATAGATAACATGATTATACGAGAGAGAGAGAGAGAGAGACAGAGAGAGAGAGAGAGAGAGATGGCCACAAATAAGGGAAAATGCACAAGCCTGAGGGAGAGGAAGAAGGTGAAGATAGAGAGAGAGAGAGAGAGAGAGAGATCAAGAGAAGAGTGATCAGCAACAGAGGAGCAGGAAGACACTAAAATGTCAGGATTTAGTAATAGAAACAGTAAAGCTGGACCTACGCTGCAAGATTTGTAGGCAGATTTTAACCCCACATTTGCCCCTTCCACTAACCTTTCCCAGTCTGAAGTAGTTTTCCTGGTCAGACGAGATTGGTGGTGCAAAAAAGGGAAAGTCTAATATCTTCATACAAGTTTGATTCTTATGAGTTAGTGTTCGCAAATCCTTGTGTGATGGTCAGCAATGTAGCTTAATGAGGAAACATGCAGTAAGAGAGCTAGACAACAGAAAAAAGAGGTGAAGAGACGTGTATGCACACCAAGTACAGTGGACTGCATAGACAATCTACATCAGCGGTCACTAATAGGCGGACCGCGGTCCGGGCCCAGACGGTGTCCAATGCGGACCCAAACAGTGTTTCGACCGTGTTTATTTTAAGCGGAGGAATGTTTCTTGCCTTTGCGGTACACGGGCTTTGCGGTGCAGTAAACTCACAGACAAATCGTTGTAAGATCAGCCAATCAGATCTGTGCAGATTTGGGCGAGCGGCGCTCATACAGGCGAGGTACGAATCGGGAAGCAGCAGTCGGAGAAAGGCTCATTCAAACAGCGTGCTATAAAAAAGGAAACTCGGCAGCAAAAAACGACTTTTCAAGCAGGAATGGACCGAGACATGTTTATTCTTCCCACAGGCAGCTCCATACCAACATGGCTCATATGTTCTGAGACTGCGGTGAATTAAAAATAGTCTCGTATATCTCTTATGTGTGTGAGAATGGCTCTGACACCATTTCAGCCCAGGTTTAAATTGCTGGCTGGACAACCAACCACTTCACTCACTGAACAAGAGAAAGTCTGTGAGAAGAATACAAGAGGGAGATAAACTGTTCATGTTCAATAAAAAAAGCATATTTTATTTACTTTTTCTCACTTTAAAAAAAAAAAAACAATCTGTTTTTTTTAAATACGCCCTTGTGTTTACTTCAAGTTAGGGAAAAAACATTTATTTGAAGTTTTATAAATAATTCATTCAGTTCAGCATTTAAACAGTAAATATACTGAAATATACTGAACAGTATGTGTGATGTGTTGGTGTTTCAGTAGCTAATGGTATAAGATGCTGATACTAGGCTACTTCAGTAAACAGAACATGTGCTGTATCCACATTCTAACATCATAAGTTAGAAATGATGATGGTCCGGACCTTGGCCTGAAGACATTTCCACCAACTGGACCTTACTAAATTCTAATCAAATACCCCTGGTCTACATGTTTGGTGGGGCGTGCAGTGGAAGGTGAGTATGAAAATCCAATGTCTTGTTCTAAAAGGTTGCACAATGTCTAATGCATGTAGCTGCTCTCTACCGCTGATTAGAATACAGCCAGCTAAACACTGTTTCCTATCCAAATGATAAAAACACTGCATGAAGGTATATATACTAGGGCTTACATGACTTTTTTAAAGTAACTAACTTTAAACTTTACAGGATTACACACATATAATGAGCCATGACTTTTTCCTGTAGTCTTTGAGGCACTGTAGATCGGCAGAGAAATTTTAAAACAAAGCCAGACTCCACAGATGCAATGGTCAATGAAACGATCATATCATAGCCTCCAGAGGATACAGTCCCCAAAATCAGCAGACCAATCACCTGTTGCCTTCTCTGAAGCATCCATGTCATTAGCATCATATTAACATGATCATCGACGAGCAGTAAAGTCGACCAGTCTGTGCAAGCCCTAACATACACACGGGCGTGCCAATCAGCTGACAAAATCCAGTAATGACCACGTTTGTGTGCAAAAGATATCAGGGGCTGAATTTCTGTGTGGGTGGAGCATCTGAGGCTGAGACAGTGTCCTGTCAGTACAGTTGCTCTGGTTGTGATTGCAGTAGTTTGGTGGGCGACAGCGAATTGGGACAGTCACTTCAGCCCTCATTACATGGGCCACTGCTTGAGTCTCTGGACTAGTAGGGCTACAGCCATGTACAGCTGACAGAGAGCTGTCAAAACTGCTCTACTGAGAGCTAATAAAGTTTCGAATCCCTCAGTGGTATATATCATGCGATGTGAGGCGAGACTCGTGTGTCAAGCTGTACAGTGCAGAGGAATTCTTTAGGAATTTGCTCACAAGAGCAGTGGACGGAAACACTGATTCACTGCCATTTTCTTTTAGCGACTTAAAAAAGCTAAATGTTTAAACAGAAAAGGAGCTAGAAATACATAGACAGCAACCGAGAGAGAGAGAGAGAGAGAGAGAGAAGGGGGAGTGAAAGAGAGAGAGTGCTTTCAACTCAGGGGGAGTGCATAGAGACATTAGTTGTGGATGAAGGAGGACAAATTGGGCGTGTCTACTGCAGACACACTTCAGTGGATGATGATGACAATGATGCAGGTCTGTGTGTGTGTGTGCGCGTGTATGAGTGTGTATGCGTAAGTGACGGAGATAAAGCTGTTGGCCTCTCTCGCTCACTGATTGCTGTGAGTGATTCTGGTTTCAGATGTGTCTCAAAGCGGCCCCTGCTCTCTCTCCATCACCTTTATACCCAGAAATCCTCACTGCGAGTCCTTTCCCCATCTCTCAGCCCGCTCACACTGCCCTGTTCAATCACGGCCCCCAACACAATCAGCGCCTGCTCCACCAAAATGGATCTGTTCGTACAGTAGTCATGTTACAGCCCCCTAAGGAAAGAGATCTCCTCTGTGATACAGGGCTGTAATAGATGACCTCATGTCAGCCCATTTGCTATGTGTGTAGGCGTTGACCTATCTGCAGAGTAAGTGGGGGGTCCATGAGAAAGTGCCTGTAGGCCTCCGAGGCTGAGGAGGTGTAAGTGCTGTAGTATGGGGATACAGGGCTGCTAAGGAGGCAATCAAGAAGCTCTTAGCCATTTGACCTTCACAGTCACCAATATGAGACAAAACTCGACTTGTGATCCCAGCATACGGACACAAACATGTGGTTTATACTTCCTTTCCTGGTTTCCTACCCTGGTCCTGTAGAGCTACCTTTCTGCAGTGTCTAGTTCCAACTATAGTCAGCCACTCTTGCTCCAACTAATTAACTTCTTCAGACGTTCCTGATTGGCTGGATCGGACGTATTAGCGGCGCAGCACATTACATGCAGGTTGGAACTGAACTGTATAGGCAGGTATCCAGGAATAGCGTTGCTTTAAACTATTTAGCAACCATTTAAATGTGTTTTAATGTGTTTTAGATAATAAACTCTAATACTGCTTAATTAGTCAAATTATAGTATTTTTAGCTGTTAAGCAGAAGGTTAGTAATCATGCTAACAGCTTTTCTCACCTCAGAACAAGTTCATTTCTGGCTTGCTGCCAGCTACACTGACTTCAGTGACAATGACTCCAGTTTGATGGAGCAAGATGAAGAGACTGGTGTTAAAGAATCAGAAAACTGAAATTAAACCTGTTTTGCAGTTAGCTAAAAATACAGATCTGATTCAGATTAAAGTCACATATTTTGAAGAACGAAGACACATATATGAAAGTACAACACTGAAAGACTGTTGTTGGAGTGACACCTGCAATCAAATGTATCCTGTGGCGAGTGTAACTGTTAGTCTCTTAGCTGTTGTTGACAGTGTTAGCCACTGGTCTGTATCATTTTTCCTGTTCCTAATTCTGAAACTGGTCTTAGGAGTCCACACAGGCAAGAAATGGAACAACTTCTCAGAACTATTTGGCGCTACACTGGAAAACAGGTCTATCAGGTATACCTCCTACATATCTCCCACCATAAGACCACAACTGACCATTAATAAATATATGGTACTGGTAAAGAGAGTATTAGACGCCTAAAAATAATACTATCATTTATATAAAAATAACATAATAGGTATAAGGCCTAATAAACTGGCTACATAAAGTAGACATTTTGAATTGCTACTTTAGATGACTCCAGACTGTAGGATTTAACAACATTTAAACAGAAGCACAGATATTTGATTATTTGCTGAAGTCTTGAAAAGCCAGTTTAGTCAGTTATGTAGGGAATAATTTCATATATACAGGGGTTGGACAATGAAACTGAGAAACCTGGTTTTAGACCACAATAATTTATTAGTATGGTGTAGGGCCTTCTTTTGTGGCCAATACAGCGTCAATTCATCTTAAAAATGACATATTCAAGTCCTGCACAGTGGTCAGAGGGATTTTAAGCCATTCTTCTTGCAGGATAGTGTCCAGGTCACTACGTGATGCAGGTGGAGGACAACGTTTCCTGACTCATTCCTCCAAAACACCCCAAAGTGGCTCAATAATATTTAGATCTGGTGACTGTGCAGGCCATGGGAGATGTTCAACTTCACTTTCATGTTCATCAAACCAATCTTTCACCAGTCTTGCTGTGTGTATTGGTGCATTGTCATCCTGATACACGGCACCGCCTTCAGGATACAATGTTTGAACCATTGGATGCACATGGTCCTCCAGAATGGTTTGGTAGTCCTTGGAAGTGATGCGCCCGTCTAGCACAAGAATTGGGCCAAGGGAATGCCAAGTTCAAACCATCACTGATCCACACCCATACTTCACTCTGGGCATGCAACAGTCTGGGTGGTACGCTTCTTTGGGGTTTCTCCACACCGTAACTCTCCCGGATGTGGGGGAAACAGTAAAGGTGGACCCATCAGAGAACAATACATGTTTCACATTGTCCACAGCCCAAGATTAGCGCTCCTTGCACCATTGAAACCGACGCTTGGCATTGGCACGAGTGACCAAAGGTTTGGCTACAGCAGCCCGGCCGTGTATATTGACCCTGTGGAGCTCCTGACGGACAGTTCTGGTAGAAACAGGAGAAGCTGAGGTGCACATTTAATTCTGCCATGATTTGGGCAGCCGTGGTTTTATGTTTTTTGGATACAATCCGGGTTAGAACCCAACATCCCTTTCAGACAGCTTCCTCTTGCGTCCACAGTTAATCCTGTTGGATGTGGTTCGTCCTTCTTGGTCCTTCTGCTACATCCCTGTTAAATACCAAGTCATTAGCAGGCAAAACACCAACCTGCCCAGTGCTATGGCCTGTTTATGATTAAGGTTCAACAGGTCTGCCATAAAAGAGAGACTCAGAGAACTAAATCATTTGCAATTTGTTCTAATCATTTTAAACTTATGCTAATGTGAAGACTGCTAAGTGCACTTTTTCCTGTGTCTGTTCTGTTCCCCAAGTTCCAAGATCTGAGTTTTACTCCGAGGCTCATTGCTTTATAACTTTCTAGCACAGAGGTCCTTGCAGAGAGAGAGAGAGAGAGAGAGAGAGAGAGAGAGAGAGAGAGAGAGAGAGAGAGAGAGAGAGAGAAAGTTACAGAGAAAGAGAGAGAGAGAGAGAGAGAGAGAGAGAAAGAGAGAGATACAGAGAGAAATTTTCTTTTAGTGCCAGCTGGAACAGTACCGCTGGCACTTGTCTCTCCAGTGGCCAGTAATTATTCACTCAGTTGGTTTAAATCTTTGTGTGTGTGTGTGTGTGTGTGTGTGAGAGAGAGAGAGCAGAATCAGAAGTCTGATTCTCACATCTCAGCTCCTGTAATAATACTACACTTCCTATATTTGTGAATTCATTCTCACACCAGCCTGTTTTGCTATTGCAAGCCCTAAAACTATTTTCTAACATTCAACAATCAAGGCCTTGTGACCTTTGAGAAGGCGGGGGATACAAGGAGATGGAAATGGGAGATTTTGTGTTTGCTCCTCTCTTTCAGATGCCGAGTAACACTCATAGTATTCAGAGGTTAGGTGTCATCGTCTTCTAAAGCGGTCTGACCCTTAAGCTAGAAAGAGTGCCTGAACTGTAAGTGATAGTGCAAATGCAGGCGGAATGCACACACAAGCAGGCAATACACACACATGCACTGTCAGAAAACAAGGTACTGAGCAGGTACATTCACACATTCACATTAAAGGTACAAACAACGTAAATGCAACCTTAAAGGTTTAAAAGTGATTTTTAGACGTATATGCAACGTATATTTTCATAACTTGATTTTATGAAACAGTACAATACAATAAATATGCTGGAGACAAGACAATAGATGTGTTAATTATAAATTATAATAAATATTACCAACCCTAACTAAAGTAACTGATGATGTTCTCTGAGGGTACTACCCTAGTGATACTTTATGCTTTGTATTATATATGTAACTAAATATATATGGTGATAATATAATATGGCAAAAACATAATAACACAACACATAAGACATTTTCTTGATACACGATATGCATCACATTAGCAGTCAGACTAGGGTGCGTGGAGCTGAAGGCAGGACGAAAGGGCGGACACAAACGCAAGCTTTAAACCATGATATTTCATAAAAATAAAACCAAAACACAAAGCCCTACGAACAGAAACTGGAAACCAACAGATTGGAACAAGGGAGACATCAAAGATACAACCATAGAAAATGAACCAAAAGGCAGGGAGGCAATAAATACACAGGTTAACAAGAGTGAACACGAAACACCTAAGAACAATAGAGATGGGAAACAGGTGAGGGGTGGAAACAAGCAGCACATGACCATAACAGAAGCACATGGGACTGATGGCACGTAAAGAAGGACATGGAGCAGGGCGTGACAGGCTGGGATGATGGAAATGACAGGATGAAAACAAGGAAAACAGGGCAGAGCGTGACATTAGCATTTCTAAGTTGGACTCAGCTGCATAGATAACGGCGCCTCTATTTTCTTTTTGTGACCTGAAGTTGAGGCTATTGGCTACAGATTTTAATTTGATGCCTAATACACAGCTTTTTTTTTGGTGATGGAGATGGAAAATTAAATATCTAGTTCCTCTCACAAGGCAGCATTTTTGAGATCTAAAGTTTTGATGCAGCTGAGTTGATATATAAATAAAGATATAAACACCTATATGTACCGTATGTATTATATATATGCAATTAATTAAGCTACATGTCACATATGTAAAATTTATACATTACTGTCCAGAAAACAGAGAACAGGCCGGATTTAATTTCCAGTCAAACAACCACTAATTTACACAGAAGCTTAAACAACCAAATATAATATTAACATTTTTAATATTTAGTGTTTCTACCCTTACTTATCTCCTCTGTTATCTCTGAGTTTGTTAGGTTGTTAGTTGTCTCATTTTCTCAGTATCTTTTAAGAGTTTTTGAACTCCAGTTGGGGAATTTATTGAACACAGTGGTCATATTCATCTCAGCCCACTGCTGAAAGTGCCTACAATGCATTTCAACATCAGAACTGAATCTTGGAGCAATGCAAGAAGGTCACCTGATACAATGAGTCATCCTCAGCAAGAGATAAGGCAGGTATATGTGCATCGTTTCCCTGGTGAAGTAATGACACAAGAATGTGATGTGGAAGGAAGACAGGTCAGTGGAGGGAGCTTGATGCTCTGGGCAATGTTCTGATAGGAAACTCTGGGTCCAGGCAATCATATGGACATCAATTTGACACAAGCCACCTACCTAAACATTGTTGCATATCAGGTACAGCCTTTCATGGCAATGTCATTCCCTGATACCAGTGGCCTCTTTCAGCAGGAGTATGTGTCCTGCCACACTGCATACATCATTCAGTAAGGGTTTAAGGATTATGGCAAAATGTTCAAGGTGTTGCCCTGGCCTCCAAATTAATCAGATCCTGAATTGGTTGTTGGTAGTTTCTATTGGATGTACTGGAACTCTGATCCACAGCAGCCCTATCTTGCAACTTAGAGGACTTAAAATATCTACTGCTAATGTCTTAGTGCCACATACCAGTGCACTTTCACAGGTCTTATAGAGTCCAAACCTCGAATCTGAGCTGTTTTGGTACCAACAGCATATCAGGATATACAATTCTGGCTTGTCTTTAATATATTTATACATAACTATATGTAATAATATGTTTAATGTATTGCATATACCAATATATATATAAATGACATAAATAATTCTGTACGAAAGGTTTAGATCTTGCGTTCGTAGGTCTCAGAAATCTATGAAAACAAAAACACATACACACACAGCCTTTGGCATCCAGGCACAGATAGAGCCGATTTATTGAGCTGATGTCCAAGCAGCTCACCTCAACTCTCTTTCTCTCTCACTCTCTCTCTCTCTCTCTCTGATTAATGGAGCAGCCCTTGCCTGGTGGTGGCGGCAGGGCAGGCCATATAGCAAACACAATGTGTTGATCTCAGAACTGCCAGGCCTCTGATTAACAGCCCAAAGCAGTCCAGCGATGAGCTACAGTGAGAAAGAGAGAGCGATCAGGCCTGTGGGCTCCAGCTTCTGCAACTTGACGTAACACACACACACACATACACACACACAAATACCCACACACACTTTGTAATGACTGACAGCTCTTCTGCCCTTTGCTGCCTACAGAGGCTGCTGTTTAATCAGGCAGGTTTGGGTAAAATCTTCCATTACAGAAAGGTATTGATTCAAGGGCTGTAGAGTGTAGCGATGAGATGCTGTGAGAAATAGCTCACATGACACTTTCTTGTTCATCTTCACTCAACTTCTAATATTATTACTGCAGATAAAACACACAAGAACTTCTATAGAGTTCTATAACTATAATTTCATGCTGCTGCATGTATATCCGTGATTTTATCTGTGGATTAGTATCAGGGACTGACTGATTTATTGTTTGATCAATAAAATCATTTAATACTAAGGTTCCAATACTAATGTATAACTATAATAGGGTTTACCAGCATTGATAGAAAAACGAGAAAGCACTAATATTGTCTCTTCGTATGTTACAGTACTGAACAAAAGTATGGGGCAGTGTGTTTTATACATACACACAAATACAGTAACAAAATAACAACATGTTTTGGTTTTTAGTTGATTAGAGAAACACAGGTTTGGTTCCTGGTTCTGTTAGATGCCCCTCCCCAGCAATCGTATTGGTTTATTAAATTATTTTCTCCTTTAAATTTGAAGCATTTCTGTTGGTCCATTCATCATTATTTTTTTATACAACATAAGGTTTGTTGTCTTAAAATGATGCAGAAAAATATGATGAATGATGAATAAGTAAGACTTTTACTTTAAAATATTACAAAACTAAAATCATCAAAAGATTGTAAAGAAATAATGTCTATGATGTCTATGTATTGTGTCGCAGGGATAGCCAATAGTGAGTCACTGTAGCGCTGAGTTGAATGAGTCTTACATAAGAGAATGAGGAACTAGCACTGCCCCCATGGCGTACTGTAACTTTTTGTTAATCATGTTAAAGATCCTGCTTATATATAAAAAACAGTAAATAGCAAACATGGCTGAAGCTCTTGACAAGCAACCATTATAATGACTGCTGCCAATCACTTGTGCCATAAATCTAAGGTCGGCAGCAAACATAAGAAGTTATATAAATAGAAGCAAAATTAGGAGCTAACACTGTGTCTCTTTCCACCGCTGGAGACATTCTTGGTAGGTAAAAGGAAGTTTGATGCTGAACTCACAATGTTTCTTACAGACTAGTGAGCAAATTCTAATAACTCATATTTATAATTCATAATAGCCACAGAACAATTTTGTATTTAAGGCAAACACTAGTGAAATGAAGTTGATGCTTGACAATTCAGCTAGTAAATGTCCTAGATTGCCCATCTAGTTTGCTACACAACCATGTCTAATAGAGCCCGGGAAGTCAAGCATGCCAACCCAGTCTGAATCTCCAATCGATAGGTCTACACCAATGGTAATACACACTTCGGCAACGGACACGCTCCCAGACACACACCTATTCTAATAGGCTGACTCGGGGCAGGTAACACAGCACAGTCCGAATCGATCGTTCATTCCGCTTTCCCGTCTGTGGTGATTGGGGTCATGGTGGCTCCAGAGACCCGCCTAGCTCTGTCTCGTGATGAAGCGTGACCCTGTGATGACCTTTGACCTTCGGGAGCAACGCAATATGCTAGTCTGACAAATTAGATAGGGCCTGGTTCTGTCAAGCACCCAATAAGAGCGAGGCCCATGACTTCACTCAGATGAGTTAGAAGCTGCAGATCTGATTTACTTCTCTTAACTGTGTTTAGATTGAGTAGCTACGAAGGAATCTCATTAACTAAAATGAGGTTTTAACAGCCAGAAACAAGTCGGCGAAAGTTTGCAGACAGAGAGGTCAGAAAGTTTTACCACAGGAGGAGTGAGAATTTTGTGAGCTGTGCTTTGTTTTATCAAAATTTAATGTTGGATCTTTGAGGGACTGACGGTGACAATACTAGTCATTACTTCTAGAGAACTATTTCAAGAGATTTTGGAAGATGGCATCTGATTCAGGAAACCAAATAATTTTTTCCCAACATGAGGCAACAGCTGGCTTAAAAGACAGAGGTGCGAAGTTCATCTGCACAGGACGATCACACCGCTGTTGAGTTTGGTGGAACACAGACATGGCTGATTCAGCACTAAAATCATAAAGAACCCCCATTAAAAGAGGAAATTACCCCAAGCCCTCAAATTTAATCCATGAATAGCCCCATAAATAGGGCTAAAGGGTCAGTTTCTGCTTTAGTCAAAAGAAAGACCTAATCACACACAAATTTTATTAAAAAAGTCTGAAACTGGTGTTACAAATAGGGATGTAACGATACATTCTACTAAATCTATTCACGATGCAGTTTGATTCACAATGCTGGCCTCACCATATGATTTTCTTACAATTTTTTTTTTACAAAATCAAACTGAACACAAATTATGACTGACAAAGTTTCCTTTTATTATTTATCTATAACAAAAGTACAAAATGCTGTACTTTGCTTATCTTTTCTTCATCAAAGTAAATTGAAGTGAATACAGACTCATAAAAAGTGATAAGATGATTAAATCATTATTAAGTGAAATAAATCAAAGTTTTAATCTAACTCTCTTGTCGGCTCCTTTTCCATCATGTTTGTTGTAGTTTAAGAGGCTTGAGTGAGCGGTCAGTCATTAAAGCAGGTGCCATCAACCAATAGCATTCACCCCCAGACTTTCAAACCCATCCCCTCTGAAAACTCGAGCGCAGTGAGCAGCCGACAGTAGTGGAAAAATATCAAATCGAGAGACATTTAACTAACGTGATGTACTGGCATGGTGCAAGCTAGGTAGACCATGCCAGCACCCTCTGTCGTTTCAAAAGGCTATTGATAAATTTTACATCTCAATTGATTCCAGTCGTGGCACATTTGCATAGATTGTTAATTATTAATAACATCCCATGTTACGAATCAAGACCATACACAAGTTCATGTTAGAAATATCTGGGTTTTTAATGTAGTGTCCTCTAAGGCACTGGAGTTCACAGGCATTCCGTGCTGGTTTTTGGCCTTGCCTGTTCCGCACAGAGATTTCTCTAGATTCTCTAAATCGTTTGATGACGTTGTGTACCACAGTGGGTGAAGTACCAAAGATTCTTGCAAATGCTTGTTAAGAAATGTTTTTCTTTAACTGTCTGCTCGTCTAGAACCTTTTATTGGATGCTCTTTTTTATTATACCGTTACAACTTTTATGGAATCAGGTTTGTAAAATTGAACTGCACTGAATTGAATTGCACCTGGAGAAGTGTTTTTGCACAAGTATGCCTCATAAACAAGACGTTTGTTCCCTCACGAGGAAGCACAGCATGGTGGAAGTGACAGGCCATAGATTATGAGTGATTGATTAGAAGAAAGACAATATTTCAGACAGCCTGCTAAGTGTCGAAAGCGGCGTCTTTTCCGCTGCATCAAACTCCAAAAAAGCGTCTAGAATCATCCGGGAGCAAATTCATCATCATTAGTGCGAGGCTCGTCAGCTCCCAGTCAGCCCACGTTCCAGATGATGAAGAATTTGGGCAGAAATAAAGAAGTGAGGCATGTTGTGTAGCTGCTGGTTATGGAGTAGTGGCTTATTAAAAGGAGCGAGGTGATGCTTATTTGAGTTTGGCGGGATAAGAGAAGCAGCTCAGCAGACAGACATCTGTTCGCTGCTGTGGAAAGGCTGCTTGAATTCTTTCTTTTTTTTGGGGGGGGGGGGGGGGAGTGTTGTTTCAGGACAAAAAGGAGGAAAGGAGAATATAGGATAGAGGAGCAGACAAAAGAGAAGACTCAGAAACAAATCGTTTCATAAATACATTTAAATGCAGCATCTTTTTCACAGCAGCTGTTGTTTGAAGACCGCCCTTGAGAAGCACACTATAGGCTGTTCCACCTTCAGCTACGGAGGATAAACAGTTGCCTTTTCTACTTTCCTTCTTTTCAGGCAGATAACCTTCCTTTGCCGTACCAAACTCAATCTCTCAGTCTTTCTCTGGCTGACAAAAGACCACAGAATTGGTATCTAATTCAGTGCGGCTAAAAGTGAGAAGCCTTCACTCGGCGTCCTCCTGAACAAAGAGTAAACCCTAGAGGTCACATGGACGGGGATGAACACAATGGCAGCTCGGGGTTATCGTGGAGGGGAAAGCAGTCAGGCCTGGGGCTATTCATACCTTCATACCTCAAGGCAACAATGCTATTATCATTGAGGGGAAAATGACCAATCCACTACCAAAAAAGCAATTGAAAGAACACAAGGGGAACACATACACAGACAGAGGGGAGGGATAAATAGAGGGGGAGAGAAGCGAAACGGAGATACACAGAAGGAGAGAAAGAGAGAGAGAGTTAAAAGGAGTGAGAAGAGAAAGTGGGAGAGACAGAGAGAGAAAGAAAAAAGAAAAGAGCAAAAGAAAAAAAGAGAGAGAACAGAGAGAGTGACTGTGCAAAGTGAGAGTGAAATTGAGCAGGGGGATGTACAGATAATAAAAAATGGGTATGAAAAAGAAAAGCAGAGGGAGAGGACAGATGGACAGAGGAGAAAAAGATAAGGAGAGACAGAGGGAGCGGAAAGACAGAGAAAGAAAGTAAAGAAGAAAAGAGCAAAAGAAAAAGAGAAAGAAGTCCAAGAGAGTGACTGAGAAAAATAAGAGTCAAATTTTATTACAGATAATAAAAGAGGGGTATGAAAAAGAAAAGCAGAGGGAGAGGACAGATGGAGTGAGAAGAGAAAGTGGGAGAGACAGAGAGAGAAAGAAAAAAAGAAAAGAGCAAAAGAAAAAAAGAGAGAAAACAGAGAGAGTGATTGTGCAAAGTGAGAGTGAAATTGAGCAGGGGGATGTACAGATAATAAAAAATGGGTATGAAAAAGAAAAGCAGAGGGAGAGGACAGATGGACAGAGGAGAAAAAGATAAGGAGAGACAGAGGGAGCGGAAAGACAGAGAAAGAAAGTAAAGAAGAAAAGAGCAAAAGAAAAAGAGAAAGAAGTCCAAGAGAGTGACTGAGAAAAATAAGAGTCAAATTTTATTACAGATAATAAAAGAGGGGTATGAAAAAGAAAAGCAGAGGGAGAGGACAGATGAACAGAGGAGAAAAAGATAAGGAGAGACAGAGGGAGCAGAAAGACAGAGAAAGAAAGTAAAGAAGAAAAGAGCAAAAGAAAAAGAGAAAGAAGTCCGAAAGAGTGACTGAGAAAAATAAGAGTAAAATTTTGTTACAGATAATAAAAGAGGGGTATGAAAAAGAAAAGCAGGGGGAGAGGACAGATGGAGAGAGAAAAAAAAGATAAGGAGAAAGAGACAAAAGACAGAGGGAGAGCAAAAAGAGCAAAAAGAGCAAAAAAACTAGGTGGAAGAAAGAGAGACAAGGGAGTGAGAGAGGAGGAGAGAGTGAAAGACAGAGAGAGAGAGAGAGAGAGGGCTAGAGAGAATGGTCAGTCTCGGTCAGCGAGGGGGAAACTGGAGTCCTTGGGTCTGAACAGTGTGGCAGTTTGCAGACAGTCGGTAGAAAAAAAACGTGAAACATGTGAGTGCTTTCAGATTACTAAAGTCCGGAGCACACTTCAGCACACACACTTCAGCACACACACTGCAGTAAACACACACACTTCAGTACACACACACACTTCAGTACACACACTGCAGCTAACACACACTTCAGTACACATTGCAGCTAACTTAGTTCATTGTTATTGTATTGTTATTGCTACTCGCTATAATGCTACATTACTGTATACACTACTATACTTCATACAGTCAGGCTAATAAACAGTAGCTAATAAAACTGAACTAAACTGAACAAAGAAAGCAACCAAAGAAGAGAGAGAAAGAATAAAAGAGTGAAAGGCAGAGACAAATAAGAAAGAAAAGAGAAAGAGAGAAACATAAAATGAGACAGAGAGAGAGCGAGTTAGAAAATGAAACAAAGTGTAAAAGAGAGAGAAACAATGTGAGAGAGGTAGAGACAGAAACAGGAAGAGAAAGTGAGCGTAACAGCAAAAGCAAGAGAGAAAGAGAGAGAGATAAGATAGAGAGAAGGAAAGAGAGAGAGTGAGAGAGAGAGAAAGAGAGAGAGAGAAAGAAAGAAACAGAGAAAAGAGAGAGACACGTTTTAAAAGAGAGAGAGAAAAAGAGAGAAAAGAGAGAGGAAGAAAGAGAGAAAAGAGAGTGAGAGAGAAAAGAGAGGCAGCGAGAAAGAAAGAGAGAGAGAGAGAGAAAGAGAGAGAGAAAGAGAGAGGGAGAGAGAGAGAATGTCCTCATTGCACACCTGTGAGTATTTATGGATGACCTCACTAAGTGTCGCTCTAATCAATAACAGCTCTGCATGCAAATATAAAAGACCTGCTCTGAAAGGGGCACAGTCACAGAGAGAGAGCGCGAGAGCGAGAGAGAGAGAGAGAGAGAGAGAGAGAGAGAGAGAGAGAGAGAGAGAGAGAGAGAGAGAGAGAGAGACAATAATCATAAGATCAGAGTTACTGATGAACATTTAACTACAGGTTAAACACACACACATGATCATACAAGCATTTGAAACTCTTTCACAGCTGACTGGATCACAATAGGACTATTCATTTTTTTATCTAGCAATCAGGAAATGCACTGGCAGGAAAGAATCAAACACAGATGTCATGGCAACATATTTTTCAGCTTTTAAAAATAAGTGACAGGCCACTGCATAGGATATAATATTTAAATTGAGACCTATTTGAATTACCAGCATATAATCTTGGGCTGCGATAAATAGAAAAATAAAACTAAAACAATACGTTCTTATGACCTGATTTCTTTTTTATTTCACTTCAAACAAAAGTCATGGAACCATGTACTTCAACCTGAACAGTGCTATCTGAGCACCTTTTCCGGAACACAACTTTTTAGCCCCCACCACTGTAACTTATAGGTTCATGTTTTTTCATGGTTCCATGTGAAAATGTGATCTTATGCATACATACTATCCAGAGACATCAATAGACACAGTACCCACGTGAAGGGTCTAGCAGTTCACACACCTACAGGCTAACCTTATTTGATCTTTAACCTCTTCACAAATGTTACTGGCTTTATTAGTCACCTTAGTGTTAGCATTAGCAGGCTAGGGGAAGGCTAATGAAGGCATGGTGGACTGTAGATCTGGTTAATGACTCTGATAATTGTGTCTACTACCTCAGTGTGACAGTCCCTTAACACCATTAGTGAGAAAAGCATAATCTATTTAGCAATGCTCCCTCTATGTGGGTAAAAATAGCTGGGATGACTTTAGTGCTGGTCACTGCACTGACTGACCCTGCATGTTGCCATTTAAGACAAAATAAGTGAAAATGCATCTACACATGTGATTTCAATTTGAAAATGTAGGCTATTGTAGGCTCTGGTTCTAGTTGCCACTGCTTCTATTTATTCTTTAACAATTTAGTCAGCGCTATTATGATATACATTGTGCATATTCATCTGATAGGGTTACTTTAAAACGTGCTCCAGTTCAACCATCCAACAGTGGATAAAACCGCACAGCATGTCTGCTACTTACAGATTACTAATGAGGTTATAGTGCTAATGAAGGTGGAACCGCTTCTCTCTTTATTCTCTTCAGTGTCAAATGCTGAGTGAACTGTCCGGAGTGAAACTAACAATGTTAAATTAAGTTGAACAGTATCTTGCTATAGATGTAAAGTCAACTTTCTATTCACCAGCTTGTTTTGCAGACTTTCCATTCCATCTTATATTGCCATTACATTCTGGTGCTGTACAAGCTGTAGCATTTAAGGTGGAACAGAACATATGATTAAGAAGCTGGCGAACGGGAAGCCAACTTCAGTCTTGTCTAAAGGTGAACATCAGCTATGCCTGCTGACAGTACAGTTCTTTAAAATTGTGTGAAAAGTGTTTTTGCAGCCTGAAAAAGTGAATTTCTGCCCATAGTCCACCATTTTTGTTACTCCGTTGTCATTGTATGCTAGTTTTAAGGTTCATGGTATGTCAGCTCTATGTACCAAACTCTCCTTATTCAACTATAACAATGTAAATACAGTTTTCCATTCTATGGCATCTTTAAAGTAATAAAATTCCATTACTTTTGGAAAGTCATATATAAAAAATAACAAAATGTCTTGAATGTACCACAACACAAACACCGCAATTGTACTGCTTTGTACTAAAATGAAATTAACAATGATTATAAACAGAAAACATTCCAAGAACTCTGGCCATCATTTGTGTTCTATCTGCTAAAAGGCCTGTACTGGCTCATAGGGCATCATCCTTACACTTCAAAGATCATCTTCAGAATTTGTGGATGGCCCCTTATTAGTTCTCAGTATTTTAACTCTCCACAGGAATCAGGGCATCTTTAGTTTAGTCATTTTTAAAAAGCATTAATTTCACAAGAAACTAAATTAGGGCTGATTTAGATTAGAGCTGAGTCTAATCGTTTGTACATAGTAACATTTTTGCACCGATCATTTAAAACCCATTAAAGAAAATAAATGGGAAGAATGAAAACAACTTATGAGGCTCACGTTCTGTAATTATTCTGTTTCACATTATTCTTCTTAGTACGGTTATGACTGTAAATTCATATAGTTGGTCACAACACTCATATTCTCTTTATATCTGCATGCTATGCTTGGTGACGTAAGGCTTGGATGCAGCTGCTCGGGCATGGAGACCCATGAGAGTGGTGTAAAGCGCACCATCGCTGGACTCTAGAGCAGTACAGACATGTTCTCTGGAGTTAGAAATCATGCTTTTCCATCTGGCAATCCGATGTCAGGGTTTGGTGATTACCAGGAGAACGATACTTGTCTGACTGCCAAGTGTAAAGTTTGGTAGAGGAGGGATTATTATTATTATGATGTGGGGTTGTTTTTCAGGAGTTGGGCTCGGGCCCCTAGTTCCAGTAAAAGGAACTCCTAATGTTTCAGATTTTAGACAATTTCATGCTTCCAACTTTGGGGACAGACCCTTCCTGTTCCAACATGACTGAGCACCAGTGCACAAAGCAAAGTCCATAAAGACATGGATCAGCGAGTTTAGTGTGGAAGAACTTGACTGGTCTGACCTAAACCTGAAAAAACACCTTCAGGACGAATCAGAGCAGAGACTGCAAGCCAGGCCTACTTGTCCAACATCATTGTCTGATCTCACAAATGCACTTCTGGAAGAACGATCAAACCATACTGTAAACACACTCCTAAGCCTTCCCAGAGGAGTTGAAGCTGTTATAGCTGTAAAGCGTGGGCTGAGATTATGTTAAACCCTATGGATTAAGAATGGGATGTCACTCAATTTCATATGCGTGTGAAGGCAGTTGAGTACTTTTGGAAATATAATGTAAGTGTATCCAGTTAATTGTAACTTCTTTGTTCTTTGTTGATTAATGAAATGTTTTGACATTTTACCGGTGAACAGAACCTCTTGTAATTCAGGACTACCTTGCAAAACTATACATGAACATCAAAGTTTTTACCTTTAATTTACTCAATTTCAGTACACTTTTTTCAGTGTGGGTGGAAATTCTACCTGGCCATGATTCTTAAATGGAGATTTCTATGTTTCGTCATTAGAAATTTCCACAACATTAGTTAAAGTCAATGTAGGCTAATGTTAGTCGCTTGAGTTTTTTTTCAGGTTATATGGAATATCAGGGTCAATGTCTGGTTAAAATATCTCTATAAAAACCTGCAGTTCTTGCGCTGCCAGTGATATATAGAAGATACCTGTTGTAACTTATATAGATTGGATTCTACCTCATACTCGTCTGCAGGCAGCAGCCTTGACGCATTCCAAAAACACTCATTTAATGTAAGGTACATGATTCATGTTACATAACTATCTTTGAGAGCATCATGTGGTTTAAAATGTAAACCTGCTGGTAATTACCCTGTTTTTTAATAATGCATCTGTAATCGGAACACTGTCTAATTATTATTTTTCTGCAAATTATTTTTATCTGCAACAATCAGAGTTTGTTCTGGGATAATATGGATGGTCACAAACATGTAAACAGCATATGGGTAAAATGTTGAAGCACAGACTAAAATAAATAAATAAATAAATAAATAAATGCCCCATCCCTCAAAAAAAAAAAAAAGAAAAATCAGGCAAACCTTGAGGATAAAACAGCCTTTGTACATTCTGTGAGGCAATAATGGACACAAAAGATAAGCTTGAATACGAAGTAATACAATTTACTTTCAAGAGCAGAGCCCCTTTTTTCTCGTTACATTTGTATTTCTTTGTGATCGTCCCTCCATTATGGCCCATGAACAAAGATAACAAAAGAGCCACAAAGGGAGCGGATAAAAAAGTGTGGGGAGAGAAAGGAGAAAAAGGGAAAAAGGACAAACACTAATACAACAACTATGTATTTCAACAAAATAACACACTCATTAACCTTTTAAGGAGTGCTCAGTCTTTTCATTTCACTTAAGCAGGCCAAAATAATCATTTAGAAGGGGTAAACAGCACATTGTGGCCATTATGGGTTAATAGCCCCTGTGCTGATATATGGAAATGGGCTAAACAGGATTTTTAGAGTTTGAGTCTGGGAGGTACTGAAAGGCCTCAGAATTGGCTGGAGTAGCTAGTGTGGGTGTATGGGAGAGGACCAGGAGCTGAAAATTCTGTTTTAGCATAAAGGATCATTTAGTGTTAAAGTTTCACTAACATTTCTTTAACTTCTGATGTTCAATAAAAAAAAAAAAAAAAAAAAAAAAAAAAAAATATATATATATATATATATATATATATATATATATATATATATATATATATATATATATATATATATATATATTATATATATAATAGGGGTATTTAATTAGAGTTCAGTAAGGTCCAGTTAAGGAAAGTTTCTTCAGGCCAAGGTTCGGACCATCATCATTCCTAACTTGTGTTATGATTCAGTGGTGTATCCTGTTTACTAAAGTAGCCTAGTATCAGCATCTTATGTCATCAACAACTGAAGCCATGGTCTCAGAACATATGAGAAGTTGCTGTGGAGCTGCTCTTGGAAAGAATAAACATATGTCTCGGTCCATTTCTGGTTGGAAAGTCGTTTTTCACTACCGACTTTTCTTTCTTCTAGCACGTCGTCTTTCTCTGACCGCTGCTTCTCGCTTCGTACCCGCCGCTCTCTCCTAATCTGCACAGATCTGAGCTCTTTGTATGGCGTCGCATTAATGTCAAAACTCGAGCGAGGTGAAAGACATAAAGCTGCATGTTTTAACATTTCACTCACGTAACTGTTTCACTCGTGAGCGTAAATGTGAAGCGCCTTGGACAATGTCTGAGATCGTGGTCTGCCTTGTTATTGACCGCTGATATAAAACATATGTATGTTCCTCTAAAGTAGCCAAATACTATACCATCCTGAACTTAAAGCCTGTAAAAAAACATCAAACCTCAACATTGTTCTCAAACCCAGTCAGGTGTTTTGAGTGAGCAAGGCAGTAAGTAAATTAGCCTAAATGTTTTTTTAGAACTGGACATCATGAACTATACACAAAGAGCTGCTGAGGTAATGCTGACTGGTTCTCAGTCTTTCGGTGCACAGAAATAGGATTGCAGTTGTGATGTAATTGCTGTTAGTATTCATTTCTTTTTATTTTGCACAGTACTAAACATTGTTTATTTGGAATTTGTATTTTGCTATTTGTTCACAGGAGGGTTTAATTAGATTTCTGTGTACACATCCAAACAGATTTCAGTACTTGTGTCCTGTCCAGTCAGTAGACACACAATTTAACAGTAATATATCACTTCTCATACCATTATTTACTTATTACCTATTGGTAGCATTATCCTGTCACATGGTCCCAGTTTCACTGCTATTCCAATGATATTCAGATTTACTTTAGCCTCAAACTCACTGAGGCATTCCCTCCGTCCTCACTGCTATCCTGTGTTCTGGAGCTAACAAACTGTCTGAATGCTAACTTCCTCAAGTTAAATGCCAAAAAAACTAAATTTTTAATAGTTGGCTCTAAAGCAGCCATATCCGCCGACTCTGGCTACACTCTTAACATAAATGATATCTCTGTCAGCTCATCCTCCATTGTTCAAAATCTGGGTGTCCTATTTGACCCCAGTCTCATTTTTGTCTCTCATATTAAATCTCTGACAAAGTCTGCTTTTTTCATCTTCGTAACATTGGTCGACTCCGCCCCTTGCTCTCCTTGAAAGATTCTGAGATTCTGGTTCACGCTTTTGTCACCTCACGTTTAGATTACTGCAAAGCTCTTTTCTATGGTTTACCTGCTGAAGCTCTTCGTCCGCTCCAGTATATTCACAACTCTGCTGCCAGAATCTTAGTAGGTTAAAAAAAATCTGCTCATATCACATCTGTCCTCTGTCAGCTTCACTGACTTCACTGAATGCATCCACTACAAAATACTCTTGTTGACTTATAAGGCCCTACATGGCTTAGCTCCATCATATCTCTTTTACAGCCCTATGCGCCATCATGCTCTCTCAGGTCCTCTGATTCTCTTGTCTGTCCCTCGGTTTAGGTTGTCTACTATGGGTGGCAGATCTTTTAGTGTTGCTGCCCCCACTCTTTGGAATGCACTACCTCTCTCTATTCTTTCTCTGTCTCTATGTTTAAATCTCAGCTCAAGTCTTACCTTTTCTCTTCTTTCTTTCACTCTCTTTAACTTTTTTTTCAGCATCCTTGGGTTTGTGAAAGGCGCTATATAAGTGCAACCTATTATTATTATTATTATTATTATTATTATTATTATTATTGTGCAGTCCTGCTGTGTTCTTTAAATTGATCAAGAATTGACCGTAGGTTTTAGTGCGTCTCTACAACAGTAATATTTATACTAGCTTCAATACATTATTGTAGGATATCACAGCACGCAAAGGTTCAGTTCCTGTGCTGAAATTGTGCATTTCTGCCATCTGGTGCACTTTCACCATTACAGTCTAAAACCAACTAAGCCAAATGAAGTCAAAAAGAAAACAGGAAACCCTCATCATGGGGCCTGTCACACAGACAGAGAGAAACTGGCCTTGGATTTCTTTGTCACACATGCACACGTATATGTAAATCCACAGCACATGTCAAACACTGAATTAACACACTGTAAACAAATACACCCACTTCATGCACAGTCAAAGCAAACACACACTTGTGTCAAAGACACACACACAAACTCACACATACACGCACACTGACACACACACACAGCTACAGACGGCCCTAAGGGCCAGGTGTGAAGGCCGAGTGAGTAGCACTATCCATTCCCATCAGATCTGCGCAAATGAGAAACAGTGAGACCTTCAGCAGGAGGTCACAATGCTGATTACAACCCAAAGCCAGTTTCCAACTGCTACACACATACACGCATGCTCACCACCTCCTCCGGCCAGGGCTAGAGACAATAAGAATTCTCTATCGAGGAGCAGGATTGCATCCTATAACAGGCAGAGTCAAAACAAAACAACAGCAGACTTCCTCCATCACGGAAGTTCTGCTGTTCAGGCCGAGCTCCTCCCCAGGCATAGGCTGTTTTTTCCTGGAACATACACTATTCAGCACTGACAGCGCTAATGCAGAACAACCTGTACTGGACCAAGTCAAAATCTCTCCTGTGAACGCCAGCATTCCTACCTTCACTTTCTTTTCTGTGCCAGAAGCCTTCTGGCCTACAACTGATTTCAACTTAAGTACAGACAAAATTCGGCACTCAGTATATACAAATCACAGGATAACCGCGAGATGCAGAAAAAGCACATTCAAAGCCAAGTATGGAGCTTCAAAGATTAGGCATGTTTAAAGTAAAGTAAAACCTTGTGAAAAATCCACTGTTGCTGACAATTTCTCATTCTCATTTGGTCTGATTGCTATTGCAAATGAGAATAATGAATAATGTAAGCTTAAGACCTCCAAATAAACAAACATTAAGACAAAATACAGGCTTTAAAGTGGGCTGCTACTACTGATTTTAGCTGTATGATATACTTTTATCAATTTTTACAGATCAGAACTTCATTATGTAGTATTGTACAGCATGTATGTGGTGTATATCATATGTGTATATCATAAGCAACATGTTTTACATGACACTATTGGGTGGGTTGTATGTTTTTATTACTTCCTAGTAAAATTAGGCTCACAGCTCCAGTATATACTATATATTATCAGCCGCACAACAAAAACAACACAATTACCCAACACAGGTGTGCACTGCTACTCACCAGCACACTTGGTGCGAGCTCTGAGCGGTGGGCCAGGGGCCCCAGTGCCCCCTTCCAGTGGCCGAGTAAGTAGCACACTGATCTCATACTCCGTGTCTGGGTCCAGGTGACCAATCTTGTGTGAGGTCTTGTCCACGGGCTGCAGGTCGTACATGGTTCCGGACACAGTGCGGTACTCCACCTCGCGGTTGATGATGGGACCATCTCCATTTATGGAGTTGGCATTGAGCTGAATCCACAGGTATGTGGCACCCACTGCTGTCAGCTGGGGAGGGGCGATGGGCACCGGGGGCTCTAGAAGGGGAGGAACATGTGTTAAGAGATGGAGAATAATGCAATGAACTACTAAATGTTGAGATGTGGGATTTCTGTTTGAGTGTAATATTTGACTAAGACTTCACCGTCACATAATTCAACACACAGTTGTACACACTTCAGATACCACGGCTCTTATAATGTCATAAACATATCAATGTAATAGTTCAGTAGAAAAAAGCTACAGGTGTCCTTAAAGCAATATTATGTGATATTATGTGTATTATGCAATATTATGTGGTGCCTCTACAGTCATAATTACAAATTGTGCTTTGCCCCCAACGCCCCCACACTGATATGTGATGTATTCCATAGCATGAGTACTTTAAATTACAACTTCTGTTGCTTCAATGTGTAATAACAAACCCTTGTTTAACTGAACCAGGTGAGAAAAAAACATCATATAGGTGTACACTCCAGAAACTGGGAAGAAGTACTGATGCCTTTAGCAGGTCTGGGGGGTTAGTCCAAATGTTCTGCCAGAATGAGACAGAATGGGTGCAGGTGAGGGAAAGACCATCCTCAACTGCTCTTAAGGTATTGCGGTAAGTACACAATGTATCTGAGAAATGTCTGTGGATCAATAAACATCTTGTCTATGGCTGGTGATATTGATGAAATAGGCCCCCGTGTGTTTGGAAAGGTGCTGGTGTAGGAGCTACAACAATCAGGAAAAAAAAATCAGCACAGATGACAACTTTTACTGATTGCAGCTCCGACGGGAGAAGACAAGGTCAGAGAAAGCACTCCTCTATGTTCTTTATTAATGTACAGAATGGGAAAGCTTGAGCCTAAGTGCAGGAGACAAGCTGAATCTGAAGTCACTGCCAGCTGAGATATTACACAGAGCAGAACAGCACAAGCCGCTTAGCTGCAAAATATGAGGCTCACAATCACTTGAAGTTTTATTGACATGCCTCAAAGGCCTATTCACAATCAATAAAACATTTGTCTGAGAGGGGTGTTGTTTTACAGGTTAGAGGAAGAGAGTGTACATTGAGGTGGGAATTACTACATACCCCATGATTCAATTTTATTATTATTATTATTATTATTATTATTATTATTATTATTATATTTTAGCCATGAAAGGTGTGTGACATGACCAGGACTGCAAAAATATTTTGATATTCATGTAAATAAATCAATAAATCATGTAAATGTGAAGAGCAGTAACATAAAGGCCATTTTTTCTATTTTAAAACAAAATATGTGAAATAAAAATGCTATAACTAACTTAACATCTGTTTCATCACTTCATATATCTATATTAAGTCTGCCCCTATTATTAAGCTACTATACATGATAAGCAAGATAAAAGAGATATAATTATAAATATGTGTATTATCATTATAGCTCTTAATGATGTAGCATTAAACCAGTTCAACATTTTAACAATCTAGTTTGATTATATCTTGAGTTAAGAGATCTTGAGTAGTGGGCTAAACACTTTGAACCAATGGAGCCAACGTGGCTCACAACATTCCACTGACTTATGTTAGTAATGTAACACGGTGAGTCTGTTAGCTCATTCTGAAACTGACAGATTTGATACAATTAAAATTAAAATTTGATGTTCGTGCATGCGTAGAAAGAGTATTTAAAGAGGGTTCAGTTAAAACCTGGTGTAGCATGTAAGTGATTTTTTTATTCCTCTTCATCACAGAGCTTCATCAGCATCAGACTGATTTTGCATTTAGACCCAAAGATCAAGCCAGACCCTCTATTTAGAGTCCGTGCCTGATGTTAATGTGAAAAGATGCATGATGTCTTCTAAAAACTCTGCTGATTAAACTGATTATTTTGTGGTATGCTTGCCTAGATGGGAAATCAAACCTTGATTTCAGATGTGTGAGGTAGTGGTGCTAGTCACTAGACCGGGGGTATTAAATTAGAGTTCAGTAAGGTCCAGTAAGAGGAAATTTGTTCAGGCCTGTCCAGACCATCATCATTTTTAACTTGTGTTATGATTCAGTGGCGTATCCTGTTTACTGAAGTAGCCTAGGATCAGCATCTTATACCATCAGCTACTGAAACACCAACACATTACATATACCATTCAGTATATTTCAGTATATTTACTGTTTAAATGCTGCATGACTAAATAAACTATTTTGTAGCTGTCCAATGAAAAACATATATCTCCATTTTTGTCGATTTTGAGTTTTCCCACATCATTTGAACACACGCATGGTTGTTTACATTGTGTAAAAAAATGCAATGATGAATGGACCAATAGAAGTGGTCCAGAATAGCCTGAAAATTACTTACATTGAAAGTAAAGTATGTTTTTGGCGTCTCCTATAAAGCTGCAATTTTGGAGATACTTTATAAACCTTCAAATAAATGCCTTTTTTCTTCACTTCAAGTAAAAAACGGCTACATTAAAAAACAAAATGCTTTTGAAAAAAGTGCATCTAAAAGTGTTTATTTACACAAAAAGTAAATAAAACATTCGTCTTCTCGTAAGTCAGTTTCACAGATTGTTGTTCACATGTTGGTTTTAAGTAGCGGTATTCTCCAAAACTAAACAAGTTTCAGTCCATTCCTGGTTAAACAGTCAGTTTTCGCTGTTGACTTTTCTTTTTTCGAGCATGTTATTCTTTCTGACAAGCTTTATTCTCCGACTGCTGCTTCTCGCTTCCTACCTCATCTGTGTGTGCGCCGCACTCCCCTATCTGCACAGATCTGATCTGCACTGATCTGGCCGAGGAGCGCCTTTGGTAAACTTACAACGCACGCGATTAGTCTGTAACTTTACTGCAAAGCCCATATACCAAAAAGACAAGAAAAGTTCCAACACTTAAAATAACCACTGTCAACATTAAACCATTCCCAATAGTTTATTGCTTTGGGTCCGTCCTGGACAATGTCTGGGTCCGGACCCGGACCGCGGTACGCCTATTAGTGACCACTGCACTACATTATTCAACCATCACTGACAGAAGGCTTGGTCTCAATGCCATAGTGTAGAATAATAAATGAATGCATTTGTGCATCTAATTACTCTACCATTGAAACCAAAGTGTTTTCCTTCTGTATCACAACGTATTTCCAAATGAAATCCAATATAACAGAATGTCTCTGAACTAGAGTAGAATTTCACTAAACAGATTAAGACATTAAGGTAAGCAAAAGTCACTACACTTTAAGCAAAGATTGAACGAAAGAAGAATTTTGTCTTTTAAATGCTATGGTATGGTATGGTATGATGAGCAGTGGCATATGGCCAGGTAACACGGTCCATTCATCCTTCAGGTTGACTTTACTACACACTTATAACAATCATAACTACACTTGGGCCTCTGTGTGTCTTTCACTCAACATATGCCAAGACTATGTTATATTAATCTTTTTCTCCTATCACTATGTATGTATATTTGTCTACTTGTGTGGAGAAAGTGGGTATGGTTGTCATTTTCAGTACAGTTTATAGGCTGGCAGTGAAAACACTCTGCTTGCATATTTCCCACTTACAGTCAAAACAAGGATCGACACGCTCTGTAAGTTTCCCATTGTGCTGTTCCAGCTGCATCTGCTTCACAAGGAGCAGGAAGAGCTGACTGAGTCAATCAGACAGCCAGGTGAGACAAACTGCATTATTGATCAACAAACCACTTCAACCGAAAGTGAAATTTCATTTATATATCTTGCTGAGGGCTGAAATATGTGTATGTGTGAGAACGAGAGAGAGAGAGAGAGATTAGCCCAGCAGAACTGTTCATTTTGCAAGTGTGTTTATATGCATGGCTACAGCTAAGACATTATCATTGATGAACACATCAAAACTTTATGCCTTTGGCAGGCTCGCTGCTAGCTGTGCAGGCTGTATCCTGTAGGATGGCATCATTTGGGGAGAATATATGCCCGCTGGGCCGGCAGAAGTGATGGATGCCCACTACAGGGCCGTTTCACTATAGCCAATATGATAATAAACTGTAATTCATATTTATTGCTGAATTTGTCAGACTGACCAGATCGATCATGAAAGAAATAGTGACACATAGTAATGAATAAATAAACCAAGTAAAGCGATGCATGTGCACGTGTGTGTGTCGCACTGTGCTATAAAAGCATAAACACCTAAGACTCATTAAAGGGCACCGTTAAGAGTAAAGTGTGTATACAAGCACACGTGTATGTGGAGAGCAAAAACATTCTGAACTTTTAATAGACGTTTTATTCAAAACCAGTTTGGACCAGTTTTCTAGGTATGTTAATCATAATATTCTAAGACTCTAGAATATTCTAATGCTCTAGCTGATGTTACCTAAGACCACAAACAATAAAAAAAACCTCATCAGCATACAACACTCTGTTAGCTCTTCAGCTTATTTGAACAGGCAGCCTCCATCACTCTATCTATGTGAAACCTGATCAACATGTGTTCTGGCTGTTTCTGGAAGTAACACGTTTTCAAGTGCAATCCTCTGAGCGCTGATGTATTTTTTAGTTCAACACCAGCTCTGCTGCCTAAAAAAATAAGCCTACAGCCTTTATTACTTTTCAATCTAAGAGTATAATGAGTTTAGTATTGAAATTTAATGTAATACAAAAACTTGGATAATGAACATGCAGTAATTTAAACCTGTATCAATGATGCACCCCTCTATCTGCAGTCTTTCACTGAAACCCTTCTCAATTATAAAAATGGACTCGGCATGGGGGAGGGCTCATGACAGACATGTACCCATGCTTAAATAACTGACTTTATATTTCTGAAACAAATTCTACTCTAAGTTACAGTCTTATTTGGTCTGGGGTGCCTGCCATTAAAAAAAAGTATTGAAAAAGAATCAAATCGGTGTTTATATCGGTGTGTATAGGACATAATAAGACCTCCATGGCATTAAAACCTTGTAAACAATATTAAATCAAATCTACAGACCTCAGAATCCGAAAATTATATCAAAACAATGGTGGTGTGTTCTTGCTGTAAGTGTGTATGTCTGCATCAGAGCATGTGTGTGTGTGTTTATGTGCATGAAGTAGCCGTTTGCAGGTCACAGATCCTACAGATGGCTGTCCCATTGTGACCCCTGCTAGGGGCCCCTAAATACTCCATAATCCTTCTTGCCACAGGCGGCCAATCAAACATCACCTAAAATGAACCACTTAATCCGAAGTACAACTAGAACGGGGAGGAGGGAGGAGGTGAATGTGTCTGTGATTTTGAGTACAGACTATGTTAACCCTCCTATGGTCACTGTGGTGTACACAACTGTTGGATGACATATGTTGTTCTCACTGGAATACTGGTCTTGGTGTTGCATTGCAATTTACAATTAGCATCCCACTACTGGTTCGCGTGGCAGAGGAAACTCTAGGAAGGTGACGCGGATGTGGCAGTAGAGGCTTTAAGCTGTAGATAAGTTGCTGTGGTTCAGTCTAAGATGTGTATATGTGTAGTATGTTCTGTTCTGTAATAAGTTGTTTGCCAAGCTTCACCTTATGTCCTCAGTCCTCCAATCACTGCTTAGCAACTGTTGCAATCCATCATTGTCTCAAACCTTATTCGTTACCAGGACCTGTGTTTGTAACTAGTGTTAAGACAAAGAGGTCTTTGCATCGTTGCATCGAGTTTTTTAAGATTTACTGTGGCAGAAGCCATATACACAGCGAGCAGTAACATCTCAGCTGACCTCAGAACAACTGTGGCCATAGATTTAACTGCCTGCTCTGTTCGAGTCTGGATGCTATGCTATATACCCACAGCAACTTCATAAGGTGTTCAAGTGTGCAGAGTTTATACTATAGGCTAACATAGGCACAAAAATATCGCCTTAAATGTACATAGCAGTTCCAGTGCTGGAGTGCAGTCATGTAGGCCAGAGTAAAAGGCTATTCACAATCAATAGTGTCACTTGACCCACAGAGAGACTAGCACATCACCCAAGTCCTGATAGAACCCGGATGGGGTTAATACAATGTGTGGAGAGCTAAGGCTTTTGGCAAACAGCAGAAGCCCAGAAGAAAGTCTGTGCAGCGTTCCAAATAGGCCAAATGACATGTTCTGACACTAATGTCAATATGCTGCCTCTGCTCCTAATACACCCATTCTCTCATGTGCCCTTATGTCTACATCTTAAGTACCACTTCCTAGAAGAGTCAGGAACCTTAGCTGAGCTGTCAGGGACGCTCTCCTCTCCTTCTTGCTCTCTCTCTCTCCCTCTCTTTCTCTCTCTCTCTCCCTCTCTCTCTTTCTCTTCAGAGGGTAGTGCTCAGATTAACCACAGGTGAACTCCCTGCAGTACTGTAACAGAAAAACATGCAAGATCCACTCAAATTCCATTCAAAGCTGAATTGCATCATTAATCCTCTGACCTAAAAACATGTTACATTTATGTATATGGAATACCTTCAGAATACATATATCGTATATGTGGACAGAATTATTCAACAGAATTATTTCAAACAGTAGTACACAGAAATTTCTTAAAAATACTTATAGTTGCTGTGCAAAGCAAAACAACTGTCTCCAAAATAGTAAGATTACAGGTGAGAACATCCTCTTGGTTCATTCATCATGAAACTTTTACAGAACATTAAGGGCAGCTGTCACGTTCAAATGATATAGAAAAATAAATGGTTCTTTTGGACAGCAATGCTTTACAATGATGATGGTATGATCTTTTTAGACACAAGGCTTTAACTGACTAAGCAATAAGCTAAATATATACTTTATGGAGATACTTTCTATTTTGTCTTTTTCTTTCTTTTAAAATGAAGTTGAAAGATTTAGCTTTAGCCAACACCCTGGCATTTTAGAGCAGAACATGTGATTCCACTGTTTTGAAGTAAATATGTCCCAACAACAGGAAATCAGCATGTAACCTTAAAAAGTCATTATTGTTTATTAATCTACTATTTAATAAATTATGATGATATTATGTGAGTACAACTATTCAAAGCTGTGTTTGCAAGTCAAGTACTGGCTAGTGTTTGTTAAGGGCTGAAAAGGTCACTACTAAAAGTCAGTTAGATAATGTTTCAGGAGCGTTATGACTTTTAGACAAATGAAATGTTAAATTACTTATTTTATTAACATGAACACAGTTATAGTGTCACTCAAAAAAAATTAGCCCAAATTGAGTCAGATAAACATCCGGAATATTTTTAACTGTTTCAGTAGAAAGTTGTTTGCAAAAGCATGAACTGGTCAAATAACATGTTTTGTTGACGTTCCACATAAAATAAAACGTTCTCGACAGGCAACAGTGGCATTTTTCCGCATATCATTTCTATTCACCAATTATTACTAGTACATACTGGTAAAAATATATTGAGGCATTTCTGCCAGGAAGACTCCAATGCTATGTCACTCTTTCATTCATTATTCCAACCTATCGCAGACTGTTACCTGTCTTAAAAGCATTCAACTCATGCTCCCTCTTTGCTGCGTTCAGGTGCGCCCCACTCTTCTCCCAGCCACCACCAGTTGTGTCCCAGTCCTGCTGTCCATATCCAGCAGGATCTGCGAGGGTCTGCACACTTAAAAACCTGGGCCTAGGACTGGGCCTATGTCAAAGACTATTTTTTTCATGTCCTACAATAACTAACCTTTCAATTGTATACCTTATCGAAGATTAAACCTTGTTCCTTTTTGGCAGAACTATGACTACTCTGATTATCTGAAAGGTGGGAAGTTACACAGCATTAACAAATGAAACAATTCATTGTAACTAAACTTCATATGTTACAACACACTGGCTCTAAATGGGTTGCTCGCATTCTGAAGTGTTGTGTATGTGTGTGTATGCTGTTTCCGTTATCCAAGAAGAGAAATGAGTCCCCCCGCTGCCCGCTGCCACTGAGAGACACTCCATCCATCACAGTGGTGACGGCCCTCGGCCAAGCGTGACCTGGCAGGGCAAGAGTGGCCTGCGCTAACAGGCTAACAGGCCGTTTAACGTAGTGGCACGTTGCTCTCCTTTATGAAGACATCCGTCACGCATTCTGGCTCTATCACCCTCAGCTCAGACCGCTTAAAACCATGATAACTTATTAATCTACAGATGTCACGTCATTGTCAACTATTCAGAAGCACTCAGAATGGAAACAGTTCCATCATTACGGGATTTTGTATTCTTAGAGAGAGGCTTCACCCAATGAATTGGTTACAACCGGGCAGGCATCACTCCTCTTTTGAACTCCATTTCACTTTTAGCTCAACTTCTGCTACCACAGATAATAGACTAGACCAATAATTGCGAGGGAACAGAAGAAAACGGAATAAAGGGGTTCAAAATGAAGAAGTGTCAGTAAATGAAGTTAATTCTGCTCTGGGCTCTTTTGGAGTGTCCAGCTTTAGTGAGCTTAGCCTGGACGAGCGTCTGTAAAGCAGCAGATTAGCAGCACAAACATGCAAGGGAGATGTTAATAAACGCCTGGTGGATCCTGTAAGCCATGTACGCACGACATGGACACACAACAGAGAAGAGAGAGAGAGCAAGACAGAGAAAATGAGGGGTACACGTATACGAGGGGTATATGTATCAGGGGTGCAAGTCTCTGACCTCACAATGACTCTTTACAATTCTCTAGGTGGCCATTCATTGTAAAAAATTTCACCACAGATTTGATTTGATTGATTAGATGTTGCAGTGCTGGTAGGATTCAACAGCAGTTGAAGTTTGTAAAATTATACTGAATACGCAAATGTTACTGGTGGGACTGTTTACACAGACAGCAAAAAAACAATTATGAAAATAGCCTGGAAACATTATTTTCGTCAAAGAAACGTGCACGCCCTAGGGATGTAAGTAATCAACAGTTTACAGACCAATGCTATCGGTTAAAATAAACTGCTAATTTCATTTTATTTCACGTCCAAGTCCGTTCCTGCCGTATACATGAGGGTCCAATAGACAGTTGGTTCAGCTACAAAAAGAATTGAGCACACAGCCAAAAACGGGACCACTTTTTGAGAAGACCTGAATCGTTTTAAAACCAAAAATCCAAAAGCAATATGACAGACTATTAATGACAGACTATTAATGATAGTCAATTAACGAGAACTGTCTGTGATGCACAGTGGTGTGAGGACATCACACATGGGTGTACAAAACTGCAACAAAGGATGACCCTGGTGGATTAGAGATACATGGGGCCAAAGCTATTCTTGGTTAAAGCATTCAAATTTGTTTTAACTTGGGTTAGTAATAAGAGGTAAGCATCATTTTAGAACTCCACCACTGCCGCTTTATCCCACTAGTCGGGGTCACGGGGGGGCTGGAGCCAATCCCAGCGTCATCGGGCAAAGATGGGGTACACCATGGACAGTCTGCCAGTCCATCGCAAGGCCAACATTCAAACACGCACGCACACCTACGGGCAATTTAGAGTGACCAATCAACCTGACTGCATGTGTTTGGACTGTGGTACCCGGGGAAACCCACTCAATCACGGTGGAAACCCACTCAAGCACGGGGAGAACATGCAAACTCCACACAGAACAGCCTGGATCAGGGATCGAACCCGGATTATCTTGCTGTGAGGTGACAGTGCTAACCACTACACCACTATGCCGTCTTGTTTTAGAACTCATCATTGCATATTTAAGTAATTTTGTCAACTTTTCAGTATCTGGTGATATAACCATGAAAACATTATAGCTGTCAGTCGCTCAGTTTTGAAAAAATCCATTCTTATGTAAGACGTGTTTAACATGGTTTTAGGCTGTTTACTTCTGTTGCATTCTAACAATGGCTTTGAATGTCAGCATTTCATGGCTGATATACTGGTGTGCCACATCCTTGATTTTAAATGGATTGCTGGCAGAATTTGCATCCCTAGTGCAAACGGTTTTGAATTTTGTTCTTACACATTAAAATCAGTTCTAACAATCCACAATCTACGCATTTCAATCACCAGCTTCAGATCAATTCTTCATGATGTATCATTTTACATTCCGTATGTATGTGCATGTATTAAGGGGTTGATAGGGGGAGGAAAGGAGGATGAAAGTGGTCTCCTCAGGGGGCACAGCTGAGTCTGGCAAGTTAAGCAAATAGTACTGTGTGTGTGTGTGACAGGCCTGGGTGTATGACAGAAGTTCTGTGTGCGTGTGTCCTTGTGCATGTGACGGTGTGGTATGTGTGTGGCAGGGCTAGTCTTTGAGCAGCTGTTGCAGGGCTGTTGTCCAGGCGGTTGGGGGCGTGAAAATGTGTGTGTGTGAGAGAAAAAGAGCGAGTGTGTGTGCTACGGGGTTAGGGGAGTGGACAGCTGTGGCCTGCTTCAGTACAGCACCTGTCTGCCAACCACATACACAAATAAGCCTGCTACTTTCTGTAACTCTCTCTCTCTCTCTCTCCAATAAACTCTCTCTCTCTCTCTCTCAATTATTTGTTCACTTATTTATATTTATTTTAGAGTGTCTTATCTTACCAATCCTTTCACCTCCTCTTTATTTGGCTACTCTCTTCTTATCTCATCTCATCTCCTATCACCTCTTCTTGTCTCCTCTATTCTAGTCTTCTCTCACCTCTTTGTCTTACCTTCTCTTCTCTCCTCTCTTCTCCTTTCCTTTCCTTTCAAATTTTCTCATCTCATGTCATCTCATCTCCTCTCTCTTCTTATATTTTCTCCTCTTTTCCTTTTTTTCTGTTTCCATCAACCTGTGCCCCCTTTACCTTGTGTCACCTTCTCTCCACTAGGCTTGCAATAACAGGTATACAGAACCCTAATGTCTTTATAAGCACAAATGACCTTTTTGGGTTTTCCTTTTCTCTTGCCTCATCTCATCTTCTTGTCTATTCTCCACTCCTCTCATCCATTCTGCTCATCTCCTCTTCTGTCTTACCTCCTCTCATCTGCTCCTCTCCTTGCCTTGAATTTTTTTTTTATCTCAGCGACTTTTCTGTCATCTCATCGCTTCTATCCTCTGTTCTCCTCCTCTCTCCTCATATTTTCCCTCTTCTCCCACATCCTCTCACCTTGTCTGACCTCCTCTTCTGTTCTACTGTGACCCCTCTTTTTTTTTCTTTCTAATCGTAGCAGGTATCCAGAACCCTCAGCTCATGTTCTGATGGACACAAAGTGATTTGCTTTCTTGTTTAGTACACATTTTTTCTTTTCTCCACTCTTCTCCACTCTTTTTATCTCATCTCACCTTGTCTCGCCTCCTCATCTTTCATTTTTTTCACTATTGCTCCTCCAACCTCTCTTTTTCATACCTTCTTCTCCTCATCTGTCCACCACTCTCCTCTACACTCCTCTGATCTACTTGTCTCCTCTCTCCTCTCTCTTCCGCTGCTCTCTTCTATTATTGTGTCCCCTCGTATCCTCTTCTTTCTAGGGTAGCTGGTATCCAGAACCCTCACCCCATGTCCTCATCATTGAACCTGCTCTCGTCTCTGAGCTGCTACGGCCCTAATTGGGCCAGTGTGAGTGCCGCTGAATAGCAGATCCACAGATTGAGTGGGGAAGAAGCAGCTAATGAGTTACACCAGGATCTCCATGCCACTCTGATTATCCGTGGCTTTGCTCATTAGTGCTGACATGGCCACGTAAAGCACGCGCTGTTCAACATCAATTACGCCTCCACGTACAGCTACAGCACGCCAGTGTCCAAGCGGGTAAGGCGCAGTCGGTCGTATGCTGTAGCAGGGCACAAAGAGCAAAGCTGCTGCTTTGCCAACATCTAGAACCTCAGAACCCAAGATTTCACTGAAGGGCAGCTTTTCATTTTGTAAAGTAAAGCATTATAAACGTCAGGGGTGAAACACAGAGCCAACTACAGCATTGTGTTGGGCTTTGGTCATGTTTGGGTATAATTTCTCAAATGCTGTTTGAAAGATCAGTAACAGTTGGGGCTTAGAAATCAGGATATAACCATGAAGTAGGTTTATTTGGGGCGATCCAAAAACGCTTTGTCATCGCAGGCAGGGGTCAGTACAAAGGCAGGCAACACAAAGAAAATCCATGATCCAAAAACACAAAACAAAGCAAGCAAACACAAAAAAGGCCATAAAAAATAAAGACACAAGCGCAATTATACCCGCAAGATGTAGCAAAGAGCAAGGCCAAACAATAGAGTGTTAATGTAGGCGCTAATGAGTCCAGGGAACAAACTTAAAATGTTTGAGGTTTAGAATAGGAGGAGCCAAGGAGGAGCTGGAGCTGGAGGTAACAATAGGTAGGTCAAACTGAAGTCTCCCTAGAGGAGAGATATCATGATACTGGGGTTCTCCCAGGCTTTTTTTTAACTTGCCTTAGAAATTCAAAGTTTGATAGCTAATAATTACGCTAGTCATTTCCATTTGTAGGTTGTGACGATGTGACAACAGCTGTGGTCTCTGGCTGTGGTCAGGTTCAGACAAAATTCTTTAAGGCTTCAGTCAAGTCCCAGTTCAAAGTCTGGTATTGTGGGTTGATGTTCTTGGGCAATATTTAGGTTTGGACAAAATTTTGGGCCTAATGAGAACAGAACATCTACTGCTGCAAATCCAAGCCAAAGCTCAGGCAGGGTGAGAAAGTAAATTTAGAGTTAGAAGCTTTGTTTGGAAATATAACTTTTTTATTGATTTTTTTTGTGCAATGCAACTGTGTTTCATAAATGCCAAATCCTCAGCACTCTCTGGAATGCTCTGAAAGCATTTCAGAATGCTGCCAAAGCAAAACCCCATCAGGAGGTAGAGGTAATACAGTTATCTTACTGTCCAAAGCAGAGTCGTACACACTACGTACTGATATGAAGAAGGTGTTTATGTTTGTGTGAGAGCGGATTAGGATTATAAACTATGCCGTGATTCCTCTAAAGCAACAAATCCCACGTTTTCACACCACATGCACAAGAAAGCAGGAGCTGTAATTGAGATATAGTGGAATAGAGGGTCAGCCTGTGTATGTGTGGGGGTGCGTTTGTACGTTTTGAAGACTTGATAGTTTTTTTGTACATATCTAATACATAAATATAAATATATAAATATAAAAGCAGGAGCTGTAACTGAGATATAGTGGAACAGAGGGTCAGCCTGTGTATGTGTGGGGGTGCGTTTGTACGTTTTGAAGACTTAGAAATTTGATCGTTTTTTTGTATATATCTAATACATAAATATAAATATAAATATATAAATATATTTTGCATGTATTCATATACAGATAGGTACTTAAATACATTCATATTAGAAACATGGAACAAGATATTATTATATATTACTATCCAAGGTGTGAAGCAAAAACACGATTGGGTCAGCTTAAACACAGCTCTTCATTCTGTAGCACTTTTCCCGTTTTTGTTCCCAACACTGGCTCCAGGTTTACTCTACCTTTAAACTAACTAAATAATAAGAATAGCATTTTTGGTGTTTATAAAAATCTCAGATGTTTACCATGAGTAAATTATATAAAATTGAGATATAGAAAAATCACCAACAACAAAACAGATACAAACTAACATAACCAGCAGTAGATGTTAAGCATAATTAGGGGGCAGAAGCTGGGCTGTGCTCAGCCCTGACAAAATGTTTATTCTTCTGAAGAATTTTGCAGCGTGATTTAACCTATATTAGAGTCTATCATGTGCACTGCCCTTTTAAAATGACAGGGTTTGTATACAACTTGGAGCAGATTGGGTAACGTGATTTTCAGTTGCAGCACCATAAGATCTACCCATTTGTGAACGACATATTAATATTGTACAACTGGGTTGTTGGCTAATGACACAACATCCTGATTAGATCTATGAAAACAAACAAGTATGTGAGTAAATGCAAACAAAGCACACTGAAAACACCCTGAAGGGACCTAGCCCAAAGTTGGGGTCAGCATGCTTTGACTCACAGCTCTCTCTTTGGAAAAGGTAGGATTAAAGCAGTCAGTCACCTAAAGTCCTCAAAAAAAAAAAGAATCCTACAGGACCATAAATTCAATTCGCCGCTCGACGAGAGCGAGAGAAAGCGAGAGAGGGGGAAATTGAGGAGGAGAAATATTGAAGGCCATTACCTAACTCTCGCGGCTATGGGAGAGAGAAGGAAAGGAGGATTTAGAAGCGGACGCCTCTATAAATTCATATCAAATGACTGGCGGAGGCCCGCGCTGGACAGCCTACTGTACATCAATACACTCTTGCCTTTATGTCCTTCCAGAGAGGATACATGCTCGGTCAAGGACGGTGCTCATAAAGTTGCACGCGTACAGACACATCAAAACAAAAGGAGTGCAGGCCATTAACATAAAACGCACATCAATCTTCCTCACACTGCTATCAGCTGACAGCATGCTCAAGACATACAATCTCTCACTCCATAGAACGTTAAAGCACAGAAGGTAGCAAGTACCTCTATTCTGCAGCTGGAGTACTTTGGTGTTGTTTAAAAATTGTTTAAGAGAGGTGGGGATGTAAGAATGTATCACAATGTAGCAAATCCACTCCACTGATTTTGATTTCCCAAATTAATTTATAATAATATGCAGTAAAAGTAGTATGCCAGAAGCATTTCATGATCTTTGGTAAATGTGATAATTCCAGCATTTGAAAATGGAGTAGGCTTTTGAATTAGCAACACATTTACCGCTTTAATGAACCCAAGCACTTCAGTGGGGTAACAAATGTTTACCAAGCCAAACACTGAATACCCTAAGGTAGCACGGATCTGCCAGATCTGTACTCTAGACTCAATGGGAACCCCTTGAAAGACCCTTGCACTTCCAGGCAACAATATCAGTTACAGTCCAATTAACACTGGGTAGTTTCCTCCTCCTCCTGGTTAGCTAGTTAGCTAGTTTGCAAGCTCTCAGTTGCATTTATTACCAAAAATAAACAAGAGCATGTCAGCTAGCTAGCTGTTTACAGCTGTAGGAAAATTTCAGACTGCACTGGTTGTTGAGTGACAAAAAAGTTATTTTTTAAAAAGACACTGCTCTTCACCACTGCCAAATTAGTGTTGCTGGACTGGGTAGGATCAATATTTTACATAAATTTGTTATAGAATAATTATTACACATATTTATTATTATTTTATATTGCCTTGTAGCACATCAAATACATCCATCCATTATCTGCCGCTTAATCCCGCTGGTCTGGGTCATGGGGGGGCTGGAGCCAATCCCAGCGTCAGCGGGTGAAGGCGGGCTACACCATGGCTAGTTCACCAATCCATCGCATGGCCAACACTCACTCACACACTCACACCTACAGGCAATTTAGAGTGACCAATCAACCTAATATGCATGTGTTTGGACTGTGGGAGGAAACCGGAGTACCCGGAGGAAACTCACTCAAACACAGGGAGAACATACACACTCCACACTGAACAGCCCAGATCGGAAACTGAACCCGGATTGTCTAGCTGTGAGGGAACAGTACTAACTGCTACACCACCGTGCCGAAAATACAATTTTCATATTTTCATTAAAAAAACCCAATTATAGCAGTAAATAATAATAACAATAATGATAAGCCAACTATAAAAAATAAAATAAAAATTCTATTCAGTTTTTAAAATAAAATATGTCTTTGCTTAGAATATTCAAGGTAATTTTTGATAGAACACGCACAAATAAACTATTTGATAGTTTAAGCCCTCAATAAAAGCATGTACAGATTTTTGTTGATTAAATATTTTTTTAAAATAATTTTCGACAGAAGTAATTCAGCAGAAATGATGTTTAAAGATGAGCCTCTCTGGAGAGAGGTGTGATGTAGACTCACGTTTGATGGTCAGTTCTCCGTAGTTGGACACACCCACACCTTTGTTGGAATGAACGATGCAGCGGTAGCGGCCAGAGTCTTGCTTTGTTGTGTTCACTACATCAAACATGCCAATGAAGCGCTGGTTATTCCACGGCTTAGTAGCCTTCATAGGAGCCTCACGTCCACCTATACCCTGCAGGTAAGACACACAAAAGCATTTACACAGAGGAGTCAGAGTGTGTGCGGTCACATATGTGTGTGTCTTTTGGACACATGTGTCTTGTATCTGCGTGTGCAACACTGCTCTGTCTGGGCAATCTGTCTCTTACTGCAGTGCGTTAATGGCAATATATTTGCGACTGTTTTCTTGGCTGGAAGTCTTCGGTTTTAATCATCTCCATTGCACATATACACATACACACACCCTAGACTCCCCCCAGCTGTCACCCAGTGTAGCAGGCAGATGGGGGCCATTTGTTCATTGGAGATCTTTCTTCATTACTGTCACCAGGGGACTTCACTTAATGTTTGTGTTTCTTTTGCCTAGTAATGAGGACGTGTTTGTTTAAGTAAGTAACTACCTGGCAGAGGTCCTCCACACACAGAACACACCAGAAAGAGGCAGAGGAAGAGGTAGTGAGGGCAAAAGAGGCAGAAAGAGAGAGAGAGAGAGAGAGAGAGAGAGAGAGAGAGAGAGAGAGAAATACAAAGACAGAGAGAAATTAGGAGAAATTAAAAAAGAAAGGGGAAGAGATGGAAAGACAAACAAAGAAAAAGGCAAAAAAGAAAGGAAGAGATGTTAAGACAGAGAGTGCAAAAAAGGGAGAATGGGGGGAGAAATAAGAGAGAGACAGAAGAATAGATGGAGATAGAGGAAGGAATAGTGCATGAAAAACAGCAAGCAACAGAAAGAGGGGGAAGAGTGAGGAAGAAAGAGAATGAGGGGAAATGATGGAGGGAAGGTGAGAAAGGGAAGAAAGAGAGGGTGAGAAAGAAAAAGAGATGGAGGGAAGGAGAGAAAGCAAGACAGAGATATAGAGGCGGTATAGAGAAGATGAGTAAGGAAGAGCTCAAGAAAGAGAGAGAGAGAGAGAGAGAAAGCAAAATAGATAAAAGGTAAGAAAGAGAGGAAGACCAAGAGTGAGACAAGTGTGGGGTGGGCTGAGGGAATGAAAGAGAGGAAGACATTAATGTGAGAGAGACAACAAGCAAATGATAGAAAGAGGCATGGAGGGAGGAAGAAAGAGAGAACGGAAGAGAATGAGAGGAAGAGAAGGGAAAATAAGACAGAAAGAAGTAGTGTGTAAGAGACAAAGATTAAGAGAAAGAGATGGAGGAAGAGGTAGTGTGAGAGAGAGGCCTTGTCTATCTTGTCTGTATTATAATCAACTTTCTAGAAGATTCTTTGTTCTTAACTGTAATGTGTGTAAAGTTTTGCTCCCACTATATCAGTACATTTATTATAGGAGGTCCAAGGTTTATAATCTAAAAAAGAGGGAATAAAAGAAGTAAACAAGCATGTTCTCTTCATTTTGAGGACAGCATTAAGAGCCTGGTGTGATGCAGTTTGACTGAGTGGAACACAGAAAGGCTGTTTGTGCTAACTAAAGTGCTTCTGTATGTAACTCAGTCCAGCTTAAAGTACAACACAATACGACTAATGTGACAAAGTCAGAAGAGATTAAGAGAACAACAAGAAAAACAAAACCTTGGCCTAATTTCCCAGAATGCTGTGGGAATTTGGAACAGTGATTAAGCAACTTTTGAGTTGGGTCGGGGCTGGTGGGTATTTATACTTTATCTAAGTGAAGAGCATTTCTCCTCTCAGTCTTAGTATTTTGACCTTATATTAAATTATCATTATTCATAGGTGGGAATAAGCAATTGCTGTACTGTGTACATCAGTGTGTGTGTGTGTGTGTGTGTGTGTGTGTGTGAGAGACCTGTAGCCACAGGTGAAAGTTGTCTCTCCACTCTCCATTGACAGTACAGTGGAAGGTAGCTGTCTGCCCTGCGTTCACCTCTACCCCTTTAATATGGAGAAAGTGGGGCGTCGTCACTGCAAGACCACAAACAACAAACACAGTTAATCCATCATATTAACAATTAACATGTAACAAATCTACAGCAAGTACTATTCAGATAGGATTGGCTTTACAGTAGCTTTTAGACTATACATTCTGTGACTGTAAACATAGAGAAGGAAGTTTTTCAATAACTTCAGTTTAAATCAAGCTCATGTGAATAGACAGGTTTTGTCATTTCCCATAGGAAACATCCTGCTGGTGGGTGGTGGTGTCCTGCCGGCAGGTTTTCTTTGGTACAAGGTTTTACTTGTATTTTCGGTGGTGCAAAACAGGCTGATATCTACTGATACTGCTCAAATTGGTAAGTACTGACACTTCTTGACAGTTTCAAATAAGCTATTGTATGCAGTGGTGGCCAAAAGTATCTGGACAACCCTACAAATTTGTATGCTTGGGTATTTCAGCCAGACCTACTGCAGGTGCACAAAAAAGTAAACAGCCATGCAATCTTAATAGACAAACACTGGCAGTATAAATTGGGTTGCACTCAGGGAGCTCAGTGACTTTTAATGTGGGACCAGAAAGAGAGATGAAAAGCACACAGCCTTATGACTTCGGTACAGTGGCAACACATTCCCTGGAGTGATAAAACAAGCTTCACCATCTTACAGGTGAATCTGTTTGGTGAACAGGAGAACACTATTTTCCTGAATGGCTAGTGACGACTCTGTGACGAAATTTTGGTAGAGGAGGAATAATGTTCAGCGGATGTTTAGAATGGCTTGGGCTGGGCCTCTTAGTCCCAGGGGAGGGAAACCCTCACAGCTTTATTAGGAAATGTTTTTTACGTTAGTTTTGGGTTGTTTTGTCAGGATTTTTATTGTGAGTTAACTGGCTCAAGCCTAGGAGGGGAGGAAATCGTAATACCATAGCTGAAGATGGGTTTCACGCACTAGCTGTGTATAGGTGTAGATTAGGAAGAACTGAGATCAGTCTGGCACTGACAGCGTAGAAAATATAAAGAAGCAAAATTAAAATTCTTTTTACCTGCGACGTGGATGTGGACTACAACAACTGGTTAATAGAACACAATGACTGGTGCGAAAGTTGTGTCTACTTTAATATTGATAAACGCTACAATGCTATAGCATACAATGACATTCTAGCATGTGAGGCATGGTAGTCTGAAAATTTATATGGACATTTTATAAGGTCTGCCAGAAATTACCTTAGCCTCACCTCCTCACCCAAAGAGAAAACAAAATATTTTATACTACATTTGACTTATTCAGTTCAGACATTCTCTATGCACAGATCACAAAGTCTATGAGTTTTCAAAGTTTCATGTCCAAAACTTGACCAGCCTGTAGAGGGCCATGATCTCAACTCTATCAAATACCTTTGTTATACCTGTATATTACGTTAAACCCAGCATCAGTGGCCAAACTTACTAAAGCACTTGTGGCTGAATGCAAGTGAATCCCTGTAATCAAAATCTAGAAGAAAGCCTTCCCAGAATAACAGGCTGTTATATAAGTGTTATATAGGAATGTCTATGGTTTTATTTTAAGATATTCATCAGGCACATAGGGATGTGATGTTCAGTTGCCCACACTGTTTTGGACATACAGATACAGTTATGCATAATAGTCTGTATATTGATCAAGTGGGAAGAATATCAGAGTGGTCATATTGATGTGGCAGGAAGTTACTACTGGCAAAAAGAGAAAGAAGAAAGGAAGCTGCCATCCAGCTCATTTGTTTTCATCTGATGTGTGAAGCTCTTAGACACATTGGAGAGGCTTGAGATGAGTTCATGACCTCTATCTCACAACATCAGAAGCAAAAACACATTTTTGTATGAGAATCCATATAAGCTTTAAGAAGAACCTACTTAAAACTTTGTCTCTTTTATGGTAAAGATTGATTCGGAAAGCCATGGATATTGAATTCCTACTTAATCTGTGCTATTATTAATATTGTTGTAATGCTCAGTAAATCTCAAACTATAACTTCATGGATCTGTATTGAGATGCGGCCTGTGGTGTCTTTAATTAGTCTATCTTTGGCTCAACAACAAAGCACGTTCATATCTGGGTCAATATGCATTTTAACAAGAAGTCTCTGGGATGAAATTCCATGTAAATCAAGTTATGAGGTATAATGTTTGATTACGCCTCCCTTGTGGAAATCAGCCCACCGTGACCTTGAATCGATAAGCGAGGCGTCCTCCAAAAACACGGCTAGGCTGCCAATTTAATTGTTCCCCCTCAGCCCCTCTTCCTTCTACTCAATATTCCATCGGTTGCTTTTTTGTTTCAAATACCACTTTTATTACTTTGACCGGCCACTCTGCTCAGTGGTGCTATGACTGTACCTATTTCTCTTGCTAGTAAAGCTTTTTTTCCTCCTTTAATGATAGATAGACCTCCTGTGGAGTTAATGACACCTTGGAGTGAAGGCAGCCATGCCATCTGCTTTCCTGAATTGAAAATGAATGTGACTTTTTTTGCCATAAAAAATAAAGGCACATCCTATCACTCAATTTAACGCTCAGAAATCATCATTCTGAGCTCAAAATAGCAAAGTCATTACCCTTTCTTCCTGTGACCGATCTACGACTGATTCGTATTGATAAAGTTAGACCGTGACCACCTCAAATTTGTGCAACATGAATGCAGCTCGGCGCTCTCCAAAACAAAGACGAGGGGATTTTGGTCAGATATTTCTAGTTTAAGCCGGTATTAAGAGTTGGGAAATTTATTGTATACTGGCGCGGACTATAATCTGCATTCCAGTAAATCTTACAATCAGTTAACAATAACCAGTTAATCTAGGATGGGATTTGTTGAGAGGAGGAGTAAATCCAATCCAATCTGAAATAGCACAAACACACCTGAATGTTAACAGTCAGTTTCTAGACCTTGTTTTCTCTCTCTGTAAACATGGTGGAAAACCAAATAAAGCCTTTATTGGTGTACGGAGACTCACTCAAGAGCCCGGTAATACTGCTGGAAGGAATTAGTGTAGCTCACTGTACACAATCACTTTGTAAAGAGCTTTAAGAGGGGCTTTCCGTAAGAGGCGAGCGTGACGCTTTCTCAACCCAAAGTGTTTTGCCACATTCGAATTTCATCTGTTTGCGCCAAATTATGTCACCAGCATCAAGCTTTCGCCAGGACCTATACCACTGAGTCGTGGAGACTTACTCTTTTCTTTTTCTCATTTCCTTTAGTTCTCACTTTTATCCACTAAGTACACTAATCAGTACATGCAGAATATCTGCACAGAAGATCTACTAGTGAATCTCAGTAAATATACACAGGGCATGGTATATGCACGCTCAGTAAATTTAAATACATGTAACATTGTACTTCAGCTGCTCAGAAATCTCATTTGAAGCAGATTAAACACTTTAGTATTACCTGAAACCCTACTTACATAAATGGATCTGAATGAGGTACACAGTTAATTTAGTGCTGCAGATTTAGTTGGACAGCACACAGACCTACTAGTTGAAGCCTAGAGATTTCCCAATCAATCACTGTGGATATATCAATACTAAGTATGTTAAATACACAGCACTGTGCCAAAGTCAGACAACCTTTTAAGGCATAAGCAGCCTTTAAGTGCAAGTTATTTGTTTTTCAGCATCAAGAAAAAAAACCAGAAAACATATAGAAAATTACACAGCAGTCAAATAGCTAAATATTATTTATGTTTTTTTTAGTATTACCCATTTGCACTTCATTTTAACTTTCAGGTTTTCAAAGAAATCTGAAGGGATATTTTAGAACAGAGGTCACTAATAGGTGGACCGTGGTCTGGGTCCGTACCCAGACGTCTTCCAGTGTGGACCCAAACCAATAAACTATAGAGAACTACTTAAATAGGGCTTCATTTTGACAGTGTTTATTTTAAGCGGCGGAGCTTTTCTTGTCTTTACGGTATACAGGCTTTGCGACGCAGTAACCTCAAAGACCAATCACATGAGTTGTAAGTTGACCAAAGGGGATCCTCAATCAGCCAATCAGATCTGTGCAGATTCGGGAGTGCGAAGTGAGAAGCAGGAGTTGGAAAATAAAGCGAAAAAAAAGAAAAGTCGATGGCAAAAAAACACTTTTTCAACCAGCAATGGAGAGACATGTTTATTCTTCCCACAGGCAGCTACAAACCAACAGGTCAATATGTGAAACACGGTTAACAAGAAGCTGCATGTTTTATTTACTTTTTCTATAAATAAACACTTTGCCCTTTTTTAAAAAGCATTCTCTTTTTTAATGTAGACCTTTTTATTTGAAGTTCTATAAATAATGAATTCAGTTCCTCATTTAAAACAGTAAATATAGTTCAAATATACTAAACGGTATTTGTAATTTGGTTTATCTTTCAGTTACTGATGACATAAAATGCTAATAGGACTACTAGGCTACTTAAGTATTCAGGATATGGCACTGAATCATAACACAAGTTACAGTAATAACACAAACACCGTCCGGACCTTGGCCTGAGGACTGAATTCTAATTAAATACCCCTGTTTTAGAAGTTGACTGCATTTTATGTTTCTCAGACTGAAAACATTCAGAATTCAATGATGTTGAGATCTGGACTTCAGTTCATTCTTCTGAGAACACAGAAGTTTCTTTGTTTGATTTGCAAATATTCTTCTTTTTTGCTGATTTCCTTTGATCACTGAGGGCTTTGTGACAGCTACACATCCATTCAGACTAATAGCACAGTGGAATGATGGAAACACCTGTAGATTTTTATCAGATGTAAAACAAGAATGGAGCTGGATTTTCTCCTCTCTCTCTCAAAGACCAAAGTTCTGTTTATCTGATGATGGCACGGTTATTCAGAGTTCCTCTGTATTTTCTATGTATCTGTTAAGAGTTTTTTTAACACCACTTTTGGAAAGTACTGTTCCTCTTTTTTTAGACTTTCCCCTGATTTATGTGAGTGTTATCTTAGATTAAAACACTTTCTATCTAATATTCCTAGAAACATTTCCAGAGAAGTGAACAACTTGCTCTTAAAAGCCATATTGACTGGAAATGTAATCACTGAAGGTTGGTCTGTGAATTTTGCATAGTGCTATATGTATTTCCATAGAAAATTCAAATACAAGATCAAACTTCTAGTACATTAAAGTCAATTCAGGACTGGCAATTCAGTACTGACATTTCAATTTCAGACTGAGACTGGCCATAGTCCATATCTTGGAAATCATGTGTATTACAGTACGCGCCTAGTGTGATACACTGCTTTCTCAGCGCTGAATGTGCTATTACTTTGTGTAATAGCTGCACACTCCAGAGTATAATAGTTGTGCACTCCAGCTTTATATCACGCTTTTACAAAAGGCAGCTAGCTCAAATGCAGCACACTGACAACGGAGGTATTACAAGTCATTGTTCACTGTTCTGCATTACTCCAGCATCCAAAGCATTTAATACCTCTAGCTAAAGCTACAACATAAAATGTTTTTAAATAAAATGACCTGACACATTTTCTCATGACAGTTTTGTGAAGGTTATGACCTACGATGTAATCCATTCATGGTGGAGAAGTACACGCAGACTGCTCCAAGACAAAATACTTACTAAAGAAAACACTATTTTAACATTAACAATACATATAAAAGCAGGTCTTTGGGATAGTAAATAAAGACTGTGTATATTTGCACTGTAGACATTGCGACCCCTGGTTTCTATCACTACCACTGTAAAGAAAATCAGGCATTATTTTTTCTATAGTGCAACATTTCAGAATAAACCACACTAATTGACTTGGTTACATCTGAAGGATTGAATTCAGCAAAAAAAATCTGGAATTCCAGGATCGAAATCAGACAAACCCAGAAGACAGTCAGAGCCAGTAACCATCAATTAAAATAAATTGGCCCCAAAATTGATCTTTAAAACTAATCTTAATCTGGTGACTTTAATATTCTATAAAATGCACTGTAGAAATGACTCCAGGTAACATTACTCCTGTAGGTAAACATTAGAGATGTGAACAGGTACTGGAATACTTGCTCAAAGTCCCATTATTCAAATAAACTAACTGGGTATTTGGTATTTATCACTGGTAGATGCAGAAAACAGACCAATAGCCCAGTGAGTCTTCCATTTAATGTTTTAACGGGGCTGTAGAATGTGAGAGTTTTGCTTGTATTTATTTGCAGTAAGTATAATATAAAGTAATTTGCTAATATGAAAAAAACCTGTGAATGTGTGTGCACTGCTGAAGACCCGTTCTTAAGATCATGTCTAAAGAAAGCTGGAAATACATGGATAGCCCTGGTGCCGCATTCTAACTATTCTAGGTTCTAGCTTCTAGTTTCTAGGCCCATAAACAACGAAAAGATACGTGTCTAACAAAATTACTGTTACATTATTCACTGATGACAAAAGACCACTTCTAATGCTAAGACATAGAGTCTCCATCAGCATCCACCGCTGTGCTGGAAAGCTCTGTCAGCTCATTAGCTCTTCTGAAGAGGTAGCCTCTGTTGCTCACCCAACACAAGACACTTTTTGAAATGCATTCCTCTGTGTGCTGCTAACTTTTTATGCACAAAACAGTGCTGTCACCTCAAAAGTATGACTGCAGCCCTACGTTATTGTCATCTGAAGTCCATTTCTTTTTCCTTTTTGAGTTATTTTTCTCATACTGAGTACTGTTTCATCATATCTTGTGGACTGGGACAGTCATTTCTGATGGAAGCCTTTACTCCTGCTTTCCTGGACGTGCAGGTTCCCTCTGTCCTTCCATTCCTTATCGAAGTACCTGATGTCTGGTCTGACACAAGCTTTATGCTGCTTATCTTCTTACTCATAAACACAACGAGCCTCTGGAGATATTGGAATATTGCTGAGCCTGTGCCATAACATGATGGAGAAGGTCTTCCTGCCCTGTCTGTGTGAGTCTGCTGAAAGACAGACTGCACTGCTATTTTGCAGGATGTCAGTAAAAGGACAGACAGAGGTGTAATGAGTGTGTGTGTGTGTGTGTGTGTGTCTCTGTGTGTTCTTTTACGATGTAAGATTCAGCCTTACTGCACTGATGGCCCTGGACGGCGACATCCTTGATGGCCAGCAAGCCGCGTTGGCCTGAGGTCACCACTTCAAAGACAATCTGCAGAGGGAAGAGAAAGCCCATAACCATGGTGATAAATGTACACACCCTCAAAATGTCACATATACACACAGTGAAGCAACGGCCCCCGAGGGAACCACACAAGGGGGCTTAAACAACGCCCATGTAGCTTAGATTCAACTACCGAGTCAGGGGATGGGTAGAACAAAGTGCACTGATGCCAGCAGCAGGTAGAATACAGCATGGCTTTTCTTATTAGACTGAAAATAATACTTATATATATGTAATAATATGTGTGCAAACAACATTGATCACCTTTTCATTTGTTTAATTACTAGCTGTCTTTTACATTTGTGAACATGTCCTAATAAATTCACCTACAGAGATTTTAAAAAGTAAACCTTCTGCTTAAAGTTGTTTTACAGGGTACATTAACAGTGTAAATAAATAGTTCTTTTTCTGAAAGACAGAGTAAACACTAACAACTAAACTTGAGTGTTATATTAAACACCCAGCTAAATGGAAATGTAAGATATAAATATGAAAAACATGGCTTATGACGCTTATCAGACCTATTTGAGAACTGTGTGGGCGCGGTTAATGCACAGCCTGACTGACAGCTCTCTGCAAAACACTCCCAGCCTGCTCTGCCACTCTAACCAAAATCATTAACCAGCTTTTATGTGATGCTAACTGGGAGAAGAAAGTCACAGAGGAACAGATGTGCAGACTGATGAACAAACAAAGAAATAGAAGGATTAAGCAACACACCAAGGTACGAACGAAAAGGCGTACAGATGGATGAACCAACCCGATAATAAAGGACAAATAAATAATCGTGTACAGATGAACAAATGAATAGGCAACAGGCAGCTAATGACAGAAGGTCCAGCTTGCTAGCTTTTGGTTATGCTGGGTTAGTTTCTCTGACTGCTTTGTATGGAGGGGACTGGTTAGTAAATTCTGGGATAAATAAAGTAACATGATAGCCTTAACATTTTTAGTTAATTAAGCGTTAAATAATAAGTAAAAAGAAAAGGAAAAAAAGTTCAATGACCTTAAAACTCCATCAAAAAGGCAACCAAGTTACTTACTTTGAGCTAATTTAACAATACAGAGAATTATCTAGTGAAACACCAATATAATGTTTAAGGTTAACTAGCTATTGGTTCATTGACTTTTACTTTTTAAATATCAAAATGAACGAACCACACTTCACTAGTAAACATTCCAGTATATTCTGTGAAAAAGTTCTTAAATGTGGAGGCACTTTTTTCAATATGTACTTGTATTAAACTGATATCTACTGCCTCCCTGAAAATGCACAACTCTAAAACATGACAAGAAAATGTTATGCAGGGATGTTGACTGTACATTTCCAAGCTACTGACTATGCTAAAGATACACTGCATTCACTTCAGACAGCTAGACAGATGGTTAAAGTACAAGACTTGCAATGAAATGTTTGGACGTTTTTTTACTTGCAAGGAACCACAAATATTGCATATGGAACTTATTTTGGGTAGAAAGGCATTGCATAAATCGAGCAGGCACTGTTTCCTCTGTAAGGATTTCTTATCCTGTGCAAATCAGTCATAAACAGGCCATACAGATTGTGCCAAAATTATACTATACTTTATTTATTTCTTTATTTTTATTAAGCAATCTCTTCAGAGAGACAATGACTTGCTATTTCATACATTTTTGTGACGACATGTTAATTTGAAAGGATGTTTATGGTAGTTTTTCTCATACTTACAGACTTATGTACTGTATGTATTCCACATATGGATAGTTTCACACATGGCTGGTTATTAGTCATCTCCTCGGGCTCATCTTATTAATGGTTTCTAATGTGTCAAACAGATGCATGCAAATATACTTGCTGTATGGCTGATCGGTACTCAAAAAGCAGGTGTAAATGTGCAACAAGAATGAAAGTAACAAGAGCAGCATGTCTTAACTCAGCTCAGATTTATAGGAGATCTGCCAATAAAAGAGCCCACTAGCCTCTCGGGTCAAGGCTAACAGCTGCTTGAATCTATGAGAGAGTAAAGGACTGTGGGTTATATGGACGGCGTTTTGCGGAGGTGCCAGATTTGATAGATCCTCATTTAGATTTCACATGTGGACAAGGTCTTTGCAAACTCAGGTTCATTGTGCAAGGGATTGGAGCGGTGTCTCCACGGGCTAATCCTATAACACAGGATCTATGGCCCAGTGACTTGGACTGGTTGGACTTGTTTAAAGACATATTCAGCATTCCTGCGAGATAAACAGAACCGAGACTAATTCCATGCTGGGTTAAAATTAAACACACAGCTGCACATATAGAATACATGTGGCATGACACTTGTGCATGTGTGGAGACGCTCTATTTTTAAATGTCCCAATGCTGTATCTTATACATTCTCTTGGCTTAGACTGTAAGACTAAGAATTATTCATGATGAAAACTTTAACACTTAGAAGTCAAGAGTCATTACTGACATTTTGCTGTTCTAATGAATGCAATTATGTAATTACATGAGTAACTGCATAGTCAGTTATGTTATGAATTTGAATTACAGGCTTGAGATGACTGTTATTTAGTTTCAATTTGAAGAAACTGCTTACAAACTGCTTACAACTTACAAACACAAATGTGGCACTGATTTAAGGTTTATAATTGGCACATTCGATAGACTTTCTTTCGCTTATTTAGATGACTGAAAAACAGTCTCAATTTAGACAGTGCTGTTGTTATCGGTGACTTCTTTAAACGCTAAACAGAGTGCTGCAACACAGCCAAGAGAAAATACTCATTTAACAACACACAAAAAGACCGCCTTAAAAACAGCTCTGTGTATATAGAGTTATGTAAGGGCAGCTCCAGGATGGGCCAGGAGAGCCACAGTTGGGTGAAATGGAATGCCTGGCTTGCCTCCTTCCCTGGGTGTGGTGCTCCCCATAGACTAACCCAGTCATTCCTCTTATCATCAGCCACAGCATCCCACAAAATGCCAGCCTTCCACCCAACCTCTTCCTAAATATAAGCCCACCATGAGGGCCATGGGAAGTGCAAAGGCACTGAGATGTATACTGCCTGACAAAGCTGCGGCTGGTTTGCTGGGCTGAGGGCTGGAGAGAGGCGCCACTAGCAATGATGGTGTAAAAACAAGAGCCAAAGCATGCTGTGCTTGCAAAGACACTCTTCCAATCGTGATTCAGGAACCAGGGGCTGTATTAAAGCCTAACATCCTAACATTAAAATCCCATCCGTTAGTCACAATGACAGTTTCAGTAAGAATGCTTAGAGATGCTCCCTAACTGGACAACATTTCCTAAAAACTAGAGATGGAAGGATCGATCGGCTATGTATCGGTAACGGCCGATTTTTAATCAAAATATGCGATCGGCCGATATTTCTCCAATCTAGAGCCGATCCCAAGAGCCGTTCGAAGGCGCTAAATAAACTAACCTAATTTCGGTATTTCCAGCTAGCGTTTCATCCAGGAAGAGGAGAACCCCTTCCGGCCAGCTCCCTGCAATTCCTATCTGAACCGCTAGGTGGAACTACATACCGTTTCATTTTCGACAAACTGACTAAAGCAGCGACGTCGCAGAAAAAAAATGCGCTGAAAGTAAACATGTCCGTCTGGCAGCTGTTTACCGTATGTGACAGACTCATCCAGGACATTTTTTAAATGTGTAAAATCAGCGTGTCTTGTGAGGAACCAAGACAAAGACAAACTCTACTAATCTGATACGACACTGCACGCGGCTGAATACAGTATCAGCAAACAGCAGAGCTAGCACGCGCAGCTAGCACAAAACAAACAACCCAGAACACCATACAAACCAGATCTGACCGGTACAAACAGAACAGCAGCTACAATTCAAGATCTACATTTAATGATTACAGATTGTCATTTAAAATAACAGAGTGTGTTTAATGATTGCAGTTTTTACTGCATTTATTTTATTTGCTTTTTTCCTTATAAATTAAGTGGCTTGTTGACTTCAGGAAATCAAGACTGGACCACTCTCCGCTTAACATCAACGGCTCCTCTGTGGAGATCGTTAAGAGCACCAAGTTCCTTGGTGTCCACCTAGCGGAGAACCTCACCTGGTCCCTGAACACCAGCTCTACAGCCAAGAAAGCCCAGCAGCGTCTCTACTTCCTCCGGAAGCTGAGAAAGGCCCGTCTCCCTCCACCCATCCTCACCCTCTTCTATAGGGGAACCATAGAGAGCATCCTAAGCAGCTGCATCACTGCTTGGTTTGGGACCTGCACAGCCTCTGACCGCAAGTCCCTCCAACGCATTGTGAGGACAGCTGAGAGGATCATCGGAGTCTCTCTCCCCTCCGTCTTGGACATTTACTCCACCCGCTGCATCCGCAAAGCAACCAGCATTGTGGATGACCCCACCCACCCTTCACACAGACTGTTCTCCCTCCTGCCATCAGGAAGAAGGTACCGCAGCGTCCGGTCCAACACGACCAGACTCTGCAACAGCTTCTTCCCCCAAGACTTCTCAACACAACTCAACGTCTGAACTGATATCTTTCTCCAACCATTTACCCCAGATAAAAAAGGGGAAGCATTTTTGCACAAAGCATTGCACTAACAACTTTACTACCTCACTGGACTCTATTTATTACACATTGCACAATTTGCACACAACCAGCAATTATTTATTATTCTCTGTCTGTACTGTGTTGTGTTGTCTGTCCGCACTTGTTTGTTTGTGTTGCACTTGTGTCTGTATGCACTGTCTATGTTGCACCATGGTCCTGGAGGAACGTTGTTTCGTTTCACTGTGTACTCTGTATGTAGTTGAAATGACAATAAAAACCCACTTGACTTGACTTGACTTGACTTGGCTAAATGTAATGATTGCAGTATTGGTGATATTTGTTTGATTTACTTTGTTTATTTACTGTTAATTTTGTTAAAAATATTATACTGTTTCACATGAGCTCGTTAAAAATGGTAATAAACCAGTTTCAACCATGTGTCATGACTTGCTTGTGCTAAAATAACTACATGTAGCCCTGCCGTGGCGTATACCCCGCCCTCTATCGGTGTCGGCTGTCGGTCGATTGTGCTGAAAAGTGATCGGCGATCAGAATCGGCCTCAAAAAACGCTGATTGGTCCGTCTCTACTTAAAACTGCCCAAATTTTAGGAAAACCAGCTTTAACTTTCTGCTTCTACTATTTTCCATTCTATTGAAAAAGAGAATGCTATCATTTGTTGGCAACAGGTGAAGCTAACTATATCTAGCATAGTTGCATATACCATAACATGACTTGGTGTTTTCAATCGAAATACACTTTACAGTGTAGACAGTGCAGATAGATTTTCCCCAACTCTCTCTCATTCATTAACTTTACATATGAATGTTTATGAAAATGCATCAATGTTGCAGGAATGGCAGTGAATTAAGAGAAAAAAACATTAACACAGTTAAATGGAAACAGAAACTGTCTTAAGCACGAAAGTCACAAAGAAAAACAGTTCAGGACAGTCACCTTTGAATTCTTATTTTAATCTGTCAGAACAGCAAAATAATGTATAACAGTATGCTGAGCTTTATATAGCAGGTAGATCTCCTGTACTCAATGGTATAATAGAACTCTATAATAGAAGGAAAAAAAACACCTCTACGGTTGACCTCAGTTTCTTCTTTCAACTCTAACAAACTACATGGACGCATTTATTCCTTTTTAGCATTTCTCACTTCTTTTCAGTATCATTACACAATGCCACCACCATCAGTGAGGTCAGTACCACCCATCAGATTGCACCGTAATTATCATTCCTTTTTTATGAAAAATTGAGCACCACTGGCGTTGGGTCTGCACTCGCCGCTGTCATTACGGCACGGTTCATAGAAAATTAAGAGGCAGCCACTTCTACATTACTTCAGTCACATAGTATAACAGTCCACCCCCGCAGAGTCTTTTGTTTGTTCAAAACAAGCACCAGTCAGCGGTAAATGTGGCCCTCATATCACTAATGATATTATGTGCATACTGTAATTAGCATCGGGGAGACAAAAGAGGGCATCAAGGCATTTGTGTGCTTTAACTAGTGTAAGATGTTGACTTGTGCTAAGCAACGATTAGCCATTCCACCGCTGGTCTCCTAGATAAAAGAAATAAATATTCCAAGTTTCATGGTGCTGGGATTCTAAAGTGCACTGCTAGTTGTTGGTGCTGATGAAAACACATAATGAAAAACAGAAAATGGGCAAAAAGAAAATTACAGAAAAATACGCAGCTTCGGAAACTTATGCTTTAAAACTACAGACTGACATGATATTCCGAACGCACGGCATAAACAATTAAAAGTTTTGCTATGCAACCTGACTGTAGTTAAATTAAAATTCAGGAGAGATTGTATCTTTGAGGGAGAAAAACACCAAATCAGCCCTATAATTACAAAATAATGTCCAACGCACCAGGTGGTTTTATTCCAACAATCACTTTACATACTGTGCAATTAAAGATTACCTTAAAATTCTAGACTACCTCTTTAACCACCAGGAAAAAGTCTTAACCACAAAGTACTAAAGTCACAGAAAAGTTGATGGTCACCTTTGAATTTCTTTTTTAATCTGTTAGAACAGCAAAATACAAACTGAGAGTACGCTGAGCTTTACACAGCAGAAGTTGGATTTCTTGTACTTAACAGTAAAAAAAGAATACTGAAAACTGCCAGTTGTTGATGAAAATCCATGGTGAAAAATAGATAGCAGGCGAATAGAAAATACAGCAAAATATGCAGATCTGCAGATATGTTTGTGCTTCAAAATTACAGAGTGACATGATATTCCAAACGCATGGCATAAACAATTAAAAGTTTTGCTATGCAACCTGACTGCAGTTTAATTAGAACGGAGGAGAGATTGTATCTTCCAGGGAAAAAAAACACCAAATCAACCCCATAATTACAAAATAATGTCCAAAGCACCAGGTGGTTTCATTCTGACAATCACTTAGGATACTGTGCAATTAAAGCTACCTATAATTATCTCGACTTCGCTAATTAGACACGAATCTGCGGTGCACTGTCTTTGTTCTCGTCTTCGTTCGCAATGCAGGAATCATTGCTTGCGGTTTTGTGGGTGAAATCTTTCAAAACACTAAGAGGACAGTTAGGTTTTCACGAGCTTGGCTGCTAACGTGCAATAACTTCACTTGGATTTACAAAACATTTCAAACCTTCTACTCACTGTTCAGGCTTCCTAATCAGGAGAGTTTTGTATTTGAAAAGCTGCTTCCTAATTGGGCTGAATGGTTTGCATCCGCTTTCTGAGAATGCAAAAAAGCAAGGGAAGAAGTGGGCTCTGACATAGCTGTGAAGGGTAAGTACAAGCCCCTTGCAAAATTTGGACGTCAACAGGGTCCCTCACATTCATGTCAGATAGACATTTAGATCTATGTGCCTTGCTGGAGCACCCCTAGACTTGCCACAGAGTGGGCTTTAATTATCTCTCAGCAAAATTCTCCTAAATCAATAAGACCAAAACTAAAAGTTTATTATCATGTAGAATGCACAGTATATGGCCAACAGCACATAGCCATGCAATCTCCATTCACAAACAGTGACTTTAAACATGACTCTGCCATAGGTTGCCACCTTTGCTATGCAAAATCTGCCCCAGTCAAGTGTAAGTGCTATAATTCTGGAACAGAAGAGGAAGATCATGTAAACTCATAGAGAAAGAACACTGAAGTGCATAATGTGTAATCATCCCCTCTACTGCCTCTGGAAACAACATCAGCACCAGAATTGTGTACGGGAGCATTATGAAAGATCACTGTACGCTATGCCATGGGTCAGCTGATGTGGTGTAAAGTACTCTGCTGCTAGAGTCTGGATCAGTGGAAGCATGTACTCTAGGGTGAATAAACAGGCCTTGATACCTGATGGACAAATCTAAGTTTGTTTGATGCCAGGAGTATGCTACCTACTGGAATGAATAGCATCAACAGTAAAGTTTGGTGGAGGAGGGATAATGGGCTGAGGCTATTTTTTAAGGTTTGGGCCCAGTCGTTAATTCCAGTGAGTAACAATGTTATTGCTACAACATACAAACACATCTTAGCCAATTATAAGCTTTCAGTCATTTGTCAGCCTGAGGAAAGCACTTTCCTATTCCAGCATGACTAAGGTCCAACACTATGGTTTTGGAAAGGGATGTCTAACAAGCTCCTATAGGTCTGATGGCCAGGTTTCCACATATCTTTGGCCATTTACTGTATGCTTGCACGTGTTTAGGTAAGAAGAATATACATACATAAAACAAAAAATATTACCTTAACCAGAAAGACAGAGTTTAAACATGTTGTTTTGAAACATTTAAGATGATTTATAACTACACAAAATAGGGTTTATTTGTGCTTCCGTTACCTTAAAATAGTCTGATTCTGACCAAGCTGTAGCCTAACCTCTAGATTACCTTTGTTTCTGAGTTGCCAAAATGATATCTGCTTTTTGTGTAATGAAGAGTAGCGGATTATCATGAGAAGACAACTGAGTACAGCTCCAGGGCCCTGCTTTATATTATTACCCCTAATCAGATCTCAAAACATTATCAAGCTAAATCAAAACACAATATCTGCCTTATATAACTGACTCTTTGTGTGGACTATTTTATCTCTCTGAGCTGCTGGTGGATTAGGAAGAATTGTTTTAATATTTCCAAAATCATGCACACAAAAAATTATTTATTAGCTGCACATACAATGTACAATGAGAACTAAAGGCCTACCAGTGGCATGATATAGAATTATTACCAGAATTAGCATCTTCAGTTAGAACCTTCCACATTAAAGCTGTGTAACTGTTTTCACCTCATGGAGGCTTTATAATAGGGCTGTAACAATACACACACTTCACCACATAACACATCTAGTGCTCTTTGCACCATAAAATGACAGACAGTGTCAGAGAGGGGTTCATTTTGCATTGTGTTTAAACCCCTGATTGCTAATATGTCTTCAGACTCTTTCACTCCAACATAAACAAGTAGGATAAGGGTGAACCGCTAACAATAGCAAAAGTCAGACAGCAGACTGTGTTTCTAAAATTAGATTTAAATAATTGCAATATATTGCCTTGCTTAACATATTGCAAGATTTATGAAAGAATAACCCCTGTATCATTATACGTATTGAATCACCAGGTTCTTGCCAATATACAGCCTTACTATTAAAGTTGATGGACTTTTTTCAATGAGGCAGAATACAGGTCAGCCAATCAAAAAAGAGCTCATTTACATCATTTACATATAGACTTAAAGACTCTAATAGCCATGTGGTGTGACATGATTTTTTTTTTGTTTCATTGAACCTCACAAATGAAAATAAAAGTGGATAAATTAAACTTTAACAAATAATTCCTTATCTTACAAGACAAATACATTTAAATGCACACAAACTGTCTAATAAAAAAAAGACAACCAATCCAATTTGTCAGTATATGTGATCTTCTGTGTACAGTCTCCCAACTCCAGTTTAAATTAAATGAATATTAATATGCATAACATAATACCCTAACTCGAAGCGCTATAAAATCATAATACAGATATTATTATCAATGAATGAGCCTGTGCTGCTAATGAGGCCCATGTGCTATGAGTGTACAAGCCATGTCTCATCGGAACCCATCTGTCTGCTCGAGCAATGCTGGTTCTAATGGGCTAATTCGGTAAGGCAGCGCTTCCCTTCCTGAGGTGAACAGGTCTCGCTCTGCCAATTAACACTGGACCCCCTCGTGCACCCTGGAGAGAGGACGACTAATAACCAGGCATGTGTGAAATCAGCCTCCTCCCTCTGGACCCCAGCACCGCCCCGCCACACGTGAAAATGAACCACTGGACATGGAGAAAATGTATTTTTTCCCCTAATATAGCAAGAGGGGAATTGTTCATTATTTAGTGTGAGAGAGAGAGAGCGGGACAGAGAGAGCGCGAGAGAGAGAAGGAGAGAGAGTGAACAAGAATGAATGAAAGGGGGGAAATAGAAGAATGAATGTGAAAGGGGTGGGGATAGAGATAAAGTGTGAGAGAGAGTGAGAGGAAGAGGTGAGACAGGTGAAAACAGGGAGGCAGAAGTAAAGCACATACACATGAGTTTGATTATGAAGATATTCTCCATTATAAACATATTAAACTCTATATACAATTACATTCCAACCAGCTACTCTGTAGAGTGCTTGATGCTGAAGTTATAAATAGGTATGATCTGAACCTTTTTTTTTTTTATAACAGAACAGGTGAAAGGTAAAAACAGTCTGTTTCTGGGGTCTTTTTAGCATTCTATTTAATCTACTGCAATAAATCTGCCATAAACTGTCATTATTAACAACTTGCAGTAGTAAGGAGTGTTTTCAGCTAACAAGTGGTCAATGCAGAGCTATTTAAACAGAAAACCAAATCTACTGCAGCAGGATCCGCAATCCCATTGATTCAACTGTTTTGGGGCTAGTCAAATCTAGTCAAAGCATAGGCATTTAAAATGTGAATGTGCAGCTGTTACATTGTAAGTCTATTTTTTGCCGTTTGCCACAAGCAACATGAACCCAAAACTAAGTACAAAATACACTCCTACGACTTTCCACTCGCGAGTCTGGTGCGAAAAAGAAAGCACTGTGGAAATGTTCTGCTTTGCCAGCCATGCCATGCTGCTTCTGGCTTAACCCATTACAATCCCAGGCTTATTACTGTCTAAGGCTTATGAGGCTCATTGTTCAGTAACTACTTGAACCACAATGCAAACTGGAGTTGCAAAAAAAGGTAATACACCAAAACAAATAAACTGATTTTGCTGTAGCAAAACAACAAAGCTTGTGTAGTTGTGTTATTCATGAAAGTCTTCCCTGTATAGGTATAAGCTGATACTCAGAATGAACTCTATTTTGAAATGTTGCCAATGGTCCCTTTAACTCGTTTAAATCGGCTGCCAGAGGAGTTATGGCACATGGTGCATGTCCTCATGGCTCATAGTAAAACATATCAGCTTAAAGAATCTGCACTTTCTGTGTGCTGCAGTGTTTCTAGCACTATATAAAACATGCCTGAGGCTTTCTTTGCTGTGGTAAGTACTGTGATTCTTCTATTTGGGGTGCAATTTTGATCAGTAAATGATTATTCTTGATTTGTAGTTAATGAGACAAACAGATTAAAAACTATGCATTTTGACCGTTGGAACATGTTTTTTAATGTCAAACAAATAAATCAACTGGATTCAGAAATCATGTTTTAATGGGGAAAGGCAAACACAAACACACAACCTTAAAGGGTTAAATCACTCTGATCAAATCGCAAAAACTATATTGGGACATCCTTGGTTATAAATTATTGCTGTTGTGAACATTAAATAATAATGAAGGTAATGACCGCAGGCTGCCTTAATCAGGTGGTTCTATCTTCTACTTGCATTTAACAAGTTTTTATTATTGGACACACGGTTACCTAGTTAGTGAGCCAGCATGATCGCTCTTGGTATCATTCCTAATTTAAAAATATACACATAATCCAACCCATGGTTACAGAACAAGTGTCTACAGCCTAATTAATGACGACTAAATGCTTATTGTATTTGGAAATATAATTCATTGTCAACCTCTGAAGACCCTTTTTTCTGCCAGTTAATGAATCAATCACACTTTTACACAAAGAGAATGCAATAAACAAAAACATATCCACTTAATAATAATAATATGTGATGTACTGACCTTCATGACCAGCGTTAAGAGTTAGGCTCTCATTATTTAAATTAGTCTACTACTCAGCTTTTTTACAGATTTTCTGGTGACAGTGGACTCTTCTAGCGTTAGCTAGCTTTGTGTTCAGTTGTCAGACTTGTTGGTCAACATAGCACAGAAAAAGGATTATCAACACGAAGATGTGGTTTCAAGAAACGCCCTATAAAACCCACAGACTCTAATAACCATGACAATGACTCAGCTCTATTCAAACAGGGAACACAGCCTGTTGAAGAGTTGAGGGCCTCAGCCAATGCAGTAAAAGCTTGGACCCTGGTGTCTTAACAAAAGAGCTGGAGTTGAAAGAACCCTTAATAGATGCTCACTAAAGGAGCAAGTGATTGTGAAAAAAAATGGGTTTGATTTTGGGATATACAAGAGCCTTTGAACCTGGAAACGAACTTAAAAGTGGATATGTGATTAGCTAGAATTGCATCACCCACAGCGACCCTCTCTGATCTAATCCTCACCTGGTAGAAGTTGGGCCAGTAGGTGCTGATGGCAAGCTCTACTTGGGTCCAGCTCCGACTGACAGGTCCTGAGGTGTTCCACACAGGCAGGCCGATGGGACTGTTATTCTCCTTTATGTAGATGTTCAGGTGCCCGGGGCTGCCCCCTTCCCTCCCCGACACAAAATACTGGAAGATAACGCAGTGCGTGTCATTCTCTTTGAGCTGAGGGCTCAGGAGCAGAGCTTTCTGTCCGGCGAAACGGCCAGATGTGTTCACCATCATGAAGGCTGAACCTGTCAGAGGAAGATGAAAAGAGAGACATAATGATGAGACATAATTGGTGTTCCTATTAAGTTTTCATCTTTAGTTTGTCACTGCAGTTTCAAAGCTAACATGATATGAGCACTTACATACACCTATTTGCAATTGCGTACCTACACTACCACTCAAAAGTTTGGGATCACAGTGAAATGTTCTTGTTTTCAATGGAGTATCTTCCTTCCTTAACACAACAATGGACTGACGGGTCTCTAAAGAAAGTTGTTTCTTTCTGGCCATTTTGAGTCGGTCAGCAAGCCATCAACTGCTGATGCTCCAGATACTAAACTAACCTAGAATGTTGTTCTCCCTTTTATACTCACTTATTAGTAGAATGTTTTTCAGCTGTGCATCACAATTGAACAAGAGTGTCCTAACAACCAATTAGCCCAATAACATCCTTAACTTGGATTGGCGGCCGTACCAGGAGATTTAGACAGAGGACTGAGAATTGCTGATAATAGGACTCTATACAAAATAAGCCTCTATACAAAAATAAGCTTTATTACAAACATTTTAACATTAATTGTGAAATGGACAATATTGTTTGTGAATTGCATGAAAATTGCATAAAATGAAATTCTAAAGTTGATCCTAAACTTTTGAGTGGTAGTGTACATCATTTCTGCACATGCAGAACCACTCTATTTCTGCACTACAACCACTTGCACATGTGGTGTCTGATACTATATGAAATACTATTACCTGTGCACTGTCAGAAGACCAATTTTTTCAACAAGACACAAACAAAATAAATGTATCCTCAACGGTACATCAAGATCTAATTGTGTACCTCACATAAGTTTGTCACAGAATCCCACAATCAAGGTGTGTTGAGACATGAGTGCACAGTAAATGCATCCATTTCTCAGGCACATTAGCCTTGTAGTGATCACGCACATGAAAAAAAAGTCTGAACTAGTGGAAATTTGAACTAATACTTGACGAAATGGTGGTATTGTTTTCAACAAAGCACAGAAGAGTTGAAGCAGGCTGGCGGCAGAGTTCCAAAAGTAGGCAGCTCTAAGAGGGAGTGACAGGCTGCTCTGGAGTGGCGATTAGCTCTCAGAGTGAGCTGTTTTTAGACTGTTTTCTTTGTAATGCAGTATAATGTTTGTGAGACATATGGCATACATTAATATGTTTATCAACACGGTAAAAGCCTTTTTCCGACAGTAATTGATTAAAGCGGAGCCACTTCATTAAGGGAGCTACTTAATTCATCTTAATTAGCATCACTAATTAATATATATCTGATCTCATTACGACACTTAGCTGGAGCCAGATCAGCATATACAATGGCTCTCCACTGCCACAACTGCTACTGTAAATGACTTTAGGAGAAAGCTACATTAGGGAACCTCACACACACGCAAGCTTACACGCACCCTCACACAAACACTTCCGGTCTGTCACAATGTGCTTCGTTAATCTATTCGGCGTATTAGCTTTGACATTCACCTGTGACCCTGCAGGCTGGTCACTACACAAAAACAATGAGAACTGATAGGGCAGGCTTACATTTTAATCATAAGAAAGAATACATGCACACATGAATACACACGCCGCAGAGGTATCGGTGGCACAAGGCCAGCACAATCTGACACGTGTTCCTCAATAATTATCAGATAGTGTAAAGGTTAATACGATTCTCACATCGCTAGCCAATAACACATGGGAGGGAGAGATTATACTGACAATACGTTCAGTGAAAAGGGCAGATCGCAGCCTATCAGACATCAAACCTACTGGAATCCTATTTACTCTTACTCTGCCTTGCGCATTCTCTTTCCCAGTCTTCTCACTCTCTGTGACTGAACCCTAGTGATAAGTAGGGAAGTTGTAGTCTTTTGACTTCAAAGCACAGACAGAAATCACTCTGACAGTAGCAGAACAGAGCAAAGCAGAACAGATGCAGGGGTGACATTAACGTGTTACGCTAAGCTACGCGTAGGCATCCACCTGAGAAGGAAAGACTAGAAACAGAAAAAAAGGGAAAGACAGGAAATATACATTTTGAAATCTGCCCTGTTAGACTTACACTCAATACGATATACATTTACTTACAGAGCCACAAAAACTCTGGTAGTCTTATCAGTAGCATGTCAGAATGTAATACAATGGAATGTGCTTTAAGGCTCCATCTGTCCCAACCACACTGAACAAACAACTCATCACTCACACAGAAGCAGATGGAGAGAGGAGGAGGATGAGAGTGAGGAAGAGGATTGTAGGTCTGGGCTGAAACTATAATACTAAAACATGACTTGCTTTCAGCTGTGTGCGAGCTTTGTACGCATAATGTCATATACACTATTTAATAGAGTATATACACTTTGAGCTACACACAGAAGTGTGACAAATGAAAATAAAGCCCTGGATATATGTGAAGAGTGTTGCTGCTTCCAGATAGGTGTACTGCATGAAGCAATTAACATCCTGCCATGCTCTGTGGCATGTATACAAATGCTGTGCCGACCCAGTTGACCACAATTTGGCATCAAGATGACAGGAGGTTTAAAGAAGCTCTTTAAGAGGGTTCATTATTGGGGAATTGAAAGCAGGAGCTCCAGTGACAGTTCAGATCAGATCTTTCAACTGGAGGAACAGTGACTGAAGTGGCATTTGGGAAAGACATCAGTATGTAGAGATTTAATAATGTGTTTGAACAAGTATTACCATAATCTTTGTACATAAACACAACGTGTAAGACAAAAAAGAGTAAACTGCTCCTTATATGACTAAGAATGTCAATGCATGACATGATCAGTGTATGTCCTTCTCAGTCACAAGATCTCAACCCATAGGGGATTTTGGACCAACAGTGCTTTCCAGCACCATCACACAAATACAAACTGAGGGAATACTTTTACTGACGGAAAGGTCCTCCATTTCTTCAGTAGGGTTTCAAAGAATTGAGGAACCTATATCAAAGCACACTGAGGATGTACAGGAGGCTTGTGGAGATCCAACACCTGATCAAAACTTGTCACTGCCTTGCTTAATGTCATGTTTGTGCAGGCACAGACAAGCGAGGCAGATATATCTTTATATATCTTTATTATCCAACTTGACACAACAACGAACGTAGTGCAACAAGACATAGACACACAAACAAACAAACAATAACGGACAACGACTGCAGCAAAACAGAGGGTTTAAATGAAGACATTAAGCAAAAGACACCTGGCAAACGGGATGGGGCAAAAACACAGAACAGGTGAAGGGCGGAAACACACATGGCAATGACAGGACAAGGTAAACAAGAATACAGACAGGATGTGACTCTTGTTACCATTTTGTCGCTGTTCAAAGACAAACTAAGATTTTTATCTTTCCAATCCACTTGAATGCAGTAACTGCCATTTACATTGTGTAAAATTTCATGATGAAAATAAATAGAAATGCTCCAAAATACATTGAAAGTAAAGACTGTTTAGTAAAGTTACAATTTTGGAGATTTGTCATTGGACTGCAAAGATGTAGTATAATTATGCATTTGAGCCTTATATGAATAATGCTCAGTATACTATATGCTAGAACTGGAAAGTCACCAAATTACAAATATTCATTACACCAGGAATCGGAACCCGTGGCATAAAAAGTAACCAACTGTAGAGATTCCTGCCTGCAGCCAGATGCTTCCCCACTCTCCAAGTCACTGGTCTTCAAGTAGAATAACAGGTCTTTTTTGATTGCTTTCAGTCCATTATCCAAATAATACCTGCTCTGTGGTGGTCCTGTGGGGTTCCTGACTATTGAAGAACAAGGCGAAAGAGGGCTATGCCAAGAAAGACATTAATTGTCTGCAATTGTAAAAATACAAAGTGTGCCTACATCATTAAACAGAGCTGATGGATAATTTCCTAACAAAGTGTCTGGTGAGTGAATATTATGCTCAGCATAATCCATGTCTTTATACTGATATTGCTACATATACTGTGTACAATCACTGTATTTGGGGGTAATCCTACAGATAATCCTATTGAAGACCTAATAAGTTACAAAAACAACACTGATAGTCTGCTTAGTAACAGTCAAGCATGTTCAGAGACTTGAAAGCTTGGTCAGAACACATGCGTACACACAAACACACATAGGCACACGCACACGTCTCCATTTGTTCACTCAGGTGGTGTTTGACTCACAGGCGATCTGTGTTCTGCTTGGCAAAGCCAAAGAGCTGAGTAAGTAACACGCACTCACAGCTCACCCGCCTTTGATCACGTCGTTATGCTGACCACACGGCGAGTTAGGAATGACTTGCCTTGTGAAATGCACTTAAGGGTGGGGTGTGATGGGTTTGATGTTTATTTTTGTTTTTTCTGTCCTGTTTGTAGATGAATACATACCAGAAAAGCAACACAAAATGACCCATATGACAGCGACATAGTTGGGTTTGTGATTTATACAGTATCTTGACACACACCCGCAAAGTCACAGACAAACATACATACACACACAAACAGCCTGCCTCCGCAAACAGTTGCATTCTCTGAGGCGTGTAGTCTTCATCTCACCACCATAACAGCAACATCCATAGTTGGCTATGATAATTAGCCACCTACTTCAAGAGCAAATTATAATGAGACAGGTTTAGCTCTGGACTAACGCATTAAGCACAGGGATGCGTTTCCTTATCTGTCTTGAGTCTATTTACACTCATTATGTCGGCAAAAACAACTTCAACTTTCTGAAAAACTAATAAAAACTTTAAATTGTCTCAATTCTATTACGCAAATGATGGTTGTCTGATGCAGGTAAGAGAAGTATAGCAAATAAAAAAAACATTGAGTATCTGGGCAATGTCTGGAGCATGTCCAGACTCCAGTTACACTCAACCTAAAGTGCAGGAAAGCCCTTGGTCTGGGAAAAATTTCGACTTCAGCTTCCTTGGTTATCCTCCTGGTCGTTGGTTGTCCTGCTAGCCAACCCTCAGCAGATACACTGCTATGTGATTTTGTATGGATAACGAAAACACATTACATTTACACTTGCGTGACATGGTCGAGAGCCGTCTCTGACCACCACATAAAGAGCTGTTGACACATTGCATTAATGTGTTTGATGTCCAGAGTGTATCCGGGTGGACTTTGGCTGGACTCCAATTACACTTTCCATTAAAAAGCGCTTCCAGTTGGCCCAGATGAGATTCAATTTGACTTTCCCCACATAAAAAGCACAGCAACACGAATGTTGTTTACTTTTGTGTTTTACTTTCACTCTCTTGTTTATTCTCTCACTCAGCAAATGCATTTCTCCTCAGGTAATTGTATATGGATCTTGAAAATACATTTCACTTACACATCCGATCACAAACGTCCAGGGGGTGTTCACACCTGGCTATTCATGTGACGAAGTGAAATTCAAACGTGATTTGATTACCAAAAATGCTTGCTGGTGGGTAAACAGACCTACTCAAACCACACGGGGTGATGAAACAATTGAAACAAAATGAAAACGAACAAGAAAATGGAAGATGGATGATATGCAGGGCTGGACTTATCTCCAAAGACAGTTTCGTTTTGCCCTCTGTGGTGAAGAAAGCGCTAAAGCTAAGCTAGCCGTCTCATGCTGTAAAGGCAGGGGGAAAAACAGATGCTAAACAAAAAAGACTTCTGTGCTGATGTGTTTTACGAGGAAAATGTGAAGCTAAATCTCATCTGGTTCCACAAAGCACTTGTTGAACCTAGGTGTAAACAGGCCTCTCTTTCAGAATCTCTTGAGAACGTGCCAGACAAAAAAGAGTAAACTGCTCCTTATATGACTAAGAATGTCGATGCATGACATGATCAGTGTATGTCCTTCTCAGTCACAAGATCTCAACCCATAAGGAGATTTTGGACCAACAGTGCTTTCCAGCACCATCATCCAAATACAAACTGAGGGAATACTTTTACTGACGGAAAGGTCCTCCATTTCTTCAGTAGGGTTTCAAAGAATTGAGGAACTTATATCAAAGCACACTGAGATGTACAGGAGGCTTGTGGAGACCCAACACCTGATCAAAACTTGTCACTGCCTTGCTTAATGTCATGTTTGTGCAGGCACAGACAAGCGAGGCAGATATATCTTTATATATCTTTATTATCCAACTTGACACAACAACGAACGTAGTGCAACAAGACATAGACACACAAACAAACAAACAATAACGGACAACGACTGGAGCAAAACAGAGGGTTTAAATGAAGACATTAAACAAAAGACACCTGGCAAACGGAATGGGGCAAAAACACAGAACAGGTGAAGGGCGGAGACAAAAGGGCGGAGACAAAGAGCACATGGCGAACATAAACAGAAACCACATGGCAATGACAGGACAAGGTAAACAAGAATACAGACAGGATGTGACTCTTGCTACCAGAGATTTGAGGAACATATTTTAAAGCGCACTGAGGATGTTCAGGAGGCATGTGGAGACCCAACACCTTACCAAAAAACAAAAGTGCCACATGCAACAGAAATTGTTACCTCATCAACAACTCAACCTTTTTATGAAAACTAAAGGGAGCCACCTACAGTGTAAAAGTGTGTCAGAGCCACCTACAGTGTAAAAGTGTGTCAGAGCCACCTACAGTGTAGAAGTGTGTCTTTTTTGTATTAATACTTGGTTTTGTCATGCCGAAATACCTATCAGATCAGTCCAAGATGAACAAAACGGCTTACTGTAAGAAGGTTATGCCTGACTCATACATTCCTTCGTATTCTGAATATCTTTTTCTCTCTCTCTTAAACTTGAGCCCCCCACTTCGTTCTGTCCTTTTCTTTTTAACAATTGCATTCTCAGTACCCAATTAAAAGCACCAAGCTCCCACTTGCCTTGCCCCAGCAGGTGTGTTGAAGTGGTTTCATAAAGGCCACAGTGCTCAGTTCCATGTCTCATGCGTTTGGTAGAATGACTCTATTATCATATCAGCAGCACTTCAGATTACAGCGCAGCACCACAGAGCAAGATGAGGGTTGTCTGTGCTGAAGCCTGCTGAACGCTGGCCTGCACCAGCCATGAATGAAAAGACAGAACAAAACCCAGAACAGTGAAAGCACTCAATGTCATCTCACAATGAGTTCTTAGGGATACATTATGACCTCAATTTTTACTAAACTATTACTAAACTACTAAGCCAACAGGCCACTGTGGTGGAAATGTATTGAAATTCACTCAAACTGATGTTTGAAACTACGAACACTTAACGATGCAGCTTTGGGGCCATTTTATCTCTCCTTTTGCATGGCAATGAAATGGTTAAAATGACTAAAAATGTTCAAAACATCTGTTAAATAAACCAAGCTAAGCCCTAACCCTCACTTTAAAGCATAGCCCACTCCCCAGACTGCAGAGGAAGGGAATTTTGAGAAGCTTGGGCAGGAGCTCTAAACTGCCTAAAAAAAAAAACAATGTCAAAGCCCGTCCCCCTCATCATTCAGCATGTGATAACTGCAAGCGAGGAGGCGGGGTGGTTATAGAGCGTACAGTGTAGGTGAGGATAAGTTTGGGGCATATGTAGACATATGCTAACAGATCCATATTCATTACATTAAAGCTCAACCAAATTCCCATCCTTTGTTTAGTGTATTTGCCTCACAGCGCTATGTTTACATAGTGATCTATTTATATCACTGTCGGAGACACATTTTACACAACCTGCCGCAGTGAGGCGCACTTTAAAAATCAGACAAGCAGTTGAAACGTTTTCAGCGTGGGACTATTTTAAAGCAGAAAAAGAAAATATGAACTTGAGAAATATCTGCAGTGTCAGTGCAACACAGCTGCTTTCACCACAGCTGATATGGAAAGTTAAAAGGAAAACATTCAAAGGAACACAGTGAGTTCACTCAGACGAGGTCACTCAAGAACACACTCCACCAAAGCGCTGGAGGATACTTTAAAAAGAATTTCCTCAAAATGGAGACAAGAAAAAATGATTGTGGAACTGGAGATATCAATTTTTTGTTTAAAAAAGGCATAATAACTTCAATTTTTTTTCTTGATGGAGTACAGCTTGATTGTCAGACATAGCTTTCCTCAAATAGACTGGTTTTACTAACTTTAATGCACTGGAAGGGTGTACTGTGTGGCCATATTATAATATTATTATCATAATCCATTGGGATTGGTATTGACAAATACCTAGTAATATATGACTCTAGACAGAGAGTAATAAATACCACTGGACAGCTGCTTTAATCAAGAACCTACTGTGTTCAACATACCTGGAGAAAGACATGTGGAAATGGTGGAGCACTTGTATATATTTGTACTCGAGGGACTCACTGCACTGAAGGAGCTTTGCCTTGACTACTAAACACTAGTCTATGCTAAGCTACCACGTATGGACTACATATCTGAGCAGACATTCTGTTCGTGTAAAACTTACTCGAGTGACTGAGACCATGAGGCTGACAACGCCCTGCCAGCTCTGACAAGGTGTGACCATTACCTGCGGCCTGCCATGGTTACACTAATTTACCAAGTGGTCCTTGCTGAAGGCAGACTAGCAATCCGCCTGCTGAGGGGGTTGATGTTGAGAGTTTATTTCAGGAAACGTGGCATCTGAGGTTTCATTAGGTCTGGCTGGACTGCTGGGTGGGCTTGTCAGACTAATGCCACAGCTAATTAAAAGCACACACTCAGAGGGGGTGAAAAAGAAGAACATCAGAGGGAAAAATATCTATGCGATGCTGAATTATCAGACATCAACATATATGTAACATAGCACACTGGAGAGCTTCAGAAGCCATGCATTAGACACACTAAACAGGAGAAAGATATATGTGCACTCTTGTAAAGCTTCAAATCCAATGATTAAAATGAAAGCAATTCATTGAAAACTGAACATGTATCAATGCCTGCCATTAGCAAATATGCATATATTTCTTTATCCGACACAGAGATGAAAGCAGAGGAGAGCAAATTGGCCAAAACATTACAAGTTTAAATGGTCTAAATGGAAAAAAACAGTTTTTTTTGTTTCCAAAAATAAAATATTCCATCAATAACAGGAGGAAACAACTAGTAAAAAAGCATTAACGTAATAGAGTTGTGGGTTAATATACAGTCCCAGATTTGTTACTATGCAGATAATGCAGTTATGACACATTAATTGTTGTTTACAGGGCCTCCCTAAAGGATTTTATTCTTACATGTTCATAACCGTTGTTATGAACATGTTGAACATTGAACATGTTGTTCAATGTACTGATGATAATATTAGAGGCGTGACAGTCCACATCACAGTTTGGTACAATTAGAAAAAAAATTTCTGTAGAGAAAATTAGTTTGTTCCACCCAAAGTAGTTGGTACAGAACTAGAGTGTGCCGTTTGCACTGGTAAGGATAAGTCACTAATGTTTCTGTGAGAAACCTGAAATAAGTCTTTATCCCAAATCGCCTTATAGGTGCAAACTACTGCAAGCTGTAAAGAGGGAGGAGTCTCTTTTTATTTGTTTAATTTCAACCATACCCCAGCCATATTTCCATATCTGGTCAGGCCACTGCTGCTAGGAATGCTGAGAAGGACGCATTCTAACTAACGATGATCCTTTAAACAAGACACACCACCAGTCAGGCGCCAATCAGCTTGAACTAAGCCAGGCTAAGCTCAGCATGTTGCTAATGGCCAACAGCTTAAGGTTTCCAGGTGAAACTCACGCTTGGGAAAATTTGTTCCCCATCACGTTCATCAGACTATGCATGTATGCTACCGCATATTCTCCACCCAACAACACATACTGTTACAACCCTACATCAGAATCAGAATCAGAATCAGACTTTATTTGCCAAGTATGCTCACACATACAAGGAATTTGTCTTTGGTTACAGAAGCTCACCGTGCACGATAACTGACATTACAGAATTAACAAACACACACACACACACACACACAGTGACATACACGCACAGACACACCTGTAAATTTACCATGAGTTACCAAGTGCTAAGTGCAGCAGTAAGGACAGTGCAGACTGAATTAAATAGATATAAATATGAAGTAGAGTCACTGGTTGAGACGGTGGTACAGAGTGTTCTGAGACTCTGTCATATAAATAAAAGTGCAGTACAGAGAAAGAAGAGTGAGAGAACATCTGGAAATGTATGTATGTAGTAGACTGTATTCAGAATGTAGTGTTGTGATGTTCAGCTGTTCATGAGTGTGATGGCGTGTGGGAAGAAGCTTCTCTGAAGTCTGGAGGTCTTAATCCTCAAGTGGCTGAAACGCCGACCTGAGGGAAGATACTGGAACAGGTGATGTCCAGGGTGTGATGGATTACGTGATAAATGATAAAATCAGAAAAGCGTATTTGTCATACTGCATACTCCTGAAAAACCCCACATTTCATGTTGTAATTAAAGTGGGAGATGAGACAGATGTTAGAATCAGATGCGGAACTGATGATGCCAACTACAAAATCGGCCTTGAAAGAGGCAGCAAAGGTTGCAATTAGCAAAAATGGATTTTTAAAAGTAATTTCTCTTCATCCACTTTGGAAACAGGCTACTGGACCTAACAATAACTCGCAAGAGTATAATCTACACAATGGAAAACAGCAGTGAGAATGTGATGAATAATTAAACTGAACAGTGAGTATTGATCAAACTCAACTCTAGGGAGAAACAATATTCTGTTTCATTTTTCACGCTCGTATAGCTGGAGGACAAAAAAAAAAAACAAAAAAACGCTGTATTATTTGTGAGAAGGAAGGAATGTTCGCCATTAGAGCTCTGTATCACCTAATTTAGTTCACAGCGACACCAAACTGTCCAGCACTAATCATCAAAGTCTATAGGCTTGGGAGGGGGGTTGTATTTAGATTCATTATGGCTTGAGTGATAGTTGGAACGAGGGATATAATTTGCAGTAATGACTGGCGCTCATTATTTCGCTCGCAGTTCAGGTCCTGAACCCTGCGAAAATCATTATGTGGTGGAAATCAGAATGAAGGGCCGCTCTTTAGACCCAAAACCTCCAGGTCTCATTTGTTAATAAAACCGGGAGAGGTCACACCCGGGGAAAAGCCTGCCAGCCGCTCGCAAATGTCAATGAAGACAAGGCTATTCTCACATTCTGCCACCAATCAAAAATACTCTCACTGCGAGGTTAGGCAGGCGATGTGAGGGAGCTGTGGCCTCAGCTCAATTTTCCCTAAGACCTCTCTAGAACTTTCTCTCTCTTCACTCTCCTGCCTTTTGAGAGAAAAGAAAAGAGAAAAAAATAACCTTTTATAGTTTGGTGTGCTCCCAACGCAACAGGATTATATATTTTTCTTGTCTATTAAAATCTTCCAGACGTTAAAAAATACTATTAAAAAATTCTCACTTCTCTCGTTCTCTCATTTAAATGACAGTTCAGCTATGTTTGTGCACATGAATTTAGCATCTGAAAATGCTAAATGCGCTAATTCTGGCTCTCTTAGCTTGGAGCTAATTGGCCAGAGAACAGTCAGAGTTAGACATGTCATGATATCATTAGCTCAACGCAGCTCCAACACATCTTAAACCATGCTAACTTGAATTACATTATCCGTGGCATAAATTAAACCAAATTCTTCGGCCTAAGCTTGTTTACTCTTAATGCCTTTTTGGTTGAATAAGATCCTCCCTCACAAACAGAAAACAGGGACGCAGGGACACACAAGGCTGCTCGCTCTCATGAATTCATATTAGGAGGAAATGCGGTTGCTCCTGCTATGCTACTTGTCCCATAATCACATAAGAGGGTCTTCCTTCACCCCTTTGACTTTCGCCCAGTTTACCAAGCAGAGCAAGTGCAAGTTGCAAACACAATTCAATTAGCTTATTTCTCACATCGTGACTGCGGCTTTCCGCTTCCTGTGAATCGCACGTCTGTCCAATGGGATTGAAATTCTGATTTAATTTCTGTCGTCCTTCAGCCCCGTTACCTCATGCGCCCTTTTAACACAGGACAAGAGCCCCGCTTCCTTTGGGCACATGCAACACCAAGCCCCTTTTTTCGCCAGAAGCAAGAGCGATGTATGGAACCACAGAAGGGGGCAAAGTAAAGCATTATGCAGAGTGCTTAATTCAGTTAATGAGGCTAAGAAAATGAAAAACTAATTCCAAGTCAAGACTTCATTAAAAAAAAAAGACAGTTTCACTGTTTTGATCTTGGGAGACAAATATGCTGGATTTTTGGATGCCACATAAGGAGATGCAATAAAATTTGGTTTTTAAATTATACACGAAAAAAAAAAAAAACATCCCTTAGAGATAGCATACCCAAACAGTGACTGTGATGCGGAAGTAAAAGAAAAATGTTAAAGAGGTTACAGCTTGCCAGGCGCGTTGCACATACACTGTTGGCCAAAGGTTTAGGGACACCTAGCTTAACAAACTGTTTTCAGGAATGTGTATGTTTTTATTAGTTAAAGAGTTATCAAGACTATATTATGGAACAGTGGCATATTCGTGACAGTGCTACCTTTAGAAATGATTTAATCCTATAACAGAAACCTTCCATATGTTTCAAGCACCTCTGACTGGTGAGAAAACTCTTGTGTTCCCACATTTTTATGTCCAGGTTACTTCGAATTATCTTTTTCCAGTCTCCAAGGTAAAAGAATCTCCGCTCTACACCCTAACCTACTCACCCAAATGAAACTCTCCACATCAATTATAAGCAGAATTTATTCCTGCTTGCACACATATTTATGCACAGTCATTTGCAAGCGAGACAATAAGCCATTCAGCCTTAGCTAAGATTGATATAGTATTTAGCATAATAGAGCGCGGGTGAAAAAAGCTAATTAATCCGAGCTGGAAGACCTCTGTATCCCTCTAGCCCTGCCCATTATTCCCCACAAGACTCCTCTGGGGAACCTAGGCCCACAGCACTGCTGCTGCCAGCCTGCAAAACTACTCACATCCCTCACTTCAGCGGTAGTAGAGGAAAGAGGTAGAGGGAGGGCAAAAAGGGAGAGAGAGAGAGAGAGAGAGCTGAAAGAAAGAGAGATAAAAGTCAAAGAGGGAGAAAGAGGGCAAGAGAGCAAGTCTTTCAGCTTTAAAAACCTTCTCTCACTGTTAGAATTTCTGCATTCCAGAAAGTAAAATAGCTCAACTAATAATTACTATTTTTCATTATTAGCTATTTTGTGCCAGCAAGAAAGCAAACATATATGCCTGCCCAGCGCTATACCTTTTAATTGAGCATTACTCTGGTGCATTAAGCTCCTCTGCAGAGTTTAATTCCAGCACATTTTTAACATTCCTCATCTAGTTAATGAAGACCTCAAGGACACCAGAATATTAGAACAAAAGTTTGTAGATAACTGCTCATCCAACACACAGCGTGGCTTGAACGTTTATGAACCCTTTATCACTTTGTGAATTTCTACATAAATGTGGCCTAAAATCTGATCAGATCTTAATTTATGTCAAAACAACAGATTTAGAGAACCCAATTTAACAAATAACACTTAAAAATAAGTATTCCAACTTGAACCCCTACTTTCAGGAACTGCTGTATCCCCTAGAGCAGAAATGACTTCAACTAAATGGCTCTTGTATTGTTAGTGGGCTTTCTTGCATGAATGCCACACCTTACGGTCTGCCTTAACATTTCTATTGGATTATGGTCTGCACTTTTACTTCTTTTGATGTTCAGTTCAAGGATAGATGGCTGAATTTTCACCTGTAGAATTTCTTGGTTCAATGCAGAATTCAGAATATTTACTCCATATGTACTATTCTTGTTTAGACTTGTTGACTCATGAACACTGATATTAGCCTGTGTACAAGAGGCCTGCCGATCCTTCAGGTTGGCAAAGTCCAAACTCATTAGAAAAAGTTTTGGACCCTCTTCCTGCCTAATGAGCACTGGCAAATAATATTCTTAGGTCCTCGGAAATCTCCTTTGACTAAGACATTGCATGCACTAACAAATGTGTGTGGTAAAGACCAGACCTTAATGGTGAAGGCTGTTATTGAACTAGGGCTGGGTCAGCCACACTCACACCTGATTGTCATCCAATTGACTGTGCCTCCTGACCCTCATTATCTCCTGTACCAAACTGGGCATTTAAGAGGTTAACACAATTTTGCCAACAAGGACATTTACTGCAGGATCAAAAAACTTTTTAATTGGATTCTCTTCATCTCTTAATTTGACTTCAATAAAGGATCTAATCAATTTTAAGTCACATTCATGCAGAAATGATAAAGAGTTCACAAACGTAACTCAAGCAGCACTAGGTCTGAAATCTTGTTGCACTCTCCACTGGTCTTTCAAGGCTTTACTAGATGCTAAAACATTGCTCTGTGGAATTGATTGTAATCACAAAATAAATTAATGAGGACAAGTACTAATGTGTTCTGATTAACTCTGGAAAAAGCCACTTCAACTCCACAGTGCATTTCATATCCTTCTAGATGAAGCTTGGCATTGGGAATGGTGATCTTAGGCTCATATGTGGTTGGCTCTAGAGTTCATATGCTGCTTCTTTTTAATATTAATGCCCCATTTCAATCCTTTTTAAATAGCCTTCACCCTGGATGTGTGTCACACACAAGTGGTCACTCATGGAAGGAGAAGTTCGAGCATAACATACCTGACGTGCATGAGTAACTGCCTTTTCTGGCTATGAATCTGGAAACTGTGGTGAAAATAGTTTTTGTTCTTCTTAGCATGATAACGAGCCAGCTAGCAGAGTAAAGTGGTGAAGTTGTATGAGCAGTCATGTATAACAAATGGAGTCGTTATTTATGGTTTTAAAAAGCAGTTAATTGCTATAGTTTATAAACAGATTTGACCACCGTTATTTTTAAGTTTAAAAAGGGAAATGCATGAGATCACAATGTTTTCTGGGCAAGTTCACCTGCTGAAGCGGATGCCGTTGTTCATTCGATCCCTTGTCTCATCTAAGGGTATTAAGATAGCGCCGGGGATTCCACCGAGTGGAAATGAAGAGTCTAAGGGTTGTTAAAACAGGGTATAATGTGTTAGATTGGCTGTTGGAGCCAATCTTCACTTCACAATCTCAGAAATAGGCCCCCTGTTCCATAGAAAGGTAAATCATGTTCTCTATCAATACCAGGGTGTAAACCAAAAATGATCGATAGATGCCATTTAAAGTTCTTTCGCTGAGCGCAGAAGACATGCTCAAGGCATTTAGATTTAGATTGTTTAATGAATTGCATCTTCACTAGGGTGCATTTCTTTTCTGTTTCCACAAGCAGGCAAAGCTAGTGAACTGCTCTAGTCATGCTCTAGTCGGTGCAGCGTCAATTTTCCTAATGGCGCATTTGAAATGCTGTATATAGTGAAAATGTATCATCTTAGTATTTTAGTACTAAATATCAGGCTGAAGTAACTTAATACAAATGAGTTTTCTCTTTTCTGATGTGTAGGAGAGTTGCACAGTTCATGTTTAAGTTCTCAAGGTCAGAGTGTTGATCCTGGCTAATTCCTCATCTCTATAATTGCAATAAATACAGCCGGCCTGTTATTTTAAAGCAATGCTCCCTCAACACACCTGGCCTTGAATGATTTAAAGCTTTTGTATGAAGACAAAATGTCTAACTAGCAGCAACTGAGTTGGAGTTATATTGCTGTTATTTGTTAGAAATACATGTGATCTTAGTCAATTGTATTTGCACAGTAACTGGACAAAATTGGCAATTTACAATGACCCTGTAATATCTCAGGCTTATTATTTAGTAACTACATGGACTGCAATGTAAACTTCTGAGTTATTCTTCGATTAGAGACGTGTGTTACTTCTATTTTGTCAATACAGACCAACAAGGAGCACAGATACATTGTAATCTTCATTTTATACCACATGCATCTATCTAAAAATAAAAGAACAGCTTTAAAATGACTGCTTCTACCACTTTTAGTTTTGCAATGTGTTTTTGTCCACGTCTAATAATAATCTTGTAGCCTTATAGCTTCAGAGCAAATATAAAGAAAAAGATTTGGACACCAAATTTGGTTGATCAGCCACATTTGGCCAAAGCAAGGAGAAGAAATATGTAAATGACATGTTTTCACTAATTATCATTTTAAGAAGCAGGTCCGTTTGTAAGCTCATTAGTTGCTGATGTTTAAACATGAATATGGAACTCATAAGAGGGCGGTGGGAGAACCTGGTATAAGAGGAGGAAAGAAAAACAGAAGAGCAAAGGAGGAATAAAAAAGGTGAGAGGAAAAGAGATGAGGAGAGAAGCAGACGAGTGTGTGTTTGTGTGGGATCTCTGCTTAGGCTCATCATGAAGCAGGCGTGTGCCCATGCAATCCAAACGAGCTGCACTGAGCCGCCGTCCATCAGCCAAAGCATGCAATCAGATCCCGGCGCTCTGACAAACAAGCACCCACTTCAGCCTTGTGGTGCAGTTAGACAGGGCAGTAAACAATCACATGCCTCCTCCTCTCCGTAAGACTTTTTTAGGCCCTTTCATTTAGTTTGTGTGCTCTTTCTCGTCTCCTGGGTGCACTGAGAGGCTTCGTGTGTTCCATTGGCCTGTGCTGATGTACTTACACAGCAGATGTTCGACTTGATGCTTGCTTGTTGAGCATGTTTGGGTAAGTAAAAAGCAGTTCAGAAGAGGAAGCTCAAACTCTGAGCCACTTTCTACTAGGGCCTGTCTGATATATCGCTTGGTTGATAAAATCAGCTGATTTTAAAGTATCATAGACTTAATGGCATTAGTAGAAGTCCAATATTTCAATATTTTATAAAAATAAAGAAAGCTCCCAATATGAAAAATAAAAAAAATAAACATAATAGTATTAATAATAACAGTATAATTATTATTACAATTGCAAGTGGCATTAAGGCTATTGTAATGTATCCTTGGGCAACTCTGACCAGCTTGCTAAGACTGTTTGATCATTTCAGTAATTAAAGTGTTTTTTTCATTAACATTATTTAAAAAAAAACTGAAAACATCTTTCGTCAACTCCATGTTGGGCATGATGTAGATTATATATGATCGAGCGTGTCTGCTCTAGTTAGACAGCTCACTGCATGTTAGCTAGCAAGCCCGCAGCATTTTAACTACATTAGAAGATTAAAACAGACTTTAACGTAGATACAGACAATTAGGAGTCTCAACAACATAGCTGCAGAGAAAGGAAATGTTTAATGACATAAAAAAGCTCCAAAGCTAATTGCAACACATACAGGGGTATTAATTTTTCTTACAGCTACTGGTGACTCACTTTAGCTTTATAAAAAAAAAATTGTTGCACTGATTAAAAACTGATCCACTGAAGCGCATACCTTCATAACACAGGTAACAAATATCAAGTTATTCAATTTAAATATGTATTAAGTGTTACGTATTTCATTTATTGAATTCATATTTTAATTCCATTTTACTTCCATACTGTGTCAACTAGGGTCTCTAGACTAGGGGAGCATTTTGCTTGGTGACAGATGGGGTGAAAGACAAAGGAGGTGAAACATATTATTATGGGTTAATATTATGTTTCTTGCCCGCTGGTGCACAACGTTTTAATCAATGACAAACAAAATATCAGTATTATATTTTAATCATATAATAATAGTTTGGCAAGATTGTAAAATAAAAAAACATCTAGCAAAATACGCAGTTTTTTAAGAACTCAACTCACTGAAAAGATTGTATTTTCACAAATATCACAACCAAAAACTAAAAAAAGGACTTTTATTTTTACAGGCTTTTACAAAAGAATGACCTTTTTAAGAATTTTTAAGTACTATTTTACCACGTCAGGTGATACGAACTTAGGAAAGCCATTAAAATGTGTAATTATTATAATATTGTTTATTTAAGTTTAAGGATAAAGGTATCTGGGATGTCTAATAAGATGCCTTCGTAATTTAAAATTAGTCTGAAAAGTCAGCACAATCAGTAAATCAAATGGTGCTACTAGACTAGTACAGCTGTAATGTCTAAAATAGAGAATTAAAAGCTTTGATAAAGTTTGTAGGTTTTCTTTGACATATCACAGACAGAAAATGCACATAGATATAAATGCTGAAATATATATATGAAGATATCAAGTTTGTGATGAAGTATTCTATAATTATCATGGTTGTCTTATCAACTTTTATCTGAGTTTCAGTGTTTTGATTTCCAATACAAATGACAATCTTAAAGCACTGTTTAATAGAAACGGTTGCTACAGATGCTGTTTAACATTTTATCTTGAACAACTATATTAGCTGGTAATTGGAATGTTTAGATCCTCAAACCTGGTATCAGTGAAGAATGTTTCATATCAGGTGCAGGTTCTGTGTAGCACATTACAGATAAATAGACTGCATTGTTCACAGCTAATTGCTAAAGGGGTCAACAGACATCAGCCAAAGCAGAATGCAATGTCTTAAAGACTACATGGTGGTCTTTAACACACATGCATCAGATTAGACATTCACCAAAAAGCTAAACTTGTAGGATTTACTTGTAAGATATAATTTAGTGATTTGCTGTGAATTTACATCCTGAAAACAACAAAAAAAAACTTCTGACATAAAACTTACTGACATGAAAACGATGTTGTGATAATTTATTCTAATTTTAAATCCAGAGTGTTTCTTTAAGTCTTCAATAATAACAAGTCAAGCTCGCATGCTGTCAAACAGTCAGTCAGATGGGTGCAATCAATATGGTGTTATGAGCGTGTATTTTGTAATGCACCAGTATTGCTTCTGATTGATCTGCCAGTGTGCTCAACCTGATGCTTTGATCTATGTTCATGAGGGCTCCTCCAGGGTATGTTAAACTTTTAGCCCATCATGCTCCTGAGAGCAGTTGTGTTGGGAAAACAGCGGGACCCGGGGCTTCCGGAGCCTTCTGCTCGAGTGGTAATTGCCATCGCTGACAGCGGAGGGGCATCTGTGATTCAGGAGCCAGTCATGAGGACACCAGACGGGTACAGGCTGGCATTGGTGAGTAATCACACCGGTAGAGGCGGGTGGGTATGTGCGTCTGTGCGAGTGAGTGTTTGTGTGAGGATATCTGAGTCTATTCAGACAACACACATAAAATTACACACAAAAGACAGAGACTAAACGGTCTGTGTGTGTGTTGTTTATAATTGACTGCAATATGGTCAACATGCTCCCAAAAACTAAATTAAGTTTGCATGTGTGTGAGTGCACTTCTGTGGCTTAGGACTCAACATGGCGCAGATTAAGCAAAAGTGATACAAATCATGAACAAATTAAGGAACTGTTAAACCAATGCTATTTTCTGAGATACTTGAATTTTAAATCTTTCAAGAGTTACTGCATGAAAGCTTGACTTTAGTCAAAGCATTTATGTTCATTTTAACTATTAATGAGTGGTATATAAGTAGTCCATTATAACATAGTCTGGATTTCTTGTCAACATTTTGTTTTTGTTCATATATTCACAATTATTATAGTTGTCAGCCTCTCAGTTTAAACAAAGAGTTTGTGTAATACATTTGCTTACATCATGAACAAGCTTATGTCTGGACCCAAATATCAGTACTATATTTCACAAGCCATTCAAGGAACACTCATATTTGCATATGAAAATTTGTGTAAAAATGAATATCAAATTAATAATTTGATAGGTCATTTGCTTCATTTAAATTGCTGGTTAGAGGAAAATTTTATATTAATAGCTGCTACACTGTGCACTGTAAAACATTCTGTTTTACACAACAACAAAAAATATCTTAGTACTGATTTCCACTAGCTTTGACTTGTTTACTTCTGCAAAGAGTTTGTTATTCTATTGTTGTCTGCACTAAAATATACATTAAGCTAAGTAGTCAAACATTATATTTTTTGTTCAAGTTTATTTATTCAATGTATACTTCGGAAAGTTTAATAGATGTGTCAAATTCTGCCTTTTAACAAAAGAATTCCCAGCTGGTGTCAATAAAGATAAAAGCAATACATTTATTTGAATCCACTCTAATAACAAGATGTTATATTCAAAAATCATATGGTGGACTAGCAGAAGTCCACTATATGACTCATCCAACACTGCTCATCAAACTCATCTTTTTATTTTCAAGAAAAAATCTCTATACAAGTTATGTATATATAAGTTACTTAAAATGTATTCTTGCTTTGACTTTGAATGCTTTGTGCTCAATCAACTAACATAAACATAGTAATTAAAGCATTTGCTATGTTGGATTTGTGAATTTCTAGGTTTTTTCCAGGTTGAGCTTGTCAGATCATTTTGTCAGGCAATTCCCAGCTGCTGGTTTTATTCACTGTGTGGCAAAACAACCCAGCCAATGCTCAGCTTGACAATATTTAATATGATGACCTACAACTGCAGTTGATTATATAGTAAGACAGCAGAAACACACATTATATCTTCTATAATCTAGTTCTAATTAGTTTAATCACACAGTGTTCACAGTGGTTCAAAAAATGAACCTATTTGCTGGGTTGTTCTTGCCAGGTTGAGCTTGTTGGGTCATTTGTCAGGTAATTTCCAGCTACTGGTGTTATTCACTGTGTGGAAAAACAACACAGCGAACACTATGAACACTGTGTAAGGAAACTAATTAGAACTAGATTATTGAAGCTATAATGTCTGTTTTTACTGTCCTACTATATCATCAACAACAATTATAGCTCTTTATATGAAAATCTTTTCATAAGCAGACATTAACATTATGTGTGTAATTAGTTTACTGTAATTGGCTTACGTCGCATACAGTTATGTAGCTAGAAACCTGGTTATTCTAGACTTTGTTCTATACTAGACTTTATTGTATGGCACATCACTGTTGATAATGTGGTTTTATGTTCCACATGTTTGTTGTGTAAGGGTTTGTTCTCTAATTTCTCTGCACCACTGTGTGGAGTGAGCGCACACAGTCAAATTGTTTGCCCCTACATCTTACATCGCGGTCGAACCTACATTATCAGAGACTTTTGTCAGCTCATCACAAAACAGCCTCACTATCTCCCTCTCTCTCTTTATTTCTCTCTATATATATCTCTCTTTATCTCTAAATCTCTATTCTCTCTTTATCTCTATTTCTGTCTTCTGTCTTATAGGTTGTGTATTTAACTGTGTAAAAGGTTGTGTATCAGTTTAACTGTCAAATGAAGTCAAAATACACAGTCTACGAAGAGATGTGTAAATGTGCACTTGTGTACTTGTGTCGTACTGTGATCAGCCCCATCTTATATCATGCTCTGTTTTAATTTTGTTTGTGCACTTTATCTTCCAACGATGGAGATATATCAATTAGGAAACATGTTGAGGTTGTGATACATATCGTCGCTGTACAATTAATAACAGGTGTCTCCAAAATTACAACTTTACAGGAGAGGCCAAAGACCTTCTTCACTTTCAATAGAAGTCAATGGAACCAGAATTATTTTCAAGCTATTTTTAAGCATTTCTAGTGGTCCATTCATCATGAAATGTAAACAGCGGCTGCTGCATTTAATTAATGTAGAAAAATAGAAATCGACAAAAAGGGAGATGTTTTTCATTGGACAGCGACGATATACAGTATAAAGTATTTTTACAAAAATACTTAATAATTTCCTCTGTTCTTAGCACTAAAGTAAATGTACTTTTACTTAAGTAGGGATTTTCAGTACTCTTTCCACCTCTGTGTATAACCAATGACAGGTTAGTTCAACCCAGAATATATTCTGTTATATAGTCACCAAGCAATGGGATATATATTTTTAATGCAATGTGCACAACAGGATTGTACACTTTTCATCAAATTCAAATCCTAATAACATTACACCGCTCCCACCTCCACAACAGTGGCATTAAAATATATTCAAATATATATATATATATATATATATATATATATATATATATATATATATATATATATATATATATATATATATATATATATATATATATTGAACAACTATTGATAGTACATATTCAAAAATACATACATACATACATATATATGTTTGAATATGTACTATCAATAGTTGTTCTGTTTGCTTCAGTAAGCTAAAGCTGAGAGACAACTATTTAAATTCAGGTATTATTGGTAGTAACTATGCCTTCTATGGGTTAAACTGGCCGAACCTTGCAGATCTTTTCTTTCGCACCCTCTCATGTTCCATTACTTCCTCCACTTAGGAAATGAGACACAGAGTGAGAGAGTGATAAAGAGAAAGAGAGAAAGATATGTTATCATCTCTCTCTGTGGAGCCCTGAAGGAGAGATTAGGGCCTTGACTGCCACTGAGGGCACTGGCAGAGTGTGCAAGAGCCAGAAACTACTAATTACCTACAAATTCAAGAGGCACCCGGGGAAGAAAGCGACCCCACTTGCCTGACGTAAGAGAGGACCCTGAGGGGCCAGCGCAATCGCATTCTCATGCAAATGACCGCTGCCGGGCAATGGCTCTGCTTGAAAATGTTATATGGCGCTGGATTGTAAGTTTCAATTTGTAGGTCAGAGGTGGGCACTGGATGGCATTTTAGCCGGGCACACACACACAGATCAATTCCACCGAAGAAAGTAAAGGTGCTTCACTTTGGCAGGTCATTTCTTCTGAGCTGCAATCACACACAGCAGACACAAACATGTAGACTTATAGACGCACACAAACACCCCCATAAAGTAACGGGCGATCGAACAGAAAGGACACTTCTTCAAAATTTGTGTAAGCCTCTTTTTAAATTCCACACCTACTGCTAAAGCGACTCCTCCTGTCACTCAGAGCGAGAGAAACGGCGGGTGGAGGGGGATGCAATCTATCCGTGATGCATGTGATTAGGCTTCGGATTTAAGAGGAAAACAATATCCATTCTTTAGAGCACTATCTTTGTTACGACATGGAAAAAAACACATTCTTGATTAGTGTAATTCCGTAGGTGCAGAGTCTGAGCCAGCCATCCCTGCTCATCTCAAATCAAATGAAAAGCGATCAATGCGACATTAAAGAAAAAGAGAGACACGAGGAGAGAGAGTTCGAGCAATGCTGAGAGCGTGCAGAAGGGAGTGAGAGAGAGAGAGAAAGAGAGAGAGAAGCATATCCAAAAAAAAAGCTTAAGCACTCTAATGACTTTCAGTGCTGCCACTGGTAGAAAAACATGGTTTAATGAAAAATAAGTTGATAAGTTTTCATATAAAAAAGTATTCCCCAGTATTTTGTGATATTTTTGTGAGAGATGCCATGCTAGAGCCAGTCATCTCCCCTAAGGGCCACCAATGCCTTTGTATCTGCAGTCAGAACTGTATTATTACTGGGTGAGAAACAGTGACAGCTGTGGTTATTGTTCTGCCTGTTTTTTAGCTACTTTTTTAGTTACTTCTCATCTCTAGCATGAGCTTAACAATGCAGCTGCATATTTACAGAACTGAAAATACAACAATATGATGCTAATTACACTCTAAAGGATCCTTTTATGGCCACTGTGGCTGCCAAGAACTTTCTCTGAGCATTAATTCATTACAGTGAAGACCTAGGAAGCAACATAAAGAGGTCTTGATGACTTTAGACTGGGGGAAAACATCATTGTGATTACCCGGATTGTCGCACCGGATGAGCTCGGGATGCTTTGTTTCTTTTGATGTATTTATATCCAATTATAAATTAGATCTGGCCATTTACATTTATTACAAGTGTGATCAATCATTTATGACCAGTACTTTTATATTAAGATTGATAGAATTATGTTTTACTGTACTGTAAATGCAATTAAACATGACCAATTAGGCTCTCTTTATAATGAAACAATGTGGGGCAGGGTACTAACTGTATTCATAATATGCTAAAAACAGTGAATTGTTAATATATAGTTGTTTATATATATTCTCTTGGGCTTCTAAACTATTTTATATGTACTACATTTAATAATGGCAACTGAAATAGCACAATTTTCCATGATACTGTGATGCAGAAAACATTGTGACACAGAATGTTATCGATACGATTCAGCACCATATGTGTATATGGTTGTGCATCTCACCAGGAGGCATCCACTGGCTTGCTGAAGGCTTTTCTTTGGTGTTGGGGGAAAACATCATTGTGATTACCCAGATTGTCGCACCGGGTAAGCTCGGGATGCTTTGTTTCTTTTGCTGTATTTATATCTAATCATAAATTAGATCTAGCCATTTACATTTATTACAAATGTGATCAATAATTCATGACCAGTACTTTTATATTTAGATCATATTTTTATATCTCAAGCGCACTTTCTCATCTCCACTGCTGTCAACGGCCTTGTGTAAGTTGGAAACACGTCCGGACAACAACTTGACAAGACTCAGCTTTGGCTAGCCCCACTGCCACCCCTAGCAAAAAACACTGGTTAGCAAAGCATTGCAACTTTTTTCATGCCTTGCTAGTGAACAGCTCTCCTTGTTCTAAGGCAATAGCCAACATCACCACCTCGTATTGGTAAGATATTTAGCCTCAGTGTTATTAGAAAGTGTTACAATTTTTTTATTTTTTGTCAGACTTTTGAAGCACTTCACAGTTCTTGTGAAGAGGCCTGTTTTTGAAAGAGCCAAGTGGTTTTCAGAAGTCACAAAGAAGCAGCAGAAACCAGATGAGTCGCAGTACTAGAGAAACAAATCTGTGAAGTAAAGTAGCACATTTCTAATTAATTTATTGCTGTTTGATTAAAATTTCGGTACAATACTCAATTGCATAGCATCATATTCTTTTGCATCAAGTTGTATTGTGTGGAAAACCATTGTGTTGAACCAAACTGTGTCTAATGGCACTGCACTGCAATGGGGTGATTTGTACAGTTTCTCATTAGTACATTTACATTTACATTTACGGCATTTAGCAGACGCTCTTATCCAGAGTGACTTAAAAAAGTGCTTAGTGTTCAGTTAGAGTATAATTCTCTATCTAGTACAAACAGGTTTAAGTCCAAACTACTCTTATACTCAAACACTGCCATAAACAAGTGCCAGTGCTGATACCTAGAAAAAAGACAATGCAATACCTAGCAAGACTGGAACACCTACAGAGAAGAGAATAAATACAAGACTACATACAGTACAAGTGCAATACTTAGCCAGTGCTCCTAGAAGATCAAGTGCAGTTACAGTTTTTACCAATAGTTTAGTAGGTCAGTGCTTATACGTGCTTTACAAAGAGATAGGTCTTCAGTCTGCGTTTGAAGACCACGAGAGAGTTCGCTGTTCGGACAGCCAGTGGAAGTTCCAGGACAGATGGTGGAACGAACTTCCACTGGCTTCATATGTATTTCAGTTGCTTCATATGCATCTATGCGCACTGCATCGCCCCAGTTATGGAGATGCACAAATGGAAACACCTCAAGTAGACAAGGTTAAAGAACCAATACATCATATATTCACATACACCCACTTTTATGTGGGCATTGTTTGTATATACCAGATAACACCAAACCTTGTTGATTGCTACCCTGTCCACCTGTCTTTAAGCTGTTATTCAGGCAGGTATCAAAACCTCCTAAAATAACTCAGGACTTTAATAGCAAAGAGAAAACACTTCCTCAGAAATATTAACAACAACAAGCTAATATATATGTTCACAGTTAAAGTTCATACACATTTATGGCTATGGTTTTGTAAATAGTTCTTTTTTACACATTGTAAGTTACATGTAACATGTTACAGTTAATTGAAATGACTATAAGCTATTATTGAATTTCAGATCAAAAGAAATCATGGCGTGACTCAGTGTGTGTTTATGAGTAGGAATGAGTATTTGTTTGTCATGATGTGCTATTCAAGCTTTGGCATTGACAATATAAAGTGTTATGAACACTACATATAATGCATTATAATGTATCATACGAATAATGTTGCATTTAAAAATTACTGTCAAAAAATATAAAAAGAATTATGTTGTTCATGGTGTGCTACTGTAAATCCAGTTAACCAGGACCAATTAGGCTCTCTTTATAATGAAACAATGCAGTTGCTCAGTGGGACTTAATTACTGACTGTATTCATAATATGCTCAAAACAGTGGATTGTCATAAAATATTATTAAAATATACATTTTATATATAGGTTCTTATGGGATTCTAAACTATTTTTATACTGTATGTACTACATTTATTAATAGCACAATTTTCCATGATACTAAGATGCAGAAAACATTGTGACCCAGAATGTTATCGATACGACTCAGCACCATATGTGTATACGGTTGTGCATCTCACCAGGAGGCATCCACTGGTTTGCTGAAGGCTTTTCTTTGGTGTTGGCCTGCTCCCACTCAAGGTCATCATCTCGTCCCTGGCTGTAGCCGCACGCGGCAAACGGCTTCTCGAAGTTGCAATCGCCTGTGACAAAAGGGAAGGGAATTTAGATCGCTGTAGCGTTTTCCATTAACTCGTCCCGCAAATGAATGAACACATAAATTATGTTCTCTCCCCCCTTTTTTCCACTCCCCCCCCCTCCGCCTCTTTCCTTCCTCTAATCCTGGCGTTCATAATGCAATATGCCAAACAATGAGAGTGGCTTTAAGTGAGATGGAGAGAGGGATGGGTGCGCCAGATGCGCCGCAACATATATTACCATCATTAGGCGCGCGGCAGGCCAATTCCACAATGACAGAAATGAAGTGTCCAAACTCCATCATCGTTAAGCGTTGTGCTCCTGCCGCGCCATCGGGCATAAATTTGATTCATTTTCGCGGCGGCATGTGACCAAACTTCCCTCGCCGATCATCTCACGTTTAGCTCTCATCTATCCTAATCCTTCCCACGGGATGTACGGTGCGCGCACACACAAACGCATGCACACACAAACAGACACAGCTGCAGCCACTCTGTGGGCCGACGGTGTTCAGAATTGGCCACACACACAATACGCATTTAACTCTAGATCTAGTGTTAGCGTAGCATTACTTTTATGACACCTGAGGGAAGCGAAGATCATGGTGGAGAAGAGCATTAGCTGCGTGACTAAAAACCTCAGCCAAGGCCAACAAGGCCTAAGCATTCACAGGAAGAGGGATAGGAGTTGGGATCAGTTACTTAGGGACGGACAACTGTGTGAACTGTGAGATAAATGAAAAATAGGGCTGGGCAGTATATCGATATTTTAAAACACACTGGGATATAAACAGAGAGGAATATGCTCTACGTCGTTATCGTTTATAACGAGTTTTTAAGTTTTCAAATCAAGTTTTGTTCCAGTCTGGTTGAAAGCCTCGTTCTGCTCCCTCACTGTCTGCTCTGGGCTCCATTACACTGCTCTGTTAGCAACCCCACCCCCACTCGCCTTCACATATACAACATGGAGCGGGAAGACACACCACTCACCCGTGAAAACAACTTAGTGTCTAAAAACATAAACAACGGCTCAGTTATTTGGAGGTTTTTTGGATTTCACAGGTTAGATTCGCACCACCTGCAGGGAATGCAGAAAGGAGTTCATGTTGTCAAAAGTCAGGAGTTCTACCAACCTTTTCACCAACAGCGGCCCAAAATGCTGTACAAAGAAGTTGTTCAACTCCAAGCTACTATTGCAGTTACAAACACACTACATCTAAACCAATTTAGATGGTATTGCAAGCTTCATTTGCCCACACAGTGGCTTCTATAAAGTAAAAAGTGGTGCGGCATCACTGACACCTAGTCTATTACATAGCAAAGTGTAAGCGTACAGTGCAGCAGGGTGGCTTCAAAAGGCTAATCAAAGCTCTTGACTTATGATCAGATTGGCCACTCGCAGTTATTTTGACTCTGCAAATTTCTTTAGAACGGAGAATTTCTCATGAAACTTTTTTAAATGACTTTGTTTACCTTGTCAAAAAATGGTCACTTGTCATAGTTTGTATACATACACAATAAGCTTATTACCACACAATCTGCTGGACAATGGCAAACCATTACAACAGAATATTTCATTAAACAATACTAAACCACACTAAACAGAGACCGGCCCATTTTTAATATTTAAACCTCCAACATTGCATGTCTATATGAACCTTGCTATTTGTCCTGGGCGTTGTATTTTGTTGAATGTTACTTGTGCCATGCATCTACAACGAGCCAAAAAATGCATGTATATAAATACTACAAAAAATGTTTTTCAAGTTTCAATTTTGAAAATGAGAAAGAAATCTCTCTCTGAATGGGCATATTACTTGTTTACCACATAGAGATTAAGATGATTCGCTCTTAAAAGCACCCAGTGAACAGTCTATGGCTAATTTCTTGGCTGCTTGTTCATGTTTTGAAATCCTTTTACTGTAATTGAGATCGTCTGTAGAAAATGCTTTTAAAGGCAATGCTTAGCTTAAACTGTTTACTTGAGAAAAAGGCCTCAGTGCAAGACACAAACAGGACCGTTTGATGGCTTGTTGCAAAAGTAGAATGATGGGCCATTATGGGAGTGCATCCTAAACCAAAACCACGTAGAGGAGAGCAGGTGCATGGACATGATTATTGCCATGATTTTAACCACGTCACTTAAGAATCCAGGGAAAAGGCTTTTTTCCCTTCGCAGCCACACGCTAAGTGCATTCTGAATGACCTTAAGATGGGCCTGAAAAATTGCGCGCGCTCCACAGCAAATGGAAAATAAAGGTGAAATGCATCAATATTTTAAGAAGCCACACACAAGCTCATAATAAATCTACGCAGAAGCAGCAACATGAGCGCATGCACCTCTCGGGCTAAGCCTCGCTTATGCACAGGACACGCGCACACATACACCCTCGTTCGCCCACGTTCACACACAAACACATGCACAGTAACACCTCCACCCCCTCTGTTCACTCACGCATATATGTGCACATGCACACACACATCTACTCAAAAAGTCCAAAAATGTGGAGCTTTTGGCCTCTCAGGGCTTTGTATTAAGTGTGTATCAGCATGCCAGGACTGATCCATCATCACCTCTGAAGCATAACAGCTGCTGTAGTATACGTGTTGCTCTGTGTTCGTGTGCACGTGAACTGTGCTATTTGTTTTTCTACCTTCATCTGAGAGATGACATTTACAGCAAACTGCCAAATGAGTCTGCAAATGAGCCCCAGTCTGCTCTCTTGCTGTCATACACACACACATAGACACACACACAACACAAAGCATCATTAACACCCGGCCTGTCTCTCCAGCTAATGGCATTCTTCTGCTTTCGTGTAAGCAATGTGGATTCAATGGGTGAAGGTATTTGTGTGTGTGTGTGAGGGAGAGTGCGCATACGTTCAAAAATCGTTACCTGGAGATAATTTACACCTTTGTCTAGTATTCTGTTTTCACACCTTTACTGTATGTATTTTGGCTGGATTTTAAAAAAGCAGGCTGTTCTCTGATTGCTGATTGATACCTCCCATTGTCTGCTTCCATATTCATGCACCTACTCTCTGCTGATGTATTCAGGCTTCTTGTCTGCTTGAAAGACCGTATCGAGAGGGTGAAGATTTAGAAGGAGTTGGTGAAAAGAAAGAGATAACGCAGGTGAATGGCATCATCTTCATTTCTCACTGTGCTGTCGGGAGACATTGGAGGCAGCAATACAAGCTCCTCTATCTGGGGGGACATTCAAGAAAGGTTACAGTCCAACTAGGGTTTTATATCCTCTGAAATGTGGAACGACACACTTCCTGACTTTGATACCAGCAGAGAGCACTCTAAGTTCTCTAAAGCTACGTTTACACAGCAGGGAAAAGTGGGACAAATAAGATCTTTTTCTTTTTCTTATCTACGTGGCAGCGTGAACAGCAAAAACAATGTTTTCTGTTTCAACTTTTTCAACTTTCATCTGTGGTGCTATATTCTGATACGTAACCAACAAGCTGTTTGCAAAGACCACTAAGGCAGGGCAAAGAAGGGGAACTTGGGGCTTGAGTTTTGGGTGGCTTCGGCTGCTGGGATTTGAAGCCAGCTGCTGGGATTTGAAGCCAGGCACCCCGTGCAAAGTGAAGAGTGTGGAGCTGGAGAGGTGGTGGGGTGCAAATTTTTTTTCGAGAAGGTGAGGGCAGAGGAGTGGTTTATATAGAGTGTGTAATGATGGATAGGATTAGTTTGGGCGTGGTCCTTCTCCCAAACTTAAGTTATTTCATAACTTCATCAATGGGACTCAAATCCAGAGTCAGACTACAGGTGACTTTTAGGTCAATCCAGCTCCATTCACCCTCATTTCATGCTGCTGAGACCTCATTAACATGTTGCGTGATATTTAATAACAAAAAAATAAGCAGGCACTCCATGTTCAAGGAGATTTAGAAATGGTCAAATATAGACATAGACATAGACGTGGCTACAGTGTTGAAGTTAAAGTTGAAGTTTAAAGAAACCAAGGACACCGACCAGCGAGCTCAACGCCAGCTGTCAGACATCACTTCGTGACTATTCCTGTAATACTGGTGAAGATGATGAAACTAAAACCTCTGGGATCAGACCTGCAATTATTGGCTAATTGGCAATGCTTTGTGAAATATTGTTCTTTTGCACATCTGAGCCAATTTTGGAGAGCAATATTTTCAGTCTAATGCATGATACAGTTCACATGTAAACGATGGTCTGCAAAGTCACAAAGCTTGAAGTGCATTCCAGAAGAAAACTTCCGGAGAAATTACTGTCTAAAACACCTTGTTGGAATTTCAGCTCATTGTCTGTAACATGGTGACATCATCTTGTTGCTTTCTCCAACACAATGCCTTACACAATGCACAACAACTACTGGAAAGGAAGTGTTTGTTGAACTCTGTAGCCAGTCAAGAACACACTGTGTTCTGCATGCTCTGGTAAGAACAGAACAGCAAAGAAGTGTGTGCCTGAAAATCACTTTTTTACTACTGTCCCCTTAACTGTTCCAAACGGAGGACTGTAGTTTTATACTGTATTTTTGCGACTCTTACTCACGGACTGGCAGTTCTTAAGTTGTTGGCTGTAGCTAAGCCCAGTGGTCATCTGTAGGACTCTCAGTTAACTCTCATTTAAAGATATTGCAGGTCACTTTTATTTAAAATGTGTGGAAATGAGGAGAGGGTTAATCACTAGATGTCAAACCATGTTCATGTGTGAAGATGGATTTATGATTACAAGGTGTTACAGCCACAGTCCACTGAAGTCTTCAGCTAACTGACTAGCCTTTTAATGCCTCAGTATTTTTAACACATATATTATACCAAGTTCTGCCCATCTACAGAAACTGCATGTTTGTTCATGGCACCACAAACAGCTTGGAAACCACCAGTCACTGTTATGATTTCTAAGGCAAGGTACAGATTATAAATAATCAGTGTGTAAAAAGAAACAACACAAAAGAGTTTGCCTACAGAAGAACATGCCAATTTGTAGTTGAATCAATCAATTTTTTAAAACCGGCTAATTTATTATCATTGCTAAACTAATACCATAATTTAGAATCATTTTCTTTACTTTAAAATCATCAGCTAATGTCCGGTAATTTTTACTTTAGCTTTGTGCGGTGCCGCCCCAGTCTAGCTGGGGTCTAAGAACTTGTACTAGATGACTTTTAGGGTCGGACTCTGGCTCAAACTACTACAGCAGAATGATGGCATTGTAAAAATAGCAACTGTGCTGGCCAAGAAAGCAAAAAAGGATCTTTCTGAAGAACAGTGTTGACCAATTAGAACAGAGTGGGTGAGCTGACCAATCAGAGCACATTTAGATAATCAGGACGCAAGGCTTACAGACACTGAGCATTTCAGACAATGGGGAAAAATATTTTGCTTTGTGAAAATGCTTGGACTCATTGAGTCATGTGAGTATGACATGTTAACTATGACGATCATCCTCCTCTGAAAACATTAAAGCATATCCATATGATATGCCGTCAGCCAATCTAGCAGTAGAATCAGAATCAGAATTGGTAATTAAAAAAAATCAAGATTGGTGCACACATAGTTGTGTCCAAACTATATTTTATAGCCTTTTTCAGGCACAGGCGTAAAATTGTAACAGTGCAACATACAACCATAAATATATATTCAACAATGTGATTCATACAGTTTTAGTAAGAATGTTGTCTCCACTATGATGCAATACCATCTATTGTATGGTTATCTTACATATGTTGCTACTGTGAAGCATGAGTGCATCAGATTTTGCATAGATTATGAACAAGGAAGAAATCTGATCCTAGATTGGCACTTCCAATCTAAGATGCTATTTGAATAGCATTGCTGGGCAGCAGCTCTCAAATCGGCAGAAAATGTCTTGCACACAAATGTTCAATAACTAACTGAGCATCTGGTCGAAGAGATAATTGTCGCTTTTAGGCCAGCTGTACATATTCTCCACCATAGTGCTGCCAGCCAATCATACTGAAACCTTCCTAAATTCTTTGTTAATATTAACTTGGCACTGTTCTATTGACAGTCCAAATGGAACCAGTAATATTTCTCACATGCAGTACATAATGATATTTAACACAAATACTAATAACAATAAATACTTCTCAGCCACTGGTCAACTTTAAAAAATCCTGTACATCAGCAGCAAAGGGCATACGGCCCTTGCATTCACCAAATGTTGGCCAAAACGTCACTTAAGTAATGCAGTTCAGACTTTTATAGGCTTCTTCTGAAGTTTACGTTTAAGAGTGCTATAGAATGGAAAACTTTTTTTACAGCTGAATCAGAGCTCAGTACATACAACTTATCCCACATTTATGAAAGAGGGTGGTAAAACTGGCCGATTCCAAAATCCTAAACTGTTACGTAACAATTTTCACAGTTATTTTTACAGTGCCCAAACGTAGCTGCACCTTCTCGAACAGAGCATTCACAAAACAAGCTGGCCCACTTTAACACCCATACATTTAACAAGGATCCTGGACAATTTGCTCTGTACGTTTTCCTCTGGACAGGTTCTTAAACCCTGGACAACCTTGTAAGCAGAATTTAGAAATTTAGAATTTAGACACTCAAATTAGCCACGTGTTTTTTGTACACAGCGGAATTTAACCTCCGCATTTAACCCATCCGTGCAGTGAAACACCCACATATACACACACTAGGGAACACGCACAAGGGGGCAGTGAGCACACGTGCCCGGAGCGGTGGGCAGCCCTATCCACGGCGCCCGGGGAGCAGTTGGGGTTAGGTGCCTTGCTCAAGGGCACCTCAGTCGTGGCCTAGGGGATCCCGGGGATCGAGCCAGCGACCTTCCGGTCACAAGACCGAATCCCTATCCTTCAGGCCACGAAGTCAGATCAAATTAAATAGGAAATTGTTGTGGGTAACAAAGTAACTAGTATAGGCAACATTAGCAACTAGCAAGCCTCAAGTAACTCACATGTTTATTCTGTGTGATTATCTCGGCGTATCACTGTAAACCAGCAAATCCTTATAAAGAGCTCACCCATAAAGGGAATTCTAGAGCCAATTCTAGAGTAAACATGGGCGATGTTCCCTTGGCAATATTTGTATTATTTTTACACTTAAGCAAAAGTCTCATTAGACTTTCCATCTGAGTCTCATTATTATCTTGAAGGAACTTTCAGTATATTAAGCATATAATTTTTCTTTTTCCTTTTCTATGGTAATATACCTTAGTGACAGTGATATCAGTGCAATTAACAAAGCCAGTCAGGGGTGCTCTATTATAAAATCCCCCTCTGCATCCTAATGACTTAGCCGGGTCACTGGTTTGAGTTCTGTGGCCCTCAGGTGTGCTGCAAGATGCTCCAATGCCTTCACGAGGGTCAGCCAAACCCAGCATGCAGCCAGCACTGCCAGCTATTACTGATTAGTTCATTCCACAATCATACCACCTCTCAGAAATGTACTGACTTAGCACTTTTCACTTCTGGTGATGATAAAGGAGGGGACATGCCGTGACCTAATATTTGTGTGGTGTCCCAAAAGCATTTGAGGCATCTGCTTTTGTAGTATAACGTGAGAGAACGGTAGGTAGTGTTGACAATGCTTCAGGTTTGCTGCTATTGCCTAACTGGGCCCCAGAGGGGGAATAACTCTTCCCACGAACTTGACTCGTGTCAGTCTTTTTGCGAGAAACGTCCCTGTTTAGTGCTATTCCGTAAGTGCGCTGTTTGCCAGCCTTGCGTTTCAGGCTGAATGATGTGGCTCTGGGGAGCAGGAGCAGGTTATCATACTGTTTAATATGCAGTGTCATACATCAAAAAGACAAATGCCGAGCAAACAGGGGCCCTGGCAGCCTCCAACACAGCAGCTCTGCCGAGAAGAGCCTGGGCTGTCATTGAAAGCTCTCTGCTGAATACTTCACACACCGCTAATCTTTTATATTTTTTCAAAGGCCGATTCTGCCCTACATGAGGCGCTCGGAGCCAGCGTGAGGCCCTTAGTGTGCGTGTTTGTGTGTGTGCACAAGCGTGTGTGTGTGTGAGGCCCACAGCATGTGTTGGCAAACACTGACTTAATGTCGGCCCATTGATCATTCGTGTTTGCGTTCTGCAAATGTATGTTTGTTCCCAAAAATGCACATAAATCTCCGGGTCCAGGGTCTGGAGTGGTGGGGACTGAATTTATTTCCATCAATGCTCCCGTTCAGTCGCACCGTTCCCAACCCCACCGCCCCACCTGGGCCTCTAGGACACACACATGCATGCCCAGCATGCGGGCTTGAACCAAAACAGAAAGAGGACCTTTCTTTATGGCTAGATAGCAAGAGCCAAGGCACAGCATCAATAAAGGCATGCAAACATGAGTTTCTGACAAAGTACCGCTACCACACAAGTGGTAATTATGGCTTAGTGCCATGAAGAGGATCTGAAGCCACAGCTGTATGGTTGAAGCTGCCTTTACAGAAAAGACAGCATGCAGCTGGACTGGTGGGCTAATTTTCCTCTGGTGCTGACTGTTCTACTGATTAACCTACCTTAATAGGCAGAGTAGTAAAACATTACATTAAACTGTGGCAGGGGCCATATCTGATTCTAAGCTACTCAAAGCAGTTTTGATTTGTGTAGTAATGGTATCAGATAAGCATCTTAAAGAGAGCATCTTAAAGAGAAGCTGCCAAGCACAGTAATGCAAAGTCTTCTGAGGCTGCAGCTGAATTAGCTAAGTCACAGAAGGATTAGCATTCTATTCATGAAACAGGTGTTTGTTCTGTGTTATGTTGCTTTCGCTTGTACTGGCCTTATTTGCTGAAGCAGTTATTGATTGATTGATTGTGCTCCATCCAAGGCCTCCTGAAAAGGTCCTTGGGACTAATTCCTTCACTCCCAGCCCCTAATATAATTATTTTGCTGTAAATAGTGAATCTCGCATTTTGCACAGGTGTCTCAAACTCAATCTCGAGAGAGCCGCGCCTGTGTATGTGCGTGCGGATGGAGGTCATATTTCAGAGGAAGTCGCTTCCTTGTCCTTGAAACGAAATGCCAACGCATTATTTTACCATTTACCACTTGGGAGTCAAACAGGCCCGACTCAAATCAAAACAAAAGGGCCTGGGAAGAATCCCGCATTCAAATGAATCTCCCCACTCTCCTTTTCTGCCAGCTGTCTGCAGTCCCTGAATGCATCTTGTTCCATTAAATCCATTAAAATGTATAACAGTACCTGACACACTGGTAACAAAGCTGAAATCTGCGCCCTTGGTGAGATTCCATCACTGATGGCTACTTAGCTTCAGCTTGCTAAAAACTATTAACATTAAGCTAAACAGCATCTCGAAAAGCACAAAGAACACATCCCTTTCCCCAGCCTCGCTAACGTGACATAATAAATTACTTCCTGATATCAGGGGGGTCTAAAATGCCTAAGAGCATCGTGTTTAAGAGAGTGAGGTAATTAGCTAGAACAACATCTTCCTGAGAGCACTTCTTCCTATTTTAAGTGGCATCAGGCAGGCAGTGAAACTAACCTCTAACGACAGGTCCAGTAATTGACAAGGCCTGTGTGTGTCAGTGGAGGAACTACTTTAAAGAGATTTCATTTTCTCAGAGAGAGACAGAGACAGAGACAGAGACAGAGAGAGAGAGTGACTCCCGGGCCCAGCACTTTTGTCCCCGTCAACTTCCCCCCGCCAACAGGCTCCATAAACGGCTTACAGGAAGGTGGTGGCTGAAGCTATATGTTATTAAACAGGTTTGCTCCTGTGTAAGAACACACAATGGTCTTTAGAGCCTCACAATCTGAGCATTTCAAAGAAATCTATCCATCTTTTTAGCACGGCGAGCCAGGGGCAAGAATCAATACGGCCGCCCCTCAATAGAGAAGCCAATTTCTCCTAAAGATTTTCCAGTCAGACTTAAAAGGCCTTTTGTTATTGCACCTGGAACAAAAGTAAACTTTCAACATTAGGAGATGCAGGGAAAAGTTCTCAGAGGTACACAACGATGGGAGACCATATTCACACACACACACACACACACACACACACACACACACACAAACCTACACACACACACACACTTGTGAGAGCGGAGAATAAATAGAGAACCTATATTGAATTGTATTCTTTAATGCCAAAATCTAATAGCACCATGATCACACTTTTTAAAAGGCCAAGAGCTCCCGAGTGATATCTATTACATTATCTATTTTACGCATTGTAGAAATCACAGCACTGTAGCTTCATTCACTGAGTTTGTGTGTGTGCGTGTGTGTGTGGAAGAAGAACATCTCACTCTCAGTCAATAGAGCAATAAACAAACCTAGGAGGGAAAAAAAACCCGATATGCACTGACCTGAATGAAGGTCAGAGCAGTCCAATTATAGAGAATTAATGTGCATGTTATCACTGTAATTAAAACACCAACACTATATATCACTATGCGCGTGAATACATCCAATACCGAGTGTGTCTCTGTTTCTCTCTTTTTTTCCCTCTCTCTCTCCCGTTTCTTATACCCTACACTTTCTTTCCCTCCAGCAGATATTTGCACCATTCCCTTCTCTTCCTCTCTCAGCCAATTCAGCAATTACCAGCATCCATCCCGATCCCACTCCTGCAGGAAATCACGGGTCATTCCTCCACTCACCGCCTCCTCCTCTTTAACGAAGGCCATGCCTCCCCAAAGGCGCCCGCCACCAGCCAATCTCTGGTAATTTAAAGCCCAACGCCTGCTGGATCTCTCTGCGGCCACCGTGGGTTAGCCGCCTGCGCAGGGGCCTTCAGGGACCCCCAGCTCTTTTCACTCGCCCCCTTATTTCACTTATCTATTGGCAGCTCCTGCCAAGCCGGTTTCTCTCTCTCTCTCTCTCTATCGCTCGCTCTCTCTCTCTCGTTTGTGCTGAAGCGCATGTATACGTGCTGATGTACGGCCTGTTTGGGGACTTTGAACTTGAAGCGAGGGAGAGGATTTAAACGATCAATCTCAATATCATTATCAATCACGCTGCGGTGCTCGGAGCCATCGATTGGCCCTGTGAAACAGAGAAGTCGGCCGAGAGATTTGGACGGATAATCTGGCCCACTGGCTGAGCCAGTCGTTTCTCTTTTCAGCTGATAAGTGCCAGAGCACACAGGCAAAGAAAGATAGAGAAAGCAAAAGAGGAAGAGAGAGAGTGAGGCAGATTAGGGGAAAGAAAGAGAGAGAGATAGACAGATACAGAGAGAGAGACTAGAAGGAAAGATGCACAAGTGGTGGCAGAGACAACAAGAATAGGAAACACCAAAAGAATAAGAAAGAGGCAAAGGGCAGAAGAGAAGGACAGACAAGGAGAGAGGGAGGAAAAGAACAAGACTAAAGAAAGAGGGTGTATTAGAAATAGAGTGCAGTAGAAAGAGAGACAAAGAAAGTGAGACAGTGAAAAAGGCAGATCTGTAAAGGGTAAGACAGAAATTGAGAGAAAGAGAGATAGTGAGGAGTAAGAAAAAGAATGAGAAAGAGGGAAAGAGCAGAAGAGAAATACAGAGAAGGAGAGAGGGAGGAAAAGAATGAGACCAAAGAAAAGAAAGACAGTAGAAAGAGAGACAAAGATAGTGAGACAGTGAAAAAAGGCGGATTTGTAAAGGGTAAGACAGAAACTGAGAGAAAGAGAGATAGTGAGCAGTAAGAAAAAGAATAAGAAAGAGGCAAAGAGCAGAAGAGAAGGACAGAGAAGGAGAGATGGAGGAAAAGAACCAGACTAAAGAAAAGTGGGTGTATTAGAAAGAGAGACAAAGAAAGTGAGACAGTGAAAAAGGTAGATCTGTAAAGGGTAAGACAGAAATTGAGAGAAAGAGAGATAGTGAGGAGTAAGAAAAAGAATGAGAAAGAGGCAAAGAGCAGAAGAGAAGGACAGAGAAGGAGAGATGGAGGAAAAGAACGAGACTCAAGAAAAGTGGGTGTATTAGAAAGAGAGACAAAGATAGTGAGACAGTGAAAAAAGGCAGATTTGTAAAGGGTAAGACAGAAATTGAGAGATAGAGAGATAGTGAGCAGTAAGAAAAAGAATAAGAAAGGGACGGAGAGCAGAAGAGAAGGACAGAGAAGGAGAGAGAGAGGAAAAGAATGAGACTAAAGAAAAGTGGGTGTATTAGAAAGAGAGACAAAGATAGTGAGACAGTGAAAAAAGGCAGATTTGTAAAGGGTAAGACAGAAATTGAGAGATAGAGAGATAGTGAGCAGTAAGAAAAAGAATAAGAAAGGGACGGAGAGCAGAAGAGAAGGACAGAGAAGGAGAGAGAGAGGAAAAGAATGAGACTAAAGAAAAGTGGGTGTATTAGAAAGAGAGACAAAGATAGTGAGACAGTGAAAAAAGGCAGATTTGTAAAGGGTAAGACAGAAACTGACTGAAAGAGAGATAAGTAAGAACGGAACAGTAAAAGAGTGAGAGGAAGAGAAACGAGAGAGAAAGCCAAAACATGCGTCCCAAGTCGTACCATGCAATTGTTTATTCACATCCTTTAAAAGTCGTCGGTATATAATGAGCCTGTGTAGCAATAAAATGGTACATCAGCATTCGGAATCTAATAGGTACCAATTGGAAAACGGAAGGAAAATTGATGGGGCTTAGTTAAGCATGATGAAGACTAGTTAAGCATGATGGATATCTAATGACGACTATTTGAGGTCTGATGGGGAGCTATTTGAGATCAATTCGGTGGGTCTGTTTGGCCATAATTTGATGCTCTTGGTCTCCCTGTCTCCGGTGCAGGGCCTGGAATGCTGATGCGGAGCGTTGTGTGTGACTGCCCTGTCTGTGCTCATGTGAATGCATGAGAGCTAGCCTGCACCCCGCCAACCGCCTCTAGTGGCTCTGCTTCAATTTGGACAATAAAAAACAAGCAGGAAGAGCAATCGAACACCTCCCCTTCTCAACCTTAACACACACACATAACATTCCTCTCAGCCTCTTGTCCCTCCTTTGTCACAGCAGCAACACACAGACAATGGATCCTTCCTCAACCCTTGCCTGGGGAGAACAATAGAACATTCTGGAATCCTCATCTCGGGATCGTGTGGCTCGCCATGACAGATGCAACATGATAACTATATTTATCTTGTTTTTTCCCCCGCTCTGGCAGGCCATGCATTTTTACGGCTGAAGTGATTCTTCCTTTCCATTCGTGAGGTTTTGCAGCCCCTCGTAGTGCATCTGGGTCTGCATTGATTGTCTTGAAGGGGATGGCTCGATATGGTCCCGCTTCACAAGCAACACGATTTTTGCTTTTCCTGTTCGATGTGGGATCCCGGACCACCTGGCATGGTTGCTGCAGATGAAAAACAGAACTCCCCCCGGTTCACTCCCGATATCAATCAACCAACCCCCCAAACACTGACACTAGGCTTCCAAAGTTAACAAAACGCTGCAAGTCCAAGGGTGCCTAGGCCTTCAGGACCACCACCTTAATCCCCCTCAAAACCCCCAAGAAACCAACTAAAACCCTCCCCAAATAGAAAACAAATACAAAGACAAGGAAAAACAGATTCAGCATCCCAACAGCAGTGATATTTCTTGCCGCTTCCTTTACTCTTTGTCTTTCACCCTGCCTGTGCTCTCCGAGTCTAATTTGTCAAACGCACATGTTAGAATGCCAGAAATTAGTCTGATGAGATTTCATCTCCGGGGGGGAAACTGATTATGTTTGATCATGAAGATAAACAAGAACATTAACATGCTTTGTTGTTTTTAAGATCTGGAACAAATGCTTGTTTTTTTCTCTTTTCTTTCCTCATGTGTCTCTCCATCACTTTCTCTCACAGTGAACAGGAGAAGGAATAATTCAAGGCTGAATATTTAGGTGCGACAGGAAAAAAGGGCATCCCACTTTGGAAAATTATAAAATTAGGAGGCAGAAAATGAAAAGGTGGTGCAATTCGTCACAAGCGAGTGAACTGGAAATCTTGTGATCTCTGCAATGCAGAGACTTTCCTAGCGCAAAGGCTGAAGACATCCAAGGGAATTGTGAGTTACCCAACGTGTCGACTGTTTTCACGGGTGATAAGCGTTCTGTATTGAGACACGCAGAACTACCAGCAAGATTGCAGAACTCATCTGAAAGCAAATTCCAGCCTTCTCATGAAGAGAACACATACTATATATAATGTATAGTTCTCAGGTTTTGAAAGGAGTGAGCAGATACAGATGCTGGGCTGGGCCTGTTGGGTCATTTGAGCATAAATATGTTGCTTCTAGCATAAATATATTGTTGCTGTCCAAAGAAAAAACATCCATCCCAATTTTTGTTGATTTTCATTTTTCATCTCCTGAACACGGCGGCTGCTCTTCATAACCTGTGACAGTTGCATGATAAATGAACCAGTATCAACGCTCCAAAATCCCTTGGAATGAAATATCTTTACATTAACACTGAAAGTAAAGAAGTTATTTTGGTCTCTGGTTTAAGTTTCTATTTTGGAGATGCTTGTTTTTCTTTGCACAGCAATGATATGCTTGTATTCATGTATTCAAATGTTTTAAGTGATTGTATTTATTGTACAGTATAAGTTAATTATTTATTGTTAAGTATAATGTGTAGGCAATTGTTATTAACAGCTTTTAAAATATTTGTTTTATTTATGTGGCAATGATACTGGAGTGTGAAAATGAGTTGCTTTCACCCAATAATTGTGCAAATACCCACAATTCAGCACACTGGATAAAACCACTGCGAGTATAGAGAACAGCTAGAATTGGACTTGTAATTATTTTTATCTCACCTACAATATCAGTCAGTGGCCAGCACCGCATTCACAAATCCAATCAAATGGTACAGAACATTGTATCCCAGTGCATGAATAAACACAGCAGGGGTCCAATCCCATCACACATCATCTTTTGACACTCGATTCAATTTTAAAGATCTTTTGTCCGTAATCACCAGTACTTAAGTGATGTTTCTGTCAATGAGTATGCTTTGGCAACCTTTAGTAAACACAGAGACCTCGAGGCCTTCAACAAGCTTTAATTTTATAGGTCAGACCCTAATTGAGGATGAATGATCACAATGCTTATTAAAACTAGAGATTGAAATGCATTGTAACCATGTGTGACCGTTTAACCAAATGGGTGGGGTACAGGACCCTCTTACTAACCTAACTGACGCTGAATGTGTCAAATAACAAGGTGTCCCTAAAATTCATTATGACGTTATGCTGTTCAATGGGGTAAAATACATGGTCAAATACAAATTCAGGGACAGGTCATTGTTAGGCTGGCTTCGTCCACAATTGGTGAGATCCTGTCCTTGGTATTCTATATTATATATCTATATAGGAAGTCTGTTTTAGGATGGCGCTGTAGCAAATTGATACACCCAGTGGGTCCTAGTAATTGTAACTATGCAGGGAATACCTCAGAAAAAACACTGTACATTTGGAAACTGGTCCAATTTCCCAAGAGTCTGAATTAAAAGACTAAATTGCAACGCTTTTTTAAACTAAAGACAAAACAAGATATAAGGTCTCACTTAATGTGTAAAAAACTGCATTATCAAACTAAAAAATCGTCTTTCCAAGAGAAGAACCATTAATCCTAGCATTGGGACTCCCTGAACACTAGGGTGTATTTTATACACTGGTGACACCCCTGTTAATAACAGATTGAATTAAGTAAAAAAACAATAACTTCACAGACATAAACAGATTCTGCATAAAATACTACTGTGAATTGTGTCTTTCAAGAAATGAAAGACATTATAATCATCTTCTGTAATTCCATGACTGCCAACTAAATTCACAGCACTACAACAACCAGTAAAACATAGAGAAAGGTCTAAAAACAAACTGATCTCGGTCATAGAAAGACAGAGCAGAAAATACTAAGGTAAGCAGTAGGGCCCCATAGTTTTCCACACAAGCCTTGAGAGGAAGCTACAGGTCAGTGGGCCGTCCAGTGCTTCCCCGAGGGGCGCCCAGGTGTGGATATTGAGATTCTAATCCCCTAAGGGGTTTCCAGAGGCATGTTTCAGGGGTTTGGGGTTTTACTTCTTTCCACAGTTCAAACCCACTAAACTGTTAATGCCACAAGCCAAGCAGAGTGGGAAGTGGCCCAGACTGAGCCTAATCCTGCTTCAGCCTGTGGTTGGGATGTGGAGCAGAGCAAGATCTGCCGAACACATGCGCACACACATACACACACTCTTACACAAAGGCATGAGCACACGAGAAGCCTGGGATGGCTTAACCTGACTACTGGGTTCACCAAAGCTTGTGCTGGACAATGGTGATGATAAGTCTAATCAGATTACAGAAACTACTTTTATAAACTACTCTTTGCTTCAATAGCAATGACATTGTGATAGTAAAGATAGCAAGCACTTTTTGAAGTGAGGGTGTGTCAATGCAGTTTGGCATAACAACTCGAGACATATGGTGACGGTCAGTAGAAGGCTAGTTGCACGAACATACCTGTTGACAAAAGCTCTGACTGGGACAGATGGCTCCAAATACTTGTCTGCAGTCCTGCCTTTAGGTGCACATCCCCTACAGAGAACACACTTCTGCCCAATTACAGGGGTGTTTAAACTTTTGCACATGACTGTATGGCCATCCATAGTCTCCACCTCACAAACAAGCACCCACAGCAGGTAGAATTAGCCTGGTTATAGCTAAGAAGTATATTTTGCTGACTCCTTTATAAAGGAGCTGGCTGGTTCTTTCCTAGGAAAAAGCAATTCATATATGAATCCCGCTGATATTATATTGCCTATACACTCCACTCAACACAGCACACTAAAGCTACATTTTTAGGGCCATATGTGCAAGTTAGATAATCAAGTGGAGTTAGTTTGAGTTGTTTTGTAATCCAGAAGCAGTAAGGACTGCTATGCAGTTGCTGGCTTATAAAATGGGTCTTTTAGCTAACAAGCCCAAATATCATTGTGTTTCATTTTTGCATGCAGACTGTAATATTGGAATATGAGTTGGCACACCAGTACGGAAATCATCTAAAACAAAATACACTATTTAGACAAATCTAATATCTTCAGACCTGGAGCAGCAGTTCTGGGTTATCAGCACACATAGCCACATTTACAGTAGCTTCAACAAATATATAACGGCACAAGAATTTCCATTTTAGTTTAAGCCAGGAACTTCAGATGATGAAGATTCATTCAGATGTTGTGCAGAGAGCGTTTTAAATCCCAGCCAGCACGCTTTTGTCTGACTCATAAACACCAGAGCTTTTGCACGTGGCTTTAACCCACTGAGCTGTGAAGAAATAATAAACCTTCTTTTTGGATCCCCTGCCAAGCAGCATCACTTTAATACAATCTGAGAACTACAGCTTTCTTTATTCGTTCCAAGCATCGTGTTTGTTAGTGGATTGTTAGCATGCCATTCTCAATACAGTGCACGCCCCCCAAGAAAGTCAGACACTTTTTCCCTGGTAGCTGCCACTGCAGAGAGACCTGTGCACAGTCTTTAATTGATGACAGAATGAAACGAGACAAATAACATTTCACACCTGACTTGATTCAAATTTAAAGAGTTGGGTGGCAGGAATTAATTGTGCCCAAAACAAAATGAGGTCTACCCGCCAGTCCTAAAGCCTTATTAATGTTTTGAATTATTAAATCCAATTATTGTATGAAGGCTCTTGACCTATTTTTTTCTGTTGACTGTTCTATCATAACCGCATATCACGAAGCTAATACTCTGCTTTACCGGCTCACAAGGTTGTGTGGGTTTGTGATATCAGACCTCCTCCCTGTTCTTCTGTCTTTGTGCTCATTTCTACCCTGTTCTTCCCTCTCTCGCCTGGTTCTGTTTTCCTACTGAAACCTCCTCGATAAATGGTCTTTACCTACAAACCAGGTCCCATGACATCTTCTCATTTAACTGAAATAACCCTCCAGTCAAATACCACTGATTAGCTTTAAAATACCCCAAGAAGTGTTCAACATAGCCTACATTTAATCTCAACAAGAAAGTTTTTCATTTAAAGTGAAACAGATGACAACAACCCTGTAACTTGGAGCACTGTTTGAGTTCATTCTTATTTAGAATTTCCCTATTTATCCAGAAGCCTCCACACAGACTTCCAGTTCAAATTAGCACCTACTTAGGAAGACAAATTCTGCTATGAAGTTCAACAAAATGTCAAATTTTATTCAAAAGTGACTGAATATTTAGACAGCACAGCCATCCGGTTGGGTTAATAGGAGGCAAATCTATCTATGAAAGAAAATATTTAATGATTAGCTGTGAGTGAGGTAGATTGGAGTACTCTGGAGTGATTAACTATGCACAGATCCAGATGCTGATAAGGAAAAGCGGGATCATTCTCTGTTGGCCATCTGCAGTGTTTGACCTTCGGTGATCCGAGTGCACATCAAGTGCTGCATGTATTTAATGATACACACATTAACAATAGGATGCAATGCTAACTGTACAGCATTTATGCTAAAGTATAATTACACAAACAACACACATCATGTAACCTCACTAATTCACAGGGTTTGTCATTTTTCCCTAAAACCAACCTCTGCATCTGTTTTCAACTGAAAAATACCTAAAAAATCTCTCCATACTGCACAGTCTGTGTTTTAAAATCTTCAATATTAACAGTTTTGCAAAGTACCTGTCAAGAGCACTCCAGTGTCATATTATTCCACTATCCGACTAACTCGCTGCCAGTCTGTTTACAGCATTACAGCAGCCATCTGTCAATGCCACACACACATACACATGCACACACACACACACACACATGCATGTGCAGCAAGCCTGAGCTCTTGATTAATAATTAGGGCTGTGTGGTGATGCATTAATACCTGTATTATTTATCGGCCGCCTGGCTTAACGAAGGCCCAGCTGTGTAGCAGGCGGCGGAACTGAGATTCCCAGACAGGTGACGGAGTGACTGACTACGGTTCTGGATTCCGACATGGAACGTGCCATGTGGGCCTCTGGAGCAGAGCGGGGACAGGTGAGAGGGCTGTGAACAGATGTTACAGCATTCGAGCCGATAAACCCCACAGATTTGAGCGAAGGATCAAACAGGCAAGGAGGAGAATGTTTACCAATCTTGAGTAGGACTTAGGGGGCAGGATGGTAAGAAAACGTCCCATCACAACATGGAAACTAACCAGAATTATAATGATTTTTTATTTTAAACCAGAACTAACCAGAATTATCATGATTTTTTATTTTAAACCAGAACTAACCAGAATTATCATGATTTTTTATTTTAAACCAGAACTAACCAGAATTATCATGATTTTTTATTTTAAACCAGAACTAACCAGATTTATCATGATTTTTTATTTTAAACCAGAACTAACCAGAATGATCATGATTTTTTATTTTAAACCAGAACTAACCAGAATTATCATGATTTTTTATTTTAAACCAGAACTAACCAGATTTATCATGATTTTTTATTTTAAACCAGAACTAACCAGAATCATCATGATTTTTTATTTTAAACCAAAACTAACCAGAATTATCATGATTTTTTATTTTAAACCAAAACTAACCAGAAGTATCATGATTTTATATTTTAAACCAAAACTAACCAGAATTATCATGATTTTTTATTTTAAACCAGAACTAACCAGAATTATCATGATTTTTTATTTTAAACCAGAACTAACCAGAATTATCATGATTTTTTATTTTAAACCAAAACTAACCAGAATTATCATGATTTTATATTTTAAACCAAAACTAACCAGAATTATCATGATTTTTTATTTTAAACCAGAACTAACCAGAATTATCATGATTTTTTATTTTAAACCAAAACTAACCAGAATTATCATGATTTTTTATTTTAAACCAAAACTAACCAGAATTATCATGATTTTTTATTTTAAACCAAAACTAACCAGAATTATCATGATTTTTTATTTTAAACCAGAACTAACCAGAATTATCATGATTTTTTATTTTAAACCAAAACTAACCAGAATTATCATGATTTTTTATTTTAAACCAAAACTAACCAGAAGTATCATGATTTTATATTTTAAACCAAAACTAACCAGAATTATCATGATTTTTTATTTTAAACCAGAACTAACCAGAATTATCATGATTTTTTATTTTAAACCAGAACTAACCAGATTTATCATGATTTTTTATTTTAAACCAGAACTAACCAGAATCATCATGATTTTTTATTTTAAACCAGAACTAACCAGAATTATCATGATTTTTTATTTTAAACCAGAACTAACCAGAATTATCATGATTTTTTATTTTAAACCAGAACTAACCAGAATTATCATGATCTTTTATTTTAAACCATAATTAACTAGAATTATCATGATTTTTATTTTAAACCAAAACTAACCAGAATTATCAAGATTTTTTATTTTGTCATAACACTGTTTAAATACGCTGAACAATTTTAAACATCATTTCAGTATGATTATACTGACAACTACCATTAACATTGTAAATAAAAATGAAATTAACATCAGTATTACATTGACTGTAGCTATGTAAACAGACATTTGGTGCATACTTTGCACTGAGACTGTGGTAGAAAGCTGTTTATTTCTACTCTGATATCTCAGGAGGGAAATGCTAAGCGTACTAGTTTTCCGCAATAACCAACTTCTCTTTCATTGTCTGGTAGGTTTCAGCCAATCTGAACGAACTGCTAACAAAACATAAAGAATTAAGCAGTACGCTTTATATTAACTTTGGTAGTTGAAGAACATTCAAACAGGTGGCTTCATATCTCAAAGAAATGGTGATCCCTGGCCCAATGTGGCATCTTTAATAATTAATAACTGTTGAAAATGGTGACAATTGAAAAGCTAATAACACTCCTTTTTAAAAAATGAACAGATGCCTAAAATAGCTAAGCAAAAAAGAATGCCAGTTTTGTCTCCCCAGTTTCCTCATTCTGAAAACTACTATATTTAACACAGATTTTATTCAAGTGGCATTCTAGGGAGTGAAAGAACAAGCCAAATGAGCATGTGCTGAACGGGCATTGCAGCTATGATAAGAGCTAAAAAAAAAAGTTGCTTTGGCACTGCCATTCACAATTCCTTCTCTGTTCCCTTGGGAGTACCTCCAAACATCTTATCATTTAATTGGCTGGAGAATTGGACGGCAAGTCCATCTCCACAACAACGTCACCGGCTGACGTCAGGGCATTCAGCTGTGTTTACCTGCCACTGTGGTAACGGGATTGAGGAATAGCATGGACGAGGTGGGTGAAGGGGTCAAACAAGAGACAGGGAAAGAGAGAGAGAGAGAGAGAGAGAGATACAAACCCCTAAGCTCAACCCTGCAAGCATTCAACTCAAGTTCAATGCCACAACACCCTCTATTCTTGCTGCTCTATTCATCGCCACGCGCCAGCCAGGCGACCACACACACATACATAAACCCACTCTTTCTGACCAGTCCTCTCATGAATGGATCTCAGGAAAACAAAATCCGAACAGAAAGCAGCGAAAGAATGAGAAAATGAAGGAGAGCAATGGAGAAAAAGAGAAATGTAGTTGTATTCTATCAGCAAGCACAACTCCTCAAGTTGGCTAGCACAAAGGCAGGCCGCAAAGCACAATCCAGACGTCCTGTGACAAGATGAACCCAGAAAAATGCCTGCCTGGACGAATGCTCCCACACCAGTATATATCTCAGCTTCTGGAAAGTAGAAAGGTAGTATGAATAAATTAAGCACCACCCTTACAAGAAGACCTCTATACGTGTAAAATACGTTTAATGTTTCTATTCTATTGCCTTTGTTGACACTCCTTATGAATCTGACTGTTTCTTGCTGTGTTGGTGAGCATTTTGTGCTGTTTTATTCCAGAAAGAATTGCAAAGAAAGTATCCTTACTATTGCTATTGCTTCAGTTTTTTATATCATTTAAAAGCTAGATTCTCAGTCCAGTTCAGCTCATGTAGACTTTGACAGCCAGCTGATGAACAGAATTATTAGAGACACGCTGATTTTTCCTTTCCTATACGATAGCTGATTCTTGAGCATTGGCCAATACAAAGTACCACTAACCTAAAATACCTAAAATATATATAATTACACTTTTGAAAAAATGTTTTGCTGATAATTCTGTAAAAGATAGATATCTTTGAAATTCTAAGGTGCTTTAGACTAACATTTTTTTGTAATTAATTTGTAATTTTAATGTTTGAAAAAGTTAAAAACAAAACTAAACAATTTAGATAAATCTGTGGTGTTTATAGGGGTGTAAGAAAATATTAAAATATTAAATATCAGTATATTATGTTTCGTGATACTGTCGATTGTCAAAAACCCTGTATCAATACACAGATTCCTTCCTGGCTGACAATGAATCATTGTGTGCTGTGTTTCAACCTCTGACTACTAGATGGCAGTGTTGTAATCCATTTTCAGCTCCACTCCAACATTAACAAGCAGCACAAGGGCGCAATGCTAGTGTAAACTTTGGCAAACCTGTTCATATAGTGGTGTGTTATAATAACAGGATTTTAAAAAACTCGCAATATATCACTTTGCTTGCAATATTGCAGTATATCGCAATATATTGAATTGTAACCGCTGTATCACGTATACTAACTGTATTGCCAGGTTCTTGCCAATACACAGCCCTAGGTGTTTACATGTAACATGGAAGCATGCCACCAAATCTGTGGCTCAGAAAATGTTCACATTTTAATTTCCCAAATCATTTGTCTTATACATGAGGTGGTGTTTACATCTCTGATCGTCAGACACTACTTGAGTTCAATAAATTTCATAGTTGCTTTATTTCTTGGTTGATATGAAAGGCTGCAATAACACACATGACCGAGAGACGCGCTCAGCAGGTGGGGCAAGTGGACACACAGTTCCCACTAGCGGACTGCTACGCAAAGGGCTAAACCACAGCTAAAGGTTATCGTTACCTGAAGAGACTGGCGGTTCCTTCCATATTGTCTCAAACTGGGCTGACATAAACTCAGACTACACAGCAACAGATGGACAAGCCTTACTCAGTCGCTCAGGTAAGAAACTCCCATCTTTCTTTGTATGATGCAGTGATCTGTGGTATTTGCATATCAGTGAAACCAATAACATAGGACGAATTCCTAATGGTATGTCAACCTTTAGTGCTGCCTTTCCACTAGTGTTGCACGCTTTACTGATACTAGTAATACCTCACCTTTGAAAGCTGTATGATACCATGTTTTCTTAGTACCCGTAATGTCAGTGGGAATGTCTGTGTTTTAAAAAAGAGCTGTATTCCTGCAGGCACACTCGCAATGTCATGTGACTAAAAAGTCATGGCTGCTAGTTTATGTGCTGACTAGGGCTGACCACAAATGTTGTAAATGTAGCTATGTAAATTAATTGTTAAGACACATTTAATTGCTAGTCACATAACAGATCTAAAATGGACTGTAGGTCCAGCTAAAATTCACCCATAATTTAATAACAACTGTGTGGTAATGATGGCAGAGAGAACCACAGCCAAACAGCCATAGAAAAAAAGTCAACTTAACAATCAGTAGCATAACTTTATGATGAAGTTGTTTGGAAACTTTGTAAGCTGCAATTCGCTAAACATTCCAGAATGAGCAACGTGATTTCTCCAAAAATTCACATTCCCCCTGAAAAATCATGATCGCGTATGCACACATTCATACAGTACGAAAGCAAGGACATAAACAAGGACATAGGGGACATCAATCATTTGAATTGATAAAAAGTATATTATGGCCAGTCGTTAAATTCTTGTGTGCACAAACTGCTTTTTGATGTTGGTCGTGTCTCCATCACTAATATCAATACTGTGTTCAAGAGCAGATATGTTATCAGTGCTAATTGTTTGGTTTGTTTTATACTGCCACTTTTCAAGACCCTAAAAGCCACAAGCTATATTTACTGACTAACATGTGGAGACACCTAGCTTATCAAAATGTAAATAAAAGTCTGTTAAAAAAAAGTCAAATCATAACTTGAACATCACCAAATTATTAAGAAACATCTAATTAGCAAATACCTAATTAGCAAATAGCTAATAGCTGGTTTATTTAAGAATTACATTTTTTAAAAGAAGGCAAAGTTTCACTAGCGAAGGCAAAGATGGGCAAAGTATCTTTCATAGACATTTTAGGGAAATACACACACACACACACAAGGCCTTCAAGGCTGTAGACTAAAGCCGATTTCTGATCTTTGGGTCTGTAGTGTAACAATATCAAATTTTTCATGATATGAACATGAGTGTGTTCCATCACTGGCAGTGGGGCGCTCCTGCTTGGCAGGGAGCTTTGGGTCTCAACACAGAAACCCTAGGGTTAACCAGACACACAGCCCTGGCGATATAATCACACACAGACTGCTAATGCTGCCTGGCGTGAGGCCTCGGCCACAGGAGCTGAGGGTTTAGGAACAGCGACAGAAAGAGGTTTGGAAGGAGTCTGGGGAAGAAGCTCAATTCTGGGGAAAACATCAAAACTCTTTAATGGATCTTTGTGGTCAACAAAGATCACTCAGTACCAGAGCTGATCAATCTGTCTGCAATGGAAGGCTCAGATCAGGATGGATACAGGCACCGTCACATATTTACACTTAGACACACACACACACATGCAGTTAAACTTGTATTTATACAATGTCAGGATGCCTGTCCATATATATGACCCGTATGTATTTTATATGTATGTGTATGTATTTTATATAAATCTAACCTTTATGATAACCTCACCAACCAAAAGAAAGTTATTCAGTATTTTGTAGTTTTTTTAATATGGAAACATCTAACTGATCTTCGAGTTGGTCGGGAGCATTCTAATGGTCCTGTAGGTCACACTAGTTTTTGTAGGTTAACCTTGTTTCAGGACATTTCTGTCCTGAAAATGAACAAAAACAAGCACACAAATACACAACTCGCTGATCTGGCCGATCTCACTGGGAGATGCAGTAAGAGAGATGCCACGGATCTGATTCCCGCTGTCCTCTTTTCCTCCCTCCTTCTCTCTACCTCCTTTCCTCGATCTGTCTCTTATCCTTGCATTCACCACTTCAAGGTCAGCAAAAAAAACCTCCAGGAACTTTTCGCTGTGTTGACGATGCCTCCCTGACACAAGTCAAGCAATGTGAAATGGAGAAAAGGAAAAAAAAAATATTCGCTTGAGGAGAAACTTTCTCCAGCTATCACGTAAATAAACACTAATTGGTAGCTAATTTTCTTAGCTGTTGCCTGGCTGATTTGCTGCCTTGAGGCAGGGATGAATTATTCATTGGTGAGGCACACACGGCTTTATGTTCGAGGCCTACAAGGCGCAGCATTCATTACGCGATCATGCCGGCGGATTCTGGGCACCGGCGAAGGGTATTAGAATAATATGCATATTGGGTATTCTCTCCCTGTCCTGGGGCATTGGCACGCGCCAATAGGGCTTCCTCTGGCACGGACGGAGAGAGAGAGCAGCAACAGCTTCGTCCTCATCACTGACAAAACAAGGCTTGTTTTTACAGAGTAGGGGAAGAGAGAGAGAGATCAGAGGCAACAGCTACCAATGTAAGCATGCACAGGTGTTTTCACAGCGATGTAGGATATTTGTGTGTGTGCAATAGAAATCAGATACAGCACTTAAGGCATAAAGTGTGTAAAAGCTAAGACAGCCTATCTGTTTCTGGCCAGGGTAAGAGGAGAAGGGACAAAAAACATGGTACAGACACAGAAGAGAGTTTAAGCCAAGACTTAGGGCCACATTACTTACAGCAGCATGACAACAAATGACAGAATCTTAATAGGCAGCACTGCAGAACCAAAGATTTTACTACAGCCTACAACATAAACATGAACCGTGCCAAGTACTAGTCCGTGCTCAAGTCTCTCAATTTCAATGTTTTTTAATGCACTTGATTACATTTGTTAATCAACTGTATGCTTTTCATCTGCCCTTACAAAAAAAGAAGTTTATTCAAGTGTACCATTAGTTTACTTCTTTTAAACTAAAAGGAAGTGAGTATGCTTTCAGTTTACCTTTTAGAACAGTCTAAGTATATTTGGCCTTTATTTGTACTTAATCTTTTGATTGAGATAGTAGAAGTAAGTATTTTTGCTCTGCACAAAAACACATCCAGTTGAATATTGATTTAAAATTTGATTTATAAAGATTTATAGAGATTTCGTGATACTGATTTATAGTTTCTTAATCTGAGTGTGTCTTATTTATTTTATTTGTGTCCACTGGTGATTAAGTAAACATGGTTAAAATTCTATTTTAAGTAGAAAAAAACCCTTGAACATAGTCATATACTTTAAAGTACAACAATAATATAAGCAGTAAATTATAAGTATCATATTAAGTTCACTTAAAGAAAACTTACAAGCTAGTAAACTAACAGTGAACTCTTAAGTTTACTTTTAGTGTAGTTACAGTACAAAAGATTTAAACTAGTTGTATACTTGGTTTACTACTCTTACAATTGAAGTGTACCTAAAAGTATAATTTTAAAAACTAGAAAGTGAGCCAATTTAGTCCCAAGAAGTATTAAAATAGTACATATACAAGTGTATTAATAGTACAATGACATTAGTATAGTAACTGCATAAAGTATACTTAATAAAATGAACTTTAAGTATACTTATTTTCTGTAAGGGTGGTCTCAACTGCAGTGGAGCTACTAACAGGTTATAAACTCTCCTTAATTATACTAATAAGCCTTATTAGCCACAGAGAGTGTCTCCATATTCCTGCCCACTGCGGACTGGGATGCCATTTTTTTAGGGTCATCGTGCAAAGGCAAGTTTTCTTTGGTCATGTTCACCCAGATTGGTTTTACACTTAATAACATGAACATATATAAGAGTTTTCAGGCCAAAGATAAAAATCTATTTTGTATCTTTTGAAGTGAAGTTACGGCACAGGCAATAAGACGGATTGGTTGTTATCATTCCACCCTTGGCTCTCTCGCTCCAGCTGAACTTGGTATTGCCTGGGGCATACACATTCCCCATGGCTACACATAGATCCCACATCAGATTCACTACGGTGCTATCGTACTACATAAAAGACATTTCTAGAGAAAATTATTGACTTACTGACACACACAGCCCCCTAATGAACATAAACAGGTACGCACACACACACACACACATCTCAACAACCTGTCAAATTTGGTATCAAAAGACAAAGTGAAGGTGACAATACTGGCCTTTTCTTGTGTTCACACAAATGTGTGTTTGCATAATGTGTATGTTAGTGCCTGTGTGTGTGTGTGTGTGTGTGTGTGTGTGTAAATGTCAGTGGGGTGTGACTGCTGCTATAGTGAACAGGCAATGTAGGTGAGAAATTTGTAGCACCCATGTGCTCCCTGTCTCCTCCCATCAGCCTTATCGACAAAAGTGATATGCCTCAGGGGGTAGCACAGAGGAAAAATCTCTCAGGGCCTCTCTGGTCAACGATGTCATACACAACATCAAAGGACTTTTTGGATTCCCAGCGCGTAAACAAACCAGGGAGCCAGATGTCTGTAGAATCAATCTATACTTATTCTGCATGCAGTCCTACGGACAAAATAATCCAAACATCCCTGGACAGAAATGTGGATATATAGACTTCGACACAAGAGAGTTTGGTCAGGCACCAATAGAAGGAATAAAGCACAGGTGTGACAGAAGTGAGCATAAAGCGAAGGGCAGGTGTAAAATGACCAGGGTGTCAAGAGTACAGCTTTACAGCGAGCACATACAATACACACAATCCTGAATGTAACATATAATAAAGCTTTTCAATCCCTCACTTCTCCTTTAGAACATACTGCAGACTGTATGTTCTCGCAAGTTTAATCAACCATTTTTATCCTCTCACAGAGAAACATGGCCAGTATATCCCTCATTCTTTACCTCCTAAGACAGGTCTTTTCACTTCAACCTGCGTACAAGCAATTGGGGAAATGAGGTGTGTCCTTGTCTATAAGGAGTTTCTATGCTGGCGTAGTAAAAATAATTTGAGGCAAACGTGAATGACAATAGTCAACGTCGTCATAAAACAATAAATCTCAGGAATTCTGCATGTTAAAGACTCACTTTTATTTTTCCTGGAACAGTAGCGTTGTGCCATTTTAATTTAATGCTTCGGCGCGATTGTATCCCTTTCAGAAGTTTTGTAATCCAGGCTTGAACAGCACCGTTTTCTTGGAGACTATGTAAAATAAATCCTTAAAGACACATTCAGCACTCAGTGTCTTCTGTGTTTATCCATTTCTCTATGTTGAAAACAGTTTTTGTTGTTATTGATGCTGTTAACCATCCATCATTGCCGTGGGTTGAGTCTGTTCACCAATCAGAAGCAGTGTTCTCGATTTGTCGATCAATCAAAGATTGTGTTTCTGATTTGTCAATGAAACAATGGCATCCTTCCGAGCAAAGTACTAAATCTCTAGCATGCAACATTCCAGAGATATTTATTCTTTTACGCATAATGTTTTTTGATGATACATACGATAACATCAGCATGGAAGGGTTAATATTCTTCCAGAGCATATAACTACTTTAAATGTATATATGTTTTTTCCTAAGCGCGTCCTAAGCATAAACATAGCTATGCTAAAAACCAAAATCTAATAATATTAATAATAATATTAGTTATTTAGTGCAAAGTCATGGACAATTACAGGTTCAAGGCATCTACAGTAGGATGTAATAAGCTTTTTGCAACACTGTGATAGAATTTTGGCTCTTTCCCTTAGCAAACTGTTTTTAATTACCCTAGGTTTTGAAGGTCCATCAAATGCACCATTTTTCATTCACTCATTTCAAACCCAAAATCAGGACAGTCCAGCCTACAGCAGGGAGCTGAGCTTATTGCAAAAGCTGTATTCAGTACAGACCCTCCGTAAAGACGCGAGTTCGTTTGGATGATGTGGGGTATGTATCTCCGCCTGGGTGTGTATCGCACCCTCCTCCCTGGGGTGAGAAGGAGCGGGCAGCACGTAGCTGATTAGAGCCCATTAATCATCCTTTTGGGCTGCGCGCGTGTTGATTTTCACACCAGGCCGAAATGAGCCGAACGCCTCAGTCAGCCTGACCATTGCAGCATGTGTGTGTGCTGACATCTCAGAGATGATTAGGGGTGTCAAGTGTGTCAGGCTGTGAGTCTATGTGTGTGTGCTGGCAGACATTAAAAGCTGTTACGTCAAAATGATCAGTGGCTTGGAATGCAAGCTTGTTAAAGAGGCTCTCACTATCAATGTCCTCAACCCAGATGTCTTTCTCCCTTTTGTGATCTCCTGTTCTCTTTCTTGCTAAATTTATTCCTCGCTTTTTAAACTTATTTTGTAAATTCCCTCTCTTCTCTTCTTTCCCCTCCTTTCTGGCCCCTCATTCCACAAGCATGCTACCTTTTCTCATACAAATAACGGGTCAAACCATTATTTGGGCCAATGGTATAGAAGAAACTGGGGCTGTCCTGAATAGCATTTTGGGCTCCTGTGCTTCAACAGTACTTAATAATAAATATTTGAAACTTCAACCCTGGGGGGATTCAGAAAATCTATGTCTGACTAGGAGTGGGCAGGTATAGGAGTATACAGTTCTAAAAATCAACACCAGTATGATGTTCTCGCATTTTTCCATACCACGGATACTATGATAACCCCAAACACAGTGAATTACAAACAGCGCCAAGACAAGCTAAATATGAGTATAAACAGCTAAAATAACAAAACTGCACTGTTGAGTGCTGTTTGCAGTCGTTTCTGTGTTTATGGTGCCACAATCATGGCGCCTCTGACTCTACATGCATGTGTATGAGAATTTTATCATCTTTCACAGAGATGAAAGCAGGCTTGCGTGCCCTTTATGGAGATACTCTTGACGTAAAATATAACTAGTGCACACATATTGGGTGTTTTGTTGGGTGGACAACACGTGCATGAAGCATCATGAGCAGTTCAGTTTTGCCAGTCATGCTATGTGTTGTTTTGTTTCTCTCTTCCTTCCCCCGTCATTCAGGGATACCACATTTTCTTAGCAAACGCAGCTAGAAAGCAGTGCAGGTAGAAATGATACTGTGATACGGAACGTCTTTGTTTGGACTTGGCTTTCTAAATACACTATTTTAGTTAATAGGTTGTGTTTTTGTTGCAGTTTCATACAGCTCACATGCACTACTCACTTTTAAAACAGCAAACAGACATTTTTTTCACTTTGATCCATAAAAAATGTCTTAAAAGAATCCTGTAGCTTTACCCTGGACAGAATTCTGACTATAATTGAGTATTTATTTGAGACCTGATGGTCTAGAAAACTGCTAAACACAGATTAGAAGAAGAGCGAATCAGCTCAAAAAAAACATCAAACGTGCAGGGAGTAAACTTAATTTGCTGAACGTAAGACGGCAACAGTGAGATCTTTGTTAGATATCTTTGTTAGTTGCAGAATGGAATTGAGGGATGAAATTAAGAGAACCACTAAAAACTGCTTTACACGGCAGAGGCTAGAGTGTGTGGTAGTATTTACATAATGAAGAATACACTGTAGTTGCTCCTATATTATTATTATTAATAATAATAATAATAATAATAATAATGTTAACAGCGGCAACAACAATAGTACTAGTAATAACAGTAGAGATGGAAGGATCAATCGGCCATGTATCGGTATCAGCTGATTTTTAATCCAAATATGTGATCGCGATCGGCTGATATTTCTATAGTTTAGACGATCCCAAGAGCCGATCAATGACGTTAAACAAATGAGCCTAATTTCTGTATTTACAGCTAGCGGTTTATCCAGGAAGAGGAGACCTCCGGCCAGCTCCCTGCAATTCCTATCTGAACCACTAGGAAATACACACCCTTTCATTTTCCACAGACTGACTAAAGCAGCAGCCTCGCGAGAACAGTTTACACTGTTCACCCGCATGTGCGGATATAAAACGTTGTCTGTCTGTGTATGTGATGCAGACTCATCCAGGGCAGTTTGTAGCATCTGTAAAATTAGTGAAATCAATGTGTCTCGTTGGGGAACCAAGACAAAGACATTTAACTCTACTAATCTGATACGGCACTTAAGAGTACACCACGCACCTGAATACAGTGAGTATCAGCAAACAGCAGAGCTAGCACGCGCAGCTAGCACAAAACCAATAACCCAGAACACCATGCAGACCAGATCTGACTGGTACGAACAGTACAGCAGCATCAACAGCCAGAGAGCTAAAGGAACTACAGCCAGAGTGATTGAGTTTATAGTGCTAGATAAGCAGCTCTTCTCGGTTGTAGAAGACGTGGGTTTCTGCCGCTTAATATTCCACCTGGATCCTAGCAGGGAATACTTTTAAGCTCTTCCAGCAGTTTACTCACACATAGACCAACTTCTAATTTTGTTAAAAATATTATGCTTTTTCATATGAGCTTGTTAAAAATGGTAATAAACCAGTTTAGACCATGTTTCATGACTTGCTTGCGCTAATAATTGCATGTAGCCCTGCCGTGGCATATAGCCCCACCCTCTATCGGTATCGGCTATCGGCCAATCGCACTAAAAGGTGATCACCGATCGAAATCAGCCTCAAAAATACTGATCGGCCCATCTCTAAATAACAGTACATTTTGTTCCAGCTCTGTTGTTATTGCTGTTGGTATTATATTTTGTTTCACTTTTTTATGTGTCTGAATATCAGAAAAAAACCCTACACCCGACACCTAAGCTGAAAGTGCCTCTGTGGCTTCATCTTTCAGTTAAAATTCATATATCTAGTGTAGCTGCTTTACCTGCAGAGCACTGTGGCTCTTGTAGCACAGCTTCAGTCTGTCACTTCACTCCTTTATCAAGCCCGCTAACGTGTCTTAGCAGGGAACTAGGGGTTACAAACTGCAGTGCATGCCCAGGTTAGCCATTGCTTTACAGAGGTGGTCTAGCTCAAGGTATGATGAGCATACATCACATCCTTATTGAAACTAGTTTAGTTTTTGAGCTGTTTATGTTCATTCATAAATGACATTAATGTTGAAAAGCCTAAATACTGGTGGAGTGGTGTTTTTTTTTTAAGAGCAGAGAGTTATGTTGGCACTAAGGAGGTTGTGTTTGTTTTTGCTGTGTTTGGCACAGTTTTCAGTAAAAAAATAGTCAGTAACCTCGAAATGTAACAATATTTGCAACTGCCAATTATTAATGGTTTACCAAATTTTTTTTATAAAATTCCAAAATTAAACATGGAATGAATATTCAAATAGTCAAATATTTGGGTACAGCCCTAGAAGAAACTTTAAATTTTGGAGAACCAAAACATGATTAAAAGGTTTTTAATTTTTCCTAGAACTTCATATTTAAGCCATGAACAACATAGGGACCTTTATTTTCAAGAGTGTTTTCCCAACTCCCTCACACACCTTCTCCCCAGTTTGGATCTTTGAGGGATCTATCAAATAAATGTTTACCAATACAGGCTGGGTTAGTGCCTCTCTCACCCTGTAACACTCAGTCTCTCGCAGTGCTTTCTAATTGCCACTAATAGACTTACAACTCTCCATCCCCTCGACATACACACTGTTTGCTGTTTCAGGATAAAGCGTATTTTTTCTCTTAGAGGCATAAAATAGTCTACTGGGGAGCTCCAAAACAAGCATAACTACAGACAAACGTTCTTGATAAAGCCTTTCTGATCAAAATACTGTTATATTTTATTTAGCGACTGTTACATATCATAGAAACAGTGTATTTGCGTTGTGGACCCTGCTACTGAACGTCTTTGTGAGCAACTAAGTATAGGAGTCACAAAAAGTAAATTAGAAACATGTGACAGACTTATTAATGGAGCCCGGATCAAATTCCTCGTGGAATCCTGGATTGACAGAACTGGAGCGACTCATTCGAAACATTAATTAAGCTTAAAATATCAACGTTTTGCACGTATCCAGCTATAAACCACATTAAAGTGGGATGCCAGCCATAGAGTCATTATGTGATATGTACTTCCACACCTTGGGAATATTCACAGCGTGTTTTATTCCATAAATCAAATTGAATGTTTTCGGCCCAGATAAGGCTTATGCTGGTAAGAAGTCACTCTGAAGACTACAAATGCTTTAAATTGAGATTTCAGCTGGAATGCTTCTTCAAGCTGGACCACACCAAACATTTATCACCCTGATGCGGGAGGACTTTCGAGATATGCATTTCCAAGCTGAAACCCTCACTAACTATCAACTTATGATTTATTTCTTCACATTTCTGCATTATAGTTTCTACACTCGCTGATTTTCATATCCTGTATGAACTAATGCTGAAGCTAAGTGTTCACTCAGTCTTCTAAGTACAACAAACCAGCACTGACATGGACTCATTGAAGAGGTTAATCCACCACGCAATGCCTTTGTGACTGCTCAGTAGTGTGTGAATGTGGTTTTTAGATAAGGTGACTGTGCATGTGTGTGTGTGACTATGTGAAAGAGAGAGGGAGAGGGAGAGAGAGTATGTGTGTATTTTATCTCCAATAGAGACTGCTCCTTTATGAGACTTGGACTGTGGACTTGCACCTCCAAAAAGCTCCTTAGGATGATTGGACAGAACTTTATAAAACAGCTTTACTTGATTCTGGATAATTCCACAAGAATACCAAGATGATACAGCGTGACCCCAATACTGACCCTCTTTGTACTGAGGGAAATTGCTTCTCATAACTAATACTGCAGCGCCCACAAGTTCACAATGAAAGAGCTCTTTGATTGTTGCACCCTGGTCAACACTGGTTCTTTCTAAAGGCAATGCACTCCATTGGAAACACTCATTGTCAGAGCACCAAAGACATTAAGAGCATAATTAAAGCAAAAATACAAGTCAAGACAAACATTGCCTTTTTATACGAAGTAAGTGAGTTATTGATAAGATTCCCAAATACAATTGGGTTTTGACATCATTTTAACCTTTACAGAGTGTTTAGTCTTAGTACGTTATTAAGAAACTAGGTCTTTTAGTTCTAAAGCACGTTAAAAATAAATGTGTAATAGCCTATAGTTTAAATACAGTAGCTTTGTGTTCTTCTTTCTTATGTACATTTTTGTCTTGCATAATACATTTAAGTTTACTTTTCAGCAGAAATATTACCTGAAGTTATTTTACATGGCAGAAAGATGTATGTGATTACTGTACGTATTCTGTACTTTGGGGTGACCCTGCTCTTCCCCAAGTGATCTAGTTCAGGCTATTATTACAAAGAGGAGCAGGTGGGGGAGCTTCTGGGGAAAAGAGGTCAGGAGAAGGTGGCAGAGCCTTTAATAGGGTAGCTGGGCGTTGACCACAGACAAGAATGAGCTTAGGAGTTCTGCAGTCAAGCCAGCATATTAAAAACTGGACACAAAACAACCATTAAAAGCTTCATAGGCCACTGTTTAGGCCAAAATTATACTAGAAATGCAGCCATCTGCTATGAAAAAGCTCATTTTTGACAAAGTGTATCATTTTTCTCCTAATTAATGAACCAGTTTTGGCATGATGCAGATGACATTAAAACTGCCATTCATTATTGTGGTTGGGAAATGAAGGTCTTTGCCTAAAGTACTGGCTACTTTTCAGTGTAAGTAACATGTTTACACAAGGAAACACAACAAATCTGAATAATAATATGGGTGTTATAGGGGTAAATGGGCATGTAACAAAACAGCTATGGTAAGCTAGCTAGCTATAGCTTACTGCTGTTGGGAGCAGTATTAGTTAGTGTGTGAGAAAATATCTAAATATCGAATATCACGATGTACACAGTATCGATTATTAAATAATAGTTCATATGAAAAGATTCCTGGCAGACCATGAATCATTGTGTGTTGTATTTAAACCTCTGACCACTAGATGGGAGTGTTGGAATCCATTTTCAGCTCTACTCCAACATTAACAAGCAGCACAAGTGCACAATGCTATTGTAAGCTTCGGCATTGTAACCTGTGTACCTGTGTATATAGTGGTGTGTTTCTATAGTAGGGTTAAAATCACAATTTATCACTTTGCTTGCAGTTTTGCAGTATACTATATTATTTTGAATCTTGACCACTGTATCACGATACGTATCATATCCCCAGATTCTTGCCTATACACAGCCCTATATATTAGCAGAGTAACATGAACACAGACGAAGATGAAAAATGATGAAAAAATCCATTAAAACAGTTATGTTAAACAAAGCTTGTTGTTCCTTCATATTACATTTAATTAGAAAACATAGTGCAGATTATTCTCCCTCCCAGGTCTTGTACACAGTGTATAATATAAGTATAAAGCACATAGCCCCTGAAATGAGACACAGGACTAATCACACCCACAATGGTGCACCTGCTTGCAGTAAACAGGAAGCTCTGCCTGTTTTGCTATAAAACAGCATGCACTGCCATGAAACCGGAAGAAAAGGTGTCACCTTATGGCAAGGTTTATATTTTATTAACAACGCAGCCATGACATGGAGCCATGTCAAAATAAAGTGCAGAGCTGTAAGTTCTAGGAGCTGCCACTTAGGAACGGCCAGTCTGCTAAGGGTGGGAGGCAGTGTTGGTCTCCGCTGTCCGTTAAGCACCTAATGATTCAGACTGTCTGCAGCTGAATGCTTGGCTCTGCTCTCGAGTACTATTCAGTAAAACACATGCAGTAAAGGCGATAAACAAAACATGATGAAATTCCGAGTGAAATTAATACTGCTGTGACATGAACTGATGGGTTTGTGGGAGTCATGAGGCTGTCATTGGGCCTGTGTATCACTTTCCAGAAAAAAAGCCACACTGAATTATGCTTATATTTAGCTCAAATGACACAGTATTTACTTTAATGAAAACATAGCATCCATTGCAGCTTATAAGATCTACAATCTACAAAAATATTATGCTTACTCTGTCATGTTCTCCTGCACATTTATTTAAATGTTCTTCTCTCAAAATAAATCACCATTTCTCAGCGTTTCAGAATTCCTCCAGACTCAAGAACCACGCTTACTTAAAACAACAACATCCAGGTCCTCTACATCAGCTGCAGCTAACGTTAGCAGCAAGCCTGCATAAGTAGTTGCACCCTCCACAGACATCTAACTTTACATGGGGTATCATCAGCTTCTACAGGTCACCATCTACAGGTAATAAATTGTTGGAAAAGCTGTTGTTGGAGAATTGGGGCTTTTTACTGTGCTTGTAAAAGCACAGTAACATATGATTATGTTATTTACAGTAACATTATTTAAGATTTTGACCACAAAAATCCATATGACCACATTATCACAAACAATGGCAAACAATAACCAAGGCAGATCTGGCATAATGTCAATAAAACTTTTATATGACTTGAGTAATTTAAGTTACCTGTGACATATAGAGAGGGGCTTTCTTTTGTGTGGTGTTTAAAATCTAAATAAATAATAAAACGTTTAGACTTTTTGAATGACATTTTTTGTAATTACAGAAGGAGTTAAGTCCTGAAAAATGTCCCATTGGATACCACACAGGTCTTGCTTCCAATTTGAATCATACCCAATCCTACATGGCACAGAGTTAATAAGTGAAAAAATATATATTCATATTCCATGAGAGGTGGCCAATTCTCTGGAGAGAACCAAGACTGACCTCCCTGCACTAGGACAAGTTTCTTCATGCACTTTTCACTTCAACAGAGAAAAACACATATATTAAAACTACACTTTAACCTGAATTTTGTCACTGGATGCTGGCTGTGGTAAAGTCATGCGCCCCTGTTTTCTTTAGAGATGTAATTAATGCTCATGCATAATCTACCCATTAAGTTGACTCTCTGGTAACCTGATTGCAAAAGCGATGGATGGACAAGACACTAACAAGCTGGGTGTATCTTGGGTACAATTCATAGATTTGTGTATAAGGAGCACAAAAGAAAAAAAACTACATCCATCTCAGTTCGGGTACTAAGATCCACCTCTCCTCTAACCGGGTGACTTTTTCAACTGCACTCTCTCTCTGTGTCTCTCCCGAAACTCTGCCTACATTCTCTTATCTTTTTTCTACAAACTTTCTTTCTCCCAGTTGCTCTCTTCCACTATAAATCTTCCCATCTCCCTAACTCTGCTTTCCTTTTGAGTATAGCTAAAAGGAGTTACCTGACCCAAAGACCACTCAAGCCCAGAGGCTAGAGACATAGAGACGGAGACCATGAGGTGAACTCCTCTGCAGGTTAGCTCTCTTAGCTTCCACCAGCTCTAAACCTCTGAACCCCTCACTCCCTCCTAGTAGCTCAGGGGTTGAGAGGTCAGGAAGAGCCCCAAGCGGGTCATGGCATGCTGGGGAGAAAAGAAGCCCAGTTGCATTGTGGGTCATGTAAAAATGTGATAGCCTGAGTGATTTCCCATCCGTGCTTGGCTCTCACTGGAGATGTTGGGCTAAGCAGCTGAAGGCCAGGCGAAGAGACGATGTGAAGACAAGGGAGATTTTTAAAAGCAAAAGAGTGAAAGGAAAGCAAGAGGGAGGAGACTTTAAACAGATGGGCAGAGGGAAATGGCTTTAGAGGTTTGTATAAGTGACACAAAAGGATATCTTTCCTCTGTGCAGTCCCATTGGGTGCGATTCATTGGTTGTGTGTATGTGTGTGTTTGAATGTGCAGGGAGAGGGTGTGTGTGTGAGAGAGAGAGATAGAGAGAAAGAGAGAAACCATGAAAAGGAGAGTAGAAATAGGCCAGAGCACAAGATAAAGCGCTTTATCTTCATGAGAAATAAACGTCCCATCCCTGCCTTCCTTTTGAGCAGTCTGAGCCCCAAAAACAGCATTATGTATGGTATGGGCCCTCCGTAAATAGGCCGATATTCACAGCCATATGCAGCGGAGATTAGCTTTTTCTGCCTCCCTCAGCAAAAACGCCTTCCTGCTTCTTCATGGACTTACACTCAGATAGATCAGACACATAATTCTATAAAACCCGCAAAAAGCCACCAGGACTTCACCACACACATATACTACACAAAAAAAGAACCTCCAGGCAACAAAAGCACATTACTATGCTCTTCCCTATCATTCAATATTTATATAATCACACTAACCAGGCCAGGCCATTTGCTGAAAATAATAATAGAAGCGGAGGAGGCAATCAATGGTGCCACTAAGAGTGGTTTGTTCTGGAGAACTGGCTGGACATGGGGCTCCAGGGAAGCTACCACAGCAGGGAGTGGGTGGGACAGGGCACTGGGATTTTGCTGGGTTCTGAAGGTTTGCTTGTTCTCAAGGTGCCGGCTGGATGAGTGGGACAGATGACAGAGAGCTTAATGGAGAAAGAGAGGGGGTTCTGTCACTGGAGGAGGCTGTTAAATAGGTCTGTGAGAGAGAACGAAGTAGAAAGACATTCAGTAGGTTATATTATATTAATCATAATAGCAATCACTTTGACCTGCTTTCTGGTGTTGCAGTCAAGACCAAAACCAGGATGCATTAAGTTTGAGTCAACACCAAGACTGTAAGTAGTTGAGTTCAAGTCAAGACCGAGACCTGGAGCACTCAAGACTAAGACAAGACAGAGGCCACATAATTTTGTTTTTTAACAGAATAAATACAAATTAAAAATGTAATTTGTTTGAATTTAAATGTACAATTAATAATCACTAATTTTACACTATATACATACAAAAAAAACTATTCGAACATTTTTGATAGTATTTTATAGCAGATTTAGTAAAATGCAGCATTTTATAATATACCTCAAGACATGATTAATTATTATTATTTGATAGTTTTTGACAAACTTTGCATCACAACTGAACACAGGGGAGAGGGCCCTGGGCTTCACGTGCCTAAGAACTGAAATTGATTAACTACAGCTCTGAGCTGTCTGCTCAATGACTTTGATTTAACTAGCCAGGACTTAGATGCTTGGCCAAAACCCAACTCATTTGGCAAAATCAAACACTTTATTGCTTGTCTTACATTATTAACCACAGCTCGAGCTGCAGGAGCGGTATGAGCATCTGTAAAGGACAGTACAGCTCTGACCTGCACTGAGAAGATCTTGCTCTGGAGTTAAATTCTCATGAATTAACAAGGTTCAGTTAAGGTTCAGATCTAAATACAGGTGGAGTGCTCACACGCTAAAACACACCAAACTAAAGAGTTTGACAGCTCCACACCAACCAAGGAGGATCACATTGACCACAGTTTAGTGGTAGCAGTTAGACATATTTAAACTCACCTTCAGTAAATTTTGTAAATAAATATTAGCATTAGTTTGCAGGACCCACGCTAAGTCTATTACACAATCAGATGAGAAAGATTTATTATTGACACCTTGGCAAAAAGATATGGTGGTCCGGACCTCGGTGACCTTACTGGTTGCTACGGCAGTGGATAGAATAAAGAAAGTTGTTTTTATTATTATGTGTTTTAAACAGAGATTTAAACCTTGTGTTTGAGTTTTGGCTTCCAGCTCCGGCTTCTTCTGTCTGTACACTAACCACACATATCAGTGACGTAATGCGAGGAGCAGCATGAAGAGGGGAGTATAGTATACAGAAAAAAAAAGACTGTTGTGTTTTTTTGTTCTGGTTTTGTAAATATTTTATAATAAATCAGCTTCCCGTAACCTCAGAAGGAGACATCCCACTTCGCTAGTCACAACAACAATTTATGAATCCATCTTACTCTGAGACCAAGTCAAGACCGTTTTAAACGAGGTTTTTAAACGTTTTAACTATTTTATGGTATCGAGATTGTTCTTGAGGTGCACAAGACTACTGCTTTCCTTTCAGTAATGCAGTCATTAAAGCAGATGTGCACTGAAGGAAATTACACTGCATTGAATCAAAATAATAAAAAAAGCTATAGACATGTACATGCATATATAAACTAATTGCTACTACTCTAGAAAATTCATTATGGCAAACCCCAAATAGAGAAAAAAGGGATAGATATGGATAGATGGTAGTAGGCCAGTCTGGAGGTACATTTCTTTGCATGTGCATCTGCAGTTCACTCTGTTAAATATTTGTCACAGGTACAAAGCAAGAAAAAGATAGTGAAGTCTGAATAATTTATTGTGTCGGCCGCTGCCTGAGTTTCAGCCTGAAAGTTGGTAGGGGGGGCATAGAAGAGATAGACGGAAGAGAGAGACAAAGAGAAAGAAAGAGAAGGCAAAGTAAAGATAGGAAGAAAGACAAAAGTGTAACGGAGATGGACACAGAAAGAACCCATTCACCCTGTTTACCAAGCAGAAGAGCTAGGTGAGTTCACCTGTACGTCTGATTGAAAGGCTTCCTTCTCTCAATCCAGAGGATAATCCAAAATGTACTTTATGCCACTGACAGAAACATGTCTTCAGCTGAACCCCTGAAGGAGACAGCCCCTATAAATCAGGAACTGTTGTTAATTAGTATTAGTAGATTTAGTGTGCTAGATTAGAGAAAACAACAATAGAAGCCCAGCTCGACTACTCCAGGACAGTGATAGAAAAAAGACTGACATTTTCATATCAAAGCTTTTTTCTGATCCACCACTGCTGCCTTGCAGAAGAAGTCTGTTCACCCAGCAGTCATCTTTGTAATACCTAGGCGATTATTTCCAGCCATACCAGACCAGACTACACTTTCTTTTAGTGACGGCCAAATTACTGTTTCAAAAACATATTTTGAAATTACAGATAAAATCTGACAAAATCCTTGTAAATTCACAAAAAGCAGCAAATAGATGAAGCTGGTGCTTCACATTTTGCAAACCTGCATGAAAAAATTATGTATGGGATTGACAGGTTTTATTTTGTAAGAAGGTGCTCTAGACTTGAAAATATGTAGTTTTATTTATTTAACATGTAATTAGAGCTCAGGAGGATCATGCAATTCAACATAACTATAATAATTTTTTTATCTACTTACACTATCGCTCAATGTTTGGGATCACAGTGAAATTTTCTTGTTTTCAATGAAGTAGCCTTCCTTCCTAAACACAACCAGAAAGTTGTTTCTTTCTGGCCATTTTGAGTCTGTCAGCAAGCCATCAACTGCTGATGCTTCAGATACTAAACTAACCTAGAATGTTGTTCCCTTTTATACTCACTTATTAGTAGAATGTTTTTCAGCTGTGCATCACAATTGAGCAAGAGTGTCCTAACAAGGACTGAGAATTACTGATAATAGAACTATATGAAAAATAAGCCTCTATACAAAAATAGGCTTTAATACAAACATTTTTATTCTTTAAAAATCATCTTATACACTTAAATTAATTATGAAATGGACAATATTGTTTGTGAATTGCATGAAAATTGCATGAATTGCATGAAATGAAATTCTAAAGTGATCCTAAACTTTTGAGCAGTAGTGTATGTCAAGTCATATTTGAAAATATTATTACACACCTAACATGCTTCCAATTCTACACAAACAAAACCCATTTGGATGCTTAACCAATGGTGGCCATATCCTTTTTATTCCTCTAATTAAAAGATCATTAATTGTATCGTTGTAGCCATAAGCTGAAAGTTTCCTCTAATTTCTAATTCATGTTTCCAACAGCCCTAATGTGCTGTTCACTGCATCATATGGACTATGTGCACTACTGGACTTAATTACTCTCCTCAGTTCTGTGGAGCTTTCCCCCAACTCAGTGTTGCCGCAAGCTGTTATTACTGTTCCTATTACTGTGTCAGATTTGCGGCCGTCTTGTTTATCACCATGCGAATCACACCCAAAACACGAGCTTTGAGTACGGTTCTGATGCGGGCGGCACAGCATCCTAAGCTCTGGGCCTCAGACTTGTGATTCCTCAGCCCTGTAATTTCTGAAGCGGCAGGCACACTGTGATTACAGACTCGAAGGAGGCTTCAAACGTCGCATCGTCTTTTTTTCCCTTGCCACTTATTGTTTTAGGCTGTGTGCTTCAGTTTGTCTTTGACACCGGTCCAGGCAGCTGTGGATGTTTTAAACTCGTAATAGGGCAGTGGGGATCTGTGGTATGGTTCTTTAAGTGACAGCTTTAAGCATAATCCATATACAGGTCTGCATGTATGTTAAGAGTGAGAGAGTGAGAATGAGAGATTCATGTTGGAGCACACCGTGAATGAGTGTGGAATAGAACAGAATAGAATTAAATAGAACAGTATAGAACTAGAGAGTGTAGTCCAAAATGGAAAAGGCACATAGTTAAGAAATGATGGAGAAGAAGACAGTGGGAAGATGCTAGAATGGAAGGAGTAGGAGAAAATAGGTACCAGCAAGCTATAGCCTGAGGCACAGTGTATAACACTACAGCGGCTGTCAACATTTACACCTCCACTGATTGGATAACGTGACAAGGGCTTGTCATATTATTATTGCATTGTTACTATATACCAATCAGTCATAACATTAAAACCAGCTTCTTGTTTCCACACTTATTAACCATTTCATCAGCTCCAATGGCCATATATGAGTACTTTGTAGTTCTACAATTTCAGACTGTATCTGTTTCTCTGCATACTATTTACCCACTTTCACCCCGTTTTTCAATAGTCAGGACTCCAACAGGACCATTTTCAGTACTGCAGTTACACTGGTGGTGGCATGATAGTGTGTGTTGTACTGGTGCAAGTGGATCAGACACAGCAGTGCTGTTGGAGTTTTTAAACACTGTGTCCACTCACTGTCTTGTATTAGACATTTCTACTTTGTTGGTCCACCTAGATGTAAAGCCATAGTCTGTGTTAGTTATCCTCTAGTCCTTTATCAGTGGTCACAGGACGCTGGTTACAGGACCCTGTTCACAGGACACTGGTCACAGGACACTGGTCACAGGACGCTGCTTACAAGATGCTGGCGGTTTTTAAAACCTCCAGCAGCACTGCTGTACATAATGCCGAAGATAAAGATGGATGTTCATGCATTTATTAGAACTAATACAGTTACATTTGTAAAACGTCAGTCTAGTTAGATGCTATTGTTATCATCACCTCCCCAATTTATTTGAATGCTTTCACTATGTTCTATCTCTTGACGGTCATAAGCCTTTGCTGATTTGATTTGATTTCATTCGATTTAAGGAAGAAACAGAGAAAGAGGAACATGGGAACTGAGAGAGAGAGAGAGAGAGAGATAAAGAGAAAGGCAGCCTGATTGAGATGCATCAGTGCACAGGGTTCTGTATGTGCTGTGCTTAAAAGATTCCAGGCAGGTTTGGCTGATAAAGAGGTCATTCAATCTGCCTTCGTCAATGTTTGTGAAGAAAACAGCATCATGACTCCACACACACACACACAGACGACGACTCTTCGACTAATTCTCATCTCAACAGAAAACTAACGTAACTATTACTCCTTCACTCTTATCACACCCTCTCACACAAACAAGACACCCCACTGAACAACACTCCAATTAACAACACTCTGTCTCAATCCACACACACACATACATACTCCCACACTTTTATCATTCCACGGCTCAGCCTCATAAAGCATGAAGGCTGACGACGAAAACAGAGGGGGGCATTCGACAGAGAGATGAAGAGAGAACGAGAGCGGTACAAAATTAAATTTCCTAAGTTGTTTTGTATTTTTTACTTTAATGGTCTTAAACTCTGTAACCTTCACTTTGCTGTTACAAGTGCACTACAGAGTATGTGTCATGTCAGTAATGCACCCTGAACTGAATGGGAGGAGAAAGAGCGATGGGAAGCGGGGGCGTGGGGGGGTTTGGGAGGCTGGGGGGGAGGGGGGGTTGAGCCAGCAAAACGAGTGAGGCGACGAGAGAGAAAGACAAGAATATGAGAGGGCGCAAATATGAGAGAATGAGCGCATAAGAGAGTGAGAGAGAGCAAGTGAGAAAGATGGAGAGCGTACCAGCACTGGATCTCAAGAGCATTGTGCTTGTTTACTGTATCAGACAGACTATCAGAGTAATTCCTCCCTCCGGATGCTCCTTGGCCAGGCGACTGCTAGCAGACGTGCCACCATTTGATGGCTATTACGTGGTGAGAGCAGAAAGAGATCTTTCTCTTTACTGTAAAAAAAAAAAAGAAAGGCAGATGTTCTCTTCTTCTCGTCTGGATGCCTGCAACATCTCAAACAAATGCTTTACAACCATAACAAGGTAGCTACAACTATCCAACAAGGCCAGGGACATTATAACCGCTCTGCTCATATTAATGATGAAGATGTGGTGTAACAGTGGTGAAAAAATCAGTGGCTGTAGCCGTCACAGTGGCAGGGGGACGTTATATTGATCCAACAGTAACTGCTTCAGTGTGGTCCGAGTGAACTTCATCTAAAACACACCACCAATGACCTCATTCCCACTCTCTCATTATTGACAGGAAGACTCATCAATACACGCACGCACACCAGACAAACAAGTGCATGTTGGCCAGGGGGGAGAGGAAAGGCTACCGCTAATGTGACCTACTCGCGCAGGCTCTAATGCATTAATGACCAGGAGACAAGCGCTAATGTGACTAACGCAGATGCACTCTGACACTAATGGAAGATTTGGCCTGTGGTTATATTCATAAAACGAACAAGGCAAGGAGGAGGGGGCAGGACGGGCCTGTCCTCACCTGCAGTCCAAACTGACTACAGCAGGCTGACTGGGAGTGAAATACTACCTGACAAGGTGAAGTAAAGATCATTCTAACTAAACTACCATGTTTCAGTAGGGAAGGAGGGTAAGACAGATAGAGAGAGAGAAAGACAAGTGAGGATGAGCATGCAATAGAAAAAAATTAATAGGGATAATAGTTAGAGAAAACAGCGTGAAGAGAGAGATAGAGAATAAAATGTATGAAGACAGTGAAAGAGCAGACCAACTGAAAGAGTGAAGAGAACTGAAAAGAAACAGAGAGTCATAGAGCAAGAGTTAGTGAGAGAGAAAGGAAAATAAAGAGGGTTAGGGCAGAGGGAAGGAAAATGAGAACAGAAAAAATAGAGAGCAACAGCGAGATAATGAGACAAGCCAGGTTTCCATCCAAACATTTGGCAAATCTTGTGCGCATTTAGGAAATTTTGGCATATTAAATTGTGTTCTATCCACACTTACGCAAAGAAACTGAAAAACTTTAGGACTGCATCAAAACGAGTAAGATGGAGAGCTTCAACTTGGTTAATTATCTTTACCAACATTTTGTTATCTTTTAATGACTGTGCAGCCTAGATACACCAGGCAGGACGAGAATGAGGGCTGAAATCTCCAGTCCACTACAACAACGTCCACCTTCATAGAGCTGAGGTTGGCTTCTTTTTTGAATTTCTCAATACAACTTAAATTCTAAGCATATTACATTCCAGTGCTGTTTTAGGTGAAAATGAGGAATTTAAATAAAAAAAACAACTTCAGTGTTGTGAAAATGGATGTTTTTGGGGTGGCACAGAGATTCACTCCTTTCCGTAACCTTCGTTCTTCTGAGGCCAATCTTTTGTCCATTCCCATCATCTATCCCCGGACCTGTTGTGATAGAGCCTTCTCCATAGCTGTGCCCTCCCTATGGAATGCTCAGATCTGTCAAAATTTAAATCTCTCCTTAAAACCCACCTTTTCAGATCTGCTTTTAATCTGTAATGTCATACCTTGTTTATATTTGTACGTTTCTATTTTTTTCTTTTTTCCTTCTGCTCCCATCCCCACTTTTAAATTTTTTACACTTGTTTATTATAGATTTTATATGACTGTATCTATATATCTATTTATATGACTATTTTTTAAATGAATTTGGATTCTAGTCAGCTGTAATTGTTTTTAGTTACTGGCCACCCCTGACAACTGATCACCAGTTATACAAGCTGACCACTTACACAGAGTATAGGGTCGTGGGCGAAGCATTTGATGTAAGCATAACAGCAGTTCACCATTGTGAATATGCTGTGCACCAAGCAATATGATCAAGTGGAACTGAATCATATGATTTTATAGCTTAAAATGTCATTGACACTTTTTTTCATCACCCTTTTTTAAATTTCAGCCATACTCTAACTTTTCCACCTCGTCACACTGTAAAACGCTTTTTGTGATGTTTGGGTTTTATCAAATTTCAGCGTTTTCCATTTCTGTTTTTTTTCTTTGTGCATATTTTCAAAATTCACTGGGGTAGAAAACCTGCTACACTCGTTAATGATGAATAGAGACAAAGAGAAAGCTTATTAGGGATGAGAGAAAGAGAGAAAAAGCGAAAGATGAGGAAAAAAAGAGTGACAGTAAGAGGGAAAGAAGTGCAAGTGAGACACAGAGAAAGAGAGAGAGAGCGAGTGACAGATAGAGAAAGGAAGTGAACGCGGGGAGTTCGAGGATAGGAGGGAATGTGAAGAGTTTGTTGGCAGAGAACAGCGATCTCTCCTAGTTGGCGAGACGTGAACGCTTGCTTGCCCAATGAAGGTCACTCTTCAAACAGCAACACTCCTCCACGCTTCTCCTCCAACAATCTCTCGTGCTTTTACACGCAACTACGACATGCTGAAACTCACAAAGCGCTGGAGATGCTTGCACCAATCCTGTCAGCACACACCTGGGCGTACGCTGTATCAATTATCTGGCAACCCCCACCATACCCACTCTCATTAACAAGCCTGAATGAAAAACCCATAATGGCTAAAGAAAAAACGAAAAAAATAACAAACCTGGGTGAAATATTTCAAAACAGTGCTTTCGCACCTTCCTACCAAAAAGAGTGTGCAAATGCTTCCTCCAGCTATGAGATCATAAGCAGATGACCCAAAAGAGTGAGTTCAAGCCAGACACGCAGGGTCAAGGGTCACTTTGAGAGACGGGCTTCTTTGTTTTTTGCCATAAATAACGCTAGGACCTCTTTCTCGACTCATCATCAGACGAAACAGAGACCTTGCATGCCTTCATTAGCGCTTCCTCCCTGGAGTGTGTGGACCACCCCACCCCACCCCCCATCTTTGCCACAGCAGCTTCTGTAAACACACTATTCGCATAACAAGTTGTTTTTCATTCTAACCAAGATTTTTCCTAATTATTATTTCTTCGTTTTTTCTTGATATGGTTTTGAGTGCACAGTATAAATGACTTAAAGAACTACTCCTAAATGTGTTTCTGTCTCTCTTCTTTCTGTTTCTGCTATTACTTGCACAGACACTCAGGAAAACTCTTGTAAACAATTTGTAATCTATTTGTTACCCTCTTTCTTTGTCAACCTCCTTTGTTCTCTCTAAAATACTCCTAACTCTATCCTCCTTGCTTCCCCACGTCTTCTCCCACTTGGACTCTACTGCGATTTGTTTCATCTTACTGACCATAGCATCTGTGTTTTTCTGCTCTGTCCCACCCTCTCTCTCTCTTTCTCTCTCTCTCTCTTCATTAAGCAGGCTCTGTGTCTGTGTGTGTGTGATTCATTAGTGTTTGTCCTCTTCATTTGAACAAGGGGCTGAGGATAATTAGAGTGTATCTGTTTGTCCAGCAGTCTTCCACACAGTCACATCTCAAGGCCAATTACCACGTGCATACGTCACCCTGCAAACATTACATCCATCTATCGTTCTGTGTGTCTGTTTTTCCTTTGTGTTGCTTTTCTTTCTATTTTCTGTGTCTCTTGTTTCTCACATTTGTCTTAGACTTCTTTTTTCTTTCTTGGCTTTTTATAGATGCACACCTTACATATATTCCAATAAGGGCTGGGCAATATAACAACATATATTATTATTGTGAATATGCCACAATACAATACAATCAGTGATTGTAGAACACTAACTGCATGTTTATTATAAAGAGAGCAAATTAAGTTCCACTTAGAGCAACATAGTATGACAAATATTAAATTAAAAACATGTTTTAATATGTGTTTATTTTTATAAAGTGCTGATTATTATTATTCCTCTCTTCCACATTTCCTGTAGTATATTTTATTTTGCCTACATATACATATATCTGGTACAAAATACTTGATTAGTTGATCTAAATGTAATTGTAAACTAATTAAAAGTATTGCTATATTAAAGTAACACAACATGCTAACTAAGCTAAAGCTTTAGACAACACCTTTTCAGTCAGTTTTTATTCATTTATTATTTTGTCATTGGTCGTATACATTTGAAATACACTAAACAAAACTAAAATCTGATTATTATCCATTATCAGTGAAGACACTGCTAAGACTCCCAAAGACAGTTTATGCCAATTTTACTCACTTGGACTGAATACAAATGTAAATTGCTGTAGCATCTGGAATCTCCTTGATAAACTCAACTTAGTCACGGGTCTGGTCCTTAATCAAAGCTTTTATTTCAGAGTTTGAAGAACAACAGAAACAGCAAAGAGAAAACACAGCATCGCTTAGCTAGATGCTACAAAACATAGCTACTTAGCTTAAAGTTAAAAACACAGCCCACCTTTTTCCTTCCTCAGCAAAACTCTACTATTGCACCTGCATCTGAGCCCTTGTCTAAACAAGGCTCTAACCGAACTACACAAAGGTTGTGTAGGGACTGAGTGTTTGTCTGGTGCTCAATGCGCAGCATGTTGTTTTGAATAACACTGCATGAACAGAGGATTTATGTAGTACAGCTACTTATTTAAGTACAGATTTTCTGATGTGAAACCAAACCTAAAAATGATGGTTGCAGACTTGGAGTATTGGAGAGTACTAAAAAAAGTACTAATACTTTTACTCAATCTAAAAAAAATAATTTAGGCGCATCACTAACTATTATAGCTGAATTATTATATGCTCTTTATGTTTGACATTTGTATTGTATGTCTTCTTCTCAGACCCCTCCTCATAAAAACTCTTAAATGATTATCATTTGTGTTCTATCTACTAAAAGGTTTAAATTAGCTCACTATACTTCATATTGGTGCATCATGCTTAATCGCTGTCACTTTAACATCCTAACAACAAATTCAGAGCCAATTAACAAGCAGCTATGGAAACACAGACAAACCTGTTGACGGTTTTGAATGATGTGTGCATTTCATAGCGAACACCTTCTTGTATGTAGACTAATTGTCCACTTTATCAGTTTCACTTATCAGACAGGAGCGTTCTGTAGTTCTAAAATTACAGACTGCAGTTCAGTTTCAGCGGTGGAGTGCTAGCGTGTGTGCTGGTTTGAGTGGATCAGACACAGCAGTGCTGCTGGAGTTTTCCAATACTGTGTTCACTCAACGTCCACTTGTCTTTCGTCAGCAGTCACAGGACCCTGCCCACAGGACGATGTTAGCTGAATATTTTTGATTGGTGTACTATTTTTAGGTGTTTCAAAACTATAGCAGCACTGTTCTGTCTAATCCATTCAAACCAGCACAACACACACTAACACATAACCACAACACCAGTGTCAATGCAGTATAAAAATGATCTACCACACAAATAACACCTGCTCTGTGGTGGTCCTTTGAACGCCCTGACCATAGAAGAACAGGGCAAAAGTTGAATAAAAAGATTGACTACAAAGTGAACCTATATGGTAAATGGATTAGACATAAAAAACAAACCACGCCGTGTTTTTAATGTGAAAAAATATGTTTTTTCTTTTACTCTAATGAACATTTAAATTTATATAATTTGGCAAAAGCTCTTGTCCAGAGCGACAATTTACATTTACACAGGTAGGTGAAGACAGTGTTAGACAGTGAAAGTCTTACCCAAAGACTTTTATTGATATGATGTAGTGTGGTTGCCCAGTTACTAGCTAGTTGTACTAGCTAGATAACGTGTGTAAAGCAGTGACAAGACAAGCTGCTGAAAGTTCAATTGTTGTTTGTAGCAGCCTGCTAAATACTAAATATAAAACTACCACAAACTTAATAAAATATAACAAAATAAAATATTTCAATGGCAGATATTATACATGTATTGAGGAGCTTTAGAGTTTTTGTATGTGGTACAGTAGCATTAAATAATGTTAAAAACTATTTTAGGCCTATGAAAAACTTGTTGATATAGGAAACTTTCTTTTGCAAAAGTTAAGAAGTTTAACACAGTCAAAAAAAGGACCAGAGGGCGCCATGGCAGAGTGATGCTTGTCTTTTTTCTCTCCTGACTCTTCTGTACGTCTTCTATAAACAGTAAAAGAGTGAGTGCTGATCGTTAAGAAAGACAGCTCACATCAGACCCAGCATGTGTAATTTAATATTTTGTGACGTCTGTATGAGCTCTGAGTCGGGCCCTTCAAGCACACGCTCATCTCCAATTAAGATAAAATTGACTTTGATTGGCATTCTAATCAAATCCTGAGCCAAGCTTGGCATGGTAGCACTAGGATGCCAGTTGCATCAGTATGTGCCTTCAGCGCAAAGTGGGAGATGAGGTGCTATGAGAACCAGTCTTTCTCCACACACACACACACACACACATACACACGCATACATGAAAGAGAAGACTCGTATTAACTGTGGTCCTAGAAAAATGATCAACTTGCCAAGACCTGACAAGACTGAGACGAAGCAGGAAGTTTCTTAGGAGCTGAAGAAAAACACTGGTCTAGGACAAACACTGTATTCACCAAAACAATAAAAAATAAGTAAATAAATAAGGACAACAAAAATAAATAAATAAACAACTGTACAGTCCAAGTAGTGGAAGGCAAGCAAAACATCCCCACAGAACATCAATGCGCTCCGCTGTCTCCGTGACAACAATGTGAGACAAAGTACTCCATATTAACTGCCTCCTTGCTATATACCATCATCAATCACTGAAGAGAGTGTTTTTTATTGTTATTATTATTATTTTGCTGCTGTTGCATTTGTTGAAGTCATCTTAGAAAGGCATACAGATATTTAATTTCATTCTCCACTGGTTCAAAGAAAGAGGGCTCTCTTCATCATACCTTTATGCTGTGTCCCCCCATTACTGCAGAGCCAGCTAAGACAAAAAGCTCTCTATGAGTGGAGAGAGAGAGAGACAGACAGACAGACAGACAGAGAGAGACAGGGAGAGATAGAGAGGTGGAAAAAACACTGCATTCAAATTATTGGGCAGCTTTAAATGAAGAGCTGTTTATCTTTTCCTGCCAGGCAGGGGAATTCACTTCAAATAAGCGGAGCAGTGCTGACTTTGAGCTCTGGTCAAGCAGGACGACAGCTATTCAGACCCTCAGCAGAAACCAAGGCAGGGCAAACGCAGCGAGTGCAGTAAAAAAAACAGCATCTGAACTCTGCATACGTGACCAAATGGGCTGCTGTATGGCGGCATTGTTAAAGTGCCTTTAAGCGCAGTTACAACTTTTCCGGGCCACAAACTAAACTGTGCCCATAAGGGATATAGATTTTTGCAGAGGGCTGAACTAGATCTTACTAACATACTGCAAAAGCACTTCTTTTTTTACAGACAGAGTATGTGTGATGTACACCATCCAACGCAATGCATGGACAGACACATGCTTTGACTCTTCTAGGTGTAGCTTTTGTTTTTTGTAAACCATGGAAACTTTTATAAGATAATGAAATATGACGTTTCCAAAATGGCAACTTTACAGGACAAAAACAGGTCTTTATTTTTGAACCAGATTTGTTTCCATGTCAAATCAAGTCAAGTCAAGAGGCTTTATTATCATTCCATCTACGTACAAGTACTCAGTGGAGTGAAATTATGTTTCTCCAGGAATATGGTGCAACATGGAGCAAACTGTACAAAGTGCAAACGTGCAGACATAAGTGTGCAACAAAATTTGACTAGAAACAATCAATACAATAAATTAACAGACATTAGACACAGTAAACAGACAGGACAGTGCAGCACCAACACAGCATTCATTAATAGGGGCGTAAGAAAATATCTAAAATATCGAATATCAGGATATTATGTTTCGTGATACTGTATCGATTCTCAAATACACAGTATCGATACACAGGTTCCTGGCAGACAGTGAATCAGTGTGTTTTGTGTTAAAACCTATAACCACTAAATGGCAGGGCTGTAATTCATTTTCAGCTCCACTCCAACATTAACAAGCAGCACAAGGGTGCAATGCTACTGTAAACGTTGGCAAACCTGTTCATACAGTGGTGTGTTTTAATAGTAGAATTTGAAAAATCACAACATATCACGTTGCTTGCAATATTGCAATATATTGTGATATTTTGAATCGTGACCGCTGTTTCACGATACGCATTGTATCGCCAAGTTCTTGCCAATACACAGCACTATTCATTACTGAACATGAGGTAGTGGAATAAAGTGCAGAGATAGTCAGATAGCATACATAAACACAGCAGTTACTGAGGTAACTAGTTATGTTAATAATGTAAATGGAAGCTGCTGCAATCAAATGATGTAGAAAAGTACAAATCGACAAAAATGGAGATACATTCAACAGCAGGTTGAAATAATACTACACCCACCTTAGTGACACATGCTCTCGTACATAGGGTACATTCCATCAATTATTGTATTCTCACAGTCTTTATAAATTGATAATAACCTAAACTACCAAAACATGGTTATCACAAAAGCATAGTACAAATTAGTGCATGCTATTTTCATCTCAAGGCATCTTTTCATCTATTTTACAATCAACATTACTTCAGTATACAGGAGGCTTCACCATTTGTTTTCCCACAGTTATATTATTTCGTGAAATTACTGTTTCATGGATTTTACTTAACATCACACAGGCCTAGCCTGAACAAGCAAGAAAAAGTCTTCTGTTACAGGTTAGTCTTCTTTCCATTCCTATTCCGTTCCCAATTCATTCCAAATCTGTTCCACTCATCTTTCTGCCATCTCGCATTCACTCATTTCCAGAGTGACTGTGACAAACACAGAGATAGTCTCCCACATCATGATAATTGCTAAAGTATAAACACACAGATGTAAATAAGGTTGTTTTCGGCTCCTTGTATGCTGGGAGCGAGTGAGTTACACCTGCTGTTGTTTTCTACAGGCCAAAGGGGAACCATAAGCCAGGGCAGGAAAACAGACCTAGGTAGCTGAACATCCTGTTTTCAGTCCACTGTGTACCATACACACATACATACAAACACATATACTCACAAGCACCCCCACACAGACTCATACACTCACAAACACACCCACACAGACAGAGCTGTCCAGTCACTACCTCAGCCATGCTCCTGCAAGTTAATCACCTCAACAGTTTTCAATACTATACTATGCTATTATTGTTAATCTGTTGGTTTTTAATATGATTTGATTGTGCTTGCTGTGTGAAGTCTCTAGGCAGTAATTACAAACAAGTTTTAGCACTATTTTAAACCTATGACCTTCACTATGATCCTTGTAGCTGTCAGTTTTAGAAGGCTAAAGATTTTTTCTCTCCTTTTTCTACTTTATTACAGTATACCATTAATTATTTCTTCGAGTGAAGACTAACTCCAGTGTTATATATTTACAAACAAGGCTAAGAAGTGAGCGAGCCTGCTAATCACTAAAAACATAAGATCTCACATCTCACAAGTTTCACGGTTCATATGCCTGTCTTTGTGGAGTATTCTCTTTGCCTTCCATATGACTGTAGCCAAACACTGCTCTGCTACACCTAACACGATCCCAACGTGCTTACCTTTAAAGAGCCAGGGAGCCTACACTGTGAATAATGTTCCAGTGCCCAATAAATGGCCAATATACCAATTTATCATATTTCTCTTCTTTCCATGTAAACTGGTTAACACAAAGGTTTCATAGTCAGAGAAACTTACCAAGAAAAAACTAACTAGCATAACAAAAATCTTGCACAAGAGATGAGCTGTTTGTTAGATGCCCGTTGTCTGTTTATTAATTTAGCCATGCACAAACATTTATTAGTTGAGAGCTGTCAATCAAGCTGCTCATTAGCTACATCCACATAGTTCTTAGATAGGTCTGATTAGTGGTTGAACCATGTTTTATCAAATATATCCCGTATATTTTATTTACGCTTTGCTGGATGTTTTATAACAGACTAAACGTTAGAACCATACAAACATTATTAATATTTTGCTTTGTGTTCCCATTACTCAGGGGGATTAGTTAAATGTTTCCCAACATCAAAATGGTCACATTTTCCATCCTGTGCAGGACATTTGGTCCCCACAAAGGCAAACACACACACTCACAATCACACACTAAAGCAAATGCACATTCACATGGTGTGAGTTGAGGGGCAGGAGGGAATCTTGCCAAAGCCTCATAATTTCAGGTTTTCTCAACGGATTTAACACATTTCTGCAAAACGCTGTCAAAGCAGTTAACACGTCTATTAGAACTACTGCACCTATTCGTGAAACTGTGGGAAGCTGTGAAACGTGCACAATGTACGAAAGAAAAAAATCTAATTTATCATTATTTACATTCAGAAGGTCTTCAGTGAAGTAACACAGTACTATACAACATTTAGCAAAACAAACATGAATAAAACCTTGAATCTTGAATCAGCAATGTCTATGTTTTTTTAGAAAAAAATCAAGTGAAAGGGTACATACAACTCTAACTAAAGCAAATGCCGTGTATGACTGTAAATTATTATGTCTTATGTGATATACTGCTTAAGATCTGCATTAATCAAATGAGAGCCTATAGTGTTTGTCTACACTACAAAACACTCTACACCACAATTACCAAAGAGCAAATATATAATTGTGACAGGTGCACTCCAGGTGTCTGAGTCCACCGCACACAAAACAAAAGTTTTGCCAGCCCCTGATAATGAATAGCTTTAAAAGAAGTTTGTTGGTCTGTGATCTGGAGCATCATATCCTAATGCTGAGAGACGTCTATCCAGAAAATATAAGTAAACCATGCTGCCCCCTCCAGGTCAACAATGGAACTGACCCATGAGGCGCTATTAAACAACCACAGCAATTCAGAGCTGCTTCACTGTACCTCAGGCTCTCCTGTCGACAACAGAAGTTCAAAAACACACACGCCTCCCCAGAAAAGCTTTTCAACAGTGCACATCCATTCTTATTTTCAATACCTTGAAGCAATCTTTGCATAGTCTGTTTAGTTTTGATCTCTAGGCAGACAGATGTGTCATAGATCCACTCTACTACATCAGATTTATTAACAGTACACACCAGATAAAAACTTAACAACCAGAGTTGGAACTCCTGAGGTGGAAAATAGTATTTTTAATCCACAGCTCATCAAAATAAGTACCTGAAATGGGCAAGGATCAGAGACTCACCTTGACCAACTTGTACATAATTGTCTGTATTCCACATAAAAGAAAAAGTGTCAAGACAGCTAAAACGTAGCCCTTTTAAGACCTGGCTAAAGCTCTTTTGTGTCAGTTCAGGCTAAACGGAAGCTACTGTGATCACAAACCTCATTAATCAGTTCTTTCCATGGCTCATGACCTGTATGCAGATGCAGTGCATCAGCTGGAGCACGGACGCCCCGTGTTGTCACCTACAGCCTATGAAGAAGAGATCGTTCGGGCACTGAGCAGCAGTCAGACAAACAGGGCTTGTTCATCTCATTCACTCCCAGCACAGGCTCCTATTCATGCGCGAACGGCGTATGACCAAACTGTTAAAGATGTTGACCGTGCGTAGAGGACGTCCACTCAGTTTGGCTTTTCTGTGTTGTAGAACAATTTTAGTTCATAACCATAACGAGCATCAAGCGCTGATGAAGTGTGAATGTCAAGTGGCCCTTGTTAATCACAACCCTTCTGCAAAAGCAGAGCGCAGGCAACGGCTTGAAAAGTTGAAGCACATTTTGCTGAAAAGCTCAGAACTGAAAAACTGACGTGGTCCGACAGGCGAGCGAGCTGCTTTAAACCATTAACTAATCAATGCACTAATCAATGACTGAATACACACAGAGGGGCACTAATATATTTAATTAGCCAGACACAAATCAATAAAGATGTTATGAAGTGGTGGGGGGAAAAAAAAAGCTGTATGTGTGTTTCTGACTTTTCCTCTTCCACGCTGTGCAACCCTGGGACATTCATGTGCTTTCACGGAGAAGAAGAAAAGGAAGAATCCCACTATAATGGTGTCCAAATGGTCCTAAATGAAACACTTTAGGTGCTAATTCAACACGTTAGAACTTCATTCAGCACTGATGACTTTCCTGCGATATTAAATTTAGCCTTATAGTAGTCAGAAGTAGCAGAAGCAGAGTAAGTGCACTCACAAGACGTTTCATTTAACTACACAACGTGGTCACATTTATAAATAGGTCCAAAGCACTGCTGGGACCTTGTAATTTACTGAATCACCATGTCTACAGCCACTGGGTAGCAGTTTTTTTATGATTCTGCTAGAACTTTTACTTCCAGAGCTTTAAAGTTTGAAAAAAGTAGGCAAATCACTCACTTAAACATGTAACGTTAGGCTACAGAAAGCAAAGAAGCAGAGTCCAAAGATTAGCCAGGTTCGCGCCGGATTAGTTTAGGTGTTGATTCAGTAATATATGTGCATTCAGTACCTCCTGTGTACGAGGAACAGGGTCTTAACTCTGCTAGCTAGACTACAGCTCCGTTTCACATTCAACCACGTTAAAGCTGGATGAAAATATTGTTGAGAAGTTCATTAAAAGCTACAAGTCAGTGCTCGGTGTAACTTTGTCGAGTGGTGCGGCAGGTACATGGACCGGAATATAGCTGCTGCACTATTTAAGGTGGACCGGCAACATCCCAATAAGAAGCCGGCGACTAGGAAGCCAACTTCAGCCTCAGCGCGGCGTCAGGTTCCTACCTCATCCAGTCTCGTTGTTTGTTAACCAAAAGCAAATAACTCTCATGTAGGTCCGCGTTTAAACATGTCGAAGCTGAAGGGAAATATTGTTGTAAAGTTCATTAAAAGGTAACGTTGCAGGTCAGTGTTCGGTCTAACTTTGTCCAGAGGTGAGGCAGGTACATTGGACCGGAATATAGCTGCTGCACTATTTAAGGTGGACCGACAACATCCCAATAAGAAGCCGGCGACTAGAAAGCCAACTTCAGCCTCGCTGTCAGGTTTCTGACACCTTTCTTACATAAACGACCGTTAACTCCGTCTCGGTGTTTGTTAGCCAAAAGCTAGTAACTCTCGTGCAGTTTGGCGCTGAAACGCACGAAGCTTGAACAGAAACAGTCTTACCTTTGTACACCTGTCCTCGCACTGACACCAGAAGGCTCACGGCGGTGACGAGGCAAGTGAAAACTTTGTCCATGTTGTTTTTTCGGGCAGGTGTGCGACCGTTAGCCCCGGCTGGGGGGGCAACGCCACTTCAGATTCTCTCCGCGGCTAACGGTACTTTTGGAAATGTTTAGCTCTCGTGCGCCCGCGCGCTCTCGCTCTCGCTCTCGCGGACTCCCTTCCTCTCCGGTACTTCAGGCGCCGCTTCGCTCTGGCGAGACTTCCCGGATTCCAGGATTCAGCCTGAAGCCCGACAGGCTCTGCTCCGCTCTCCGGTAGAGGGTGTGTTGGAGCTCGCGCGCTCCGGCCCGGTGTGTGTGAGTATGTGTGAGTGTGCGAGCGAGTGAACGCGCGCGGAGAGGCGGGCGGGCGGGCGGGAGAGTTCGCGCTGGAGCGGCTCCCTGTAGAAGAGCGCGTCTCCTCCCACTGTAAGAGTTGGGAAGCAGCCTGGGACTCTGAAAACGGGATTAAAGCGCGCCTCCTCCTCCTCCTCCTCCTCCTCCTCCTTCTCCCTGATCTGCAGCATCATTCACCGAGTCCTAAAGGAGCATTATGTCTTACAGGAACAGAGATGGACTTTTGCCGAAGCTGGTATTTGTTGTTTTCAGGTAATATAGGGAATATATACTTACTTAATATATACTTACTTCTTTTGCTAGACTTGTGTGGCTGTGTGCTTTATATATATATACCATTAATAGGGTATAAAATAGCATAGCAAAAATAAAATAAAAATAAACTAAAAAAATGCAAATAGACAAAAACTGAGATACATATTTTCTTCGGACAGCGATGATACCCCATGTCATATATATATATTTGTGCATATCAGTGTGCAAACAATACTTTCTCCGTTTACATCATTTTCTGCACTTGCATTAACCTATTTTGTATATTTCCTACATCGCAGCAATCTTTCCTTTAAAGGAGCATTCTGTCAGGTAACGTAACCTGTCGAATTCTCTAAACAATAGGGGGCACCATATCACCAGAGAGTTGGTTAACATGTGCATGCATTGTGCTATTATCCTCTAATGGAGACCAGCAAGCCTGGTAGACGGAGCAAAGCCAAGTTGTGAGCAGCACAGCATTCCGTGGATATGCTTTTAAGGATATATTTCTAACCAAAGGCATCAGCAGATTTTCTGAACGAATTTCTCAGCCCACCAGCTCCCCGGGGTGAAGCTTCAAATGTTTGCTGCTGATTACTGCCGAAGCTCTGGAGAACTGGCCTTGTTAGCATGAACAGCTGGTTATTTACCGGTGTAGAAGAAACATTATAAGTTCAGCATCAACTTTCATCCCTTTATTGGCATCTCCAGCAGTGAGACTGGTAGACTCTGAAGGCAGACTTGATGCTACAGTGACTCAATATTGCCTCCTGAGGTACAAAGTGGTATTACAGAATGGCCAGGGCTAGCTGGTTATCACAGTTACAGGATGCCCTGAAAACAGTTACTTCCTCACATTCTGTTGATAATTGTAATTTCTTTTAAATTGTTAATGAATAATCTTACAAATTGAACATTTAACACAAGAAATAGACATTGTCATAGACAAGAGTTTGATATATTTTAATAGCCGTTACGCTGAACCAGTGTTCTGGACGTTATAGTGAAGATTGTTTGGTAAAGTGGGACAGTGTGTCAGTTAATAAGGAAATGTAACAGGTTTTCCATTCAATACTTTGTTGCTAATTTTGGAAATATTGCCAAAATCTTACTTCACACAAGATTCTCTTATCAGTTGGCACAGTTCTCTGGTCAGTTGCCAGTGACTGGAAACAACTGGCCCTACAGTTAGTTCGATCTTGGTTCAAAACTTTTCAGAAAAATTACTTACATTCTGGAGGAAATTCAATTAAGGAGATAACTTCAGCTTCATGTGGACATAGTCGGGGTGGCACAGAGGTTCTATCCCTCACGACCATACCATCACGAGTACAACACGACCATAAAAAGATGGCAAATGTCTGTAAAGATACAGTTCTACGTAAAGCAAAAAATAATTAAATCTCTCTATCTTGCTCGTTAGGTGCAGCTCCTAAAGCATGGTAGTCTACATCATCTAAAGTTCCATAATTGTAGGGAATGGAAACTTAATTTCGTAAATGTGCATACAATTAAAGGGAAACCTCGCTAGCTTTAGGTATTATGGAACAGAGTGTTAGGCAATATGCGTCATGCATGTCATAAGCTAATCAAACCATTGTTTTGTCCAATTTTATCCAAAAAAGTTCTTTTCTAGTCTCATACTGTGGCATCAGTCATGCTTTTTCTGTTTAGTTTATCTGATATGTTTGTGTACATGTCGATTTCAGGCTGTTTGTTCCAATTGTTAGGTTTCTTTTACAGAGACTACTATTCTGAAGTGCTGTGTGTGCGTGTGTGCGGTGGCAGTGCTACACAGGGCGTAGTAGTAAAGAGACTAAGCCAGGCCAGGACTGGGCGAGCTACAGTTTTAGCTGAGCTCTAGCCTAGAGCTGTGTTTTTCCTCGTGTGTAGATTTGTCATTAAAGCTGAGTAATGGATCAGACCTTTGACCCTTTCAGAATTCTTCGTAGAAGCCCTCCAAGCTGCATTGCTGTCTAGGAGTAGCTATATATTGAAGATGGAGGTCGGTTTGGCCCCAGAGTTGGAGGCAACATTAAAGCTCAAACCCGCTCGCCTGAGGTGTGGTGTTATGATGGCTCTGGGAATTGGGCAGTTTACCTGCGGCAGTTTGAGTTGCTTGCATGCGTACTCTGCTTAGCTTTCCTGGCGTGGGTGAGGGTCATGCTCAACCTTAGGAAGGAAATGCAATGCCGGGTTTGGTGACAGGACAGGTGAAGCTGCAGGTGTCTACAGTTAACAGTAGAGTAGTAGCGGAGAGTCAGGGCGTTGACTTTGCACTGGAGAAATGGCCCAGAGGCTGCTCAGAAAATCCCCTCCAAGCTCCACGGTGGCTCCAGTGCACTGACAAAGCCTCGCCACAGCTTCAGGGTCGCCCTGACATCCCTTGAGGACCCAAAAGAACTGCATCACCCCAGTGGTCGCAGAGAACAACCCAGAGGCCAAGCCCGGGGGATGCTTGATAAGCCTAGCCTAGAGTGCTAGCCTGGAGCTGTATTTTCCCTTTTTTGTGTTTGCCATAGTTTTTCATTAAAATCATCAACCTGTCTTAATTCTTTGGAGAACCAAAACAGTTGTTGAGATGTCATTCACAGTGTTAGTCAGTTTATGTTCTATACAAAAAAACAGTCAACCTACATGTGTTTTCTGAGTTTTTATATGTATCACGTTATTAATGGTTAGCAATGACGTTATCCTTGTTTTGTGTGTTCCTCTCCATCCTGAATTTTAAAAAGTGAATTTTAAGACAGAAACGTATAATTGTGGAGCCAATCCCAGCATCATCAGGCAAAGGCAGGGCACACTATGGACAGTTCACCAGTCCATTGCATGGCCAACACTTACTCAAGCACTCACACCTACAGGCAATTTAGAGTGACCAATCAACCTGTCATGCATGTCTTTGGACACGTGGGAGGAAACCAGAGTACCTGGAGGAAACCCACTCAGGCATGGGGAGAACATGCAAACTCCACACAGAACCGCCCGGATCAGGAATCGTACCCGGATCGTCTTGCTGTGAGGCATCAGTGCTAACCACTACACCACCGTGCCACCCTTATGCTAATTTTCTATATTCTTTATTTTATTTTTGGGGTCTATTACAATAGATTTACATGCTTTAATGTTCAAAACACAATAGTTTTCACATCTGTCTGAAATACTCTGTTAGCGCTCCTGTGTTATTTAGCCTTTGCGATGTATGCTCTGGTTGCTCAGCTCACTCACTCTGTTCTGATTGTTCAACCACTACAGCATTTCTGATTGTTCAACCACTACAGCATTGCTGTGCATTGTGTGATGTGGTAAGCCTTGCCAGTTGGTGGGCAATAAAGATTGTATTACGAGATGACATCACCTTGTAACAGAGAAATGCAATGGAACGTGTACTTTGGCCTTTTTAACTTTGCTGGCCACTTGCACGAAAAGCTACATAACACTACAGGAAAGAGAAAAAACATCATATAGATCCTTTTTAAGAATAAGAAGTTTGCATTGTTTTCCATGTGGTCACTGGGTAATAAGCCCTAAGTCCTGTTATAAGCTTGAAATGTTTAGGAATTGCATGTTACTGTAAGGTAAACAGTACCAGAAGTACCTGAGATAGACAATATAACCAGTAATAAACATTGACAATAAGACTTTTACATGAATTAATGGTGTAAGATTATTTTTATACACATGGTTTGGATCAGTTAAAGCTTAAAGAATCCCTTGCTGTGATCTTCACTGGTCACTCATGGGTTAAGGAGCTGGTAAGATGTTTTTCGAGAGCTCTTATTGTTAATGTGTATCTAGGGGCAAGACCAGTGTTGGCTAGTCTACAATCACCCTCTGTATATATCACCCACACTGTCATTGTCTTCTCTGAAGCCATTGTTGCAATGAAATAAAGTGTCCTAAGACATACAATAGGTCGATTTAATTAGCATTGAGCTTGAACTAGCTTTATGGCAGCCAGTTAAAAATACAAATGAAAAGACCCAGGACTCGTTAGCAATCCTGCAAACAGTCTGTGAATGAACCTGCAGGTGCGTTTAAAAAAATCCAAGTACACCCGCGAATATGCTGCTCACTAATTTGTGCTTTAGCCTGAAAAAGATGGATCACTTTTCATGCCCTAAAACCCTAAAAAAAAAGTGGACGAGTGAATCACAGTTTTAAATCTTGGCACAATATGATTAGACCGCTGAGGAATGACCTTGAAACGAAGCATAAACACATTTACACTCGTACACCCTCGCGCACAAGTAGTCCGCATAGAAACACCATACATTAATTTGATTGCATGGTTAAGATGTCTTCCACTAATTAGCCGTCTCTGGGCTAACGTGAGCACCCCCTCTCCTTCTCTCTGACCTCCCTGAAGGGGTCTCAGCATCATTACTTGATTAGCTGATTGGCGGCCATGTTTAATATTTGTTATCATGCAGTGCTGATTACTGTAAATAACAGGCCTGACCTTGGCAAGAACGCGTCCCTGGAGCACTGTGTTAGCCAAGTAGACGAACTGTCCACAAAGACGCAAGGAGAAGCATATGGCAGGCAACGGCATCTCCATAACAATGGAGCTAGAAGGGTATGAGTGATAGGCCGAGCGGGCCATTTGCATGATGTCCTCTCCAGTTCTTTCACTTCAGGGCTTTTAAGGAAGAAGGGGAAAGGGGCATTTTTTGTAGTTTCACTGTACTGTGAATGGGTCTAATGCATGTCCTCTGTGCAGACCAAGTGTATTTGTCCGGACCTTTCAAGTATGAATTCAAATTCTGTCAGTGTGAGCAACGCCATGGGAATGTTAAGGCCTATTTTTCTATTCTGGGTGTAATTACAGCGATGGAAAAGTGTAGTTTTAGGATGAACTTGCTGTCGACTGGTGGTAAATATAACTGGTGGTAACCGCAGTGCACCCATAGAGGGCACCACTGGGCCAAAAGCACACAAGTTGCATTTTTGGCCCTTATACTGTAAAGGTATCACAAGCTGTGCATTGTAAGAATAAGAATGTATCACATATCGAAATATATCAAGAGTGGACTATTTGTGAGCCCTGAAATTTAGACTGATTGTTGGTGTAATGATATAGTGTTCTGTACTAATATACACCATTTGCATTTTTATTAAATGTTTGTAGTGTTAGATTCGGAAGGTGAAGGTGAGTGGTCAGATTAAAGGAGACATCCAGCAAGCCAGCAAGGTTGGTTTGATATGAAATTGTTTACTGTAGAGAAACTTATCAACTCTGGCTTCTTTACCGTGGTGGTACTAGGAACCAGCGGTGGCAACATCCTGGACAAAACATCTTTTCTTTTGCCTTTCACCGCCATGCGTGCCTCTCTGCCATGAATGGCTTTTAACTCTCTCAGACTGACAATGTTGGGCCTGACATCAAAAGACACTGTACATAAAAGAATAAATATCTTGAGAACACTGCACACTGCAGACACACACAAGAATTTTTCACCTCACTTTTCACTTTGCAGCTTAATACAGTGAAAAGGCACTAGCTTTATCTGTGTGTTGCTTTTTATTATTTTCCCTGGATTATTTTCGGTTAGAGTATGTATCTCTTTCTAGTTAGAGTATGTATCTCTATCTAATATATAAACAATCTAATATATAAACAATATATATAAACAATATATAATATAAAAACAATATATAATATAAACAATCAAACAGCATAGAACATCACCTGTAAACTAGAAGACAGTTTCAGCCACGCAATAAATAGAAGCAATTTACAAAATAAAAAATAATTCTGAGCCAGGAGCAGTTAGCTTCCACATGCACAGCAGACCTTACCGGAGTGCCCAGACCACCAATTGCAGGAGAACCAGAGATTAGTTCTCCAGGCTTAAATGCTTTCTCACTTGGCCAAATGTACCGAACCTGGAGAGCAAGCAGCCCCAGGTCCATAAAAAAGCTCTAGGCTCTTAATATACATGCATGGCAGACAAAAACATGAAGGCATTGTGAGGCAAAATGGTCCCCAAAGCTAACTTTTCTATATTTACTAGTATTCAAACACTATCAGCTTTACATATAAAACTCAGAAGACACGTGTAGGCTCAATTCAAGTTTATTTGTGTAACGCTTTTTACAACAATGTTTGAAAACAGACAGTTACAACATATATATATATATATATATATATATATATATATATATATATATATATATATACCAGTAAGCAAGCCAAAGGCGATGGTGACAAGGAAAAACTCCCTCAGACTGGAAGAAGAAATCTTGGAAGGAGACAAGACTCACAAAGGGAGACCTGGCCTTCTCTGGTCAAACAGTGTTTATAATTTAATAAGCTAAACACCAAAGAAAAGCTAAGAGAATCTCTGTTTGAAGTCTGGATTGCAAAGCTTTAGAAACCGCACAGGTAGAGGCAGTCTCTGAGAGCACCCTGAGACACTGTGATCCCCCCACTCCACCGTCCACAAACCTGTATGAGTGTGTGAAGTGGTGGGACAACAGCACCAACAGTCCTGCCTTTATCTAAAGAAGAAGATTAATCACCAAAAGCTACACTAAACAAGTATGTTTTCAGTCTAGACTTAAAGGTTGTTCGGGTCTAGGGGCAGGCCGTAACAGAAATTGAGAGTGGGTTCTCTCCCCTGACCTCTGCCAGACCAAACACCAGACACTGTTCAAACCAGTCAAGGACAAGTTTATTGACCACAAATGAGGACTGGATGGGACACTGACTTCAGGGACGGGCAAACGGCAAAATAACAAACAAAACAACTGAAGAAAGAAATAACAAATTAGGAACCAATAACATCCTGTGATCTGAGTAAGCACGGTGGTTCATAATAGGAAATAAGATCTTGCACGTACTCTGGTGTGAGACTGTGCAGGGCTTTATACGTCAATAAACAAATTTCAGAGTCGATACGTGATTTAACAGGAAGCCAGTGTAGCGCTGATAAAACTGGGATGATGTGATCGAATTCCCTGGTTTTGCTTAGCACACTTGCTCTGCACCATTCCGAACTAACTGAAGTTTGTTTAGGTTCCTGCTGGAGCAACCTGACAACAATGCATAGCAGCAGGTTCACAGGTTAGAAAGCTAAACAGCTATATTTGCAATGTAGACATCACAATGTCTGGCTTCCATCATCATCACCTCAGTAAAGAAATTAAGTCTGAATCACTTTGTTTTTCATTCACTGATTGAAATGCAGACATTTTGAAAAATGTGTAGAATTTTCTTTATAAGATACCTGCATATACTGTACATGCTCTTCATGCTAAAGTATTTGTGGCTCTGTGATCAACAGGCACTGGATTTGTGAACAGTCCCAAAAAAAAAAACAAAGCCTTTGGAAAGCTTTGCAAAACTATTTTTAAAGTTTAATCATGTGAGATTATACAGTGACCTCTAGGCTCTAAGTACTTTTTGTTGTCTGTGCTAAGTTACACAAATAGAGATGAGTATTATCTTTTGTTCCTCTTGAAATAGTTTAATTAGCCCTCAGATCCGAACAGCAGTGTGACAACTCAGCCTCGCTTGACGGAGTGGAACTTTAATCAAATTTTAATGCCACTAAAACCTAGAGCCTCCCAGTGCCCCCAAACTATCTTCCAGCAGCGCCATAGTTTCCACGAGCCTCTCATGATCCCTGCAAACCTGCGCATGTGTGGGAGAGGGTGTATTTAGCTCTTTGTGGGGACTGCAAGTAACATTTTATTATAAATGTCACCGTAGGCTAAGAAAAAGCTTTTTGGGTGCAGATCATGCATACAGTTAGCTCTCACTACTCACTAGCTGCATGTTTTAATTAGAAAGAGCGTAACTGGTCCTCTATAATTTGATTAAATCAAGTCAAATTTATTTGTACAGAGCTTTTTACAATGATGTTGTCACAAAGAAGCTTTACAGAAGTTTGAAGACAAGAAAACATGAAGTCATAACTGCTGTGAGCAAGCCAGAGGCAACAGTGGCAAGGAAAAACTCCCTTAAGACTAGGGAGGAAACAAGACAAGGGGCGACCCATCTTCCTCTGGTCAAACAGTATTTACAGTTTCCATCCATCTATCAATTATCTTCTGCTTTATCCCGTTAGTCGGGGTCACGGGGGTGGGGGGCTGGAGCTAATCCCAGTGTCATCTGGCAGGGCAGGGTACACCACGGACAGTCCATCGCATGGCCAACACATACACACACATTTACACCTACAGGCAATTTAGAGAGGCTGATCAACCTAACTGGGGGAAGAAGTCTTTAGACACTGCACAGGTAGAGGCAGTCTCTGACTGAGGCAGTCTCTGACTCAGTCTTTGTGGAAAGTGGGAGTGAGCTGAAACAGTCCCATCATTCTTAATGCTTGTACATCTGGATGACACAGTGATACAGTTAAAGGTATAGCAGTTGGAAATGGAGAATAAATGCAGAACAGTATGTTTGTAGTAAGTTTTTAAACAGTACTGCTGGTGCATTGTAGGGATACATATGATGTCATAATCATAGTAGTAGTCGATATCAGAATGTAATTGCAAAGTATTATAAAGCTTGTCAAAAAAAAGTAAGTGAACCTTGTGTAATAGCCTGGTACACCTGATACACCTTTGAATTCATTGTTCTCTCAACAATCACAAGGCAGCAGAGCATGATTCTCCCTCCACCATGCTTCACAGTTGGGGTGAGGTTTTGATGTTGGTGTGAAGTGTTCTTTTTTTCCAAACACAGTTTTGTGCATTTGTACTAAAAAGTTAGGTTTTTTTTGGACAGCGGCAGCTTCCTTCTTGGTGTCTTTCCATGAACACCATTCTTGTTCATTCTTGTTCTAATATTAAAAACAGTAGGTTAACTTCTTGGGTTCTTACTCGCCTCTTTCTGGATTGTCTGTTGTGTTCTTGGAGTGATCTTAACAGGATGTCCACTCCCAGGTAGAGTAGCAACAGTGCTGAACTTTCACCATTTGTAAACTATTTGTCTAACTGTGTGTTGATGTACATGCATGTGTCTCTACGACACATTTTTCTAAGGTCTTCTGAAAGCTGTTTGTAGCAATGCATAGTCACACCAACCTTTACTGAGAAGAACAGATTGGTGAGTAACCAGACTTTGTGTTCGACCTTTATTTAATGAGCAAAGCATCTTTTCTCCCTAACTGAAACACTGATTGCCAATTAGCTCTCAGAGAAGTCATTAATATAGGGGTTCACTTACTTTGTCCAGTCTATTGTGGATGTTATGCAATGTGCTTAATAAAAGTGAGAACACATGATGCAATTATTAAATGATTCTTGATTCTTCATATCCATTTGTGATTTCTATGGCCTACATCAAGACCTTTTCTTGTGTTTCTTTGTCATTAACAAAGTTAATCATCTTAGATGTTTTATCCAGGTACAGCCATCTTTGTGGAGAGTCAATTGTGTTGATTGTTTTCACAGCAGCCCCCACCCCTTCATCTCTCATTGCTCACAAGCAGTTCAACACAGACCCCCAAAACACCAGACGTCGTATATATGTCGTTTTTTGGGGTAAATCAGGTCATGAACGTTATTTGGTTAGACTCGTCAACCAATACTGATCCAATATTTATTCTTTAAAACGACAAAGCCTTGAAATGGGCTATTATTAACTGAAGCACTTTTGCCATATCACCTAATCCAAAAATCCAATGCATTTGTTCTGTTGTTTTTTTGTTATGAAGTACATTGTGGTTGTGCTCTCTGTTTTATCCTGGTTCAGCCATCTTTGTAGAGAGGTGTCAAGTGTTTTCACCGCCCACTTTTATCGCAACATTTTACATGCAGAGTCTCCTAGTTAACCTGGTAACTGAGTTACAATAAAAAGCATTACACCTAATTATACTTAAATATTCTGATTTGATTTCCAAAAAAATGATACATACAAAAACAATGTGCGTGCTAATAGCGCCCCCAGCTGGGGATTCATTCAGACAGCAGCACGTGAGTATCAAAGCCATTTTGTTTTTTACAACTAAGGATAGTTCCATCATTGTAACTGAGTTACTCTGGTTTTCAGCTCTAGTACTGCAGGATATGATGGAACATTACATTTTTGTAACTTTACCACTCATACAAACATCAGAACAGTTACAGATAATGCTGAGGATTATTCTAACACAGTATGTTGCACTTTACCAAACTCCCAGTATAATTTATTAGTTACAGATTTGCACTCAAACATACAGTACATTCAGTAAATATTCAAATTTAAAGACGAACTCTGAACATCACTAAACAAAGCTGTGTTCCTGTGTTATATATTTATGGAATTTTAACTTCCTGTTAACAAAATGTGTGACCAGTATTACTGAGATTCTGTATATTGTTTCCTCCTCTAAGCTGGGCTGCATCAAAGTTCATCAAGTATTTTATTATGTCTTTGGCTATGCAAGCGTTGTTCACTCTAATTTGCCCATAGTGTGTGTTTGTGTGTGAGTGCGTGAGTGAATGTTGGCCATGTGATGGACTGGCGAACTGTCCATGGTGTACCCCGCCTTCGCCCGACGATGCTGGGATTGGCACCAGCCCCACCGTGACCCCAACTAGTGGGATAAAGCGAAAGATAATAAATGGATAGAGAACAAAGTGTAGAGCTGCCACATATATTTCATCATCACCCAATTGCAATAACTTGGGATGCACAGTTACGACTTACGACAAAAATAACTTTTCAGATTTGTACGATTTCTGCAACAAGCAGAATGTTACGTGGGTGTGCTGAGAATATAAACTGAAATAAAAACCGTAAAATGTATGACAGAGGTATCAAACATATATAACAACAGCTGAACAGCTGTAATGTATCACTTTGTACAATGAGAATGAGCTATTAATCAAACACACCTAGCAAGCAAGATAGCTAATCAGATAACTTAGTCACTTTTGGCTTGTACCATAATAGTTGCATGCAGCAAACAATCAAATTGTTTGCTGTTATTGAAACTGTTATTGAAACAACAATTAATTATGTTAATTTCATGATTGTGACAGGCCCACTGCAAAGTATTCAAGTATTTTAAAAAATTCAAACCTTCAGATTATTCTGTATTACAAATGAGATTGTTGCAAACCTTAATCTTTTAAAGTAAATGTTTTCAAATGGTTAAAATGCTTGCGTAAGTATTTAACCAATTCAGACTAGTACTTGGTTGAACCACCTTTTGCTGCAATAATAGCTTTATGTCTGTCGGGTTAAGTTTATAACAGCTAGTCAAAAAGAATCTGAGACTTGCTTTTGGTTAGACCAGTCAACCAATACAGCTAAGATTTGAAAATGGGCTATTATTAACTGAAAGACTTCACTTTGTGTTATCATCTAAAAGTAGGTTAGCATGTTTAAACTACTCAAACACAGTACAGACCCACAGGAAGAAATACACACTGAACATCACATGACATAGTGTGAGTGTGTGCTGTTTCAGGGTAGTTTTGTTACTGGATTGTATCATTCTGTTTCTCTTCAGTCCAGTAAATTCTAACGATATCGATCCGATACCACCACCTATAGATATTGGTGTGCCATCTTTAGTTAGCTTTAATTGTTGAAAAGTTAATAGAAACTCCTATGAAGTCAGCAATACATGTTTGTGTGTGTATGTAGAAGGGTGGATCAAGTGGTCTAGAACAAGGCAACCCAGTTTGTACCCTGACCCCCTGATGAAGCCTGTGCCTGGCTAAGCTCACAGCTTACACAGGGCTAAAACACAGACTGAAATAGAGATACAGTCCCTGAGCTGATGACCCGTGCTTATAGCAGCGCCACGCATGCCGACACTTAACTGCTCCAAGTAATACTGTCTCGATACTGTCTCAATATTGTCACTGCTAGTTGAGCAGGCACACCAAAACACACATACAGAAAAAACACATCCTGCTGTAAAAGCTTGAGGTTCATTTTGAAAAGTATTTGTTTTAAGTGCATGCAACATTCCCTCATGGGGATTCTTCAGACTTTAAAGTAGCTGCCAGGCACTGAAATGAAAAAGAGAAATTAAAAACACATAAAAACATACTTCTTTCAGACACCTCACATTGAAGCTTATTTCAGTCCTTAAACATTTTTTTCAGCTTTCTTCAGACAGTCCCTCATATCAAACTGCTGCTGCTCTGATAAGTTCAGATACGTACAAGAACAAATCAGTTCTCAGCTGTTTAAAGCTTATTTCATGTCTGTTCTTAAGTTAGTTCAGTTAGGTAAAAGTTTCGCTTCTAACTGGTATCAGAGAGAGACAGTATTCTACATACTAAACCATTTAAACTGATATTTATCTTCAAAGAACAGTTCACAATGTTATTTATGACCTGACCATTTCTCTCAAATTAAGAGGCAGTCAAATGTAATGGAAAGATATTAGATTCCCTAGTTTATAGAAGATTTCTCACCGTCTTATCTGTAAACTTGTGTTAATTAATTAACAAGGGGAATTGTACAAGAATGTTTTACCTTAAAATGCATTATCACTAAAAAAAGGTTAGAGGATGCTTTTTTAAAAGATATTTAAAAAAAAAACATGACAAAAGGACAGTTTTTAGTCTGGCAGTGTTGTACAAGGTGTACAATACTTAAACCAGTATCATCTAAATGCAACTACGTCATAATTATATTACTCCATGTAATGTGTGGCCGAGACTATACACTTATAAGCTAACTAGGAGCAATAAGGGTAAGGTTTTCTAAGCGGTACACACTGTCGTGTCAATGGGTTAAGAATCCAACAAATTGAAATCGGAAGTTATAGTAGCTGAACATCTTAGTACCTTATAACCTACAATTTTGCAGTCCAGAACATTGAATACTGAGATTTGTTGGATGGTTTTAGCCATCGACAAGGACATGAAACTTTTATAAACCATCAAATAGAATGACGTTGACCTACATTCGTATGGCTGGGATAGAATTAACTCTTTTTCTTTGTTTAATAAGTGTGAGAACACTGTAAATCAGTAAAACTATTGCTGATCGTGCTCTCTAGGTGCATGCGAAAATGTTATTTCTAGTTATAAGGTAAGGCTAATACAGTTAGCTGTAGCAGTTAGCTGTAGGACTAATACAGTAATCTCTCTATGAACTGCCTTTGTGAATATTATTTAGATTAAATTCTAATGTGGGGTGATCGTTGTAGAGCCACACTGCTTTATAAGGTTGCGCTGTATGTCAGGATGGGATTGAAAGGCACATCGGGCACAACCATTTCATAAAAATGAAGGCCAACTGTTTTATCATTTTTATTCTGGCATGACACGGCACAAAAAGACATTTCCTGGGGTTATTCTGTGGATTTCACCAGTGTTGCTAGTGTCTGCTGTTCTTCTCCCACCACAGTGCATGTGCACTTGCAAGAATTGACAAAGATTTCAATAAAACAAGAAACCAGCATTACTTTGCACCAAATTTTAAAGTTAATGCAATCTTCTACCTACATACACAAATGTTTAGAATGCAGTAAATTCCTTCAATTCACAAATTGCATCATGCTAAAGTCTTCACCGGTAAAACTGCTGATAACTGCACCTTTTTTCGGATTAAGGTGAAAGACGTTTAATAGTTGAAGTTCCACATTTGCTCAGGCTGGTTTGATGTAATTATACAAAGCCTTCAGACCTCCATGCAGCACCTCCTGTATGGGTTTCAGGAGTGGGTTATGAACTATATGGAGGCCTTTGTCAAGTGGATGGCAGGCCAACTTTTCCAGCTTCTTGAGTAAGTACATCTCTGCTGGGACACTCTGCAGGTCATTGAAGTCTACATTGAGGAGCTCCAGCCCGCTAAGAAAGCACAGATTCCTAGGCAGCGTGTGGATGCTGTTTCCCTCTAAGATCAAGATCTTGAGGTCGACCAAGTCTTGGATCTGCTCGGCAATGTTCTCCAAAGCATTGTGGGCCAAGTGCAGAAAAACAAGGTTTTTCATGGCATAGACGCAGGCAGGGATGTGTGCCATGTGGTTGTGGCTCAGGTTGAGCTTGGTCAGCTTGCGCATGGATGCCAGGCTACCTGGGAGTCCGGTTAACAGGTTGTTGGCCAGGCTGAGGACTTCAAGTTTGGAGCAGCAGCCCAGTTCCTCGGGAACCTCGCTGAGGCGATTGCGGTAGGCAAACAGCACCCTCAGATTCCGTAGGAGCCCAATCTCAGGAGGAAGACTGACCAGCTCGTTCCCCCAAAGGTTGAGCACCACAAGGTTTTCCAGAGCTCCCAGACCAGATGGCAGCACGCATAGAAAATTCATGGACAGATTGAGCTTCTCCAGCTCGCGGAGTTCCCATAGATCAGCCGGTGCTTCATCCAGTCCCCTCATGGCCAGACTTAGTGTGCTGAAGCCGAAGTGAGTGGTGGCATGTTTGCGGATCCGGTCAGCCGAAGACAGGTTTTGATCGTGACTGCTTTTGCGCCTCAGCTGTCGCTTTACATCATCAGCTGTGCAGTCTTTTGACGGCCATCGTCCAAGCACCCTCGGGGCGACTTCTCTCCGAGACTGCTGCTTCGATATCTTTTGCCTTAAAAGGAACATTGGAAATATACTGGATCTGCCTGAACAGAGGAAGCAAGTGTGTCCACAGCCTAAAGTTTATCCAATGCGAGAGGATTCAGTAGACATCGTCCTTTTCCTTTCCTTTTGATTTAAATGTAAAGCAACTGTCAGACCTTTAAGAAAAGTTTAGACTTTGCCTTCTCCCAAAGAGTGAAGAAGAAGTACAGCTTACCCCAAACAGCTGAGTCCGTTTCTGTCCCTCAGGGGTTTTAAAACTAGTTTGCTCTTCCTCAAAGCCACAGAATGCAGGTAGTTTCCAATATGAACTGGTACCCAGGTTGTGAAAGTTGTGAAACTTTTTCCTCCAGGGATGATGTGTATGAGTCGAAGAAAGTTTCTGCGCCCTGATGGGGCTTTGCTGTATCCCTGTTAATGAGGCACCATAATGGCAAACTCCAGACTCTTTCTCTTCTTGAATCCCTCTCTCTGTCTGTCTGTCTGGCTCTCTCTCTAGTTCTCTCGGTCTCCTTTCTTTTACTCTATATAATCTCTCAACAGCTGACATTGTCACTGTAGCTTAGAGATGACCAACCCCGTGGCTGCTTAGCATCAGAAGACACAGAGACACTAAATCATTCCCTTTGCCCACACGCCCAACATGCACACACAAGTAGTGCCAATCAAACACACACATATATGCATGAACTCCAAATGTGCTAGCATAACAAAGAACGCCTCGTGTTACATCACATATACAGTATGCTAACACTAGCTAATCTTATAGTAATAAAAATACCTGTATAATGATAACTGTCCTCTTTTCCACATTGTGTCTGGTTACGGTTGTGAACATTTGCATGCAGGGATCTGGCTGTAAAAACACTGAATCATGTCTCAAAAAAGCAACAGTTCTTAGCAGTGTTAGGCCTGTGGCTACACTAGCTAAATCCTGTGAGACCAAAACAGACTAGCACACAAAAGCCTGACTGCATGATGACAGTTCTAGCTGAATAGAAGTGCCGAGACATTTTGCTATAACCCATTTCTACTCTTAAAGTTGTTATGACTAATAAGGTACTTAGTTGGCCTGATTTGCACGCTAATCTTATTAGCACTTGAGTAATATCTTCCCTGCTCTAACAAACCTGCTTAATTGCAATTTGTTAGCTTTTTAGATTAAAACATTGCAACTAAATTTATCAACAGAATGTGAACCCTATGTTTAAAATACTAGCCAAGTCAAGTCAAGTCAAGTTTATTAATATAGCGCTTTTTACCACGATGTGGTCTCAAAGCAGCTTTACAGAGTTTTGAAAACAGACAGTTACAACATTTATCCCCCAGTGAGCAAGCCAGAGGCAACAGTGGCAAGGAAAAACTCCCTCAACTGGAGGAAGAAACCTTGGGAGGAACCAGACTCACAAGGGGAGACCCATCCTCCTCTGGTCAAACAGTATTTAAAGTTTAATAAACTAAACACCAAAGAAAAGAGTCTCTGTTTAAAATCTGGATAGCAAAGCTTTAGAAGCTGCACAGGTAGAGGCAGTGTATGACTGAGGCAGCCTATGACTGGGGTTTTATGTAGTTAAGTGGGCATTGGACAGTCTTTCTGACTGAAGCTCCTGATTTCCATGTCCCGATGACGAACTTCTTTTTTAAAGACATCCTGCCATCTTAATCCAAACTTGAGGTCATCTCAGCCTACTGAGCGATTTTATGCATTCCGCAGAGCCTAGGAGGGTGTTAATTGCTGAACTGTTGCAGTACACCTGCCCGGAAGTAACTATGCTTGATGCTTTCCCAATAATTTATTAGGTTTTTACCTTTTTTTTGTAAGCTATAAGAATAAACAGACTTTTGAAGGCTTACAAGTAACTCAAACATCATTGTCCCTTAACATACATATTATCAGAATGCAGATATTTACATAACCTAAAAAGGATTTTCGATTTATGAATAGTATATACATTCATGTACCGATCCAATTAATCATTATTTATTTCATATAGCATGCGACATTTGTACAGATGTCTGTGTGTTGTATGGAATCATGGCCAACTCTGCAGCTGTGCTGGCTGGGTCCTCCTGCAGCTTCCCTTTACGCTGTCTTACTGCGTTTATTTCCATAGCTGCTAAATGACCACCTACCTGCCCAATCTCAGCACTCTCACACAGCAGAAAGAGAGAGAAAGTGTGTGTGTGTTTGTATGCGCAACTTAACTTTCATGAAGGTTTTATAAGCAGTTCTAAGTTTAACCAGGCACTCTCAGTGACTAAGGCTCAGTTCTTCAAATAACAGCACCACCAACCAGTAGATGCTCTTCGAGTAATCATGCACACATTCGCTCACAGGGATCTAAAAAGCAAAACATGGAACGTATATGGAACGTATGATTGTGTGCCATCAGCATAGAAGATGTGGGAAACTTAAAGCGGATGCTCTTTTTTGAGACAACAGTGAAGAAACCACCCCACAGCACCACCTAATCAGCCGAGACAGTGGGGCGGGTGACCTCTTAACCTACAATGTTCATATATGGTGACCACAAAGACCAAACCAATTGCCCCACAACCTGCCACAGAATAGCACAAGTCACATGCAACATGTATGCTTAGACAACACAGCAACTTATTCACAAAAATAGTCTCTCTTACTGCGAGTTCAGCTCTCTCGCAGCCAGGATTCCCGCTCATCCAGCAGCAGGATACTACTGTATGTCTCGGCTGATTTTTCATGATATTACATTATCTAACTGGAACCAGTAAGAGCTATCTTTAATACTATCATCCAACCTTGTCTGGCTTAATTGTGTAGCACAATCATGTCTGTCTAGATTATAAAAAGTGTTAGAGTTGGCTTGAGTCAAGTTGACATGGACTTGTTTCACACTTGAGTCGTTCTCCTGCAGCAAGGACATCAGGTTCAACACCGCTTTAAATAACAAGCTTTTCCTGTGAAACCTTTACCTTGATGTGTTTAAAGGAAAGAGGCAAAAGACTTGAAATGCCTGCCTAACATATAGTTTGGATAGCGATTAAACTAGTTTATGCAATAGCTATTTTAGTTGAAGCTGTCAGGTAATCCTATATAAAAACAAGCAGTCGTAATAACAACTGAAGGAGAGTAAACAAGCACACACAAACAACCTACCTTCCTCTGATATAATTTAACAAAAAAAGGACAATTACTCTAACAACAACAACAATATGGCTCCCCATGGCCTGTTCTATATTTTTACATTTTTATATATTTTAATAAATGCAGTTCACATGTTTCTTTTCCACATAAGATTTAAGTTTTAGTATGTTACAGATCGTATAGTCCTGTAAAGCTTTAGTTGGATAATTTGATCCCCTCCAAAAAAATGATGAACGTCTGATTAACCTAGAGGTGCAGAAAGGGTTAGATCATATTCTCTACTCGAGTCCTACTGGAAGGCAAATTTCCAGTCATATGAGACTCACTGTGTTAGACTCAGGTAGTTTGTGGGTGACACATGGGTGTGAAAAGCGAGTGAGGATGGCAGCAAAAAAACTATTTTTCAAATAAACGTGTAAGTCACTTTAAGTCTAGTTCCCTAATGAAATGAGTTTATCATAATAACATTAAAGGCAGTGCTAGGCTTTGGCGCACAGCATACAGCAAGCTAACATCGTCTGTAGCTATGAATAACAAGCAGTGTTCCCTATACTTATTAATTCTGATGTATAAGAGATGTCAGTTGCACTATGGCTGAAGTAATGTTGATGAGTCTTTAGATGTAGACTCACTGTTTACTGGTTGGAAAACACCTGGTTGTAGTTTAAGTGAGACAATAAAAAAGATTTAATTGTTTTTTTGAGATTGTTACTTTAGTTTTGTGGACAACACCACCAGGTTATGCAGTGCTCCATGTATTAACCTTGATTTATGAGACCTGTTTCACGGACGTCCTCGGAACCTGTTTTTGTTAGCTGAGCTTTCATTGACACATTGAGAAAGATTTTTATTCTGTGATTGTTGGTTTTTGTGGAGGGGGGCATGGCATGGCAGGGTCCACACAAATGTCAAGAGCTAAACTACGCCCTTGGTTGGAGTAGCTATTTCAGTTGGATTAAGTAATACCTATTATTTGTTTAGCATCTTTCCTTTAAACACTGTGTTTACTTTGTGAAGCACTTCAATTCAGAGGTGGCTATATGTTTATTAGGGATCTGTATGAATATTTTTGTTACCTAATACTGTTTTTTTTACTCACAACAAAGAAAAATTTGTACTTTTTTCTCAAGACCTTCATCAGTGGTCACAGGACGCTGGCTGGATATGTTTGGTTGGTGGACTATTCTCAATCCAGCAGTGACAATGAAGTGTACAACAGCACTGCTGTGTCTGATCCACTCACATCAGCACAACACACACTAACACACCACAGTGGTCCTATATGGTAAGTGGAGCTGATAAAAGGGACAACGAGTGTAAACACAAGAATACTTTCTTATTTTTACCCATATAAAAAGCAACATTATGTAATGATTTTACCTTAAATTTCCAGCTTCAATATCATTTAGATGGTAAACTGACTTACAATAGGGGGACTGTTGTTTCTGTCATTGCCACTCTGCTCCCAAAACACCTTCTATAGGAACTTTGGAGGAGTGGACACAGGACCTCCTGCGAAAACTGTGTCATGCTTTACGGCACACTATCACACACCAACAACTAAGGGGTCTTTGGCTAGATGTAAGAAAAAGCTAGCTTGGTATTCCCAGCATGGACGTCATGGCAGGGACTGTAAAGAGACCAAAGAAGAAGTTGTTGGAGAAAGTGAGGAAGAGAACGAGAGTGCGTGACTGAGCAAGAGACCAGAGTAGAACAGACTGGTTTTTACTTGTTGGCCAGAGCTAAAAGAGATAAAGGGATGCAGGAAAGTCTCACGGCTAACGTGAAACAACAAAAATCTAACAGGAGCGTGTTCCTCCCTGCCAGTGTTAATTATGACAAACGTAGATTGTAACCTTATCTGACGTCTCACAGGGTTTTCTAGTTTTTCCAGACACCAAAAGTCACCCAACCTCGGTCCCATTTCAGGCTAGCATGCAAATAAATAAATTAATCTTACACCAGAATGTTTGCTCAGTTTTTGTCAAGCTCATGGCAAATACACAATTCTGTTATACTACTCGACCTTGTAAGATGACAGGGCTCTTTCTCTTCTGACGTCCTCTTTGCTGGCGAATTCTGACTCCCCTTTACCTACATGTGCTTCACACACTCCTACTTAACGCTATGGGTTACACTCACAGTTTCAGTTAATTACACATAGAAACTATCAAACACATGAGTGTAGTCTGTAGTGTTTCTATATAGGGAGCGCTATCCAGGTTAACACTGAGAGTAAAGACAGCATCTCTAATGATCAGGGGAGCGAGAGAGAGAAAGAGGGAGAGAGAAAAGGAACAAACTACATAACGAGTACAAATGAAACATGAGAAAGAGGGAGACATACACTAAGAAAGAGTGAGAGAGATGGAAAGTCAGAGAAAGACAGTAAGAAAGTGAGCTCAAATAAACCATAAGAAAGAGAGGTAGGCATACACTGTAAGAGAGAAGAGATATAGGGTTTGTCTCAAAACCTAGTTAGTGTCTAAGTAGGCACTGACTATGTAGGCAGTTGTTTAAATAGGCAACGTTTTCTCCAACATCTCTCCTCATAAAACAGATTACTGAGACGATCTAGTAAGACAGCAGCTGCGTCACGGCTTGTTCCCGCCCTCTGCAGCACGCGACCGGTGGTTTAGCTGGTTGCTAAGCTACCAGCCCGCACCCAAAACAATAGCCCAAGGCTTAAAAATCCGCTAGCATAAATGCTAATAGCTCGAGTATAAAACTGCAAAATGGTCAATGACTCGTTGAAAAGTTGCAAATAAAATGCTGTTTTTTTGTGATTATATGACAAGAAACACATTAAAACACCAGAGAGAATCGAAATAACTTACATTTTAAAACCACTTCACTGCTCGTAGAGTTGCCTGCTCTGCTTTATGGGATTGCCTTAGTGGCTGAGGAAGCGTTCAATGCCTCCTTAAAATCAGGTCTAAATAAGGTGTCTCAGTAGACAACATGTTTCTGATATCTAAGAATTGGGACAGTCTACATGTCGGGAGACGTAAAATGCTGTCTATGTAGGCAGCTCACTAGGTTTTGAGACACATCCATAAAGTATGATAGGATGAGAGAGAGAGCAATAGGAAAGACAGGAGAGAGTTGAGAGAGAGAGAGTTAGGCACACATTAAGAAAGAGAGAGAGAGACATGACAGGGTTCTTTCTCTTCTGACGTGGTCTTTGCTGGCGAATTCCGACTCCCCTTTACCTACACGTGCATCACACACTCATATTGGACGCTATGGATTACACTCACAGTTTCAGTTAATTGCACATAGAAACTATCAAACACATGCGTGTAGTCTGTAGTGTCTGTGTATACCTGAATGACATGCATGCGTGTAAAAGAGAGTGGAATATACTTTGGTTTGCATATTAAACTAAAGCGTGGTGTAAATCTTATACACTGTCCCCTTTATCCTTTACGTAAATAGAGTCTAACAAACGTAGGTGCTTTGCACCACACAGCTGTGGCTAAATGGCGCATACATAAACGCATGTGTGTGTGTGTGTGTGTGTGTGTGTGTGTGTGTGTGAGTATAACCTGTGCGCATTGTCAATAGCGGTCCTCAGAGAAACGCTGAATGTAGAATACAGACGGAGGGAGAGGGGTAAAGTTATGGTAAAGGGGAGTATAAATCTCACTGTAAACTGGAGCACCATGATAAATGAAGCCTGCAGCAACCCTGCAGGGAGCGCTATCCAGGTTAACACTGAGAGTAAAGACAGCATCTCTAATGATCAGGAGAGCGAGAAAGAGAAAGAGAGAGAGAGAGAAGGAACAGACTACAAAAAGAGTACAAATGAAACATGAGAAAGAGGGAGATGTACACTAAGACAGAGTGAGAGAGGTGGAAAGTCAGAGAAAGACAGTAAGAAAGTGAGCTCAAATAAACCATGAGAAAGAGAGGTAGGCATACACTGTGAGAGAGAAGAGATATAAAGTATGATAGGATGAGAGAGAGAGCAACAGGAAAGACAGGAGAGAGTTAGAGAGAGAGAGTTAGGCACACATTAAGATAGAGAGAGAGAGACTGAATGTGAAGGAAAGAGCAAGCAAGAGAAAAAGAGGGAATGAGAGCGCATGAAAGGAGAGCAAGTATGTAGGTAAAGCAGCTTGTCAGGTTTTGCATGGTGCTGATGCAGCTCTCCACAATACAAACCAATTGTGTTGCTGACACCTTCAGGCTGTGTGATGGAGCACCAGCAGAGGGACTATCTGGGTCTCCCCCTGAGGAGGTACCAACACGATGTGGAACACACACAAACACATGTACGCACATACATAAACACACCCAGCACATTACACACAGTCTCACATTTCAGCTCATCCATCACCACACCCACACTCATACTAAAGGCCGCAGTACGGAGACCTGGATATCATCATTATCTGTAATCCAATAGAAATGGCAAACGGGCAGGAGTGGATTTAACATAACTTTTGCCTACACTGCGAGCAGAGGATTCCTCCATACATACTGTGTTCATTGTAGACATTTCTGAATGAGGTCAAATAGTTGAGTTCTGCACACATACATCACAAAGACAAAAAGTAAGTCAGCAGTGACTCTAGCACGGCTAAGTTCCTGCCAAACAGCACTCATTCTAAATAAGTATGAAACTTTACCAGCATTACATTATATGTAGTTGTAACACGGAGACACCAAACTGGAGATGCAACCTGCAAAGCAACCTGTTCCAAAAACCAAGACAGGATATATATATATATATATATATATATATATATATATATATATAAATGGCTCAGCAAGACACAAAGGATAGTGGCAACACCTTGCAAAGAGACAAGAGAATGGGCCAGGTATAAATAGTCTTTGCTGATCAGGAGACACGCAACAGATTAGTGAGAAGGGGCGGAGACAGAAGTAGGACTCTGGGGAGGCAGAACAGGTGTGAGTATGCGTGACAGTAGTTTATGTTCATGTTAGAAGACTTAAGGCTTAATAATGTTCTTTCGCTCAGATCAGGTCTATAAGTGACCCAGATTTATCATATTTATCAGCCAACATTTCTATATCTTAGTCAATCCTGAAAGCTTGTCAATAAAGTAAAGCATATAAGCCATATTTAAGAAGTAAGGGATTGCTGCAGCCCTGTGTGAGGCCCATTGGTCACAGGAACCTGGAGTCGTTGTTGAACTGCTACAGACCTTTAGACTTTTGACTAAAGGAACAAAACAAAGGGCTGTAGAAACCCTATATTGGATTTCGCAGCATGTGCTGATGGGAAACATATCGTCAGTCCGGCAGTTTCTTTTAACTTATCTGACTCCAAAGCTACTTAAATATCAAATCTGTCTAATTAGGGTTTCTCATGGGGACAGAAAGACTTACCCGATATGACACTTGGGTGTACATGGCTTAACCCAGTGCAACGAGTATGAGAAGACAGCAGAACTAGCACACGACTGATGCAGTGTTCACATGTTTGTGGCAGACAGATGATGGCAAACCAGATATTCCATTGTTTTCAAAGGATATGCAATGGAAGATTATACTGCCATCAATGGCAACATTACACAGACCACAGTGGTGTGAGTGGATTTTGAACAATTTCTATCAAATTCTTCCTCCAGAATAAACCGGATTTTAACTTCATTTTTTGGAAGCCAGGATGGCCACATCTCATTGCTGAATTCCAGATTAACTCATTATACGACAAAAATAAAAGAGTACAATGTCCTTCAAGTCACCATAGGCCGTATACTACTATGAGGTGGGAAGTGACAGCGCAAACATGTGAATACAGCATTCTCTTGGCTGTCAGCTCTAGACTGCTGTACTTCTTCCTCCCTACAAACGTCTCTCCCAAAGAACATTAGCCTCGCCCATAATTAAGAATCCCCTCCGAAACAACACCATGAATAAACACTGAGGAACAATAACTTAAACATTTCCGAAACACGCAACAGAATTGAATGCACTGGTTTGGTAATTCTGCCAGTCGTCAAACACTCTACCACCTCAGCCTTGCCGAAAGCAGTGTATGAAAGGTTTGCTACAGCAGTAGCAGGGGGAGATCTTACAGTAAGAGGCTATAATTGCTGCACAGCACATATTTCCACCATTAATTATCTCCAACGTACTACTCATGAGCTGGTGCGTGTGTGTGTGTGTGCTTGTGTGTATGTGGAATATTGGGGTGTGTTGGCATAAAAACACAAATCAAACACAAAGCTTGAGGAGAGGAAGATGCAATGCCGGGCAAAGATGATGATGATGATGGTGATGATGAAAATAGTGGCTGGCTGAGGTTCTAAAAGCCTAGTTAGCCACTTGTTTCAGCAAAGCCTTGTGAATATGCCTGCTTGCCAGCACTGTTGCCATAGGGGAGAGATGGGAAATGAGACAGGGATGAGGACAAAGGATAGAATCTGTAAGAACCAGTGCAGCAGGTATAAATTTTGATGCTTAATCTGTATGAAAGCTTTTTGCACAGTAGCCATTTAGCTTATAACATCATGCTTAGGGCGGCTATGTCTTACTGTTGGGTGCAGAATTAAATATAATGTTTGGGCTAAACAAGTTCATTCAGCTGACAAACACAAACACCACCTACCCTATAAGCAAGAGGTTAGCGGCATATTGTCAATAATGTCAAAGCTGGCTCACTGGCTAGTTGCTTAGTGTTTTCCGGAAGGACCGTGGGTGGTTAGTCAGAGAATTACAGAATATCCTACTTTTCATTACTTGTTTTACACTGTAAAGTCATATTATATTTCTTTCTTTTGTCATCTTTGTAAATGCCTTTTATAAATAAATATAAATTCCATCAAGCACATGTCAGCAACATCTTCAACTAAATTATTTTATATCAGAACTTTTCTCTGTCCATTGTTTGTCATATTTGTTTTAGGTTATTTCCCAAAATAAAAGTCTCTCTGCGTGTATCTGTTTAAGGAGATTAAACACTAGTTAAATGTTATACACAGGACAGTAATCCGGGTGGTCTGAGAATGGACTAGCCTTGGCAAACCGCCAGAGGGGTGCCGACCTTATCGAGCAACGACTGTTTAATGTGTACAGTTACTGTATTTGTACAATGCTAATTGTTGCTTTTTTGTAGCTGCTTACTGTCTCTGGCCAGTTTATTTTTTAATGAAATGTTGGTGTAAAGCTTCTTTTTGAATTAAACCAACTATATTTCTATGTGTTTAGTCAGAGTATGTATCTCTATCTAGTACAAACAGGTTTAAGTCCAAACTACTATTGCACTCAAACACTGCCATAAGCAAGTGCCAGTACCTCACAAGACCGGAATACCTACAGAGAAGAGAACATACAGTATAAGTGCAATACTTGGCCAGTGTTCCTAGAAGATAAAGTGCAATTATGGTTTATACCAATACTTCAGTAGATCAGTGCTTATATGTGCTTCACAAAGAGATGGTGGTCTTTAGTCTGCGTTTGAAGACCGTGAGAGAGTTAGCTGTTCGGACAGCCAGTGGAAAGTAATTCCACCATCTGGGTGCCAGGACAGAGAAGTGTCTTGTCCCATGTCTTCCATGAGTCTTGAGGGACGGCGGGTCAGGCTGAGCCGTACTTGAAGTACGAAAAGCTCGAGGTGCGGATAGACTTTTGACCATTGCCATAAGGTATGAAGGAGCGGGTCCATTATTGACTTTGTAGGCAATACCAAAGCTATAACAGCTTCCGGGAAGTCTTTATACAAGATTTTGAAGTGTGTCTGTGGGAACTGTGATTATGGACCTCTTCTTGAGCACTGGGACAGTCATGCCAGACCAGGTATGAGCCTTCCCCAAACTGTTGGGTGCAGAAAAAACCTGAAAGCAACCTTTATCCTCAAAATGTTCCTTCACTGGAACTAAGGGTTCTCGGCCACCCCCTGATAAACAGCACCATACCATTATCCCTCTTTTACCAAACTGTACAGTCAGCACAATGCAGCCCGGCAGGTAACGTTCTCCTGGTATTCGGCAAACCCAGACTCGTCCATCAGACCACCAAATCGAGAAGCGTGATTCATCAGTCGACAAAACACGCTTCCACTGCTCCAGAGTTCAGTGGCGGTGTGCTATGCACCACTTAATTGGATGCCTGGCACTGTGTTTGGTGATGTAAGTCTTGCTCGCAGCCGCTCAGTCATGGAAACCCATGTCATGAAGCTTCTGGTGCACAGTTTTGTTTTGATATTATTGCTTGAGGAGGTTTGAAGCTCTGCAGTTAGAGAGTCAGCAGAGCGTTGGCAACTTTTACACACTATGAATGGCCGCGTTGCTATGGTTCATAAACTCTTTCACTTTTCAATAATACCACTCACAGTTGATTGCGGAATTTCTAGAAGGAAAGAAATTCTGTGAATTTTAAAATGTTTAGTAATCATTATCCAGAGTGACGAGAATATTCCCTGTTAGCTGGGATTCTATTACAGTACCATGCTCGAGTCCAGTAAGAACATAACATTCTCTCACAAATGCTTGTAAAGGCAGACTGCATGGCTAGGTGCTTGATTGTATACACATGTGGCAATGGGACATAATGAAATACCTGAATTGTAGAAGTACAAAGTGCTCCTATATGGTAAGTGGAGCTAATAAAATGAATATATATTGTAAAACAGGGAGGTGGTGTTAATGTTATGGCTGATTTGTTTATATAGCTCAGATAATATGATCTGGATTTATAGAACCACTGCTACAGAATCAGCCCTCCTTCTTAAGGGGTGTCTGCTATTTTTGTTCTAGCAAATCACATCCATAAAGGCTGTGTTTGAAGAATAAACGGGATTCATGCCATTTACTAAATGGTTTCCTTGTGCATAAGTAGTTAGTCCCTTCTGGAAGTCAATAACCGCAAGCAGAAGCGTTCAGTCTCCTTCATCAAATCAATTAACTAAATCCAGCATACCTCTGAAAGGAGAACTTCAAATGTAATCTCTTTAACATCCATTTTATATCTGAGAAAGCAAGCCAGTAGAGTATACATCTTAGCTAAGCCTAACGCCACTTCCTGCAGGGCCTCCTGTCCATCTGCTGACAATCTTCAACAATGGGTGCCACTATCTCCAATAAAACACCACTCTATTTAATAGAGTTAAAACTTCATGTCACCAAGCATCCTTATGGATCTCAAGGCAGAACTAGTTAGGATTGGTTGCTGAAGCAAGAGAAAAAGAAAGAAAGAGCATCTTCCTTTTTTATATACAGCACTATGTAAACGTTTAGGCACCTAGAAAGCTGTGTATCCTGGCTGTAAGCACTTATTGGCTCAGGCAAAAACTACATTAGAATATATTAGAATATTAAATACCAATAACATTAATCAGGGGTGCCACCAGGGATTCATAGCCAGGGACATAATACATGCAGATGTTTGTGTAAGGAGTCAATAAAACAAAAGCTTTCAGTAGTACAGTATATTTAAGTGTTAAAATGACTACAACTAAAAAGAATCTTCTTTTTTCATCAGTAAAATGATATGTTTGAGCAGTGTGAATATTTTCCTATAGTAAATTATGTAAAGGCTGTCTCTTTGCAGTGTATGAGATGCTTCTGCATTAGCTGAGATTTGTATTGTTTATATTATGGGTGGATTTAGTCGAATAAAACAAATAAACAATGTAATATATGCATAAATGGAACATCCACTCTGATACTGGATCTCCATGCACACAAATGATTAGTATTATTGGTAAACGGGTATGTTCGCACACTTACACACTTACATGACGTGAGTTTAAGGGAACTGATGGATAAAAACTAAAAATAAACAACTAAATTTTGTGTGTGTTCATTGTACAGTCAGTTTTGACTGGACGTATCTTTGATGAAGTAGGAACTGTATCCGCGTAAGTAGCAGCTTACTGGGAACAGGTGTTAATACGCCACTACAGAATGAAAGAGAGAAGAGACAGAGGGGGTTTGCGAGGGGAGTGGGGGAGAGACAGGAGACAGACTGAGGGATGCCAGCAGCACCCCGGGCTGAGGAGACTGGTGCCAGCTGCAGGGGTGGGCGCACATCTAATGGAAACACAGGAGACATGGCAGAAACAGCAGCCAGAACAGCCAGTGGGGAGAGGGGGAGGTACACATGAGCGTTTCTCTTTGTTCAATTACACAGTAGTACAGCACAAGGGCTGAACATATCATTACACCACACACATCATTTGCACTTGTTAGTGAAAAGATGGCTTGCACTCTTCTCTGGATATATATATATATATATATATATATATATATATATATATATATATATATATATATATATATATATATATATATATATATACTAATCAGCCATAACATTAACGTCACCAACATCTGCCATATAGGAGCTCTTTGTAGCTCTACATTTAAACGCTGTGGTCCATCTGCTTCTCTACATACTGTGTTTGCCCCCGATCATCCTGCTCTTCAACGGTTATGATCCCCACCAGACCACCACAGAGCAGCTATTATTTGGGTGGATGATCATTCTTAGTACTGCAGTGACACTGACATTGTGTCACTGCTGGACTGAGAATTGTCCACCGAGTGTCCTGTGATCACTTATCAAGGACTAGCGGATGTGACTACAGGTGACAGGTGAGCTATCATCTCTAACTTTACATCTACAAGTTAGTTAGGACTGTCTAATTCAATGGACAGTGACTGGACACAGTACTGCTATGTCTGATCCACTCATACCAGGTCAACTAACACACCACCACCACATCAGCGTCACTGATATGCTGGGAATGATCCACCATCCAAGGAATACCTGCTCTGTGGGGGTCTTGTGGGGTTCCTGACCATTTAAGTATGCAGAGAAACAGTCTGTTATAAGAAACTGTTTATAAAATGTTTAGCCAGGCACACCCATTTTGGGGGTGATCAACATCACCACCCAACTGCACAGAGTGGTGGTTTGGAAAGGTACAGTCTAAATTTAGTCCTTCAAAATTTTTATATCATTGTTTTTACATAATTTATATAACAGAGGCTAAACAGCACTCAACACTGGTGTTTGTGTAATATTTATGCGTAGCTACAGTCACTCAGTTATCTGTTTTCTTATTAGGCTTATTTCATTTAATAATCTATCTATACAGGGGATTCTGTATATCTATATAAATCTTTATAAATATTTACATTAAATTAGCACCATTTCACTATGATTGGAATTTTATTGATTTTTTATTTGCATAAATATTAGAAGTGATTTACGTATCCATGGATTTGTTGATGCTATGTGACTATATATTTATATATATATATATATATATATATATATATATAAATCTATGCTAAAAGCAGTAGTAGCCGTCTTAAAGAACGAGGGTGTGTGTGTGTGTGTGTGTGTGTGTGTACACATGTACAGGAATGCCTGTACTGACAGCCAGCCGTTTTAACCTCATGCTTCTCTGATCCTCAGCATGTGTCTCTGCATGGCTCCCCTTTAGAGATCCCCTCTCGGGCAGAACTCAGCACAGAGTCCAGACGCTCCTGCTATAACACACACACACACACACACACTCGTCTATCAGGCATTAACACACACCTCAAAAGCAAGAGGTAATTCAGAGAACCCCCTAAGAGTGCCTTGAACTCTGAGGCCAGATATTTTTGAAAGCATGTTTTTTTCGGTGTGTTTTGGCCTGCGTGCCGTTGTGGGCCACTGAAAGCAGAGCGCTTCGAAAACGCTTTCCAGGGTGGAGATTTTTAAAACTCTATTTTCAGGGCTTTTGCGTGGACTGGCAAAAGTCAGCTTTCTGAAAACGCTGACATCATGCCACTAACTTGTGCATGGTTGTTGCTGTTTTCTTTCACTGAGCCTGCACAACTCTAAAATACAGCTGACGGTTGTTTTTTTCTGTGTGCTTGGCAATTTGGGGGAGATTTGGGGGCTGATAACATGTTTATAAGTTTAGCTGTCCTTTTTTCATTTCAACTGTAGTTTGGAGGCATCAGAACGTACGGCGCTCAACTCCACTGCAGTTATTATAATAATATATCTCAGTGATTCTAATGACATGTGACTTGTTTATCATTGAGCAAAGTCAAATTTGGAAAACCGAAATTCAAAGTTACCAAAAAACCTCTCTGTCTGATCAGGACTATGTGGATGTTACAGAAACGGTGATGTAGCCATTGTTTTTTTTCTGGGTTTTTTTTCTGGGCAGAAACCAGATATTACTGAGATCTGCTGACCAACTGTGTCTGTAAACATCACTGTTACTGTAATAGACCATTTTTGCTCTACAACACACAATACACACAATATAGCAATGTTCATCTTACGCCGTTATACATCAAACTGTGTGAGGTATTATCACCCACTAGTGCAGGGGTGTAGAAGCGGGTTTGACATTGCGGGGCACACACTTGCTAATATGAATCAAAGCCCACCCTATCCCCTAAATATTACCTATAAGCTGATTTCACTGTAGGTAAGGTAGCAAATCACTGTATGTATAGTGACGTAGAACAACATTTGTGGAATTACAGTAAATTAATTCTACATAATTAAACAAAATACAACATTATATGTACTTCTGTTTATTATTAGATAAATCAATCTAAAGACCACTTTTCAAACTAAACAAGACACTCCACATATACTCTCCATGGTTTAACCATTTCCAGCTTGTCAGAGACAAATTAAGGTTAAAAGGAAAAAAAAGTTTTTTTTTTACTATAGTCTTTAGGGGTGCTGGGCCTCAATTTAAATCTAAACTAGGGCTAGCTACGCCCCTGGTCTGCAGTTTGGGACGTGGCCAGAGATTAATGTAACTTTACGTTTCAGAGTGCTTTCTGACTAAAGTTAATATAAAGGTTGACTAACCCAAACTCCAAGTCGGTTACTATAACAACACATTATACTAAAGCCGTTTTATTACAGTATATTTTGTTGTTTATTGCTCTCATCACTGACCTCGCGTTTAAAGCTGGCGGAGCTACTCGACGCTCCAGCGAGGCGAGAGCTTGGGTTAGTGAAGCTGCCGACAGCGGGATATTTCTAAACAGTCATCTCAACACAAACCTTAACAAAGTTAAAGACCACCTAACAACCAGAGTCTGTTGCTAACAACAAACACAGCGCGTGCCAAAACGCGCTTTTAAAATAAGGTGTTTTTTAAGTTTCCGCTTTTTCTGTGGTTTAATTATTGGGTGGGACAAATCTACCTGTTTATGATACTGGGTGGGACACGTCCCCACAGCCCCCTCGGTTCCTACGCCAATGCACTAGTGGACTAGCTGACTTGGGAGCATTTTAATTTTTTGCAGTCTCGTGTGCACAGAAAAAATCCTGAAAAACACTGTTGACATGCAGGATTAAAAAAAATAAAACCTGGTTTGCAAAAATATCTAGATACATGTGGATAAAGAGTAATTGTTTAGAGCTAAAACATCTGCACACTCGTGAAATGTGAACCAGGTCCATATTTAGGCTTGCTGGGGCCCTCGGCTTAATGACAATGTCATTTCTTGTTTACTTGCTATTTCTATGTCTCAACCAAGTTAATATTTTATTGTAAATCTATGATTATATTTAAAAGGCAACATTTTTTCTCAGCAAATGAACCCTTAAAATTAATATTAAAATAGAATGAATACGGTAAGTAGTACTTTTACATATGTCAGTGTTCATTTAACCTTTTCCAAGTTTCTTCTTGTGACCACGCAATGTAATTTGCAGTTCTCATCTAATACCTGCTTTGACTGCTCAGTACTTCATTAGGCTAAATCAAGATTGCTGCTGAAGGAGTTTAATAAATTCATACAATGTCTGGGGAGTCCAGGTTAAGTCCTGAACTAAACTTTCTTCTTCAACCTGGCGCATAACATCTATTTCTTTCAAAATAAGATATTGATGCTACGTTGTACTGCATTTATGTTTATTCACATCTGTTCTAATGACATCTGTTGACCATATTGGTGGAAACACACTCATTGCTAAGATAAAGGCTTTTAAACGATTTGACTTTTGCACAGTCACCCAGAAGTCATGGGTGTAAAATGTAGTGATATAAAGGGTCCAATAAACACATTAGGAAGCTCATTGGCCACTAGCCTCAAATTTCCCCTCCTTCACTGTTGATGATTAGCTTACTTATGATGTCTGCTTTTCTATTTTCTGTTTGCCGTTAGGGATGATTTATATTGTTGCATTGACCAAACAGAAAACAGCCTGCTGCCATTGATGTGACATATAAGTATCAATACATGCATGTTTAGTTTCACTCCTAGTCCAGTATTATCAGTGTGGTTCTATTCTGTACACTCTGTGAACTCCTACATTGTGAGAGGCAGCAAGTAGTGCAAGCTTGTTGTCCACCAAATAAAGCCCTGCTTGTGTGCACATTAAAGCAGGTAATGCAGCCGCAGCAGTCTGCAGTCATGCGAGGAGTAGCAGCTGAAAAACTAGCTGATTTATAGCAATTCATGGATGTGGAGACATTTTGATTGTAGTAAAAATACCAGACAGGCAGACGAGACCTTTGCCAGCAATGTAGGCGTGAATTATGATACTTAAGTAAAACCGAATGTGTCAGCTCTCCTACAAAAAGGTGACCAGTGCTGAAGCTGGTGGGTCAATTGTGTCGTAGATGTGGTCCACAACTCGACTTTACTGAATAATTCAGAAACAATGTATAAAGAACTCTAGGCTAGCACTCAGCTCTCACTCCTAGCAGGCTAGGCTACTCTGTTTACTGCTAGGCGTACACTGTTTACCTCATTATCATAATCAGAGTCCTAAATAACAGCCACTGAACAGATTAACCCAACCGAACTAACTCAGGCATGCTCTGACACCACAATATCATTCCAATCCCAGTATTGAACTGAACTACACAGCATATTCTGAGGTACTGAAAATCCAAACATTGACTAAAAGAATCAATGTGGGATTGCGTTATGATAACATTTGCAATTTACCCAATTAATTTGCCACATTACAGAGGTACGGGTAGGCCAAGCAAAATAAATATATGAGTAAATACAACTTCACTGCATTCTGGTGTTTGTTTATAGATACAGGGGAGGAAAACATTGAGATTTGTTTTATCTTTGCTTTGCTTAAAAAGCTCATATGACCAATCACGTTTTTTCAAGTTGGCTGCAAGTTTAGTGGTGAAAATCAATCATGAAATATGTGAAACCCTTTACAGTCATGTTGTATTTGGTAAATTTTACATTATATCACTACAGAATCCCAAGTTTATCCACTGTAAATAAGGCTTCGTCAGCCGCTTGAGCACAATTTACATGTGGGCCAGTTGGTATTTTCTAGTATCCTACAATGCTATGTTTGCAATCATATGCAAATATAAGCTCTAACAGTCTAAGCTTTGGCCCTATCGTTGTGAGACTGTGATTCTCTGTGGTGCCAAAAATGATTGTTGGCCATGAGTCCAAGGGAACATAATTGGCTTTGCTGTCTTTTTGGGTGGATAGGATGCCATCTTTACTCAGCCAGCTCAGGCGTCTGTTAGCTGATGTAACAGAATTAGCAGTTAGCGTTCTCCTCCAAGTGCACTGCTAAGTGATGATGGAAGAAGGCCTAGCTAGTGCGTAGGAACTGATTATGACTAGCTTAGAAAAAACACAGGGTTGAAACAAATCTCCACATGAAGCTGATGATGATGCAAAAGACGAAATATACTTAATCTATTAAATATACTTCACCCAAATATATTAAAAGTGCCATCAAGTGCGTTTATTTAGCATTTTATATTGTTCTCTGGTATGTGACTTTGGTCTGGGTGAAAATGCTCATATGCGGTTTTACACACCCATTTAAACCATATAATTTGGTTCTAAAATGAAAAAAGATGTGTTCATTATTTGAAATATGAAATAATCTGATGTGCTGGTTTACAGTAAGACACTGTGATGATCACACAGAAGCATCATGTCGAATCAAACACAGGCAGGAAAATGAAATGAATCTCCATGTAAACATGCTAGATCATTATACTGTTTAGTTAGCTATGAAAACGTCAGTAGCTACTGTTACTTATACTAGCTACTTGCATTCAAGCTCAACTAGCTACTCGCATTCAAGCTCAAATTATAGTTGTTACTCACTATAAACCTTTAAGATCTGCTTCCACCGTCAAACACAGCATCACACAGCATGGCTGCTACTTATAGTTGCAGCTGTGGTTGTGATGCTAACAAAGGTGGAACTACTCATCTCTTCATTCTCTTCAGTGTGAAACGCTCTACGAAGCTGCTGGATATTGCTCAAGGTCTGTCTGGAGTGAAATGTGCGAAGCAAACTAACAAACTAACTTGTTGAAGATGTGGGAGTTGGCATCCTATTCACCAGCTTAAACTTTACGTTCCCCTTTTAATGGGACACTTTGGTGCTGTACAAGCTGCAGTATTTAGAATAGACTATCAATAATGCACGTTGAAAGTTCCTTAATAAGAGCATGAAAAGTGACAACTCCACCTTCCCAACCTGGAACTGTAGATTTGTGTGTTATGTAACAATTTCGGACCGTTTTTTTATTCTCTTTAGCAAATGTGGGATTCATAATTGAAATAGGCGACAAGCATGTTTGACCTTCATGGTATGTCAGTTCTGCATATGAACTCTCCTTATTGAACTATGACTATACACACAGTGTTCCATTCTATGGCACTGTTAATATGAAATCAACAATAGATGAACCATGCGTATAAAGAAGGCTTCACTGTAATGTGAAATGTCTAGGGCAGACAGCCTAAACAGAACTGATTCTCAACATGTTCCAGTTGGAGCTTTAAGTATATTTTATGCAGGAATTAAACATTATAGCATATTGAATGAACAACAAAAAAGATAATCATTGCAGCAAACGCTGATGTTCAAAGTTTATTTTTTATTATACTTATGTCAGCCTAAATCTCAGTCATCCTTCAGTGCTAATAGAGAAGGAGGTGGTTAGTTGACTCTGAATTTGAAACACTGATTGTCTTGCAGAGAAATTTAAATGTGTGTGTAGTTAGACCTAATTACCGTCGTTATTACGCATTCGGAAATAATGAACTGGGGAAAGTAAAGAGTATCCATATCTTGTGGCTAATTACAAACCACAGTCTTTTGTTCAGGGACCCGTGGGACTATTGGAATAATATTACTCAGTTCCAGGCAAATAATAGTTTAGCATTTCAGCTCAGTGCTGTCAGATACAAATTAAATTTCGCTATTCGCCAACACTGGCGGCCGATTTAGATGCTCCCGCAGGAGGGAAAGTGTCATAGTCTGTCGGAATAACATTTCACCAATCAGCCAGCAGACGCCATTGGAAGCCTCTGGACAGCTCGTTGGTGGCACATTATTATGGCAGCCTGTTTTTCTCATTGTTTTAAGAAAAAGCTGCCAAGTCCTCACAGCGATGCTGATTTGGGATTAGCTTTCACCGTGACAGAAAAGACTTTAGTGATGAAAGACTGAACTGTCAAAATGATTCCGAGTGTTAACTATGGAGGCCCCAGGTATTTTTCAGTTGACCACTCACTACATACATCTGCTCATTTTAGAAGGAGCTTCTACCTTGTAGCTCTTGTAGATTCTCCATTTGTTGATGCACAATATCCTCGAGCCAGTTCGGTTGAATATTTTTGAATGGTGGACCACTCTTAGCGTAGTAGTGACTCTATTTGTAAAATCCCAACCACTGTGTCTGTGTCACTGTTGTGCAGAGAATGGTTAACCACCAACATAATACCTGGCCATCAGTGGTAACTGTGGTCAGAAACTGGTCAGTGAATGGGGAACATGATGCTTGACAAATTGCCCAGCAGCAGATGGCACATATATAGTGGACTTGCAAGGTAGGTGGCGCTCATAAGGCAGTCAGTGAGTACAGTTGAAGGTAAGGGTTTAAATATGTTGACCAGTTAGTTGGAGTAAAAGAAGTCCTCAAAGAGTAAAAGTGAAAAGTATGGGTTTCTAAAAAATGATCCACAGTGTAGATGTAGAAGGTTGGTGTTTCTAGTAAAATAGCCAGAAAGAAAAAGGTTGGTGTTCGTGTTTCTAGTAAAGTAGTCAGTGAACTTAAGATTTCTAATAAAGTGGCCAGTAAGCAAACATAGAATATCAGTGTTGCTAACAAAGTTGAAGTTAGGAGTTTTTTAATAAAGTGGCTAGATAATACAGTAGACGTGTTTCTCATCAACTGACACATTAGTCAAAGTATAAATTAGGGGTTTCTAATACAGTGTCCAATTAATAAAAGTAAAAGGATAGACGTAGAGGTTCTAATGGGTTCTAATAATGTAGAAGTAAAAGGGTCCAGTGGTATAGGTAGACGGTTGGTGTTTGGATAAAGTGGTCAGTTAGCAAAATGTTTCTAATAAAGTTGTCAGAAAGTAAGAGTAACAGTTGCCATTTAGTGAACGTAGAAAGTGGCCATTTATTAAACATAAAAGTTAGGAGTTTCTCACAAAGTGGATAATTAGCTGAAGCAGGAATAGGGGTTTTAATAAAATGGCCAGAGAGTATAGTTGAAGATGGGGGTTTCTTATAAAGTGGCTAGTTAGTAGAATGAGAAAGACAGTTAAACACATTTGAACGTAAGTGTTTCTGAGTGACCAGTTAGTACGCCTTAAAGACAGAGATTTGATAAAGTGCTCAGAAAGCAAAAGTAGGGTGTTTTAGTAAAATTACGAGTTAAAGTAGTGTCTTAACTTCGTTTTTGCCGTCAGAATGAAGAGGGAGACCAGTTCAGAGGATAAGCTTATATTCTTAGGACTGCGGTATCGACGTTTCTCTGAGCTCTTAAGCCCTGGTCTACCCTCGTCTCAATCGTGTCTCAGCTGCATTGTCTTTTATAGGCCCGCCTTCCTGCTCCTTCTGGCCCTGTGTGGTACACCTGGCCAAGTCCTTATCTCCTGGGCTTGGGTCTTGTTCTCAAATAGAAGTTCTTAAGATAACATTGCAGGGTCTTGTTCTCGGGCCTGGAGTGGCCTTCCATAAAACCCCAAATGACGGGGGTCACAAAGCCATGACCTCTGCAGCATTCAGTGACTCCATCTGTAAACATACGCTTTTACCAGATGCTATGGTATATAAAGAATTCACAAGAGTAGAGAATTAATGTTTCTACTAAAGTGGTAAGTGAAGTTTCTAGGCCAGTTAGTTAAAGTAGAACTTAGCGGTCTCTGATAGAGTGGACAGCGAGTGTTCAATGTTTGACATGAATGGCCTGATGAGGGGTCCACAATGACGGATAGGTCATAGTTGTGGATTGGCACTGTATTTCATTTTAATTGGTATGCAAATGACATTTTTGCATATTTGTAATAGTTTAGGTTCTTGAAGTGAGACATCATGTCAATTTGCATGCTCATGAAATTTGAATGGAACACAGCCCTAGTACAGCTCCAAGATCCAGCCCTTAATTAAATGTGAGTCATGTCATCAGACATGCTAAGAAAGTGGGCTATATGCTGCCATGAAGCGTATAACCACACAAGACATCCTCTTACCTAGAGAGACAATAGATCATATTCTATCTGGCATTTAGCATTTGCAGGCAGGGGGTGGGGAGAGAATTGCTTAATTAATCACAGGCCTCTCGTTAGAAACCTCCTGTGATCTCTGCTCTCATTAGGCCCTTGGGTGATTAATTGAAATTAATTGAAAAGTCGGTGACATTTACCACCCTCGTCGGGCGGGTGTAGCAGGCGAGAAGCTAACACACTCTAAAGCCCCGGCTAACACTCTTTAAAACCCTAGCTAGAACACTGTGCGGGCTTGAGTGGGAGAGCTGTGGGGAGCAGAGAGAGGAAGTTTAATAACAGGGATTCTCCGCTTTGACAAATGAAGAAAGTGTGGGACCAAGTAAATGTGTGCATGACTGGATAAATGAATGAATATTTGAATATGTGAACAAACGGGTCATTATAGAATACTTTTCTAGACGTCCAGAGCGTTGCACATATAATATGGATTCACTTACACAAATTATTCTTATTCTTCTCTTAGAACAACTCTAGGTGAAATCATTCCAGGCATGATTTTCTTCATTAGGAGCCCTTAGACAGTATTTGTTACATTTTATTAGTAGTCATTACAAGACTAACTCAAGATGTACTACTTCAATGCTTTGGCCATTTATACAATTTCCAAACATGCCAAATGTAGTTAATCAGTCAAGATGAGTCTAAAGTGTTGCTTCTTTAGGCACTGAAGCTATTATGCTAATGTACATACAGATAAGATAACAATCTTACATTGCTTCAATTAGCATTGTGCAAACTGCATGGATAAAACTTGCCTCATCCCGTATGGACCACATGCTAGGTGCTCTCTGGCTGCTACTAACAGCTACTAACTAATAACTCTATGTCATAAAATGGCCCAATCCACAGTAGTGGTCTCCACAATGCTAAACTAAATAAGCTGCAGTAGCATCATATCTAAGAAGCAGACTTTACACACCCAACATATCTTGGCGAATTGTCTACATTTGGGGCAAGGGTAAAATTTTGATTTGATTTTTGGCTGCATCATCACTTAAAGACTTTAAAGACACTTAAAACAGTTTTAGTTGGTGTCTACATGCCTGTTTCCTAATCCCTGATATTATAGGCTTAGCATTAATAAACAAAACAGGTTGATATTCTCACTAGTTACCTTTTAAGAACAGTATTATGAACTCAAAATGTCTGTAGAGTATATGCAGTTTACAGCTGATAAGTTATAACTGCATTAGACTATGCCACGCCAGTTCTAAACAGATTGTTGGGTTATTGGCTCCCTCTGTTGCTTCATTGGAGTATTGCAGCTTTGATTGACTTGTATGCTACATTGTAAATCCCAAACTTTCTTGAAGGTTACACTATAGACATTTCTATGATAGACACCTGATATACAGGGGTTGGACAATGAAACTGAAACACCTGGTTTTAGACCACAATCATTTATTAGTATGGTGTAGGGCCTCCTTTTGTGGCCAATACAGCATCAGTTCATCTTAAGAATGACATATACAAGTCCTGCACAGTGGTCAGAGGGATTTTAAGCCATTCTTCTTGCAGGATAGTGTCCAGGTCACTATGTGATGCTGGTGGAGGACAACGTTTCCTGACTCGCTCCTCCAAAACACCCCAAAGTGGCTCAATAATATTTAGATCTGGTGACTGTGCAGGCCATGGGAGATGTTCAACTTCACTTTCATGTTCATCAAACCAATCTTTCACCAGTCTTGCTGTGTGTATTGGTGCATTTTCATCCTGATACACGGCACCGCCTTCAGGATACAATGTTTGAACCACTGGATGCACATGGTCCTCCAGAATGGTTCGGTAGTCCTTGGCAGTGACGCGCCCGTCTAGCACAAGTATTGGGCCGAGTGAATGCCATGATATGGCAGCCCAAACCATCACTGATCCACCCCCATGCTTCACTCTGGGCATGCAACAGTCTGGGTGGTACGCTTCTTTGGGGCTTCTCCACACCGGTACTCTCCCGGATGTGGGGAAAACAGTAAAGGTGGACTCATCAGAGAACAATACATTTCACATTGTCCACAGCCCAAGATTTGCACTCCTTGCACCATTGAAACCGACGCTTGGCATTGGCACGAGTGACCAAAGGTTTGGCTATAGCAGCCCGGCCGTGTATATTGACCCTGTGGAGCTCCTGACGGACAGTTCTGGTAGAAACAGGAGAAGCTGAGGTGCACATTTAATTCTGCCGTGATTTGGGCAGCCGTGGTTTTATGTTTTTTGGATACAATCCGGGTTAGAACCCAACATCCCTTTCAGACAGCTTCCTCTTGCGTCCACAGTGAATCCTGTTGGATGTGATTCGTCCTTCTTGGTGGTCTGCTGACATTACCCTGGATACCGTGGCTCCTGATACATCACAAAGACTTGCTGTCTTGGTCACAGATGCGGCAGCAAGACGTCCACCAACAGTTAGTCCTCTTTTGAACTCTGGTATGTTCCATAATGTTGTGTTATTGCAATATTTTGAGCTAAACTGTGCTCTTACCTGCTAACTGAACTTCACACTCTGCTTCATACTAGCCATAAAACCTCCCACACTAAAATGACAGGTGTTTCAGTTTCATTGTCCAACCCCTGTACTCTTTATTAGAAACACTTACCCAGCAGTACCATCTTGCGGATGTACAGCTGGTGTCCTGCTGCTAATGCACAATTTACATATTTCTGGGTGGTGGGCTGCTCATAACCTAGACGTGATACTGATGTGTGTAAAAGCACCAGCAACACCTGTTCTTGATCCACATTTACCATCTCACCATCACTGCTGTGCTAAGAATGATCCATGAACCCAAATAATTTTTGGTCAATAGAGGTCAGAACCTGTGATGAATAAGGCTGTACATGTATAAAATGACTGTAAGGTAGGTGGGTCTCAGAGTAACACAGAGCGTAAGTATAAGGTGGATATTTATAATAAAGGTCTCTGTGAATAGAATTGTATTCCAATAAAGCAGTCAGTGTGCGGTAATACAAGGTAATATACAAATACATTATTCCCTATAAATGTGTTTCAGTATTTCCTGGATGCTGTGCTTACATAGCTCTCTTCAGCACATATCACAACTTATCGATAGGGTTGAAGTCAGGCCACAAATCTTTTAGTTTATTTATTTGTGGGTGTTTGGGTCGTTGTCTTGTTGCACTAGCCAATGTCTCCTCAGCTTGCCCTTATATTCTTCTGTGAATGTTTGTATACACCTTCATTGCCAAATTCATTGCTACTTCAACAATCGTAAGGTGTCAAAGCCCCAAACCATGACACTCCCTCCATCATGTTTCCCAGTTAGAATGAGACTTTGATGTTGCGGTGCAGTCCTTATTTTCTTCCAAACATAGCATTCGTACACTTTTGTTTTGGTCTTATCTGAAATGGGATGCAATGTGTTTTTGGACAGCAGTGGCTTCCTTCTTGATGTCCGTCCATGAATGCCATGTTTTTTGAATATTAGACATATGAACGAAGGTGGTTTCAGAGTCTGTAGCTCTTTTGCTGTCATCTTCTTCGATTCTTACTCACCTCGGTCTGGATTGTCTGCTCTCAGAGTGAACTTAACAGGATGTCCATTCCGAGGCAGAGTAGTAACAGTCTTGAGTTAAATTTCACCATTTGTAGACAATTGGTCTTACAGTGTATCGATGTACGTGCCGGTCTTTAGGTTTTCTTCAGGTACTTTGGTTGTGTAGTCTTTTTAGGCATCATGCATCTCTATAACTTCTGATGGTTATTTGCATCAAGACACTAATCTTTTTTGAGAAGGACAGATCTGTCAGTAACCAGGCTTGGCATACTACAGTGAAACCTCACACTTTCAATCTCCTCACTGAAACTGAAACACCCTTAATCACCTCTCCTGGAGAAGTCATTAACATATAGGTTTACTTGTTTTTTCCATCCTGTGCTGTGGATTATACTCAATGTGCTCAATTAAAGTGAACATACATGAGAGTGATGTGAAAAGTACAAATGATTGTGTTGTTAATTAAGTTTTTTATTAGTGTTTAATGTAAAAATCCAGATTATTTTAAACAGTTCACTTACTTTTTCTTGCGACTGTAAGTAATATGGTGAAAGATCTGTATTTTTAATTTAATCTTGTCTCTGGTATGTAATTCATAGGCTTATACCTGGAAACACAATCAAACTGCATCTGCGTCCCGAATCCCCTCTCAGGTAAAGCACTAATTACATATTCACCAGTGCCCCCCGTTGGACCTGGAGTACATATTTGGACACAGAACAGGGCTTGGCTGGGATTTTCATGAAAGAGTTCTGGCTCCTGTTCCTGCACTGGTGTCTGTGTGTGCGCGTGCATGTGCGCATACCCAGCATGACACCGTCTCTCTGATGCGCTCTCCAGCTGGATGAAGCACACTCCGCTTGTGGACCCTGAGTCCTCTCTGGCTTACGGCTTCTCTTTTAGATCACTAATGATGTGACTGGGCTTGGCTATATAATGAACGAGAGCGCAAAGAAGAGGAGAGTGTGTGTGTGTGGGGGGGCTAAGCTGGATTGCAGGATTGATGGGGACAGATAAAAAAGGAGGAGAAAGCAAAGTAGGAAGGTAAGGTAGGAGAGGAGTGGGTGAATGAGTAAAAGGTCATAGAATGTTAAAAGAAGAAAAGGAATAAGAGAATAGGAATATAAAAAAGGTATAGAAAATAAATAGATGAGGAAAACAGATGTGTTGAAAAGAAGAGCACAATAAGAAAGAGATAAGAATGAATGAGATGAAGGGAAGAGTTGGTTGTGGAGCAGAAGAAAAAAAAGAAAAAGATTACGATAAATAAGAGAGAAAAAAAGATAAAGGGGAGATCTATTAGGGTGGGAAAAGAAGAATAAAGAGAAGAGAAGAATAGAGAAGAGAAGAGAAGAGAAGAGAAGAGAAGAGAAGGAAAAATAAGAGCATAGATGACCTAAATAGAATGATATACATGGTAAAATATATAATATATAGCGTATGTTATAATATATGGGACAGTATATGTACTACTGAAGAATTAGGCAGTTAAGAAGGGCGGTGTGTACTCAGTATCAACACTAGATGGCAGTATATTGCAACCTATATATTGCTAAAGAGTGTATCCACTGTTTCCTGACTCTGACAGAATGTCTGGACAGCCTAAACAAATAAACACTCTCTGTCTCAGCAGGTTACATTTATATAGTCCAGCCATCCAGAGGTTTAACAGTTTTTTCACCAACAGCTGTTAATATGAGTGATGTGTTTTACTGCTAATGTCTCGACATGCAGTCCTATATTATTTCTGTTAGACCTTCTCCTGAACATGAACTGTTTCCTGTTTTGAGTCTAGATTCCAACTGATTTATATTTCATTCAAACTAATTGTTTGATATTTTTTACATGCAAAATCTTGAGATTGATCAGATAATGAAAAGTAAAGTCAAACAAAGCCGGTTTCAGTGACTGCTGACTGACAAAAAACATGTCTAGTCATTTGAGCATTTAGCCTAAACCACTCACTACCTTACTGGCTACTTTCATGCCCAGTTTAATCTCTGCAGTGTTTCCCCCAAAGAAGAGCCTTGTATTGGCGATGCAGTTGTTAAAACATTAATACAGTGGTCTCCAACCCCTCCTAGAGAGCTAGTTTGGTTTCATCCTGGGTCCAGTAAGCTGCCCCGCCTCTTACTGAATTCTATATCTCACTTAGGAAGAGGTTGATTAGCTGGAAGAGTGGAGGTAACCTATGGTTGAAACTGGGCTCTGCAGGAGAGTAGGTCTCCACAAAGAGGGTTGAAGACCGCTCTTAATAATCTGAAAACATTTACATTGTTATTTGCTGAGTAAATATGGATATGTGTTCTCCAGAATTCAAAGGTTTGGATTCCATCCACCCATTATCTGACATTTTATCCCGCTAGTCGGGGTCACGGGGGGCTGGAGCCAATCCCAGCGTCATCGGGCAAAGGCGGGGTACACCATGGACAGTTCACCAGTTCAGGCCAGCATTCACTCACACTCACACTTACGGGCAATTTAGAGTGACCAATCAGCCTAACATGCATGTGTTTTAACTGTGGTAGGAAACAAGAGTACCCGGAGGAAACCCACGCAAGCACGAGGAGAACATACACACTCCACACAGAACGGCCCGGACCGGGCATCCAACGAGGAACGTCTTGCTGTGAGGCGACAGGGCTAAAGTCTGTAATCATTTATCAAATTAAGGTGAAACACTGTCAGGGGAGATGTATTGCAAGGGCTAAAGCCTGAGCAAAGCAGGGCCTTTATATATATATATATAAAAAAGATATGATTTATTTATTCAACTTCACCAAATAGTCAAGACAAACTCATCACTGTACAACAAAATGAGAGAAGTACATATTAATAAGCCTTTTAACAAAATTTTTGAACTGTATATCACTTTCTACTCATGCAAAGCCAAAAGACATTTTTGTCATTAGTTTTCTGCAGATGTGGCATTTACAGTGCTCTTTTACTGCCCAGGCTGAGAGAGGCCTTGTGAAAATGTCAAACAGCTAATGTTTCTTCAGTAGCTGCATGAAAGAGAGAACATGACTAGACCGGAAAACACTTCCATGGCAGTATGTTTTTGGCTTTGATGCTGTGTTCTCTGCCTGTTGTTAGCTAGGTTTGCTGGTTATCTTGTGTGGGCAGATGTGTTTGTGTTGTTATTATAGTGGGGATTCTCCGGTGTTGGGTTTGATCAAGTGAGTGGATTTATTTAGTTTGGTATCAGCTAACAGACTCTTCTCAGACTCACTGCTTTCGAGCTTAAAGGCTGGCTTCTTATTCTTATGAACTTGCTGTTCCCCCTTTATCTGTACAGCAGTTAATTCATTCACCGTCATCAAACATAAAGGTTTTATGTTTTTTGGATGTCATAGGTAACTCAACCAATAGGGTCCATAACCAGGTTAAAGCGCCCCCCACAGGTGACACAAATAAAGCCGATATTTTAGTGTCTGCAAAAAAGTGACATTACCTACTTAAATATGTGTGCATTTGTTTAATGTTAGAATTCACATTTTCATCACCAAGGTATTCCAGCCGGAGGATTTTACAGACAATATTATTGAAATCACACCCTGCCCTGTTTCTCTGTCTATCTGTCTTTAGTTACATTGTCCTGTCATGTCCATGTGCTTCAGTTTATGGTTGAGTCATGTGCTCCGTGTCTCAGCCCTCCTGTCTCCGCCCCTCACCTGCTCTGTGTTTATGCCCCCTCCCATTTTGCAGGTGTCTCTTGTTTAGTGTCTTCATTCAAACCCTCTGTCCTGGTCATAGTCGGTTACTGTTTGTCTCACTGTGTGTGTGTTTTTGTGGTTGTGGTGGTCCTCTGTGTTTGTTTGTCTTGCTCCTGTGCGACTTTATACTTTATATAAAGAGCTTGTGTTTATATACACCACCTCTTCAGTGTTTGTCTGCTCATACATGACATGTTATCAAATACTATATATATATATATATATATATATATATATATATATATATATATATATATATATATATATATATATATATATATATATATTAGGGGTGTGTTTAAAAAAAAAAATTCGATTCAAATCGATCTTCATTTGAATAATCCGATATCGATACGTATAATCCCGAGATCGACCTTTAAAATTAGCTTACCAGCCATTGTTTTTCGCGCCACGAGATCTGGCTGGGGGCGCACATCAGTTAAGCATGGCTGGAGCACAAGTGAAGGCGCCCCAGAACTTGAAAGCAGATGTTTGGCTACATTTTGGATTCAGAAACCATGATGGTATATAAACATATAAACACTAATGTTTTTAGTAATGGTAGGTTGAGTGTTCCTTGTACATTTACCACATTAGTTCTCTGAAAATCTCTTTTCATATTCAAACAAAACATATTATTGTAGCTGAAATATCCCTAAATGAATCCATATTGAATTGAATCAAATCAAATCGAATTGAATTGGGACCTTGCGAATCGAATCGATCCGGGAAATCAGTGGCAATACCCTGCCCTAATATATATATATATATATATATATATATATATATATATATATATATATATATATATATATATATATATATATAATACACTTTTATTATCTATTTACAGACATGTCTGGCTTAGTTATTTGCCTTTGATCAGCATCTTTTCAAATCCAAAGCTTTCTGGATGCACTTTTTATTTTAACTTCATTCTGGCTGTTCTACAGCTCGCTCAGTTGTTATGTTCATCATGCTTGACACATCTAACACTTCTTCATTTTACCCTCTCCTATAAATCAGTTAACAGTAGCATCTTAATATATTCATTACATGCGTCTATCTTCAGTAGCTTGGCTGTACATTTTAAAAAGAGTGATTCTAAAACTTTAAAATAGTAACACATTTGAAAGGAAAGAGAATAAACATTATTTGGCCAATTTACAAAGGTGGCTCATCTTCTATGGGTTGCCGAGGATATCGCTATAACGCTAATAAACAATCCTTTTAGCTTTGATGCTCAAATGTGCATGCAAATTTGGATGAACCACAAATAACTTTGCATGCAAAATGACAGCTTAGCCTACTGGGAGTTTTTCTGCTCTCTCTCTCTCTCCCTCTCTCTCTCTCTATGAGCTCTAGCCCCAGCATGAGATACCTCCCTCAGCTCCCTCTTGTTCTCCCATTCTTCCTCTCTCTGTTCTTTTCCTGCAGACGGCGGGTTAGAAATCACACACTTCTTCGATATTCCAGATCAATCATCCAGCACATCATTCAGCTGGTCTCCATATCTGAAAAATGTACCCATATGCCTTAGAACTGCATTAATTCTACATTAAAATAAGCAATAAAGGTTTGAAGGTGTCGTTGTTTGTTTATATGCTTCATCTCACACTGAAAATATCAAAAAATATAACCTTTCAGTGAGATCCAATTATGCAGTGAATGAAATCTTCAACAAAAGGTTGTGATATGGATTTAGTTTAACATTTTAATACCAATTTTAATGCCATTTTTTTTGTTTGTTTAGCTCTCCTGTTAGCAAATGAAGGCCTATAAGGACTAAAGAGTCGTGCAAAATCTAATTTGGTAATGAAAGTTTGATGTGGTGTGTAAAGATTTTTCAGTCTTTGAAAAACTTTGGAAACTAAGCTTAAAAAAATCCCTTATTTACACATCCGCCTACTTAGAGTTTAGCCCCGCCCATTTACACTGAAATTTTACAGATACAGTTATCCAGAGCTTCGACCTGGACTGCTTTCTGAATGAGGTACACAGTTAATCCAATCAAAACTGAGCTTGTTTGCATATGGTCGCTATCCAAGCATCCCTAAAATGGTAACTTCCTAATTTTTCCATTTTTTAAGTCAATGTAAAGAGGTTTTATTATCAATTTTGGAGCATTTCTATTGGTCAAATCATAATACAGTTTTAAAATATATACAATATAAAGGACAGCTTCGGAACTGAAAAAATAAACATTGCAAAAAAATTAAGATACCTACCTTTTTGGACAGCAACCATGTATCAGTGTTTAAGACTGAGATAAGGAGAGGTCAGGAAGTGGTCACCTAAAATGTTTTGTGTGGTACATAAAGCCATGCAAACATTATAAATGGGCCCCAATAGCTGTGTTCAGCCAAATGTCTGGCAGGTTGAAAAGTTCTCCACCGGTGTTAGAAGTGCTGAGGAAAAATTAGTAAAAACCTAAATGTTCACACAGAAAATAAAATAATCAAACATGTCATAATTCAACATTTAGCTTTAAACCAAATACATTAAGAACATTAAACTGAATATATCAAACATATTACTAGGAAAGCTTGTAATGCTCAGCATGCTGTCAGTTTAGCAGGAATGTTTCAAAAATGGAAATTGAACAGTAAACTATTTGCTATTTAAAATGTGTTTTTAAACATTAATGTGGTTTAATTTCAGTTTTGAGGTCTTGTATGATATACATCCAACAAGTTTCCTTTACAGGTACTTTAAATTAAGAGAATTGAACACCTGCAAGACATTCTGAAGTGTAAACAACATTGCAGTAGTTAAAGTCTGTTGCCACTGGCAACTGTTGAACTGCTCTGCCTAATCACAGCACTGTACTGCTGCAGGTTTTAATGGGTTCTGTTTGATTAATGTATTTTCGGAAATACAAATAATACAAAGGTAGATAGAATGAAAGTAGGCAAGCTATGGTGTTACTCTTCTGTTGTTTTCTTAGGTTAATGGGACCTGTGCAAAACCTCTTCTTTCCTATTGGCTCTTGGCTTCATCTGTTTGCATATTGGGTCTATTTGCATAGCGTCTTTTTCCTTGTTTTACATACCATTAATGTGTTGTCGTTGCCCTTCAGGCTACCATCCCGTAGGCATCTCAGTGGTCACAATGTTTTACATTATTACTACTACTACTAGGGATTAGTATTCAATCTACTAGGAACTCTTATTAAAAGCAAAAGTGGCCTGCCATAGATTTGTGTAGCCTACGAAAGACTAACCCTTCTGTTGTTGGATCATTCAAGAACTACAACCCTTTGTGTGTCCCCCACTGTAGAGCAGAGAATGTGTTGTGCACGTTTCTACAGAATTAACAAACAGCCTGTGAGGTCAGCATAGAATAAGAAGAATCAGGAAGTTTAGCACCTTAGAAGAAAGCTTTTTTATTTAACCCGCATCAGAGAGAACCATCACTCAGCGCTGGTTGAAACTAGAACTAGAATCTAGAAGCAGGCAGGTCAATCTCTGAGGGTACACATCAAACTTCATCAACAAGCCCCAAAGCCCAGCACATAAACCCACACATGACATATCATGCATCTTAAGCCAACAGCAAGAACTACAATTTGCTGGACATGAGCCTCCATATGTCCACGTCGCATAAGCCGGTGATGGGATGACCCATAACTTCCCACCCCAGAACAGACATCCTTGCAAACCCATGTAATCTGAGTAGAGTCCCTGGGGTCCCCGCCAAGGCCACCATGCTGCGTTGCCTGCACATCCTCTTTGGCCAACTGTGATCCTTACTGCTGCGTCTTTCACCGTCTACCAATCACTTACTGCGCTTCTTCCTCTGCAGTCCTCACTGTCTGTCTTTGCCAGAGCTTTGTGTTCAGAGTTTGTGGTAGCACTGTTCTTTACCAGTCCAATGAGGTGTGCTATCCCACCCCTGACACAAATGTAGCGTCGGAATAGAGGAAGGAAAAATATGTTGTGTTTTAAACAATAGTTCTTATATAGAGTTATCAGAAAAGAGAACCGATGCTTAGAATGAACTAGAACAGCCAAGCAGTGTTGTTGACGGTAGACCAAATCCCACCAACTAGCCTTACAGCCCAGTATGTTAACCTGAGTATAATGTAGGTCATATTAAACCAGCCCTGAACCAGTAGCAACAACTATTTACAGTTTTATAGTCTCTCCTACTTCTAGTCCGGCACTTACCATGAGCTTGCACATGTCAATGGTCACATGAGCCAGTGGTGAGACGCTGCTGTACCTTTGTATATCTTGATGATGAGAAGTTACAAATCTTAGACAGTAATGCTGGAGCATACATGTCTGTATAACAGGCTGCATATAGTGTGGAGATTAAGAATGAATGTGTCAGTTCTCAGTCTGATGACATTCACTTTACTTTAAATCATGGTTTATAGAAAGAAAAGGCAAGTATAAATTGCCAAGATTCAAAGACGTTTTCACAATAAAAGACATATGCACTTGTGATACTTTGAACATTTCTTTCTGCAGGACTGCAGATAAATTAGAAACCAGGTAGCAAAGTCTATTAGCATAGAACGAGCAATGTTGCATAAACATTGCATTACAATATTGTCCAGGACTTAAAAAAAATAACAATGTAATACTGAGAACATAATCTGTCTGACAATATGACAAGCTGACATTATGTACCCGATTCAATTTTTAATCATTTTCACATTCCACAGCACATCCCTGTAGGGCAAACCTTTCTCTGTGTCAGCAGAGATTGTGTAATGGCTTTATATATTTCTTTGTCATGTCACTTTTTCATCACAGAATTGCTATTCAGTGACATTATGACTTATTTTTTTATTTATTTGGTTACGAATGTGAGGAACTTCTGGAGCAATTCATTAAATCTTATTACCATTACTATGTCAGTATTATACCGTTCGTTTCTGTCACGTCAAAACTTTTTTTTTTCAATATTTTTTCTGTCAGCTGTTTTGCATTTGCATTTATTATATTCTTCTCTTTTAAGGATGCCATTGTGTAGATGTAGAGATTTTGTATTTGAATGCATAGGTGTAGACTTAATAGGCAAGTATGTGTCCTATTCATTGTATTGGAGGGTGGGTATATCTGTGGGTGGCCAGAGATGGCCAGTACCAGCCTACAGTGAATGATTATATACAAGTCTAATCAATGGAGGGGCTAACAAAGAAACAGACGGGCCACAGTGTGTAGTTGTAGAACTACAAGGTGCTCCTACATGGTAAGTTAATAAAAAGTGTAAATACAAGTAGGTACCCAAAGAAGTGGCCAGTGGGTGTACAGTATATGGCCTATCTATGTATATAAAATGTTTAGTTTTTTTATATATCAGGCACTAATAATCAAAACAGCCTTTCAGTTTGAGTTGTCCCTCAAAAGACCACTCAACATTTGAACTTCGCTTTTTTCAATAATATGTTTTTAGAACAATTATGTTTAAATCATTAGCCAAAACATCTGTACTGTGGAGCATTGTGTCTTTTCTTTTTTCACCATTCGGCTCCATTAACCAGCATTCATTATGGACTCTGCCCTCTTGCACACTCATGGGACTCATGGGAAATGTAGTCTGTATGAAGTCTGTAGGGAAGCAGTGAAAGATGCTAACTTTACTGTAGACTGAAAGAATATTTCACATTACCAGTCCAGACTGACACATCTCCCAGTGTTTTGTCTTAATGTGACACACATCTGATATAATCAGAGCTGTATTCACATGCAGTTATGATCATTTTAAATCTTACCCCAATTCAATTCAAATAGTTGAATGAGCTGAAATTAGAATTTTTTAAAGGAAAAGAGCAAGTGTCAGTGTGACGGGTCAGTTGGGATGAACGGTGCATAACCCCAAATGAAACCTTGGCCACAGCCTTAAAGTGTCTGTTAAAAATTCTTTTTTCATTTATGAGCTTTTCCTTTACAAATCACAGACCTCATCCACAGCATACATCTGACGTGCAGATCTCAGACCTACTGATCATTTTAGATCAGATCTGAGACACTTTTTTATTTATGGACCTACTCTTCATCAGATATCATTTAACCTGTCCACTCTGCAGTCCTCTTTGCAACAGTTCCCAGGCAGTTATTTCCATTCACACAAAACCTGGTTCCTTTCTTTGATGGGAAGATACATACAAAACTGCAAAAAAATGAAATTAGCATTTAAAAAACATTGTTTAAGTCACTGATTATATCTGACAAGGATTCGTCAACTTGTTCTGACTACTGTGTTTGCACAGATCTCCGCAGTGTGGAAACATAGGAAGCTGATTGCTTCATTTTATTGACGGGTAGGATTTTCTGAGTTCAGTGTTACAAGTTTTCCCTTCATATTTCAAACTGTTCTGCTGCATGTAGCTCATTAACCCGGTATTATTGATTACACTGTGTACAATCAGAACAGCTCAGGAAGCAGGTTCCTTTTTATTGTTGACAGATTAGAGTCTCTTACCTGCGTGAAGGTGAGTTAGGAAGATGGGATCTGTTGAAGTAAATGTACCACTTTTTAATACAGCCTGCATTTTGGAGCGAACCTGTTATTTACTGTCATTTCTCAGATTATTTATTCTGTAAATACAGAGAAACAACAGGGAGCCGGCCGGCCGAGTTATGGAGTGTCACTTACTCAGTTATTAACTCACTCATTTACTTATTCTTCACTCCTTCCCTCTTTCACTTACTTCCTTACTAATTCACTTACTGCTTTATTCACTCACTTACTCTCGCCTTCACTTATTCGTTGCTCGCTCATTCCTTTTCTACCCCTCTTGTTCACTTAGTCCCTTACTCACTCACTCACTCACTCACTCTTTCTTCACCTCCCTTACCTATTACTTAGCCCTTTACTCCTTTATTCACTTCTTTCTTTATTTAGTTACTTCTTTCTTCACTCAACCACTCATCCACATAGTCCATTATTTCCTCACTCCCTGATTCACTTATTTACTTATTCTCCCCAGTTCACTCCCACTCTCACTCACTTATTCCCTCATTCACTCACCCACTCATTCAGTCTATTATTTCCTCACTCCCTGATTCACTTATTTACTTATTCTCCCCAGTTCACTCCCACTCTCACTCACTTATTCCCTCATTCACTCACCCACTCATTCAGTCTATTATTTCCTCACTCCCTGATTCACTTATTTACTTATTCTCCCCAGTTCACTCCCACTCTCACTCACTTATTCCCTCATTCACTCACCCACTCATTCAGTCTATTATTTCCTCACTCCCTGATTCACTTATTTACTTATTCTCTCCAAGTCACTCCCACTCTTACTCACTTATTCCCTCATTCACTCACCAGCTCATTCAGTCTATTATTTCCTCACTCCCTGATTCACTTATTTACTTATTCTCTCCAAGTCACTCCCACTCTTACTCACTTATTCCCTCATTCACTCACCCACTCATTCAGTCTATTATTTCCTCACTCCCTGATTCACTTATTTACTTATTCTCCCCAGTTCACTCCCACTCTCACTCACTTATTCCCTCATTCACTCACCCACTCATTCAGTCTATTATTTCCTCACTCCCTGATTCACTTATTTACTTATTCTCCCCAGTTCACTCCCACTCTCACTCACTTATTCCCTCATTCACTCACCCACTCATTCAGTCTATTATTTCCTCACTCCCTGATTCACTTATTTACTTATTCTCCCCAGTTCACTCCCACTCTCACTCACTTATTCCCTCATTCACTCACCCACTCATTCAGTCTATTATTTCCTCACTCCCTGATTCACTTATTTACTTATTCTCTCCAAGTCACTCCCACTCTTACTCACTTATTCCCTCATTCACTCACCAACTCATTCAGTCTATTATTTCCTCACTCCCTGATTCACTTATTTACTTATTCTCCCCAGTTCACTCCCACTCTCACTCACTTATTCCCTCATTCACTCACCCACTCATTCAGTCTATTATTTCCTCACTCCCTGATTCACTTATTTACTTATTCTCTCCAAGTCACTCCCACTCTTACTCACTTATTCCCTCATTCACTCACCCACTCATTCAGTCTATTATTTCCTCACTCCCTGATTCACTTATTTACTTATTCTCTCCAAGTCACTCCCACTCTTACTCACTTATTCCCTCATTCACTCACCAGCTCATTCAGTCTATTATTTCCTCACTCCCTGATTCACTTATTTACTTATTCTCCCCAGGTCACTCCCACTCTCACTCACTTGTTCCCTCATTCACTCACCCACTCATTCAGTCTATTATTTCCTCACTCCCTGATTCACTTATTTACTTATTCTCCCCAGTTCACTCCCACTCTCACTCACTTATTCCCTCATTCACTCACCCACTCATTCAGTCTATTATTTCCTCACTCCCTGATTCACTTATTTACTTATTCTCCCCAGGTCACTCCCACTCTCACTCACTTGTTCCCTCATTCACTCACCCACTAATTCAGTCTATTATTTCCTCACTCCCTGATTCACTTATTTACTTATTCTCTCCAAGTCACTCCCACTCTTACTCACTTATTCCCTCATTCACTCACCAACTCATTCAGTCCATTATTTCCTCACTCACTCCTCCACTCACTTACTTACTTATTCTCCCTAGGTCACTAACACTCTCACTCTCTTACTCCCTCATTCACTCACCCGCTCATTCACATGATCCATTATTTCCTCACTCCTCCACTCACTTACTTACTTATTCTCTTATTCTCCCCAAGTCACTCACTCCCTCACTCACTTACTCACACTACTAAATTACTCACACTCTCACTCACTAACTACTTAATTCACTTCTTTCCTCATTCATTAGTTAATTCCCATACTCACCCATTGCTTCACTGAATGTTTAACTTTATTTTAGCTAGTTAAAATCTTTTAAATCTTACCCCAATTCAATTCAAATAGTTGAATGAGCTGAAATTAGAATTTTTTTAAGGAAAAGAGCAAGCGTCAGTGTGACGGGTCAGTTGGGATGAAGGGTGCATAACCCCAAATGAAACCTTGGCCATGGTCTTTAAGGCTCAGTTAAAAATTCTTGTCAAACGGCTTTTATGAGCTTTTCCTTCACAAATCACAGACCTCATCCACAGCATACATCTGACGTGCAGATCTCAGACCTACTGACCGTTTCGGCTGGTTAAAGATCTTTTCCCAGAGAAGCAGAAGCACGAGGGCATGATCAAATGTTCTAATTCTGCTGGAGCTGCAAAGAGACTCAGATTTACCTTTGGATGTAACCTCAGCATTGAGGTTGCGAGGTTACAGTCAATTACAGCAGAGCAGTCAAGTGTGACCAGCCGTTCTTTTTACAGCACTGGAATGCAAATGGCATTGCTAAGAAATGACGGATTCAAATGCACACCAACACTCGTTTTGCCAGAGGGATAGAGGACTTTGTCTTGTTTATTTAAATGTAACTGTGCAAGTTATAGAGACGTCTATGGAGAGACATAAATTTCTAATAATAAGAAGTGATGTCATAGAAAGACTACTTTGGACCCTTTCAGTGAATGGCTCTTATGTTCAAGCCTGTTAAAATAGTTTACATTACCAGGCCAGAATGCCACAACTCCCTGTTTTTGCCCTAGCGAACAAGCTCTTTCATTCTTATTCTTATTGTTAATTCATTAGATTTAGTATACAGTAATATACTATATAGTATATGTAACACCTTACAGTTAATAATTAATGCACTACTGTAACGGTTTGGCCTGTCTGTCGTCTTGTTTACGTTCTCCTCTCTATACCGTGTGGTCCTGTTTATGTTTTTGCCATGTGCTCCGTGTCTCCACCCTCTTGTCTCACCCACCCCTCACCTGCTCCATGTTTATGCAAAGCCAAGTCAAGCCATACAGGATACCTCTGCTTGGAACCCTCAGACTGAACCCAGGTAACAACCCCCTTGCTACATTCTCTCGACCACTGCTCTGTCATCCCCCTGGGATGTCCCTGTCTGGCTCGCCCGACTATAGGTTTTCACTCTTTGCTCTGCTCTGATTTTTCTCTTCGAAATTACTCCGTTTTGTCAATAAAAACCTGTATGTCCGATAAAAAACAGGTATCACCAAAATGGCAACTTTACAGGAGAGGCCAAAAACTCCCTTCACTTTTAATGAAAGTCAATGGAACAAGATTTTTTTACTAAGCTATTTTGGAGCATTTCTATTGGTCCATTCTTCATGAAATTTTCCCACAATGTAAACAGCAGCTGCTGCATTTAATAGATGTAGAAAAATAGAAATCGTCAAAAATGGAGATACATGTTTTTCATTGGACAGCGACAACATACAGGTTTTTATTGACAAAACGGGGTAATTTCGAAGAGAAAAATCAGAGCGGAGTCCCCCTTGGTTACAATTACTCCTTTAATCATTGCTGTTACTAAATGCCAATTTTCTTTTGTATATATTCGTCCGTTATAGTATTTATTGTCTTGGGTATTTATGTCCTCTATATTTATTGTATTTATTGTATTTATTGTATGCCCTGCATATGTTTCAAACTGGCTTTTGTGCTCTGTGCTGTTCTGTACAAAGAAAGAAACTGAAAATCTTTTTTATTAAAAGTAAAATATAATAAAGGTTAAATATATATATATATATATATATATATATATATATATATATATTTCCAAATTTTCAACTTTACAGAGACCAAAAAATGGTCTTCACTTTTAGCATGAAATCCATTCAGCATGAAGTTTAAAACAATGTATGTATATACTTACCTTCAGTAAGTCATTTGCTTACCTGGTGACTAAATAACACAGAAATAGATGTGCGGGTTGAACACATCTGGCCATTTAGTGAGGTTACTGCAACAGCTTGATGCTTAGAGACTGCTGGGACTGAATGTACACCTCTTTGTCTGTTTCTTTAAAGAATTTTGAATGTATTTCTCCAAAATTACTACAACTATTCAGGTTAATCTTTTAGCCCACAGTTAATGAGCTGAGCTCAAAAAAGGCTCTAGCCCTTCAATAACCATTTCTTGATGTTGTTTCTGAAAATCTATCGCACAATGTTTCATGCCCAACTGCCATGCCCTATTCACAAATACATTCTTCCTCAGAATTACAAGGTCATTAAGGAGTCAGAATGACTCCTATGTTAACATTCTCACATTAAAATCAGCAGGCTATGTGAAGGTAAGCAGTCGTACTGCTTCACAGATGGATTTTTTAATATGCAATGAAATGCTGGCGTATACAATCCCTTTTAGTAGTTCTGGGTCTTTTTTATTTTCAGCCAAAGCCAGTCATGAAGCTAGTGCAGTGTGAGCTAAACTAAGATTAGGGAATGGTTGCTAATCCTCAAAGCTTTGACAACAAACTGCATTAATTACAGCTCTACACGTTCACACTGCACGTTTACAGCAGAATAGGAGCCGAATATGTAATCATTTGCTTCAGGAAAATGTTTTTGTAAATGTATATATGACTATGACCTGAAGAATGTAACTTCAACAACTTTTAAGGGAAATTCCAGCCAAAACCTGGGAAATAAGAAAGCTGAGATTAGCCTTTCAGAGATTTCTTCATTGTTGAAACACTTCACTGATGTTAACTTGACTGTTTACTGCTGGTTTGATCAAAAAGCCCTCTTTGATCATGTCTTTTTTGCCTGTTTTTCTGTTATCTCCCCTTGTGTGTAGGGTTCAGAATGTTACCCCACCACCCCCCCTCCGCCCAACCATCCTGTCTATGAGCACAAGCGGCCCGTGTTGCTGATTGGCTGGAATAGTGTTGTTTCCCGTTTACAGAGCCAGGGCTGTGTACCAACTCTACAGATTTTTGTAGCGCACACATTAAAAAGGGCAGCCGCGAGAAGATTTTCACTTACTTTTACTAAACTTGACAAAGCTTCTGTATGGAGTTTTTTGGCGAGGTTGCCAGATACCAGCTGTGTTAGCATGCGTCAAGCATATTCAGTCGTATGCAAAAGTCAGTCGTATGAGTTCCTCAGTGAAAATAAGTCAACACACCCTTCACTGGAAATAAATACTACAATACTATGCAAAGGTTTTAGGCACATAGAGACATTTTTAAAAGCTATTTTTCCTGAAAAAAAAGCTTTTATTCTCTCAGCAAAGCAAACTAAAGTAGTTTTGAAATATTTATATATACAGTAAGTAGTGGTTTTATATATTTCTGTGTGTTTTTATTATTTCTTTCAAAACATTTCCTTGTGGAAACAACCCAGTATTATTTACAGTTCTCATCTAATACCTGCTTTGATTACTCAGTACTTCATTTAGCTAAATCAGGATTGCTGCTGAAGGAACTGAATGCATTCATACAATGTCTGGGGCGTTCAGAAGAAATCTGGAAATCTACTTATCTACTTCTTTCAAAATAAGATATTTTTACTACTTTTATTGTATTTTTGCTTATTTACATCCTTTCTTATGACATGTAACATATGATGGTCTTACTGGTAAATGTATTACTAAGACAAAGCCTTCTAAACAAATAAGTGTAGGTGCTTTTGCACAGTAGGGTAAATATTATAGGGTAATTCCTGCAAAGGTTTGGTGCTGAATTAAACCATTTGAAAAACAAAAACAAAATATAAAATGTACTATAACTTTTCCAAAGGCCTTATTTTAGGTTCTATTTTTAGATACATATATGTCAACATTTGATGCTTTATGTTTTCCCAATGTGTAAATAAACAGTACTACTGTACTAAAATGTCTTCTTCTCTGTAGAGAATATAGAGACTTATTTTCAATCAGCAAATCAACAAAGCATAAATATGACCAGGGGTGTCTTTGCAAAATTCCTTTTTAGGCTATTGAACAGCCTTGTAATTCAAATGACAGTGAAATTCTGGGGGGAACTGTGTGCAAAACAAAATAGGTTTTAGATCCTGATGGTTAATCACAGCCTGCTGGAGGAGATTTTCGATAACTCTTCTCATTTTTTCAGGGCTCTCACAGATACTAATGGCCTCAAAAGTCTACAGTGACACTGCATCAGATCAATATGTCTTAGTCCAAGCCTGGAAAACTGTAAGTAAGATCAAGAATGATGCATATGTTGGATTGAATTAGGCCAGAAGGGCTTTGCGCAGTAAAGCCAGCAATAGATGAACAATTACAATGTTAATCTAGTCTCAAGTGACTTGTTTTAATTGAACACTAGTAATGCGGCTGTGTGTGTGTTCAGCCTGCCAGTGAAGTTTAACACTAAAGGTTGTGTTAGCGAGGATGGACGTCTGATTCACTTTGATTAATTTCATGCTGAGTGACTTCATTAGATTGACACCAATCTTCCTGCTCTTTCTCCTATCTATTCATTCTGCTGTCGTCCTCCTCCCGTCTGCCTTTATTCTCCTTTAGGTCATCTATCGCAGTCAGAGCAAACAGCCTGATTGATTTGTCTGAGAGCGATGTGACACAGAGAAAGAGAGAGAGAAAGAGAGACAGAGACAGAGACAGACATCATGATCAGATTAAGACAGATTTGTAAACATGATTGTGTGCATTCAAAACAGCAGCTTCAAACGTCAGGTTACCAGCACTGTGTAACAAGATCAGATGGCAGTAATTGCAAGATAACCTCAAATGTTTTATGAGTTAAATGCAGTTGTATTCACATAAGAGCCCTATTTACGCTGCACTGTGTAAGATTTGGGGATTTGGAGCCCTCTCTGGTGCATATGTGTAATTGCAAAACTATTTGTAACCTCAGTTGTGCCTCAGGCCTTTTCCTCAAACAGATGAATCAGATACCAAGAGCGTTAAGAATATTGTAACGAAGAAGCAGACATGGATAATAGCGTGTTAGCGAATGCTCTTCTATTGAACACAGCAGCAGAATGAATAGCTGGGATACAAGACAAAAAACACTGCACTAACTATCTCACAGCCCAGCACAGAATAGCCCAGGAAACACAGTTACACATTCAGTAATCAATCACAACTATTTACACATCACGCAGGTCTGTTTCCTTCCTGTAAATACGGTGCTACAGTGAGTGTCTATAGCCACTAGTGGGCCACTACAGTATTCAAAGAGAACTCAGTCAAAACTTGGTGAAGGATGGTTTTTCTAAAGATGTACTGAATGATTTATTACTGTCATCATATCTTCATCAGTATAATGTTGGTTGAGACTTCGAGCGTCTTATTGAGTCTGATTATTATTATTAATATATATAATATTAATACTTAAAGACATATAACGTGATGCAAAAAAGATATGATGCTTCTGACTTTTAAATGATTATTTTCGGCTTTACATCATCTTACACAGTGCAGCTTAACACTAAAGCTACTGACATTCCATTTATCTATTACTATTTTATGAAACATCTTTCAAAAATAAAGAAGTAAAACAGATTCATAGCTTCAGGTCAGCTTCATGCCCTTGAATTGGTCAATTTTAAATGTAATGTTCTCATATGTATTAATATACATACTCTCCTGTACTTAAGTCAAAGTAGAAATCCTGTCATGTCTATATTTCAACTTAAATGGCAAACTGCAAAAATACTTAACTTTAATTGTACTTCAAAGTAATATACAGTTATATTAGTTTAATAAGGGTTTCTATTTAAGAGACCTTCATGGGAGCTGAAATGAAGAATTAAGTGAGCTATTCATGTCTGCAGCCGAACAGGTCCCCTTGAAGTGTATGCAGAGTATATACTTTACCTGTAGAAGAATAATAATGAACTTCATTTTCAACTTCAACTGCATGCATGTTTCTTTCCAACTTCCAGAGTAGAGTGAGCAATGTTGCATGATCATTACTGTTTGAGTTTTCTTTTTAACAACTTATAACTGAAGTCTGTTGGTTCTATAATAATAATAAAAGTTGAAGGCAGATTCAGACTCAGCCTTTGTCTCTTGATAAGCAGCTCTGTAAAGTTGTGTATATGGCAGTAGTTAGTAGTTCTCCTTATTTAGACTCAGGAGGTTCACTTAAACTTAAACTTTGATTAACTTGCACTATATGACACCCATCTTTATAAAACACTGTAAAAACATAGTTAGTGTCAGTGTTCAGGCTTCCTCAAGGAACACCCTATATTGCCTTGTGTTGCCATATGGCAACAGTTATTTTAGTCATCTTTACTGAAAAGCAGTCAAATAAAATCCATGTTTTAAACAAATACTTGAAGTTTTTTTGTAAAATAGTAAAATGAATTTGTTTCCACATGCCAACTACATGCAAATATGGAAGTGATCTGTGTGTATTCAACCTATAGGATTGTAATTGACTTACATAGCACTAAGGTACTCTGAGACTGTAATTTTATATATTTTAACAGCAAAATATTATCTGGATTCTATATGACACCACAGAAATTTGTAGTTTTAACAGAAGAAATTGCGATATCCCATCCCAATTGGTTTAATTTGTATACTTTTTCAGACAATAATCTGTTTTAATAACCATTATTACCTTCTACAAGATAATCTATTGTAGATGATTTACAGGTGGCAAACAAACTGTGATACATAGTCCAGGTAGTAAATGGAACTGTACTCAGAAGGTGTATGCCACAATGTTATTATTACCATACATTTCAAACAACAATCAAAATTATACTAATGTAACTGTGCAAATATTGAGTTATGCATGTCCCAAGTACATGATTTGTTTAGTCATGTTTTCAATAAAAGGATGTTTTTAAAAACATAAAAATAACAAAAAACAAATTTTACTTTCCAAGATTGCACATTTTTGTCATATGGCAACAATTTTTCCAGTATTTAAGCTATTTTAAATAATTATAACACTTTAAAACTTTATGATCATGTTTAAGTGCTCTGTATTGCAGCAGATGAGAAGAGGTCTACGGCTGGGGGTTTTAGAGGGCAATGACCTACATCACTGCATTCAGTGTTTACACTAAGACAGTTTACTTGAACTGAACTAAAACCAAGCCTTGATGAGTTGAACTGGGTGCTGTGGCTCTCCATGACCTGAGTGACGTCTCTGGTCGGTTGCTTCTGAAATTGCTTTCCATACTACATAACATACTCCTCTCCTCCCCCACCAGTCACCTCTACAGTGAATCTCACAGCTGACCAGGTGAGAAGACAGCTACAGAGACTCCACACGAACAAGGCTGCAGGCCCTGATGGTGTCCCTCCCAGGGTGCTTAAAGCCTGTGCCACCCAACTTTGTGGAGTCCTGCAGTATGTCTTCAACATGAGCCTGAGTCTCCAGAGGGTCCCTGTGATGTGGAAGACGTCCTGCATTGTTCCTGTGCCAAAGACTCCGCGGCCCAGTGACATCAAGGACTACAGGCCAGTGGCACTGACGTCCCACATCATGAAGACCATGGAGAGACTTGTCCTGGATCAGCTCCAGCCCATGGTCCAGCCACTTCTAGACCCCCTCCAGTTCGCCTACCAGCCTCATCTGGGAGTTGAGGATGCCATCATCTATGTGCTGAACCGTGTCTACGCTCACCTTGATAAGCCAGGCAGCACTGTGAGGATCATGTTCTTTGACTTCTCCAGTGCATTTAACACCATTCAGCCTGCTCTTCTGGGTGACAAGCTGAACGTGATGCAGGTAGACGCCCCCCTCGTGTCCTGGATTGTTGACTACCTGACTGGCAGACCACAGTATGTACGTCTGCAGCACTGTGTGTCAGACAGAGTGGTCAGCAACACTGGAGCCCTGCAGGGAACTGTCCTCTCTCCCTTCCTCTTCACCCTCTACACCACTGATTTCAACTACTGCTCAGAGACCTGCCACCTCCAGAAGTTCTCTGATGACTCTGCACTAGTTGGATGTATCAGCAGGGGTGATGAGGATGAGTACAGGGCGACGGTGAACGACTTTGTTGCGTGGTGTGAGCTGAACCATCTGCAGCTCAACGTGACAAAGACAAAGGAGCTGGTGGTGGACCTGAGAAGGGACAAAACAAAGGTGACCCCTGTTTCCATCAGGGGGGTCAGTGTGGACACTGTGGAGGACTATAAATATCTGGGCGTGCACATTGACAATAAACTGGACTGGGCTAAGAACACTGACGCCTTCTACAAGAAGGGCCAAAGTCGTCTCTATTTTCTGAGGAGTCTGAGGTCCTTCAACATCTGCAGGACTATGCTGAGGATCTTTTATGAGTCTGTAGTTGCCAGTGCTATCCTATACGCTGTTGCATGCTGGGGCAGCAGGCTGAGGGTAGCAGACGCCAACAGACTTGATAAACTGATCCGCAGAGCCAGTGATGTTGTGGGTGTGGAGCTGGACTCGCTGACGGCAGTGTCTGAGAGGAGGACGCTGTCTAAGCTGCAGGCCATCATGGAGAATGGCTCCCACCCTCTTTATCACACAGTGATGAGACGCAGGAGCACATTCAGTGAGAGACTCATTCAGCCAAAATGCACTACAGAACGCCACAGGAGGTCATTCCTACCAGTGGCTATCAAACTTTATAACTCCTCCCTGAATGTACGACACCTTTCACATGTACAGTGATACCAGTAGAACTATTATTTAATTATGTATATAAGAACTCAAATGTGCAATAACTTTCTTACTTCTAAAACTCTTACTGCTGTATACGGTATATCTGTACTTAATATTATAGACACAGTCACTTTATATTTTATTCTTTACATCTTATTATTCTATTGTAATATAAGACTTATATATGTGTACATACTACAAATTTCTTTTATGTTGTAAATTATTATTAGAGTGTTTATTCTTCTTCTGCTACTGTAAAAACTGCAATTTCCCCCTGGGATCAATAAAGTATTTCTGATTCTGATTCTGATTCTGATATGACTTCTTTTTCAATCCTCAGCTCATACTTCAATGAGCATTGTAAAATTGGACCGAACTCTGGTGATTTTACTGTGTAATAATAAAGGCTTAGTCAATAGGAAGCAAGGGTTTATGGGAAATCCTTTCTGACTTTGTGCTGGAAGAGTTCTGCGGTGAGTCGAGCGGAGCCACTGATGGGAAACACTAACACTCACACGCTCTGGAGCTGACCCACAGCGTGCCCATAACTCATCTTTATGTGATGTGAGCATGGCATGCTTTATTTAGAGGATGGGTCTGGATATTCTCAGCTGGATTACATCTCTGGCATTTCTTTTCCTCGGCCGCAGAGCTGGGAGGTTTGATGCAGGCCGGACGGCTCCCTCAGCAGCAGTGCTGCAGGCCACTTCAGACAGCTTACTGACATGTCCTTAAAGTCCCAATACCTTGGAAAACTATGTTTGGAAGATTTGAAAGTGCTATGTAGATATTTTTAAAGATTCAAAACACATGTGGAAATAAGTTGTGATGTCACGGAGTCACTGTTTTGTTATGAGAAGACTTTCAAGGTTTATAAACTATTTTATTATAAGTAGACAGTGAATCTGTGGCTTATGTGTTATTATGAGTAGACAGTAAATGTATGACGTATATGCTATTTTATTATATATAGACAGTGAATGTATAACTTATGTGCTATTTTATTATATATAGACAGTGAATGTATAACTTATATGCTATTTTATTATATATAGACAGTGAATGTATAACTTATATGCTATTTTATTATATATAGACAGTGAATGTATGACTTATATGCTATTTTATTATATATAGACAGTGAATGTATAACTTATATGCTATTTTATTATATATAGACAGTGAATGTATGACTTATATGCTATTTTATTATATATAGACAGTGAATGTATGACGTATATACTATTTTATTATATATAGACAGTGAATGTATGACTTATATGCTATTTTATTATATATAGACAATGAATGTATAACTTATGTGCTATTTTATTATATATAGACAGTGAATGTATGACTTATATGCTATTTTATTATATATAGACAGTGAATGTATAACTTATGTGTTATTATGAGTAGACAGTAAATGTATGACGTATATGCTATTTTATTATATATAGACAGTGAATGTATGACTTATATGCTATTTTATTATATATAGACAGTGAATGTATGACTTATATGCTATTTTATTATATATAGACAGTGAATGTATAACTTATATGCTATTTTATTATATATAGACAGTGAATGTATAACTTATATGCTATTTTATTATATATAGACAGTGAATGTATGACTTATATGCTATTTTATTATATATAGACAGTGAATGTATAACTTATGTGCTATTTTATTATATATAGACAGTGAATGTATGACTTATATGCTATTTTATTATATATAGACAGTGAATGTATAACTTATGTGCTATTTTATTATATATAGACAGTGAATATATGACGTATATGCTATTTTATTATATATATAGACAGTGAATGTATGACTTATATGCTATTTTATTATATATAGACAGTGAATGTATGACGTATATGCTATTTTATTATATATAGACAGTGAATGTATAACTTATGTGTTATTATGAGTAGACAGTAAATGTATGACTTATATGCTATTTTATTATATATAGACAGTGAATGTATGACTTATATGCTATTTTATTATATATAGACAGTGAATGTATGACTTATATGCTATTTTATTATATATAGACAGTGAATGTATGACTTATACGCTATTTTATTATATATAGACAGTGAATGTATAACTTATGTGCTATTTTATATATAGACAGTGAATGTATGACTTATATGCTATTTTATTATATATAGACAGTGAATGTATAACTTATGTGCTATTTTATATATAGACAGTGAATGTATGACTTATATGCTATTTTATTATATATAGACAGTGAATGTATGACTTATGTGTTACTATGAGTAGACAGTGAATGTATGATTATATGCTATTTTATTATATATAGACAATGAATGTATGACTTATATGCTATTTTATTATATATAGACAATGAATGTATGAATATGCTATTTTATTATATATAGACAGTGAATGTATGAATTATATGCTATTTTATTATATATAGACAGTAAATGTATGACATATATGCTATTTCATTATATATAGACAATGAATGTATGACATATGCTATTTTGTTATATATAGACAGTGAATGTATGACTTATATGCTATTTTATCATATATAGACAGTGAATGTATGACTTATATGCTATTTTATTATATATAGACTGTGAATGTATGACATATGTTATTATGAGTAGACAGTGAATGTATGACTTATGTGTTATTTTATTATATATAGACAGTGAATGTATGACTTATGTGCTATTTTATTTTATATAGACTGTGAATGTATGACATATGTTATTATGAGTAGACAGTGAATGTATGACTTATATGCTATTTTATTATATATAGACATTGAATGTATGACTCATGTGTTATTATGAGTAGACAGTGAAGGTATAACTTATGAGTTATTTTATTATATATAGACAGTGAATGTATGACATATGCTATTGTTTTATATATAGACAGTGAATGTATGACTTATATGCTATTTTATTATATATAGAAAGTGAGAGTATGACTTATGTGTTATTATGAATACACAGTGAATGTATGGTTGATATGCTATTTTATTATGAGTAGACTAAACCTGTGCAGATTAAACCAAACTCTGTAATAACACAAATACTAATGAAAGACAAAACATAATATGTCTGTGTTCTTGCATTTAACATTTTTATCCCTCAGCATGTCCTTCAGCATCTTTACTTGATTATTCTGATGTAAGATTTTTCTTTCTAAGGTCATAAATAAGCTCATGACTTTTAAAGGGTAACCTTGCTGAACATTAGAGACTAAATTCAGTGCTGACGTGTCTCTATAATTTCAAACTGTAATTCATAATTAGGGCTTTGAAACCTTGAAGATGCACCTGTTTCCTCATCAGCCTGCTCTACTTCTCTAGCCTGCTGCTGTGTTTCCTGCAGTGCATGCAAACTAATTCATTAAGGGTGACATTTATATCTAGACTGAAATTCAACTCATCATTTGATATATTCACCCATTTTAAGTTTATTCCTGCCAGCAATCTGACTTCTAGCCAGGATAAGCTTGCTAGTTAATGCTAGCTAACATGATAACCTCTACTGATTCAGAAAGGCTGGTGAAGTTAGGTAGGTAGTTAGGTTTTCATGTTAAATCCATCCATCCATTACATTATCCTATGCTTTATCTCGCTTGGCGGGGTCATAGGGGAGCTGGAGCCAATCCCAGAGTCATCGGGCGAAGGCGGCCAGTCCATTGCATGGTCAACATACACTCACACCTATGGGCTATTTAGAGTAACCAATCAACCTAACATGCTGGGTTTGGACTGTGGGAGGAGAACCTGGAGGAAACCCACTCAAGCACGGGGAGAACCTGCAAACACATAAAGCAGCCCGGACTGGGAATTGAACCTGGATTGTCTTGTTGTGAGGCGACAGTGCTAACAACATTGGTGAGTAATTCTTATCCTTTGTGGCAAGAACAGAACGTGTTGGCATGAACAAATTCAGGCTATGAGCGCTGGGTAGGGCAGGAAATGCAAGTAAGCCATCTGAAAGACTACATTTTCACCAATGTTTGAGGTATGTCACCTCTTCTGTGTCTCCCACCTGGCAGATTAGATAGCCTGCACCTGCTTCAGTCAATCAAATGCTAGCATGCCTGAACATGGAGATGGAGCCTATGGGAGGCACAATGGAATAATCCAATATAACTTCACTTCAAAGATAATGTAAGTGAGTTTACTCGAATACTGGTAGGGACAGTTCCTGAAATCTGTCCAACATGCAAACCTATGTCCATGTTATTCACCAGCTGGTTTCTTCCCTTCCATCTTAATTGGTGCCACAGCTGCATTCTGGCACTGGAGCAAGCTGTAACAGTTAAGGTGAGACAGAACATTCAAACAAGATGCTGGCAGACAGAAAGAACAACTTTAGCCTTGTTTGTAGGTGAACATCATGTGTACTCGCTGAACGGCATGATAAGTGCAGACATTCCTTTCACATCCTGCAAATGCAGACTTTACCATTACTCTTAATCCGTTGTCGGATCCATTGTTCTGCTGTGTCTGAACCTGAGCTGGTATATGTACATATTAGGGGTATCATTTTAGATGGAGGCAGAACTGTTAGGTAACAGTCTGGGATTTTGGAAGTGACTCGTTTGACTGCTCTCTTTTATAAAGGCAAGATTTGTACGTACCGGAGGAAAAACAGTGGTTGAGGTTCACGGTATGTCAGTTCTATGTACTGAACTCTCTATATTCAACTATGCTAATATAAATACAGTGTTCTCTTCTATGGCAGAATAGAAGTCTCTCACCTACCTCAGCCACAGCGCTCTATGAGCCTGTGTGCGGTGATTCACCAGTACTGGGTCAAAACAAAACAAAAACTGTATTATTTTGCGAAGACTGTTTTGTGGTTTATTTGGCATTTGATCAGATATATACTAAAATATTGTTGTTTAAATAACATTTTATTATAAGAAGATTTTGTGGATCCTGCTCAGCGCCACCAGAGGTCCCTGTTCCCTCACTCTGTCACCACTAGGCCTGGTATTGTTTGTGCCATCCGTATGTGTAAACCAAGCCTCTTCTTATCGTTGTTCGGCTAAGCCAGGCTAACGCCTTACCCCGCCAAGCCGACCCAGCTGATACAGTCAAGTCAAACCAACCCAGGTTTCCCTAGTCACGCCAGTTTAAGCTAACATCACTGCCAGCGTCAGCCTGTCTGGCCACGCCGAGCCAACACAGTCCAGGCTGGGCTATCTCTACCCTTTTGTTGGGGTCTCTGCTCTATTTCTGTTCTTACAAGAAATCAACACCTGGAATCTCCAATCCAAGCTCCCCTGGTTTCGCCCAGCCCAGTACACTGCTCATTGCATTTCACCGTTGTTTTCAATAAAACGGCCTGCTTATGGATCGTACCTTTGTTTCTTGTGAATCATTAGAGTTATTAGAAAAAGACTGCTTGTGTGTTTTATGTACTGTTTTATTAAGAGAACTCTCAGATTTTAGGGTTTATTTATTAGAAAAAGCTTCATGTTATGGATAAGAACGTTTTATTACCTTGGGGCCTGTCAGTAAAATCATTTCACTTCTTCTTTTATTTTTGCAACCTCTGTAGCGATGTTTCATCATTATAATGTACCTAAAATGTAATAGGAACAGGCTGAAGCTGGGGAGATGTGCCAGAATCTTCCAGAACCCTGTTTTTTTTTTATATCAGAGGCAGAGAAAGGTGTTGGGTTGAGCCCTCTTGTTCTTCCTTCCCTCATCTGCTTCTCTCCACCCTCATCCAGGATCAGAGGGAGGCAGAGTGCTGCGCTGTTCAGAGAGCAACAGAGGAAGAGAGAGGGGGAGAGAGAGCGCGAGAGAGCGAACACACCCCAGGCTAACTCCTCATCACAGTCAATTTGATTTTCAAAGACTCCAGTGATGGCTTGGCCTCGGCTTGCCATGGCTGCAACGCTCCTCTTTGCATACGATCAGTCTGTTGCCATGGCAGCGGCGGGGAGCTTTGCTGCCGCTCGGCGGAGAATCAGAGCGGGAGCAGGCGCGACCCTGCCAAACAGGAGCGGGGCCCCGCACGTCTGCATCCGTTACCATGGCGGCAGGCAGGCGGGAGGAGCGCTGGAGAATCAAAGGGGAGGAGAATCTGACTGAGGATTGTGCCTCAGTTCACTCACAGCATCCGCACTGGAGCCCATACACATCATTACTCACACAGCAGATCACAAGCTCGGCGCTTAAAGATCTGCCTGAAGCTTCTGGATATCTGCGTGGTATGATGTATATCAAATGTTGTGAAGTGTGAGGCTCTGTAAAGGAACGCAGGTGTAGATTCTTCCAGAAAGGTGGACTCCTAATGCTGAGCAGACACAGAAGATCTGGGTTTTTGGAAAAGATCTAAGTGTCTTTGAAAGAGGACTCATTACTGAAGCAAAGGTGGCTTCTGTGACCAGGACTGTTCAACTGACTAGTGTATCAACAGGAACAGTGAGTGACATCTGCATCAGTAAATAGAGCTGGAAACTGTGGTCCTAAGCTCACATGCAGAGATCATGATGCTCGTACATTAGTGCGATATGTAGGGATAGATCAAAGAGCCGCATCACATGACACAACATAAAGCTACATCATCCACAACAACTAAATAATACTAAATGAAACCATCAGCACTGATCTACAGACAAATAGAAAACAGTGCTCTGGTCATATGCGATACTTCAGTGTGTTCTTCACAAGTGGGCAAGAAGAACTTAGGAAGATCTTGTGGCTCCACTTATCCACTTGTCCCCCTTAGAGGGACATGTCTCTGCAGAACAATACAAAGTTATTCAGACTACTCATCTCATTCATATGGAAGATTTTTGGACATGAAGGAAGTGGCCCCCAGCCACAGGCCATGAGAGGATGATGAGTATAAAAATGCTGTGGCCTTCATAGTCACCAAATTGGTCACACATGGGAGGTTTTGGTCCAAGATCTTAGACAACCCTCTTTATCACCACCATCAAAGCACTAGTCAATTGAGGAAATTATCTTTTGGAAGAATGGTGTTTCATCCCTCCAGTAGAGATCCAGAGCCTTTATACCAAGGTGCATTGAAGCAGTTCTAGTGGCCCAAGATGTTTACCAGTATTCCTTGGTAGGTAATAGCTGTGAACTAAGTTTTAAGACAGCTTTGCTTTTGCATAGTTACCTATAGGTATATACTGTCTCTGTATTCATTAATTCATTTTAAATATTTCTAATGTCAAATGACTAATAGTCCAAATTAAGGATAACAATGCTACCTTCTGCCTGCACCCCTAAAGGACTCCTGTAGTATGTTAGTGCAGATGGCCAATCACATAAACAGTTTTTGGCTGTTCTAGATTTACCCTCCAAGGGCAGGTTTTGCGTACCTTTATGAATTTGCCTTTAAAGGCACCTGCACATACCAGAATGCTCTGATCTCCATCACTACTTTCCAAAACAGCTACAGCAACTTCAGCAACTGCAAACTTTATGTATGCCATTTCATAAGTGTCAGAATGAAGAATGAAGGTTTTTTAGAGAGTGATGGGTAAATCTTTAGTGATTTCCTGAGTGTTTATTGGTCAGTTTCACAAGTACATGGACATATGAATCCCCAAGTTGCACCAGTTGATGATGTGTTTCTCAAACCCTCTTCAAAGCCACATAACTCAGGATGGAAGACACGTCCGATCTCACAGTGCGATGTAATGGAAAGGGCGGACTCGTGCTAAGAAAATGTTTGACAGTTGTTTCTGAGCTGCACTCGTAAGTAAGTAGAGAAACACACAAAGCAGAGAAACACAGAATTTGATGTGCATATGTGGGACATATATGAGCATTTAATGCTTGTAAAAGAAATTCATGCATTGTATCTAAAGGTTGTAACACATAATAACAGATATTTTACCTTGTTTTGTTGTTTTACAGGGACTTCATTTCTTACACCCGACTGAAAAAAGCACTAGCTACTTCCAAAATGTTTAGAGAGATGTTTTCTTCCAACCACTGTAAATCAAAACATGATTTCGCTGTAAGTTCCTAATTATATTATATATTAATCTATAAATCCTAACCACTTGGCTGTATCTACCAAGATACCTTGGAAAAAACACTGGACATTTCAAGCATTTAACCCTTTTGTTTCCAACCAAAACCTAACAATACAAGAAGAGTAGTATACTACCTGCAGTTATAATATGAATATTGAAGATGTGGACATCCAATACAGATATGATCAGTTATATTTGTAGCATTGGTGTCATGGATCACAGCAGATTTCCTTGTCGATCACATGCTGTAATAACTTACAGAGTTAGGCATTGTAATAGCACATGGGGTGAGATAATGACACACTGCAGAACAGAGCACTATATCATTACTGCATGGTAAACAAAGACACTATATACATTAACTAAACTGGATGAGACAGTATGGCACCTCAGGCCTTTTTTCCTGGCCCTGCTATTGTAGAATCAATGCTATCTTCAAGCACAGAAGGTGCACGAGAAACTACATACAGTTTGTCAAGTTGGCATGTAAATAAAGGCATGTAATTGCTGTGGAAAAGCGAGAGGAACAGCCTTCATTCTCTCACCATACAAAGTGATACAGTGGCTTTGACAGCCTTTTACTGAATTTCTGAGAGGTAGCATAACTGAGCGTTAGAAATCAGAAAGGAGAGTAAATGAGCACTGAGCTGAATTATAAGTATATTAGAGGACTCACTTGGGACCATAGACCTAGACTTTTATTTAAATCAGGAAATGAGAACGGGTCAGTTAGGGGCATTTTCAATGAAACATGGTATTTTTTAATAAACAAACCTAAAAAGAACAAGTTCAGTGCTACAGCTAGACTTATCAAGACTTGCACTTTACACTTAAAAAAAAAATCTAAAGAATAAAGCCCGCGACCTACTTTCCAGCCTCGTTCCAAAGCTGTTTCCCCAAAATACATAAACATCACAACTTGACTAGTCAAAGTCGGGCGCCATGTGGTGTACAAGTTAAAGAATCTTTTCCATAACTACAATAAAAACAAATAAGCTAATGTAGCTATGTCATCTCACACCCCATTCAAAACCAAGGTAGAGTAACACAGGATAAATACTGCTACAGAGGCTTCATTGTTTTTATTTTTAAAATCGCCAAAGAAACAAAACAAAATCAAACCAAGAGACAAAAAAATGGAATGCACTCACTGCTAGACTAAAAGCAAAGCAAAATACAAAACCCACTCTGTTTTTGCAAAACCCTCCCAAATTCAAGCTCTTCTACATAAAAGTCTGTGTAAAGGTGAACATAATACAGTCAGAATAACATTTCTTTTATTTATTTATTTATTTACGTATTTAATTGCTTACAACATCACACAAGATACAATCTACAATACCTGTCCATTTTATTTATTAAGCTAAAGTGTAGTTCTTTATCTAAGATTTCAGATTCAGATTCCCGGGCCTTGATCGGGTCTAAGAAATAGGAGTATGCTGTTTACAAGTTCATTTAAAAAATCAGATAACTGCAGAGATCTGGTTGTGATCTGATTATTTAGAACATGCAGACACACTCAGTAAGAGCTTTAGGAGTGGCCTTTATTGGGAGGACTGTGACTGCTTGGTTGAGCTGTGACTGCTTGGTTTAAAGATAATGATGAAACTTTTTATCAATTAATTTTGTTTAACCATAAAATTACAGAACTAATTTAATCCATTATTGAATTGCAATCATCTTCTAAGTTGCTGATCCTTCTGGTTCATGGAGGGGTAATGGAGCCTGTCCCAGCATTCAGTGTGCAGAAAGCAGGAAACAGCCTGGACAGTCTGTCCAGTAACACCTACTGTTACGAATGGATAGTTGAGGAGGCAGGATGCAGGAGCAAGCTGGAGAGCTGTTTATTAAGAAACAAAACACAAAACTCTACCAAGATAACAAAAGAAAACAAGAAACTGGAAACACTAAATTATTGGTACAACTACAAAAGAAAACTATGACAAGTGGACAATGGTAAGACAAAACACCAAGCAAAGACTAAAGATGCATCCGAAATCGCCTACTAGTCAGTAGGTACTAGATTAGAGTCAGTACGTACTGCTCGAGCGGCAGACTAGTAGGAAATATCAGTAGGCGAGTTTTAGTATCCACACAATCTCGGACAGACCACCACCGTAAAAGTCCAGCTATTAATTTGAAAGGCCAGTTTACTGACAGAGGTAGATACTTATTGTGACACTGATCTGTGTTTTTGTCTAAATATGTACTCAGACGGTGTCGAGTTGTAACTCAGAGAAGACGAATCAGGAATTCAGTCATTGTTTACCTCAGAAGTAGCGCTAACTTCTGTAGCAGCAGTTCACTAGTCATAGCTACATACACACAGCCATCATACCGCTTTTCACCGCTTGTTTCCTCCGCTTTGAATTCATCCGCGGCTCCAGGTGAATCATGGCATAGCACAGTGTGTTGCGGTCACATACATAATAATGGCTTCCGATTCAGTAGGTCTTCTGGATACCGTTCACCTACTACTCAATACTACTCAAGTATTCAGACATACTAGCCACGCTCGCCTACTGATTTCACTTCTCAGTGGTGGGCAAGTAGGTGATTTCAGACGCATCTTACGAAGACAACCAGGGAAATATACAGGAACTAATAACAAACACCTGAGGCTAACAAGATGGAGACGACAAAGGAGCAGGTAAGGGACAAACAATGGAATGTAAACAAAGGCAGACAGCCAGGAAAACAGGGCAGGACGTGACACATACACACTCACACTTAAACCTAGGGGCGAGTTAGGTTCTCCAGTTCACCTGACTGCCTGTCTTTGGACTGTGGGAGGAAACCGGAGCACTTGGAGGGAATGTGGACACAGGCAGAACATGCAAACTCAAGAATCAGGCCCGTCTTGCAGCCCAACTACACATTTGCAGGAGCTAAACTGTTATTTTATGACACACGTGTTAAGAGATGCTAAGTTCTATGATACATTACATGTTGCACACAAAAGTGTGAACATCTCTGGTCTAATGACATGTTTTCCTGATTTTGAAAATAAGTGATCATCTGCTATAACATTTGCACTGGCTGCATTTTGTTTGTTCAATTAAGCGTGTAAACAGTCCCTGTGCATTGAAATGTGCTGTGAAATCACTTATTTACTGGTTTAAATCAGTCAAATGAACCAGGGCCACCCAAACTCTCCCATATGACTGTAATTACAGACCCACATCTGTTTTTTTTTTCTTCTTTTTTTGTTTGCAAGCGAACAGTTCTATACTTACACACAGATGTATGGCTGGCTCATCTGCTGCATTATCCGTCACCATGGAAACATTCTGGTATCATAGCAATTAACCCTTAACATTCTGCAGAGGCCTTTCTTTGATGCGACGGTCTGAGCTGGAGCACTCCTGTTCTCTCCCATTCAACACTCAAGGCCAGAAACAAGGTGAGAGCGCATTGTGTGGATGGCATGAGGACATAAAGAGCATGTTTATCTCTGTCCTTCTCCACTTTGTCTAAGAGGGCAGGGGAAAAGCACTGAGCTAGCAAAATCGGGGGCCGATTTGGAGAAAAGCCAGTGGATATCTGATTCCAGCGATGTGAAGACAGGGTCGTACCCAGCTCAGAGACACCCCGCCCCGTCTTCGTATCGTGGGATGAACCTAGAGCTGGCTGCAGTGTCCAGAATAGCCGTATATTCTCTCAGCCTCCATAAAACCAGTGAACTCAGAGAGTAAGACAGCAACACTCTTAATGGTTCACTAAGCCCATGTAAACACCATTCACCTAATTAGACAGTAAGAGGGGCTATGAGAGTAAAATTGATTACTCGCAGAGTCACTGTAAATCTCCAGTTTGCTCATTACATTCCCGCTGGCGTGAGAGAACGAAATAAAATGGGGGGATAACCTTAATACTACTGTAGGCTGCGATCATGTTTTATAGATTTGCACTGCATGGAGTCCTTTTTAATGATATGAAAAACAATTTGTGCTGAATTCTCAGTGTTTTGTCTGCCTTCACAAACAAAGCTAAGAAAGTTTAATTAGCTGTCTATATGACTATCCATAGGGGACATATGGTCAAACACTCTTTCATTTGTTTAATTTCTACTCTATACAAAATGGTTCAGCGAGTAAGCTTAAAGAAATAAGTACAAGTTTGAGTGTATTGAACTTTAAACAATAAGTTAACAGATGTAAAGGGCAGATTGTTGTTCTGTTATAACTTGGAATTCAAGGACGGATTATAGTTGCCTGAGCAACAACCCATTTTTCCTCTTTGGCTGAGCTGCTGCACTGGAGAAAAAAAAAAAAGATATAAGTTTTAGGCTCTGGGTGGCTTTATATTTAAAAAGCTTTTTTCCAGCTCTTTTATTTGCTCAGCAAGACACTTCAATGTTCAAATATTATTAATACAGTAAGTAGAGCTTTTACATATGTCTAAGTGTTTATTTAACCCTTTCCAAGCTTCTCCTTGTGGAAACAACCCAGTATTGTTTACAGTTCTCATCTAATACCTGCTTTGACTGCTCAGTACTTCATTAAGCTAAATCAAGATTGCTGCTGAAGAATACATTCATGCAATGTCTGGAGCATCCAGGAGAAATCTGGAACTACACTTTGTTCTTCAAACTGGAGCTCAAGACATGATCTACTAAAGAAATACACTTATTGCTAAGATAAAGGGTTTAGGATAAAACCTGAGGTGCCAGTGTGTATACTCTGTTATGACTGTATAAATATGAGCTGGGCTATAATTACTGAAGACCAAATTAAACCTGAATATCATCCAAACCTGTATTACTTTTTCATTAGCAAAGATGGACATTTATTATAAGGTTAACTTATGTCTAGAAGCTCTGTACTTAAGTTTTGTTTTTTTTTTAGTTTTTTACGTTGTATGTGATTTTAGTAAGTGAAATTTGTTTCCTACAATAAGCAAATTATCTGCCAAGGAAGTTAAATAAGCTTATGATAACCAACCAGTGGCTCCCAACAAAACCTGCTCCTTCAAAATAACATATAACAGTTTTAGTGATTCTGGATGCACATTCTTAAATGAGCATCTGGGCTCCTAAGTGGCACTGCAAACAAATATATATTGACAAGTGAAGTAATTTTAAATCAAGTTAATATGTATTTTAATTTTTAGATTGTGGTATAAACATCATAATTCATTGCTGATTTTTTTTCTAGGTTTTTCAATTGCTGCGATATGATGATTTGCTACTCACAGAGTCACAGAGATATAAAGTAATGAGGAATGACAACATTCAAGCTATTTTTACTAACAGGATGCTGGGCCTGTGCAGCACTCTGCTCTGATTGAAGCAACATTTTTTTACTTTTCTCCCTTTTTTGCTCTCTGCTCTATTTGGATGACCTTTTTTTTTTTTTTTTTAACTTGTCAGCACTCAGAGAACGCTCACAGGGTTTCTCTTTCACATTTCTCATTTTCTCTTTTAGGAAATGTAGGGAGTTTTTTGTTTTGTTTCAGTAAACAACAACATGAAACAGTCCATTATAACTATAGCGATTGGTGAAACTGCATATAATGTTGTCTTCATTGTCCAAAGAAAAACATTTACCTCCATTTTTGTTTCATTGTAATTATCTACATCATTTGAACATGACAGCTGTCATGCTCTCTATCTGTCTCTCTTTCTCTAAAAAATATGTACACAGGATTGTCCACAACTTTGTGCTCTTGAGTGTGTAGATTCTTACCTAAGAGCAACTCTGGCAAATTTCAGAATCTCTGTGAGAACTTTGTGAGAACGGTTAGTGAGTCTTAACTAAAGAGGCCTTAAAGATCCATCTTTTTAAGAGTGTGTGACATCACATATAGATTGCAACATTTGAATGTTTACTGGTGGCCCACCCACCACACAGAATGATATTTAATGATATTTAAGAAATGCTAGACATTCATTTCACTACAGAAAGCTGTCAGTGGCAAAATTCAGTTATCAGCTTTAATAAAACATGATGAAGTTACAGACTAAAGCTTTGAACCAGTTAGAATGGTAGAATGATCCATAAACTTAACCACTGCCAAATGTAGCAAAATAGGAATATATTATTAATTGTAAAAATAATTAATATTTTTGTATAATTTAGATTTACCAGGAATTATAAGTCGGTTTAATCGAATTAGCTTGGTGTGCATGTAATGGGTGTCCCGTGTAGTGATGTTCCCTTTAAAAGAATCCCCTGCTGTGATTATGTGAATAATCTTTAAGCTATATTTCCACCATCCAAGACTCTACTGGATTATCTGTGAACACACAAAAAAATCAGGGGATTAAGATATACAGCCATTGAACCAGTTAAACAAGAACAATGCAGCTCGGAGAACCAAGCCTGTCCTCAAATGAGCGAAGGTTAATTTGTTTAGCAAGTGTCTAGCTGATAAGGCAAATGAGTTTGGGAGTTCAGTGGCCCGGTTCATTTCCAGACACTGATTAACACATTTGCATGTGAATAGTGTAATCATTTTTAGGACATTTTAGATGAGACCTGTCCAGAAATGGATGATGCCCATAACAAAGGCTACTGAGGCAGCACTGAGATGTAATTCTGTGAGGAAGCACAACGATGGAAAGTCATTTAGGTGCAAACACAATAGCAAAATAATTCCCATTGATGCTCATGACAATGTAAAATATTTGATTTATTTACTGCAGAGAGAAAAATGTACCGACATGTGCCATGACCGTTGGGTATTATTAAAAAATACATTTATTTTGTTTTAATTTTTATATTTATTTCATTTTTGTACATATATTTTTCACTCCATTGAGCCCTAATATAGTATTTTGTTGGAACTAATAAAGTAATAAAGTCATTTGGCTTTAAATTGTTGCAACACCATAACCTATTTACACTTGCAGGCATTTAGCTATTTTCATTTTTCAACTACACCAGACTCGCAGTGACTCTAGAAAAAAGACACAGCTCACCCAGACTGTGCCAGTTGTGTCTTATAGTAGTGTGGTAGATAAATTAGTCAGAACATACTGACCTTATTGAACAAACTTTACCCACCGTGGAGAGAAACCACAGGTGCTTGTTACCTGTTGTTCATGTGTGTCTAGACTGCTTTAGATAAACTAGCCTCCTGGAGGCTCTTAGAATCAAGGCATGGTTTAAAGTGGATAAAAAAAACTCTGATATTCATAGAAATCCAGGTTCACACCATTAGTGGACATGCTGAGTCTGACACTGGCAGGAAAAAACTCCCTAAGAGGATGAAGAAAAAAGCCACAGAGGAGCCACGATTCAAGGAAGAACTGAATAAGAGAAAGAATAGGAACCACTGAGTAGAATCAAACGTAGAAAGGGAAACCTCAGTATGAGTCTAAGTAGGAACCACTGAGAGAAACCATGACTCACTAGAAAAAATTACTAAGAACAGATGAAAGAACCATTCAGAGGAACCAAGATTCTAAAGGAAAAATCCCTAAAAGTATGTGGTACAACCATCAAGAAGAACCAACTTTAAAAATTAAAAACCTCTTATAACAAAGTACCACTTAGAAGAGCCAAGACTCAAAAGGAGGAACTCAGTAAAAGCGTGATGAGGAAACACTAAAAGGAACCAAGACACAACATGACAAATTCTCTAAAAACCTTGAGTGAGATACACTGAAGAACCAGGTCTCAAATGTGAAGAAAATTCCCAAAAGTACAAGGAAGAACCTCCATGAGATTCAAACCAAACCCAACCAAATTAACCCTTTATCTTTAAATGGTTCTGTTTAGACTTTTTAGAAAACCTATTCAGAAAACCAGACTGCACTTTCACCAGTTTTTACTGGAACCAAGAAACATCAAAAGATACATTATCAGAGGATGTTCAACAGAAGGGTAGTAAGCTGTAGCAACAGGACGGTAGAGCGCATAAATCACCTGCCAGCATTTGTTCTGTTATTACAGATGTTTGTTTTTATTCAAACATAGATAAAGTATGTATAAGAAAACATAGAAGGCTAAAGCAGAGCACTTCACGCTCTGGGAGGGTATCGCCATTGTTGCGTTCTCTTTCCTCAACAACTGACACTCTGCAGACGTCCCTGAAGAACCTATCTTTGGTTCCAGGTTGGAACAAACTTTTTAGGTTCCAAACCTTTAATTTTTGGTGACAATGTGCCAAAGTATTCAAAAACAATTGAAAATTGAGTTAGCGAACAGTTCCACGTTGGTCAGAAAGTGCTAGCTTGAAGAAAAATCACTGACAGAAACCAAAATACTGAATGAAAACCTCCCTTAACTTCCTAAAAGAGAAATGAGAAATGAGAAGGAAGCCCTGTGAAGAACCCAAAACTCCAAGGGAAAAACTTTCTAGGAGGATGAGGAAGAGTTTCTGACAGGAAATAAGAGTCAAAAGGAAAAACTCCCCAAGAACGTACAGTACGAAACAGAAACAGAGAGGAACCAAGACTCACAAGAGAAAACTCATCCTTCTCTGGGCGACACTTTAAAGTGTTGCGAGTTTTCAAGCTACATTTGCAGTCACCTCATATACAGAGGAAAGATAAGCCAATATAAAATTAAAATAATATATGATATAATATTAAATAAGCCAATTTGCAACATCAACACTGTCACAATCACTTGTCTCAGACATTATATAACTATAACTAACCCTATAATTAATTAACTCTCTCAATGGTTATCACGAATAGTGAGGTTTGAAGTTTTTATTTTGCATTTCTCTGCTTACAGTCTTCAGCGCTGATTGTTTAATCCTAAACAGATAGATTAGCCTGGTATGAAAACAGATCTAGGCCTTGCAGGTATGTTATATATGCACTATTGATTTGAATGTACTATGCACTACATCACTGCAGCACAAACATTCAGATTAAGCCAAGTGCTAATTAGCAATTGGCAAGTCTACCTGTAACCAAAAAAAGCAGCACAAGACATCAGGGAGTGGGCAACACAATCATGTACCAACAAGTCTGCCATTGCATATATTCTAGCTCAGTGATCCTGCACGGTAATTCAGTGTAAAGCAATGCACTAGAGTGTTGTGAATAGGTTGGCTCCCGTTCCTCCTATCCACTTATTCACATCCCTCTCACATGCCTGTCAGGGTTTTTAATTAGCCTCCTGACTGCCAGACCCGGCAGTAATTCCTAAATAGTTTCTTGAAGTTGTAATCCTGTCTCAAAATTTGAATATCTCACAAATTATTTATCACATTGAAACAAAATGTAGGATGATGCGTTTCGAGGTGAGCATGTCATACGCAGCACTGGAGGCTTAAAGCATCTCTGAAGCTCTTATTTTATTTCTAAATAATTATGAAATATGAATTCCTCCTGTTATCTTATTTAGAGGACAGTATGAAGGTCCACCGCTGTGCAACAGCTGTGTTCTCTATGCCAGAGCCCCCCTGAAGGACTCTGAGGGCAATCCGGCTGCTGCTGCTTCGCATGCATGGCTTACCTGCACAGGTAATGCCACCTGACTGCAGCTGCAGAGACACCGGGCGCCCGGCAGGCACACAGACGATGCCAAGCCTCACGGATTTCAATGCATGAGTGATCCCACTGCAGAGAGCACTGTCAGGCCCTGGGGGGGGCCGCCTGATGTCCCTATTATATCCTCTTTCCTGCTCTCAGCACACTTCTTCCTGCAGATCACCAACCACATTCCTAAGGAACTGAGTGCTGGTCTTAAATTAATTCTGTTAATTATCATCAGAATCAGAATGAATGAATGTCGTGTAGATTTTAGCATAAATTACAATATATTTGTATAAATACCAGACCAATATCAAAACATTTCCCATCATCTGCAGAGGTAAAACTGCCTGGGTTCATATAGGCACCGCTGTGGAATTAGCCCTCTTTCTTGAGAAATGTCTGTTGTTTTTCTAGTAAATCATAGCTGCAAAGATAAAATAAATTATAATATCTCTGTTTTCTCTGTATAAGTAAAATAAATACATAAGCAAAACAAGTGTGAATTCAAAAGAAAACATGCGAGTACATACTGTAATAATCAGTAAAAGTAAAAAGTAAAAGTAAAACTTCCAAAAGGATTTATTCTCTCTAATTTCTAATATTCATTTAATATGTAATGACATATTGTTAATTTTGACAAGGTAGTATACATCTTAGTTAACTTCTCCCAATAGGTGTTTTTTTTGGATGGAGAGACTTATATATCATATCACAGGGACTTTAAATAGAGTTAGAACTGCCAAAAACCAAAAAATCTTGTATTTTTCCTACCATATACCTACCAATACAAAAGATACCAGTTATCTACTGATATAATAACAACACCAAAGATGTCCAGTCATCTACCAATATCATACCAATACCAATATCACACCAGCACCAAAGATGTCCAGTCATCTACCTATATCATACCAATGCCAATATCACACCAGCACCAAAGATGTCCAGTCATCTACCAATATCATACCAATACCAATATCACACCAGCACCAAAGATGTCCAGTCATCTACCTATATCATACCAATATCGACACCAATGTCATGCCAACACCAAAGATGTCCAATCATCTACCAATATCAAACCAGCACCAAAGATATCACACCAATGTCATGCCAGCACCAAAGATGTCCAATCATCTACCAATATCATACCAGCACCAAAGATATCATACCAGTGTAATGCCAACACCAAAGATGTCCAATCATCTACCAATATCAAACCAGCACCAAAGATATCGTACCAATGTCATGCTAACACCAAAGATGTCCAATCATCTACCAATATCAAACCAGCACCAAAGATATCATACCAATGTAATGCCAACACCAAAGATGTCCAATCATCTACCAATATCATACCAGCACCAAAGATATCATACCAGTGTAATGCCAACACCAAAGATGTCCAATCATCTACCAATATCAAACCAGCACCAAAGATATCATACCAATGTCATGCTAACACCAAAGATGTCCAATCATCTACCAATATCAAACCAGCACCAAAGATATATCAATGTCATGCCAACACCAAAGATGTCCAATCATCTACCAATATCAAACCAGCACCAAAGATATATCAATGTCATGCCAACACCAAAGATGTCCAATCATCTACCAATATCAAACCAGCACCAAATATATCACACCAATGTCATGCCAGCACCAAAGATGTCCAATCATCTACCAATATCATACCAGCACCAAAGATATCATACCAGTGTAATGCCAACACCAAAGATGTCCAATCATCTACCAATATCAAACCAGCACCAAAGATATCGTACCAATGTCATGCTAACACCAAAGATGTCCAATCATCTACCAATATCATACCAGCACCAAAGATATCATACCAATGTAATGCCAACACCAAAGATGTCCAATCATCTACCAATATCATACCAGCACCAAAGATATCATACCAGTGTAATGCCAACACCAAAGATGTCCAATCATCTACCAATATCAAACCAGCACCAAAGATATCATACCAATGTCATGCTAACACCAAAGATGTCCAATCATCTACCAATATCAAACCAGCACCAAAGATATATCAATGTCATGCCAACACCAAAGATGTCCAATCATCTACCAATATCAAACCAGCACCAAAGATATCATACCAATGTCATGCTAACACCAAAGATGTCCAATCATCTACCAATATCAAACCAGCACCAAAGATATATCAATGTCATGCAACACCAATGATGTCCAATCATCTACCAATACCAATACCATACCAGCACCAAATATGTCCATTCAATATCATACCAATATTGATATCATACCAATACCACAACTATACCTATTCCACCTTTACTATACATAAATGTCCAATCAGCTATCATTGTTAATGAAAAAAATGAGGCAAAATCTTTGGAACATGGGAAAAGAAATGAACCAGCAGACCAGCCGTGTTGGTCTGAAAGTCTTTTGTACTGAGCCAGTGGGCCCATGGGGCTGCCATGATGAAGCAGATATAAACATGAATTAAAGACAGATGTGGAAGCAGTTGTGCGAGTCAAGTAAGATGTAGGATGTTTATGTTAGATGGGAATCAATCCAGGTTCTGACTCCCAGTGGTATGGTTGTAATTTCATAAGCACATTGTGTTCCTCATACAGAAAACCATATTCCTAAAAGCATCTCAAGGCTAAGTATTTGTCTAAAACCTGGTTGAAATGGAGGCTATATAGTGAAAAAAAACTGATTCTGATAATCTGTGATAATCTGATTTCAGATTGTAAGATTTGCAAGAACAGTCTTTCCTTTCACATCATATAAGTTTATGTAAAAAGGTTTTATTCCAGGTGATTCTAGAACTTTTCTGCTGGTCCATTTATCACAAAACTTTCACAGCTGCTGTTTTCAAATAATATAGAAAAATTTAACTCAACAAAAATAGAGATACATGGATAGCGACGGTATGCAGCCACGGCCTTGGCAGTGTCTGGACATTTCGTTTTGTTAGCATTGTTTGATACCTTGATAGCAATCAACTAGGACCGTTCTTAATTCTTATGACTACATTGCAGCCAAATTGTAAACTATCACCAGGTTTTCAATTCTGCCTATTTTAACAAGAAGACATGAATTTTGAATGTGTAGTGGGACTGAGGTGGTGTGGTATTGGTAGTGGTTATCACTGTCACCTCACAGCAAGACAATCCAGGGTTGGATCCCCGGTCAGGGTCGTTTCATGTGGAGTGTGTGGAGTGTGTGGAGTCCTCCGGGTACTCTGGTTTCCTCCCACAGTCCAAACACATGCATGTTAGGCTGATGGATCACTCTAAATTGCCTGTAGGCAAGAGTGAATGTTGGCCATGTGATGGTCTGGCAACCTGTCAGTGGTGTAACCCGGACATTTGGCTGGCTAGGAGAGAGCCAATATGGTGCAGTGTCTGGAGCTACCATGATGGAGAAGAAGTGTTAAAGATTGTTGTGTGAGTTGATCGTAAAGGGTTCTAACACTCGTTGGCATGGCTAGGGTTTTGTGTTATTAGTCGAGAGGTTATATAAAATTCCTCTGAGCTGAGTGCTTGACACAAATCTGGTCAGATCTGGTAACTGCCACTAATATTATGGTATCTGATGTATAAAACTGATTCTGATAATATGGTCATCAGATTTTAGATCCATTTGCACTAACATGTTAAAAGCAAGGGTGTAGATTTGCTCTTGACATTGGTGGGGACCAGTTGAAAAATAACTCATGTCATGAGTCTTGCACAGTGAGTCTCGCATATGACTAGAAAGCAACCAAACAACCAAACGTAGCTACAGAGTCTCAGGTGACAGCAGGGAAAGCACAGCCAATCACACTGACTAATGTTTTACAGGGAGATAGGACTCAAGTAGAGAACATGATTTAACCCTTTCTGCACCTCTAGGTTAATGAAACGGTGACAGATCTGTGTTTTTTTTTGGAGGGGATCAAATCATCACTGGGGACAATTCAATAATCGCTAGATATTGGTGGGGACACCTCACTTCCATCCATGCTAATTCTTTGGCCTTGGTTAATAGTGAAACTGCAAGCAAAATTCTAATAATTTCAGTGCAAATCTCTGGCATCAAGACTTTTGCTAATCTTAGCAGTGCTTACGTTCTCTTTTACTATCATTCTTTCCCAAACTGATGAATTAAAGCATAAAAGAGAGGCAGCATGGGAGCTGCCCTAGAGGGTATAAGGGTGCTAGACAACATAAGGACAGAGCAGTAGATGCATGCGCATGCAGATCTTGTCCAACTACAAGGCGTGTACATGGCTGGAGCAGGGCCGAAGTCTGTACGGTTTAAAATCCAGCGGGACATAAAACATTTGGACGAGAAACTAAGAAATGTGGACCACTAAAGGAATCAGTTGGTGATAGTCGTATACAGAGCCAAGCAGAGAAGACATATACAAAAGGAAATAGTTTGTAGTGTCTCTACTGATTCGCTTCTCCTCTGACTTCTTCCGCATCTTTATTGGTTGACTTGCCTTCATGTCAGAATCTGCTGATGCAAAGATTAAAACTTTTCAGACCTCTTTACTGCATACAGGCATGTTTCTATCCAGACAGATTAATCTAATCCTAATCTAAATACATTGAAAGACTGCAATTCGATGCTGTGACAGTCTCTAGTGTGTTGGGATCCTAACTACCTTTACCTTTACAGATCATCCTCAGTTCCTCAAGTCAATCCTAACTTGTTAACTACACCCACAATGCCTAGTCTGAATCACAAAGCCTTCCTTTTGGATGCCAGGCGAGTTCTGCTTTGGCTGCATGCTTGTTTTTTTTGACCCAGGAATAGTAGGTGTGGTGTTTGGGGCTACCATGATGGAGGGGATAAGCATGAAGCATGAAGTATTGAAGACAGATGTGGAAGCAGTTGTAAGAGTCGAGTGATGTAGGATGTTGATGTTACTTGGGAATCAATCCAGGATTTGACATCCACTGGCACAGGTCCAATCTCATAAGCACTTTGTGTTATTTCATTCCTTTTCATGTCCTTCATAGAAAATGAATGCGTTTTGATGTCACTCGGCTGGAGATGGCCTGGCTCTGTGAATTAATTACACATTGCAAGTGACGATAAGCAAAGAAGGCTTTTGGAACCGGCTTTACTGCAGATGGAAACAGCATCTACCTCTTTTTTTCTTTTTCTTTTTTTTGTGTGCCTATTTCTGATCGGCGTTAACCAAACACTGGCAGCCTTGCGAGCTCCACGACCGCTGGCAGTTTGAAATTAAACAACCGCGCTCGCCTGCGCTTACGGCTTCAAACGTTTGTGCTGGTATTGATTTGAGGTGGCCTACATTATTGAATATGTGGATTCCATCCAGCTGGGATGGAAAGGAAGCCATCAGTGAATCAGAGTTTTCATTTCGTTATTATCATCTCTTTCTCTCACTCTCTCTCTCTCTCTCTCTCACTCTCTCTTTTCACTCTCAGTGAAAAAAAAAAGGAAAAAAGAAAAAAGGGAGATGCGCCTGATGAAAACCTGCATGAAGGTGTTTCAGGATGCATTATGAAACCGTTGCCATGGCTACAACCTCATCGGAGCAGGCGGCATGCATTCTGAAGCAAATCTGAAACGACAGGGCTCGATCTCTCACTCTCTTCAGAACGCTCCAGCTCCTCTGACCTCACACGTGTACGTCTCCATCCGACTTCTGCCCAGGTCTGACCCGCCGTCCACTCTCCAAACGCCTCTCTTTACTCTGGAATGGGGAGAGATCAGCATGGTCGGTTGCCTTCTTCTCCGAGCTGGCGTGACCTAAAATCATTGAGCTGGTCTGATAAAAGTGATGCGCCTAAAACATTTATGCTATAATAGAGAACTAAAATCAGTCAGAGAGAGAGAGAGAGATAGAGAGAGAGCGAGAGAGAGAGAGAGAGAGAGAGAGAGAGAGAGAGAGAGAGAGAGAGAGATAGAGAGAGAGCGAGAGAGAGAGAGAGAGAGAGAGAGAGAGAGAGAGCAGGGCCAGAGCAAGGGGAGGGGGAGAAAAAAGAGGAGCGAGAGAAAGAAAAAACAGGGGAAAGTGAGAAGAAAAGAGTGAACAGACAAAAAAGAGGGACAAAAAGGCAAACAGCAAAAGAAGAGAAATTGAGAAAGGGGAAAGAGGGATTAAGAGAGCAGAAAAGGAGACAGTGAAAGAATGAGAGGAGGGAAAGAGAAAGAGTGTACAAGCACAAGTGTGATAGTGAGACAGAGAGAAAAAAAAGAAAACAAAAAAGAAAGAGAACAAAGAGAAAAGCACAGAGCAGAAGGTGAGAGAGAGAGAGAGAGAGAGAGAGAACACAGAGACAGAGCAAGGAGGAAGAAAGGGAAAGAACAAGGTAGAACAAGGGTAGAGAGAGGAAAAAGAGAGGGCAAAAGAAAGAAGGAAAACTAGACACAGCACAGAAGGACAGGAATTAAGTGGTGGGAGAGAAAGCAGAGGAAGAGAGAAGAGAGAGAGTGAAAGAATGACAGGAGGAAAAGAGAGAGAACAAGGAGAGCACCAGAAGTGTGACAGACACTGAGAAAAAGAGAAAAACAGGAAAAGAATGAGAGAACAAAAAGAGAGTGCACAAAGAGAATACTGGAGAGAGAGAGAGAGAGAGAGAGAGAGAGAGCATGGGAAAAAATAGACAGAGAGGGCAGAGACAGAGAAAGAAAGACGAGAGAAAAGGAGAGAGACAGAGAAAGATAGATAGATAAGAGAAGCAAGAGAGAGGAAGAGGAAGGAAAAGACAGAGAGCAAGAGGAGAAATGAGAAAAAAAACAAGACAGAGGGACAAAAGGAGAGAAAGAGAAAGCAAAAAACAAGAGAGAAATAAAAAGAGGTAAACAAGAAAGAGATAAACAGGAAGGAAAGAAAAAAGCAAGTTGCGAACAAGAACGAGGGAAAGAGAGAGGGGAAGGAAAGAGAGAGATAGGGCAAAAGGAGAGAAAGAGAGAGAAAGATAAAGGAAAAGATGGAGAGGAGGGAGAGGAAAAGAGAGAGATAAAGATTGACAGGAGGAAGAGAAAGAGCAAGGATAGGCAGAGAGAGAGAGAGGCTGAATTTTAACAAGCCTTTATTGCTCACTCATGCAAGAAGCTTGACTGACAGAACAAGAACGGCAAAAACACACCGGTGAGGGTAAAGGAGAGAGAGACAGAACGAGAGACAGAGAGACAGAACGAGAGAGAGAGACATATAGAAAACCATGAGACACAGGGAAAGGGAAAAAAAGAACAAGATAAAAGTAGTTTCACACTCTGGCACTCGGCCAGATGCTCTGCTATTAAGGTTTATTACAGTTCAAGGTAAATACAACGGGACTAAAACTTACTCCACTGTGTCACATTACAAGCCTCTATGATCTCCAGACTGAAAGATGAATGACTCTCTGCCGTATCTGAGTGAGAGGATGTAGCTCGAGTACGGACACAATGATTTATACATGGACCATACATAATGCAGTCCGCTCTGCTGACTTCAAAGCTGGAGCTGGCTTTGGCCTGTAAGTCTTCAGATCACAATGGTGCACTCGTCCAAACTACAAGCACGAGCATGTTTTCATGCCTTATTTAGGCTTGGGTAGAGTTCAACAGGACAAGAGGAGCTCAGCTGAAGCACCCCCTGTACCGTATCTGCGAAGGAGGCAGTCATGTGCTAGTACAGCTCTAACATTTACTTTTTTAAACAAACAAAGGTTTTCAGATGTGAAGTTACAACAGATCATCTTGGTGACTGTTGTTTCAAGTTGAACTGTTAATCTTTAACCCAGTTTATTCAAAGTTCAGGTGATAAAGGCTAGCAACCTCACCAGACAGCTCAACACTCTTGTAGGAGAATGCTAAACACCATGTTGGCCAGCATCCTACTGAGTGAGGGGGGGGGGAGTCATCCTACCCAAGCTGGAAGAACAAATTCTTTTATTGTACTTATATTTTTATTAAGGCCCCAGAATGTAACTTTTTATGGTAAAACAGGGGAATTTCAAACGAGAAGCTGACGAATAAGAAGTTGATGTCAGCTTTGCATCATACACCAAGTGGTCATGCAGGTTTTTGCTGACTGTAGTTGGGCAGTGGCATCAAAAGCAGCCTGTGTCCACTCAGATGCAACCAACAATGGGGTAATATTGTTATGAGCCCCCTACTTGATGCAGGAAGAGAAGCTTCTTATGTATTCTGATCTAGGCAGGTCACAGGCAGAACAGTTTGGGGGTTGATAGGCACCCAAATGTATGAGAATAGAACAAACTCTCTTATAAAGCTCATTCTAGATGCTGTACAGTTTTCTCAGTCAGTGTAGAATCCTCTTTCTCACTGTTTATCATTCTGCACACATCTTTTATATACAATATATATAACTTACTGTTTATTCATGGAAAGCTAAGAAACTGAAACTAGAATTCTAAGATCATTTAATACATTTCTCTGTAAAAAAAATGCTTTAATATTGTTAAAAAAAACATTTATTCCAAATATCTCAACAGTGGTGTATATAAATGAAGTTATGAAAGACTTAATAAACTTAATAAACTGATCCGCAGAGCCAGTGATGTTGTGGGTGTGGAGCTGGACTCACTGACGGCAGTGTCTGAGAGGAGGATGCTGTCTAAGCTGCAGGCTATCATGGAGAATAGCTCCCACCCTCTTTACCACACAGCGATGAGACGCAGGAGCACATTCAGTGCAAGACTCATTCAGCCAACATGCACTACAGAACACCACAGGAGGTCATTCCTACCAGCGGCTATCAGACTTTATAACTCCTCCCTTAACGTACGACACCTTTCACATGTACAGTGATACCAGTAGAACAATAATTAAATTATGTGTGCAACAACTCAAATGTCCAATAACTTTCCTACTTCTAAACTCTTACTGCTGTATACAGTATATCTGTACTTATTATTATAGACACAGTCACTTTATATTACATTCTTCTATTGTAATATAAGACTATATATGTGTACATACTACAAATTTATTTCTTTTATGTTGTAAATTATTATTAGAGTGTTTATTCTTCTATATAACCAGCTGCTACTGTAAAAACTGCAATAAAGTATTTCTGATTCTGATTCTGATTCTGACTCTGAACTTAAGTTTAGGAGAAAGACCACGTCCAAACTCCTCCTTTCCATCATTACAGGCTCTATATAAACCACTCCTCTGCCCTCACCTTCTCATGACAGAATTCAAATCGTACTCACTCTTCGCTTGGCAAATGGGGGGTTTGGCTTCAAAACCCAGCAGTAGAAGCCACCCAAAACTCCAGCCCCAAGTTTCTCAGAGATCCCCCTCCTTGCCCTGCCTTAGTGGTCCGCACTTCACAAATAAGTATAATAATATATGGAATTTAGGTGTTGACCTTACTGTCAGGAGTTTGCAACCCAGTGACGGCACTGTCATAAGCGACTGGGGGTCCAAGAGAGCACATTCCTCAACTATTTTAAATGTTAGGTATTCACAGATTTTCTTATATACCACCATGCTTATCGGTGCTATGCTTGCTATTCTGTTGGTAGTATTTTGTTAACCACCCAGTCTATAAAAGTACAACTGGCCCCACTCTGGGAGAGTAGTATGCATTCTCCTCCAAATGTGTCAAATTGTCAAATTATGCTGAATTAGCAGCAATCTGAAAACATGTGGTGGTGCTTCACATGTCTTGGCGAAAGCACAGGCTAGACTTCAGCTTTATAACATTATGTGATAATGGGAGACCTAACTAACTAGAGGGTGGAATGGGATATGACTAATGAGTCCAAGAATAGGACAAGCTGAGGCTTGAGTCACTGGGCTTGAGTCCAAGTTGACTCCCAATTCATTGAGGTTAGAGTCCGAGTTGAGTTACTGGTATAAGAGACCAGTTTGAGTTCTGAAGTCATTGGAGTATAAGTTGAGCCTTACGTAACTGGGATGAGATTCAAAGTAGAGCCTAAGTAGAGTCCAAGCTAAATCTCAAATCACTGGGGTGTGAGTCCAATTTCAGTCTTAAGTTACTGGTTGTTCAACTTTAACTGTCTCCAACTGTCTCAAGTCGCTGAGGTTGAAGTCCGAGTTAACTCTCAAGTCACTGGGGGTTGAGTCTGAGTTCTCTTAAATCTCTGGACGGTGTCAAGACTCTAATCCCAGTAATTTGGGAGTCAACTCAGACTTGAGCCCAGTGACTTGAGCCTCAATTTGTCCTAATCATGGACTCATTAGTTGTGTCCTATTCCACCTTGTAGTTAGTTAAGTCTTCCATTATCAACTTAAAATACGTGTTGCCATATAATATTTTATTAAACAGTAATTCTACATTCTAAAAGATTAATGTATGTATGTATGTGTGTGTTTCTCTCATAACACTGATGTCCAAGTTGACTCCCAATTCACTGAGGTTAGAGTCCGAGTTGAGTTACTGGTATAAGAGACCAGTTTGAGTCTCAAGTCACTGCGGTTCTTGGCTCAGTTGAGTATTGAGACCTAACTAACTAGATGGTGGAACAGGGCAGACTACACTGGGGAGAAAAATGGGTAAACCTCCTGCCCCAGCCAAAAAACTGTGACTTCAGGCTAGCCCTCAATTCCCCAGCTCTCATTAGCAAATGTGACTAATGCTAACATGTCACGAGAGATGCATGATGGCTTAATGGCTCTTTAACAAGGTCAGGAAGACGAGTGTAAACCTTTCACCTTCAGCACATGAGCATTCCTACAAGTTCTCACCCAGAGCAACAGGAAGACGGATAGAGACCGAAACCCCCCTGAGACACAGCCAGGAACACCTGCTGTGATGGCCCCAGCTGGAACACCACTTCACCTTCCCCTTATGTTTCATTTGTTCCTCACTCTCTCTCTTCTTCTTTCTCTATCTCTCTCTCAGTACATTCTTCTGTCTCATCCTTCTCCGCTGCTCCAATTCCTCTGCTCTGCATGCTGTCAGAGATGTATTGAAGGCAAGAGAAGAGTTTCAGAGGGAGACTGGGTTGCTCGTACATCTCCACTGACCCACAGCCCTCATCACTTTGTCATGCATCTCATTAGTATACCCCCCCCCCACCTCCTCTGATTCCTACGCCTCGCCCGCCTTCATCACATCAAAAGCACGGTTTGTTGCTGCCGCATCACAAAACACGTTTTTTTTGGAGGTGCTGGCCTGCATGGGCTTGTTTGTGCAAATGATTTTCATCAGACTTTTAGACTTTTGGAAAAGAAATACCGTGATGGGTTATTACTGGTGTCTGATGAGATAATGAGGGGAGTGTTTGTCATTATGCTCCTGAAAGTTGTTGCATATGTGCTTTGTTAAGAACGGTGGTATTTTTGCCAGAAGACCCATTTATGTCATGTTCATATATGTGTGTGTGTATGTGTGTTCCTTCTCACAGACTGGCACTTCTGTGTCCTAGAAACTCTGAGCAAGGAAGGAAAGTGCATAGAATAGAAGATAAGTGAAGAGCAGACTTTTTAAGTGTAGAGTCATGTGTACATGTGTGTGTATATATATATATATATATATATATATATATATATATATATATATATATATATATATATATATATAAGAGTTGTTCATGTCAGAGTTAAGTCTCAAGTCTCAAGTCTGGGGTTGAGAGTCTAAACTGAATCTCAGATTATTGGGTTCAAGATTGAGTTGACTCCCAATTTATTGGAGTCACTGGTTTGAGAGTCCGAGCTGAGTCTTAAGTCATTGTAGGTTTTGGTCGAAGTTAGTATCAAGTCCAAGTTGAGTTTTGAATCATTGGGGTTGGAGTTCAATTTGAGACTGAAGTCATTGGAGTATGAGTTGAGCCTTAAGTAACTGGGATGAGATTCAGAGTAGAGCCATGAGTCACTGAGGTTTGAGTCCAAGCTGAATCTCAAATCACTGGGATGTGAGTCCAAGTTTAGTCTTAAGTTACTGGTTGTTCAATTCTAACTGTCTCCAACTGTTTCATGTCACTCAGGTTGAAGTCCGAGTTAAGTCTCAAATCACTGGGAGTTAAATCTGAGTTGTCTTAAATCTCTGGACTGTGTCAAGACTCTAATCCCAATGAATTGTGAGTCAACTCAGACACGAGCCCAGTGACTTGAGCCTCAATTAGTCCTATTCTTGGACTCATTAGTTGTGTCCTATTCCACCCTGTAGTTAGTTAGGTCTTCCATTATCACAGAGTTGAATAAAACAACTTAAATTACGTGTTACCATATGATATTTCATTAAACAGTAATTCTACATTCTAAAACAGTAATGTATGTATGTGTGTGTGTGTTTCTCTCATAACACTGATGACAATTACACCCATAAAGGTTCTAAGCAGGCTGTTTGAAGTCACTCCACAGAAGAACCACTCTATAAAAAAGTGTTTTCACTGTCAATGTTCTGTAAAATTAAAGGATCATTATCTCTATTCAATAATGAAAAGGTTAAATACATATACATTAACCATGCATGCATTATAACTTACCACTGCTGTCCATAAAAACAAATAATCTCTATTTCACATTTAAGTTTATTTAAATAGTTGTTACTGTTACATGTTACTGTTAACACGTGTGTCGGAATAACTAGTTGAGCTGCTGAATTACAGTAAAGGCAGTATTTATGAAAAATTAAAAAAAAAAATGTGTATGTTATTTTTACTGTTAAACAATGGGTTTTGGCCGGCACTCTTGCTACCATACTTTTTACAGTGCACTTTAAAGGGGAAGTTAAAGGGGGGTTTCAAGTGAAAAACTAAAACTAGCATATATTAATAATACATATGGTCATGTTGTGTGGCATCATGTAGTGCACCATTGTACCCTTCGGCTTGACAAATCTCATGGTTTTGTGTTTTTTTTATTGATGATAAAGCAGTAATGTAATTGGAAGGGGATTCTTCTTGTCATTAAACCTGGAAAATCTTATTTCTAGAACTACTGTGCCAACAGGACACATCCGTTTGCATGAACATCGAGGTCCAGACTGCTGTAGTTGACTCTGGGATGTAGCAACAGGTATCACAAACCTATGTATATTAGCATTTTTAAAGATTAAGGAATTGGACTTGTTTTTTTGTTCCACCTTATTTCCTTAGCCATCAAATCAGTGCTTATCAACCATTTCTATTCTCTTCTGCCTCAAGCCTTCAGCCAAGTTCAGGATCTCAGTACATTCATTTCTCGGGATGTTCATGTATGCAACACAAATACAATATGCTAACATAAACCATAGCTATCATAAAAGTATGAAAATGTATAGTTTATATTACAAAATACAAAAGAACAGATTATGCTTGTAAAATGTAGACCCTATCATTGTTTTTTTCATTTGGCCTACTCTTGGCATTAACAAACTTAACAAGCTTAATGAACATGCCTTATTCTACACCCTCATGCAGTGGATGGATGATGGCAAAACAAAAGGATGATGGCAAACCAGACATATCAATGTTTTTAACTGAGCCATGATAGAACATTCTGCTACCGCTAGCAGAAATTTTCTTCTGCGTTTAAATTTTACCAACCATTTACTGATAATCATCCATTTTCGTCACCACCACTATCACCTTGGCAACATCTGCGTGGCTTCATAATGGCATTGGCCGCTGTGAGGCACGGAATGACGGTCAATACTAACGTGTGAACATAGTCCATTTCCAGTAGCTGCACAGTTCACTCTACAAGCTTTGTAGGTGGCAATATTGTATTTCAGCTCATTATCTGTACGAGCATTCTACCATCCCATTAGCTGGGCTTGGGTAGAGAACTGACTTTTAAGATGTATTTTTAATGTATGCCTTTTCAGGAAATGGATAAAAAATGCCTCCGTTTAGGGAACTTCATTTTAAAGGTCCAGGGTCTCATTAAAATCTTCAACTGTCAAAGCTTTCTCTTCTCTCAGGCTTGCCTGCTGCTCTCTTAGCCTCTTAGTAATTCTGGCTGGTGAGCAGACGCTCAGAGGCTTGACTCAAGACTGAGTCTGACTCCACCACGTTTCTGAAAACCCATATTTATCCCATCCACCCACTGCAGAGACTGCAGGTGAGCTGTCAGATAAAGACGATTACCTGCAGGCTAAATGATGGGCCTGGAAAGCCTTGATACACTATCATGATGGAAATGCTTTGATAGGAGGCTGAGAAAAATGGTGTAGGAGCTTCTTGACTAAATGAAAGATCAGTCAGACAGAGTTTAGGTCATACTATGGATGAGGTGGCTCACTGTGCAGTTGAGTCTTCACTCAAAATCTGAAGTCATTTCAGTATGACTAAACTCTGAAACCAACTGCGCTTCAATCAAGGCCAGTTTGGACAATGCTTTAAACTGAAAAGTCTGACCACATCCGTGCTAAACAGCCTGGGTTAGAGTCTTTTACCTCTCCTTAAGTCATCAAACATCAAAGGTCATAGGGAAAGCTGGAGTTATTTCACAGTTTCCACTTACCTTGAAGCCAGATAACTGAGATGCAGCTAAGCGTATTGGAGAAGAGATGATTTTGGCCTACACCATCTGTGATGTTCTTCTACTTCAGGTACACCAGGTTTCTTTTTTCCTTTCTCAGATCTCATTCATAGAGATTATACAGATTACTGTGATTATACAGAAAGCTGTTCTGATGTATCTTCCCCATAGATGAGCAATGGTCATAATGAGGTGTTCATATGGATGCAACACATGATGAACAGCCATGTAGTTTACTGAAACAGGTAATTCAGTGGTATAGGATGCAGTACAATATACAGTTATTTCAGAGAGTATTAATGGAGTTTTGGAACTCTAGGTGGATCTAAAATCTTACACTGCCCATAGAACTCTATGGGACATTTTGATTGGATGCCTGCCCCCAAGTGATCAGAGTTAGATCCCAGTTTTAACACGAAGACTTTTGAATGGAGAGTGAAAAACAATGATGTTGGGACATTGATATTGATACACTAAAGTATAAGGAATAAACTATGCTTTGTGTAGTGCCATAGAGGAACCCTATTTAGTTTCCTAAAATGAAACTTCCAATAAAATGTTCTTTAGAGATCAGATGTGTAAGAGTAAAAAAACTTTCTAAAGCCTAAAGAGCTTCTACCCCCGTACATGTTCTAGAAAAAACACTCAAAGCTTCCATAGAACAAAAACTTTATTCAAATTTCATAGTTAAATAAATAGAGTTCATTCATAGAGCTGCCATACTATTCACAGAAGAGGGCAGTAATATGGCTTGATTCCAAGGTGTCATACTCTTGGTGGGCATGGCTGGTGTTTATCTTTAAACAAGTCTGAAGTTGGCTTCTTATTCGCCAGCTTTTTAATCAAGTGTTCTGTTCCACCTTAAATGCTACAGCTTGTACAGATGCCAGAGTATAACTGTGGCAACATTTAAGGTGGAATGGAAAATTCATTAAACAAGCTGGAGAATAGCAGGCCAACTTCACCTCCCACATCTCTAACACAATTCTGGACATCTTTAATTCAGGACTGTTAGTTTGCTCTGTACTTTTAACTCCAGACAGTTTCTCAAACCTTGGACAATATAGAGCAGTCTTTGCTCAGAGTTTGACACTGAAGAGACTAAAGGAGCTGTTCCACCTTTATTAACTTTGACAGTTCTGTAAGTAGCAGCCATGCTGTGTGATTTTATCCACTTTTTGACAGTTGAAGATCATCTAAAACTAAAAGTTTCATCTTAAGCATGAACTTTATTTTACTTTGTGTTGATGTTGAGATCGAAAGCAACTAGCTACTTAAGGTGCCACTTCTAGCAAGCCTCAAATAACTATCATTAGTATAGTTAACTTTATAGTATGATGATCCAGCTTATTTACACACAGGTTCATTTGAATTTTACCATCTGTGTCTATTTCTATATGTTTCTTCTATGTGGTCTTTTTAGTGTCTCACAGAATACCAGAAAATCTGAGCAGAGCTCATCAAATTCTTCACACTTCTAAAGTTCAGTCTTTGAAGTTGGTTCCATTCCTGCTATTCACATTTTGAGTAATCCCAGTCATGCTTAATTTGGTCTGAGGTGATTAGTCCACTGTTCTGAAAACACCAACTTGTTTGTGGGATTTCTTTGTGAGTTGTCTTCCTTTTGGGTTGAGATGTCTTCTCACAGTAGAGGGGTGGACAGAAAAACCTGTGGATATTTTTTAGATCTGAAGCCAGAGCAGAGCTTGATTTACTGCTGTCTCTCAAAGATAAAGGCTATAAGGACTGTTTATCTGATTGGGAAAGTTTTTGTGGTCTACCAGATCTCGCATGGTTGTTAGCCACGTTTTCTTCAGTTATGGAAACACCTGGTTCTTACTAATGCAAGTGGATTAGCATCTGTCTAATTCTCTCAGAAAAATCTGCTGGAAAAATAATAACTTCTACATAATGGTGCTTTGGAAAGCTGAAAAACTGGAAATGGAATAAATGAATGGTGGCTTCCAACTGTTGCCCAGTACTGTCGCTGATGCAAAGCTTAAGTGTTTGGATTCGCTGTATCATGGTGTGCCCTGCTTAATCAGACCAGATACATTATGTATACATTATAATTTGTAGGTGTGGGATTCCAACAGCACTAGCTTATGTTTATCCAATGTACTTAATTAAAATTAATGTCTAATGTTTAATCTTTATTTACAGTCAGTGAAAATGGTTCATCACTTGGCTAGACATTATTCATACATAAAGACAGATAGAATATAATGAGTCAGAAATCAGCAGTTATTAAGTGTACTCAGCAGTTTAAAGATTTTCTGGGTGACCAGAATGAGAAAGTATTTTTACAAGTGTATTTGTGTTTGTCTGTTTTGGGTTTTATGCTAATGTGATGTAAGGAGGACTTCAGTAGCTATGGGACTTTGCTCTTAGTTGTTTTTTTCTTCTATAAATAACTACTGCAGGAATCTAATTCCAACATAGAAAACTTGAGAAATATGATCCACAAATACAGTAATAACAATGTTTATATGCACACCAATAGTTTCCTAATACTGCTAGTGTAACCAGGAGGTGAACTCCTGACTCCTGACATGTTTTGATTGCCATAGTCTATCTAAATGCTTTGGTGACGTACATACTTAGGGGAACTTATGTGTGGCTGATATCGGTCGAAGTAATTACTATAGATTTAAACATTTTTGCAGCATTTCCTCTTTTGTAAATATTTCTTACATGCCATGTCCACCTGTTAAAGTGAGTCTGAGCCATCATATAGTTTATGGCAGGAACCTCCCAAGGAAATCTGCCCCAAGCCCAGGAGTTAATGACCTGGCCATACAGTGTCTTAAAGGCCAGTTGGATCTGTAGTCAGCTGGACTTAAATAGGGTGCAGTTGCCGCAAATTCAGACCATTTTTGACCTTCCCTCAAACCTTTCTTAGAGCATGCCTGTACCGCGGTATCTTCAAGAATAAAGCATATTCTCTGAACTGATCTCCCTCTTCATTTTGATGACAAGAAAAGAAGTTACATCGCCTTCAGCACCAGAGCCGTGATTTAATAAAGCCAACTTAACAGGCCTGTATTCTAATATGTATCCGTTTTTCCCCCTGAAGTCTGCTGAAGATGTAAGTGTGGGCAGGGCTGAAGTGGGACTTGTTTTTAGATCAGAGTTATATGATGCAGAACAGCCCACCTTAAACCCTAACTGCATTTTCTTCTGCTATACACAGATTCATTTTAAGATTCTAAGATTTATTGTCAATTTCCTTTATCAGTCTCTTCTCTTATTTATATACTATACTGTGATGAACAAGGTGGCTAGATAGTAATAAAATGAAAACTGCTGAAAAAAATGATGGTCAATATGCTGCAAATGCTAGCTTAGTAACTGAAATTAATGTTACGTTGACGTATTACTGCCCACATGCTCAGATATGTCTCCTTAACTAACTTCTTTATACTTTGGTTTAAGCAGTTTTTTAGAGCTGCTGTTCTTCATCACATAAGTCATATCTGTCAATTGTGAATACAGTAATGAACTCTGTGGAGCACTGTCAGTTGTGTTAGTCGGTACCGTATCATTACACCAAATTTGATCATCTCTTGAATCTGATGGCAGCTTGAAATTGGAAGTTCCGTTCCACCTTAAATAGTGCAGCAGTTACACGCAAACGCACAAACAGGCATCTAGGGTGCTACAGCCGAAAGAGTGAAAATAGAACTTCTACTCTATAACTACTGTGCAAGATACAACCACTATACAAGCAAAGGTGTCAGGTAATGAAGTACAAATACTTTGTTAGCTTACTTAAGTAGAAATTTTGGTTATTTATACTTTACTGGAGTAATTATTTTTCAGCTCACTTTTTACTTCTACTCCTTACATTTACACTCCATTATCAGTACTTTCTACTTCTTACATTTACACTCCATTATCAGTACTTTCTACTCCTTACATTTACACTCCATTATCAGTACTTTCTACTCCTTACATTTACACTCCATTATCAGTACTTTCTACTCCTTACATTTACACTCAATTATCAGTACTTTCTACTTCTTACATTTACACTCCATTATCTGTACTTTCTACTACTTACATTTACACTCCATTATCAGTACTTTCTACTCCTTACATTTACACTCCATTATCAGTACTTTCTACTCCTTACATTTACACTCCATTATCAGTACTTTCTACTCCTTACATTTACACTCCATTATCTGTACTTTCTACTCCTTACATTTACACTCCATTATCAGTACTTTCTACTCCTTACATTTACACTCCATTATCAGTACTTTCTACTCCTTACATTTACACTCCATTATCTGTACTTTCTACTCCTTACATTTACACTCCATTATCTGTACTTTCTACTCCTTACATTTACACTCCATTATCGGTACTTTCTACTCCTTACATTTACACTCCATTATCAGTACTTTCTACTCCTTACATTTACAATGCATTATTATTACTTTCTACCCCTTACATTTACACTCCATTATCAGTTCTTTCTACTCCTTACATTTACACTGCATTATCGGTACTTTCTACTCTTTACATTTACACTCCATTATCAGTACCTTCTACTCCTTACATTTACACTCCATTATCAGTACTTTCTACTCCTTACATTTACACTCCATTATCAGTACTTTCTACTCCTTACATTTACACTCCATTATCAGTACTTTCTACTCCTTACATTTACACTCCATTATCTGTACTTTCTACTCCTTACATTTACACTCCATTATCTGTACTTTCTACTCCTTACATTTACACTCCATTATCAGTACTTTCTACTCCTTACATTTACACTCCATTATCTGTACTTTCTACTCCTTACATTTACACTCCATTATCAGTACTTTCTACCCCTTACATTTACACTCCATTATCAGTTCTTTCTACTCCTTACATTTACACTGCATTATCTGTACTTTCTACTCTTTACATTTACACTCCATTATCAGTACCTTCTACTCCTTACATTTACACTCCATTATCAGTACTTTCTACCCCTTACATTTACACTCCATTATCAGTTCTTTCTACTCCTTACATTTACACTGCATTATCTGTACTTTCTACTCTTTACATTTACACTCCATTATCAGTACCTTCTACTCCTTACATTTACACTCCATTATCAGTACTGTACATTTTAAACATAGTCTCGTTACTTCTATTTCATTTCAGCTTGTTTTCATTCATGTACATTTACATTCCAGTAAAGGTTATTGATAACATGCCTTTGAAGTTTGACATTTTGCACCATTAAAGATTATTTATACTCAGCGTTACCTACAGATACGCATGGAGCTTTCTGTCCATACCCTATGTTTAAACAAACTGTTGTTTATCGTCATTTTTAAAGTAAATACAGAACTACAAGCTCATCCTCCGTAGCCATGTGAAGTGTTGCTTAACAACAATGTCAACGGAGCTGACACAGAGAAGTATGTGGGCAGTGACGGTTATATCGCTTGAAACATAGAGGGAATATAAATAAGTTTACAATACTTATAGGCAACTAGTCATCATAGCTTCCGCTCCATGAAACACATGTTAATGTTCAGTAGTACACAGATATGCTTCTTTAATTTATTTATATTGTACTAAACTACATTCATGTTTAATGGGTGTATATGCGGCTGAAACAGGAAGCCTAGCGCATCCCACATTTATCAATATTAACATTTTAATATAACATTATAACCATTATGGCTTTTAGAAGAATGGGGTTTTTGGGGAGGTGGGCTAGTGCACTATAGGCCCCTGTGGTGCGGACTAAGCTTTTGTCCTTAATGGTATTTTTTTTCCTTTCATTACTTTTACTTTTACTTTAAGTAGTTTTGTAAGCAGTACTATTATACTTTTACTGGAGTAAAAAGCTTGAGTTGATACTTCAACTTTTACAGAAGTATTACTTCTACCTGAGTAATGAATGTGAATACTTTTGACACCTTTGTGTACAAGGTGTATCACTAGAGGTGTGCGGGGTGGGTCAATGGTTTAACTCATACATTACTACAGATTTACATTTATTTGTAACATTTACCGTTTGTCTGAATCTTGTGCTTTTATGCATTTATGTCTCTGCATTTATGCTTTTATGAGTTTTTTCATTCTCTCATAGTAACTAACCCAAAACACAACCACTATTTATCCATGTATTAAACTGTTTTTGTCACTGTGCCTGCAAGACATATGTAAATATGAGATATGTAAATATAAGATATGCAAATGACCGGCTGTCCTGCATTGTAAGCAGTCTAGCTGGATGCCGTGCTTATAAATACAATGTGAGATGTGTGTGAAACACCCCCTGGTATTTACGGGGTGGTCCCTTGGTAACCAGCTACACCAGTGTTGGCTGGCTGCTAAATCCATGATTCCAGCTTTGATGGTGGCAAAATGTTTGGTTTTATAATTCTTCTTCTGGAAATGCTCTTTTCTAATTTGATGTTCTTCCTCACATTAACTGAGACCTTGCACATCACCTCTTCTCTCTTTGCTTTGAGAAATTATCCTCTTTCCACAAAACTTCTTCAGCAATTGGGCAAGTTTTACAAATTGGTCAAGTTTCTCAGAAGTGCGCTAGGCATAGTTACAGTTGCCAGGTTATGAAGGACCAACTGCGTGACCCAGTTTGCAAAAGCGCTACTCTGAGACACAGCAGTGCTGCATCACTAGTTAGTCAATACCCAAGACAGAAGCTCACAGATCGTAGGCGATGTAGGTTATAGCATTTCCTTGAATTTGTGTTTGTGCTCGCTTAATGGGTAGCGTAAAGTCATTAGAAGTTATTCAAGGAATTCTGATTTCGAGATGTTCAGGAGGTCCAACAGGTTAATTATTGGGTCCCGGAACCCCCCAACATCGTGGATGTAAGCTAACCAGCCATAGCCTAAATAGGTGTTCATATGTAAGCATGCTGTTTTGATCTTTTTGCAGCTTACCTCCTCCTCCTGGAAGATGTACCCTTTAAGCCATTCATGTCCAGCAACTAAACTTAATAGGCTAAGGAAAAAAGCCACAGAACTTGCCGTGGTTGGTCTCAAATGGTAAAGTCTTATGGAGTTTATTGTAGGTCACAATGATTTATGGGCAAGTTCTGCTGCTGAAGTTGACAGTTGTGTTCACTCGATCCCTCGCCCCCTCCGAGGGCAGCTCATCTAATAAATTTTACTTCAGCCAATGGGACGGCCCTTAAGACGCCGTTGGGGATTACCCTGAGGGGAAATGGGGAAAAGTGGGTGAGCACTTGTTAAACCCATTAACCATTTTCAGGCTATGCTCCTTGCATGTAACATAGTTGGGCCTTTGTGAACATGTAAACTCAGACTAATTAGTTTGGGTACAAGCAGCCTCTGCTGCTCACAGGAATTAAGATTAATTGTCAGTTTCCAGATAATAACATCACCCTGCCTGTCTCTTATTACCTGTTCTTGATTCTTTGGAGACTTAGTACTCCTCAAAGCGTTCTGCAAACCCCTACAACATTTGCAGCATCTGACTGAAGTGCAGGAGCACTTCTAAGCTATTTGGCTGTTTTTCTGTGAGACGGAACCTCTGCAGGTTGACAGTTGAAGCAGTTCCAGTAGCCTACTTTCCTTGATCGCGCAGACTTAGCTAAATGATTGCGACTACAGGTCTGGAAGCCTTTTCTTCCTCAGCACTTACTAATAGGACACAAGATTACCAGATGTTTCCACCATCGCCCCAGATAGCGAAGAGTAATGAATTCTAACTTTTCTTCCTGCTCTCATATGTACACTTAACAAGGAGGAACAGGTGTGCTTTGGTCTTAAGCCACTGAGCGCATTTGCAAAATGTCAGCTCCGAGATAGGGAAGAGAGAGTGCGGGGGCAGGAGGAAAGGGGGGGGGGGGTGTCCCACAGCTCATTTTCAGAGGCACTGAGGGAAAGGCTAGACTTTTGTTTGAGCTGGGGAATAAGCCAAGGCACGTAGCTTAACACTATTCAGGCAATTATAAAGGCACACAGCTTTGAGGTAGAGTGTGATCAGTAAGGGAAGGGATGAGATATAAAGAGGGAGAGAGAGATGGACAGATTAAATCCTTTTACTCATTCTATTATCTTTCAATAGAATAAGTTGTTACCAAAAGCATTTCTCTTATTGGGGAAGCGTTTTCTTTCGAGCCTTTGTCTTTCTTGCAGTATGTGACCATATCCTCTCTGTCTAGTCCAGTTTTCTTTCTTCCTCTTCTTTTTCTTCTTCTTCTTATTTTTAAAGAGAGGGACTTAAAGAAAGAAACATTGGCCTCTTTTACACTGTTGAGCCAAAGGGGTTCTCAGGACTGTCTCATGCTGGTGTGAATTAGTGGTTATGTTTCTTTTTCCATCTGCTGAGCAGCTGAATCAGAAACAGGACATCCTTAATAAAACACAAATATTCAATAATGGCTAATTGCTACACACACACAGCGCCCACACAAAATGCCAACACTCCAACACTGGTCTTGCTGCATGCCCTCAGATTATTTATCCTCTAAGCTGGTGTTCTTTGAAAATCTGCTACTGAAATCAAGTCTGTACTGCAGTGAGTTTAACAGTGAGTTAGCTGGCTAACTAGGTCCTACGCAGCAAGATGCACCACAGATTAATTCTATGTTTAGAAATCTTTCTCTCACTTAACACTAAAAATTTAAATCTGTAATCTCAGATTTGAGTCTTTGTCCTCTAAGTGGGTGCTTTTAGGATGGCACTGACCCTGTACTTTGGTGGGAGGCACCATACGCTCACGTCGGTTTAGCCAGTTAGCCAAATTGAACCTGTACAGGGCTGAGTGGGGTATGCTAGCTAGGAATGAGCAGCGCTGTTTAACATTTAGAAACTGATTTAGAAAGTTGGATTGAAGCTTTTTGACATTTACTGAGTGGACTGAAAGTCACTCACTGCTTCTTTGATTGTTGTTTTCTGGTAACGCAGCTGGATTTGGTGGCACAATACTGGCATAAACATAAAACCGATTAGCAAATAGCTACAAGGCTATGTCACTGTGTGATTCCACTGATTGGTTCCCTGACCAAGAGTACAGTTAGCTAACCATTTTGAAAAAGAACTTGTAGAGCCCTGTGTTAGGCATTCCATGTCGAACCGTGTCCGTGTGTAAATGCCACTGGAATGAATGGCCTCCATGCTCAGAACCATTTGGCCCAGAAGGGAAAAAGACGCCATTGAAACCAGCAGCATCTCACTCGTGTGTTGCTGTACCGAATTATATTTACAAACCACATTTCCAGAAAAGCTGGAACAAGTTGTATAATACAATAAATACAAGGATCTTTAATTTGTTAATTCTCTTGAACAAAATGCAAAGTAAACCACTGTTGAATGTTGGCTACATCATGCTACTGTGTAAAATATAGCCGCATGGATTCGGGAGTACTAGGGAAAATCTCTCAACACAGTCTGTCAGTGCATCAAGAAATGCAACTTAAACCTCTGTTACGCTGTCAGACATCAACTTTATGCAGAAACACTGGCGAGTTCTTTGGGCCTGAGCTCATCTTACAAGGTATGAAAGACAGTGGGAATGTGTGTTGTGGTCAGATGAGTCCACGTTTCCGTTTGTTTTTAAAGATAAGTTAAAAATTAAAAGTTAAAGATGAAAAGGAACCATACAGACTTCTACTAGCAAAAGGTGCAAATGTCAACATTTGTCATGTTATGGGGACATCAGTTCCCACAGCAACGACGACAATGGACTGTTTCACAGCTGAAGTTTTCTTTCAAGCGAGAATTTTCAGGCATCAAATGTTGCAGGCATCAAATTCCCAATGTGTTTATACTTACAAAGTCAAATAAGTTGGTCAGTGAAAACATTGGAAATCTTTTCTACTTTGTTAAGGAAGATTCTTGTTTAGTAGTTAATTATGGAGATAACAGCAGGCAAAAAGGTTGTGCACTGAAACAGCAGTGCTTCACATCAGTAACACTGTGTCAGTCCATACTGACCTTATATAGACACTAAGCTACAAAACAGTCTGTTTCAAAGTCATTGTTTTCGTGACCTCAAGCTCTACTGTACATAAGTCAATTCAGGCAACAGCAGTTTAGCCCCAGGGATGTAGCCAAGGGTTACTGAATAAGCTTATCCCGTTATGAGGTAATCCAGTTCCAACCTGCAGTTTCAGTCTGGCAGTAATATTTGTGATAAATGTGAATGGCCTTCTATAAATGAATAAATTATCTTCCTAAGTAACAGCGGCCCAATGTACCTTGCAATAAGGTAATAACAAAACCTGTTAAATTTAAAGTTGTTTATGTTCGGTTGATTATTTCTATGGCTGTCCCAATTATTGCATAATTGCCTGATTACAATTACTTGGGTTGAAGCAGTTACTACAATAGTTTTTTACATTTGTTTGATTTCGGCAACAAGCAGAATGTTAAGTGGGTGTGCTGAGAATATAAATTGAAATAAAAAAAACAGTAAAATGTATCATTGAGACATCAAACTTTCTGACATGTTTAGAAGACAGTGTCGTACTAGCTATGTAGCTGTATAGCTATAATGTATCACTTTGTACAAGTCTCAGCTATTAATCAAACAGCTAAAAAGCAAGACAGCTAATGTGTTCCTCTCGTACTTCTATAGCTGCATGGAGTGGACAATTAAATTGTCAATCACAATAATTTAAACGACAATTCAATAAAAAAATCAGGATTTTGAAAGGCCTAGTTCAGTGTAAGCTAAGGGGAAATCATGCTGTTACTTTATCCCAGTACGAATCAGCCAGTCTAAACCCTTAGAAATTAAATTAGGATGCCTCTAAACAATTCCAGCTCAAACGGGTCTTAATTTGGCATCCTACAGCATCACTAACTACTTTGGCATGAGATGTCTCCTCTAATGTCTCTTTCCAGTAGACAGTAAGAAGAATGCAGTAGGTCTCCAGTGTAGTGACTTCCCTTCCATCTGTGCTTGCGTCTCTGAGCTGTCACATTACATCCATGCACCTGTACAGATCCATTCCGTGGACGCACCTGTGATTTAGGTCACTGTCTCGTTACCCCGTCCATCCACCACGGGAGATCTCAGTGACAGCGACATGGATCATGTCGAGAGGAACTGTTGCTCTTTTCTGAGCTGCCTTTAAATCAGTGTGAAAAAAAGAACAACAGCCTCTTGCATTTAAGCTGTTTGAGCTTCAGCGGGGACGTCTGCATTATGTCTTTCCAGCTGCAGATGTGCGTGCGCTAAAATAGCTACCAAACTTGACATATGCATATGTCATGTTGATGTTTCCTCCATCCTATCAGTCACAAAACCACACAGAGCACAGTGCCTGGGTAATAAATGCAACCCTAAAGCCCCAGAACCTGGTTTGTTTAGGAGGCTTTTCCTGTTCAGTGCATTAGCAGGTCACAATCCAAACATCAAACTCAGGCCTGGATTCCATCAGCCTTAGCAAGAGTAAGCAAGAGATTTGGGAAACTGGTGGAACAGCCAGTCCTGGAAATGGCATACAATCAAATGATTTGCTGTATTTACCTAAAAAAAATCAATAATATGAAATGTTGGGCTCGCTGAAGCACCAATAGTGAGTTAACATCAACAAAATATCACACGTCTGTCTATTTAGATTTTTTGTTCCCTTCATATCTAATGCTTTCATTCTAATTTCTTAATCTGTCAAGACAGAGTGGGCCTCATATTTCCATCCAACATTTTGTTTCTATTATTTTGGACAAACTCACTCTTTCTCACAGTAACCTGAACATTACATGTACATATTTACATTCATTTAGTTCCATGTACTGCTGTATACTGTCAAATGCTAATATTTAAAAGGATGTTTTTAAATATTAAATTAAATGGGCAAGTTTGCAGCGGCACAGTGGTGTACAAATTAGCACTGTTGCTTACAGCAAGAAAATCCAGGTTGGATTCCTGGTCCGGGCCGTTCTGTGGGGAGTTTGCATGTTCTCCCTATGCTTGAGGGGTTTCCTCTGGTTTTCTCCCAGAGTCCAAACACATGCATGTTAGGTTGATCACTCACTCTAAATTGCCCATAGGTGTGAGTGTGTGCGTGAGGATGTGCTGGCCACGGCAACCTATCAATGGTGTACCCCACCTTTGCCCGATGACACTGGGATTGGCTCCAGCTCCCTCGTGACCCTGACTAGTGGGATAAAGTGGAAGATAATGCATAGATGGATGAATGGTTAAGATTGCTAGTTAAGAAAACAGTCATTCACAGTGGTTTGATGAGAAACTAACAGTGTCAGGAACCAGAATACCAGTTTCCAAGAAAAAAGTTGGGATGCTATGCAAATTTCCTTTCTTTTCATTTTTATTTACATTTTGCACTTTTTTCAGTTTTGTGAAGTTTTGGCACATTTTTCTAAATCCTTTCTTCGTGGAGAGGCACAAGCTGGCAATTCTGTCAGAAAATAGTTTTTCCACAATATTTTTTTAAAGATTTACCCTTAAGTTACCATCCTCAACATAGTAAGTGTAGGTTCACAACACAAGAAGACACGTGTAGGTTCGCTGGTGGATTTGAATAGTAATAATACTGAGTAGGCTACATTTGCATTGTACACATTGTGATCCCTGGTTCCTGTCACAACCTCTATGTAGAAATCTGAGTCAGTATGTTTCTGAACCATTTTACATCAAACTACTGGGGGCTACAAACTATGGTTGTTTACACCTCAATGAATACATTTAAAAAAATAATAATTCTGTGATGTTCCCCATTAAGTACATTAAGGATATAGAAAGAAAAAGAAAGGCTTTTCACTCAGCTTTGTTTACTGGGCTGCTGGACCCACTTTGAATTTGAGTAATTGATGAGTATTGGACCTGATACTCAGTGTACTGTTGTGTTCATATTTCAGTGCATAGGATAACACTACACATTATTAATCAGTGTCATTCTTTTATGCACTGGAATCTTTTTGGCAAGTAATGTTCTAACAAGTGGTAAAGCTCCATGTAGAGGCTGCTCCCTGAATTGACTACTTCTTTCTAATAAAGGACACTGCCATTCTGTTGTTGTATTGATGTTTAATTCTCATAGTCAGCCCCCACAATCCCTTTGTTTTCCAACACACTGAGGAAAAACTGTATTAAATTACTGTGGCTAAAACTGGAGATTAATTCTTGCCGTTGATTTTGGAGCAGACAGACTCTAACAAGCCGCACTAACAGAGCAATAATAAATTCACCCAAACTTGACAAGTCTAAGCGAATCTGTCCCTTTCAACAGTATGATTGACCAGTTACATTTTATTTCTTGAAAAGATTGGCTAGGTGAATTTTCCCTAGTCCACTTGTGACTGAATTTTCCTTCCTGCCCTCTGATTGATAGGTGTGCTTCCAGGCCCTGATGGGACTTTGGAATTTCTCCTCCTGCAGTCCAAATGGTCCCTAAAGTTCAATGGGACCAATCAGAGTGCAGAAGGGAAATTTAAACCAGTCAGTAAGGGTGTCATATCATAGTGTAGCCAATCAGATCAAGGAAAATTAAGCTCCAGTACCACTTATGAATCCACAGCTGCGACTTGCTGAACCACCCCTAAGTAAGTGGTGTGCTGGCGGTGCAGGAGGAGAGACTTGTGCAGGCTTGGACACCCCAGGGACTTTGTTCGGATTGTGTGGACCACTGGGATGGCTGAACCTTGAGGTGGAGGATGTTTGGCGTCCACCACAGGCTCTATGCAGCTGTGAGGAGCTTAGGGAGAGTGGCCATGCAACATGGCCTGTTGTAAAAGTTGGTGTGTTGTGACTATTGTTGTCGCTGGGTGGTTTACCTCATCATTCATAGCTGAGTGTGGTTTGGAAACGATGTTGTGTACTCCCCGCTCCCTGTGTTTTTTTTTTTGTGTTGGCGTGAATGCTGAACAAGTGCCTGTTCAGAGCATTTGTCTGTATGGTCAATGTTTTTCACCACTGCTAGAAAAAAACAGCATAGACCAGCATGACTGGTCACCAGCAAAACCAGCATATTGTGGTTTAGATCCTGGTATGCTGGTCAGTTTATACCACTTTATCCGCCTAACCAGCAGAGACCAGCTTAAAACAGTATACAATACAACAGTTAGTTAATACATAACAGTAAACCTAGCAGGCTAGCTAACAACTCTCCAATCTGAACCGTGTACGACTTCAGAAGCCATAAACACCTTTATAGGTGGGAGATGTTTAATCTATATCTTCTGTAAACGTATTATATTAATGTTAGATGGCATTTTAGGCATCTCTACTTCAGTTATTACTTAATTTAACATCAATTTAACTGCACTTTCAGCCCAGTCTGGGTTTTAGCAGCTCCTCCCGCCTTTATCGCGTCATCCAGTCGTGCGCGTGCCTGTGCGCGCGCTCGTCCCGCCTCCTGCGCTCTCGGCAGTCTGAACCGAGAGAAGCGCGAGGAAGCGCTGAAGGCGGCGAGAGCGCGAGATACGGCGCGAGCGAAAGCGAGAGAGAGAGAGATGACCACACGGCACTCGGTAAGTCTCCATGTCCGCGCGCGCGGCTGTGTGTGGCTCCAGTAACTTCAGTGTATGAGAGCGGACTGAACTCGACCCTCCGTCCGTACGTTAGGCTGCTCAGTGAATCACCACAGCAGAACTTTTACCGGGGAAGGAGAGATCACGAGCCGGTCTTTTACTCGACTCGGTGCGAATGGCTCACTATTTGATTCCAGCACGGACACATCGTTGAACACAGCCGAGTGAGGCAGCTTGGCTTTGCGCGGTAGAGATCACTTTCAGACGCAGGAGAATCTCAGTGTTGGGTTCTCTTGGGCTTTGATGGACTTTCTGAATATTGTGTTAAAGGTCCTGCTTCAACTCTATAGGTCTTCATTCAACACTGCTACAGGTCTAAACAGGTCTTGTCACTGTTTGGATTCAACACCACCCAGGTCTTGATTTAACACCATATATTTTAATTCAGTCATAATGTATGTGTTAATACTATAGATCTTTATTCAACATTGCAGATCCTAATGCAGTATCAATGCTATGTATCTATCTGCATATGCTACTTATTACTGTAGATATTAATGCAACAAGATAGGGCTTATCATCGCACTATAGTTGATAATTCAGCACTACAGGCCTCAACAGGTCCTAATAATATAGATTTTAATTCATCACTATAGATCATAATTCTGCAAAATATGTCTTAATACTACAGGTCCTAATTCAACATTACAGGTCCTACTTCAACACTATATGTGTTCATGTAATAGGTCTAAATTTAACACGATTGGTCTTATTTCAACATTAAAGGTCACTTAAACCCTACAGGTCTTAATTCAACTCTTTATAGATTTTAATTCAGCACTATAGGTCTTAATACTATAGATTCTAGTTTAACATTGTAGCACTACATGTAGTCATACTGTAGGTCTTAATTCAACTCTAGAGATCCTGAGACTCTACTTCAACACTATATATCTTCATACAGTAGGTCCTAATTCAACATTATAGGCTGTACTTTAACACTATATATCTTCATACAGTAGGTCCTAATTCAACATTATAGGCTGTACTTTAACACTATATATCTTCATACAGTAGGTCCTAATTCAACGTTATAGGCTGTACTTTAACACTATATATCTTCATACAGTAGGTCCTAATTCAACGTTATAGGCTGTACTTCAACACTATATATCTTCATACAGTAGGTCCTAATTCAACATTATAGGCTGTACTTTAACACTATATATCTTCATACAGTAGGTCCTAATTCAATGTTATAGGCTGTACTTTAACACTATATATCTTCATACAGTAGGTCCTAATTTAACATTATAGGCTGTACTTTAACACTATATATCTTCATACAGTAGGTCCTAATTCAACATTATAGGCTGTACTTTAACACTATATATCTTCATACAGTAGGTCCTAATTCAATGTTATAGGCTGTACTTTAACACTATATATCTTCATACAGTAGGTCCTAATTTAACATTATAGGCTGTACTTCAACACTATATATCTTCATACAGTAGGTCCTAATTCAACGTTATAGGCTGTACTTTAACACTATATATCTTCATACAGTAGGTCCTAATTCAACATTATAGGCTGTACTTTAACACTATATATCTTCATACAGTAGGTCCTAATTCAACGTTATAGGCTGTACTTTAACACTATATATCTTCATACAGTAGGTCCTAATTCAACATTATAGGCTGTACTTTAACACTATATATCTTCATACAGTAGGTCCTAATTCAACATTATAGGCTGTACTTTAACACTATATATCTTCATACAGTAGGTCCTAATTCAACATTATAGGCTGTACTTTAACACTATATATCTTCATACAGTAGGTCCTAATTCAACGTTATAGGCTGTACTTTAACACTATATATCTTCATACAGTAGGTCCTAATTCAACATTATAGGCTGTACTTTAACACTATATCCCAATAGGACAGGTCTTACTTCAGCATTAAAGGTCCTAAGTGAACATGATAGGTTTTTTGGTCCTGCTTTAACACTACATGTCTCAAAATTTTAGATCTTAATTCTAAGATGTCCTAACAGGCCTTAATGCTGTAGATCTTAATTTAGCACTAGATGTTTTAATTCAAAACCAGGTCTTTATAATATAGGTCCTAGTTTACAACTAGATGTCTTAGTTAAATGCTATAGGTCTGCAGTATATACTTAACATCTTAACTACAAGTCTTAATTGAACACTATGTGTATTCATTCAGTGTTATAGGTCTTCATGCATGTTTAACACTAGTTGTTTCAGTGCGGCTCTAGTTCATCACTGCTGGTGTTGGTTGAGCTCTGAGCGGCTGCTGTGTCTGTACTGTTGTTGTTTTTTATATATGTTCTGTAATAGGTTTGTCTATTGGGTGCTATTGAAAAGCTCTGCTTGGTGTGAGCTGTCTTTCCTGATTGAGGGGTTACTGTGCTGTCTGGGATGGTCGGATGTCTGGATCTGCGAGCGGATACGCGAATTGGGGAAGAGATGGTCTGATCTGTAGGGGCTGTAAGGCAACTCGTGGCACCTGCTGGGGAAACAACGGCTTGTGTCTGTGCAGGCAGCGGGGTAGAGGCTGTGCATCGTGCTGGAGACATTATCTCTGAATATTCCGTTGTTTTTTGCCTTTCATTCCTTCGTGGGAGTAAATGCTCGCTTATCCCGGTGGTTGTATGTAAGGGGTCAAACGAAGCCTTTCACATGCTTAACCTTAGCCATACATCACGATGTCGAGTAATCTCCACGTGCACTAACTGCACAGTCCGGCTAACGGTGGGATGCAAAGCCCCGCTGAGTAATCTGATGGAGAGCTATTGTTTGGCTCCGGCGGGAAATAAAAGAAGAAGGCGTTTAATCCCCGGAAATCAGATCGCGGAAGATCATCAGAACACGGAATGAGAAAATCCCGGTTCGGCGAAGCAACGACAATCGCATTAGGCTCGACTGCGCGGTGGCTTAGCCTAATGTGAGCTCTCCACTTCCAGATAGCAGCCCGTCATGCAGATCCCATTAATCTGTAGGACTTCAGAACCTCGGACAGGGCCAGAGCCGAGCGGGCAGGTTGTGTTGTGACGGTTTAACCCTTCAACTCCAGGCTTATTGTTCGCTCAGGAGTCTTGACGCAACGATCTGGACCTCACACTCTGCCCCAGCACCTGTTTCCAGTTCCACAAGCTTTCCACAGGGTTTTACAATCTCCTTCTATAATAGACTCACTCCAACATCCTTGTCCTGTAAGCACTAACTACTAGATGATAACATCGGAATCATATTGGAATCATATTGGAATCATATTGGAATCATATTGGAATCATATCGGCATCGGAAGATTCATTTTTCCTTAATAATATACCTGCTTTGGACAGATCTTTACATATCTGATTATATTTGTTCACATTTCCAAAGAGCAGAATGTCCAGGTGATGCTGAGCTACTCAGCTAAAACGTTTTACATTGTATTCAATTAAACAGCATCTATCACCAAAAACAAGTAATGCTATGTCTCCATATTACTAACCAAGGTAGAAGTAGACCCTGTTGTCTTCATCTTGTCTGTTCATCTGTCATAAAAAATATAGTACTCTCTTCGGCACCTATGCTGACTGTTTAAAAGCCTTTATCTCAGCAATAAGTGTAGAACTAGGGTTGGGCGATATGGCCCTACAATAATATCACGATATTTCATGGTATTTTTGCGATAATGATACTTTTGCTGATATGACAAAACATTGAATTAAAAAAAAATATTTCAAGAATACACTCGTGCAACAAAATGAAAATTAAATTTTACTATTGCTTATGATATGATATGACACACCCCTAACTAAGATATTAAAAAAATACAAGAATTTTCATCAGATTGTTACAGAAGTCAATGATCCAGAATGTTACGATACTAAATAATGCACTCCAAATATCTCCATATATCCAGGACTGAAGTAAAGTGAATGATACTGGACAGATAAAATCTGTCTCTAGTATATTTATAATGGGAAATGAGAAAAGAAATATTTTGCTAAAAACAGTAAAAGTAGTACCCTGATGTGGTAATTAGGGATGGGTGATATGGCATGATATTTCAGGGTATAATATCATTCACGATATTCAAAAATGTTGGCAATATTATTGTGTACGATACGATATGGAACATCCCTAGTTAGAACATCATCATATATCATTATAACAGATGTAAATAAGCAGGAATACAATATAAAGTAGCATGAATCTTATTTTCATAATATCTTGAGCTCCGGTTTGAAGAAGTTGAGGTCCAGATTTCTCCTGGATGGCCCAGACATTGTATGCATTTATTACATTCCATCACCAGCTATTGCCAAAAATATAATATTGTGATACTTAAACACCTTTTCTTGTTTTGACACTGAATAAGCTCTTCTGGGGTTTGATAAGTTTAAAAATAACAGAACCTGTGAGGCCAAATTTTAAAATACAGTTAAAAACTATGATTACGGTGATTTTTATATTCAATATAATATTTTTTTCCGATTCGAATGAAACAGGTATTAAACGTTTGTTTGTTTTGGGTTTGGGTGAGTGGGAGGAGCTCCCAATGGGATGTTGTTTAGGTCCTCTGTATGTTCAGAAGCTGCTTTACTAAAACATTTAAGTTGGTGTTTAGATTCGCTATGTACCTACGAGTTTGTGAGTTGTGTTACTGTAGCTATTCGAAAGAACACATTTGTGGGAGAACACATTTGCGGGCAGAGCATAGATATGACAACAATTTAGTAACTACTCTGTAGTATAATAATAATAATAGTAGTAATAATAATAATAATAGGAAGAAGAAGATGATGATATTATTATTAGTAGCAATATTTACAAGACCAATTCTCTCTGAATGATGGGAGACACAGTAGTAAACATTTCTTCAGCATGTTTGTTCTGAATAGCACCTTTGAAATCAGTGTAGCTTTAAAGTTGGGATTTGGGTCATGGACGCCAGAAGAAGAGGCAATATCCACACTGGGGAATATTGTGTGGAACTGGTCTGATTTTAATGTGAACATTATTCCACATGTCAACTCCAGAAATATTGTCATCCTTCATGGAAATGAGCTTCAGTTAACTCATGAAAAGAACTTCACGAGCAGTGTGTGCTATATCGATCTTACCCGAATGGGTATGTCTCATGCGTTTATTGTCAAAAGATTCTTGCAGCAAAATAAAGGTTTTCTTTAGTAACTCCAGTTTTCATAAAAATGAAGATATTAAAATATGGGCAGCCCAAATTTCAATATTTGCTGGAGCCTTCTCTTTTTGTAGTATAACTTAACAAGTTTGGAGTACACTTGTGGAACTTTTCAGACTCACTGAGATTTGTGGGTTCTCTCTTGTAAACTGCCCTCTTCGGTTAAGACACCAGATTTCCTTTGGCTTGAAGTTTGGAGACCTTGATTTTGTGCTGTTGTGACCTCTTTCAGCTAAAATGTTCTTGCCATAAATGGAATTAATCATGATACTGACCCACCATATTTTACCGTGGCTATGAGGAGCTGTTCTCTGTAATCTTTCCCCTTTGTTCGCCATCTGACTACAACACATGGTTCCAGTTGTAATTCCAAAGTTATCTGGCAAAGCTCAGATGCTGGGATGTGTGTCTTGGTCTCAGAAATGGCTCCCTTAGTGCAACTTATCTAAAAAGCTCCTGGTCATGAAGATGGCATCTCACTGTTGGTTTTGAAATAGTGGCCCAAGATTCAACTTATGTATGCAGGTATATGCATGTTTATATGCATATACTATTAACTAGCCATTTTTGTCTCAGCCTCACTATTCATGTCAAGTCACTTTACTCTCAAGTCACTATGCAGGTCAAAATCATATGATCCTCATTTTAATGGCCCTACTTAGAATCAGCTTTAGTTTAATAAACTGTAAATACTGCTCGACCAGAGGAGGATGGGTCTCTGCTTGTGAGTCTGGTTCCTCCCAAGGTTTCTACCTCCAGTCTGAGGGAGTTGTTCTTTCAACCGTTGCCTTTAGCTTGCTCACAGGGGATAAAGTGTTGTGACTTCATGTTTTCATGTTTTTAAATCGTTGTTGACTACTAGTCTCCGTATATGTGAGTAAGAGTATCAGAGGGCTATTTCTATACCTGTGTTTGTTGGGTACTGTATTTTATTGTATTGTATTTTATGTACATGTGTTGTGTAGAAGCTTCTATTGATCTATCGATCTATGTTTTGTAGTTATGAAACACTGGTCTTTGGGCTTCTCTGCTTTTCTTATCCCCCTCCTGTCTGTTTTTAGGGGCAATATGTGGATACGTCCCTGTTCTACGCTTTTGAAACTTGATTGTGTTTACTGGTAATTTCAACTACTGACCTATTTTTTCACAGCCGTTCCCCAGTCTATGCAGTTTCTCATTTGAGTTGGGAGCTTAGCCATTTAATGGTCTCGATGGGAAACCGGAAATAATCATAGAGCACAATATAGTTCCTAAAACTAAAAACTATATCAAGAAGCATCTTTCCCCCAACGACACACATTCCTTTGGTCTTATTTATAGTATTCTTCAAGGGTGCCAATCATTTTGCAACATATGTTTTTGACAGAATGGTCAAAATAGACACACCAGTGCCTAATTTGTAAAACATCAGGTAATGGAACACTAAAGGTGGGGTGATCCAGCAAGTGGCAGTAAGGGGAAAAGGTCCTGGAACGCATTGGCACAACATTGCTTCAAGTGCCATCTAACATAGTAGCATTCTATACAATAAAATAATCTCAGCTTTAATGAATGCAGTAAGGAGCGGCAACCATAAAATCTCAGAGATGCCACTGGATGAATAGTTTTTGGTGTCCTACAAAAAAAGACATCAAAGAGATGGTGGATCCACATAAATAAGTTCTGGAACTTAGGTACCCGAAATATAAGAGGTGCCGGATCTTGTTCTGGCAAATTAATCACTGCTTATAACCCTGGACGCTCTTATTCAAAGTGTTTTGTTGTCCATCTACCCCATCTAGTCCAAACTCTCAGGAACAACGTGAGATGGTGAGATGGAGATTTACCTAAAAAGTAAATAAAGAGCAATACTATGCATTTCAATACATATTTAGAGTAGTGCTCACTTTAGTGCTTCACAAAGAGATGGTGGTCTTCAGTCTGAACACTTTGAGAGAGTCCACTGTTCGAACAGCCAGTGGAAATTCATTCTTGTCTTCCATGTATCTTAGAGGAGGGAGGCTCAAGCCGAGCTGTATTTGCTGGAAGGGCTTAACGTACAGGTTCACTAACCTTGGGGAGGTGCTGGTCCATTCTTTGTAGGCAAGCATCAGAGGGTAAATCCAATGTGAGCAGCTACGGTAATGGAGCGCAGCAGTGGAGTAACATGAGAGAACTAGGAGGAGGAGGACCAGACAGGAGTCGAGACTTGAAACGACAAGTGACTGTACCAGCACCTGGGAGGTCCTCTGATCTGTTTTTATTGAACGAATAGCAATTTCTTCAAGCGTTGTTTGAAGAAACAGAATCATTGGATGTATGATCTATATTTTGCATATTTTGTGTATGTTTTGCTCACTTTCTGAAAGAGTGCCAGTTTTACTGGAGTCGTTTACTGTGTGGAGTTGATATCATTACCCAAGGGCGCAGAATTAGCATGAAGTGACTTGTCCCCACCAATATCCAGTGATTATTGAATTGTCCCACCAATAATTCAAACCCCTCAAAAAAAAATGGACCTGTCAATAGCTCATTAACCTAAAGGTGCAGAAAGGGTTAAATCACGTTCTCTACTCCAGTCTTAGCCAGTGTGATTGGCTGTGGCGTTCCCTGCTGTCACGTGAGACTCACGTGTAGCTACGTTTGGTTGTTAGCAGCTCCAAAACTGGAAGTAAAACTTTCCAGTCATATAAGACTCACTGTGCAAGACTCAGGTTCAACAGGGGAGTTTTCCCTTGCCACTGTTATATATATATATATGTGTGTGTGTGTGTGTGTGTGTGTGTGTGTTGTAACTGTCTTGTTTCAAAGTTCTGTAAAGCTGCTTTGAGACAACATTGTTGTAAAAAGCGTTATACAAATTGACTTGACATGGGTGTGAAAAGCGAGTGAGGGTGGCAGCAAAAAAGAAGAAGTTGGTCATAAGGAGCTAGTTTTCAAAGAAACGTGTAAGTCCATCATAATAACGTTAATGGCAATGCTAAGTTTTAGTGCACAGCATAGAGCAGGCTAACATCATCTGTAGCTATGAATAACATGGTTTAGAAATTAACTGCACAACAAACCAACTGTCAGCTAATTTAACATTATATAATTCATAAATTAAATTATGAATTGTTATTCAGAATAGTTTAAAAGCACATAGAATAGTATATGTAGTATATCAGTCTTTTATCATTTCATCACAGAGCAATTAAAAACAACAACAAAAAAACAGGAATGGGAGTGTGGGGGCATAAGTTTCATTTGGTTTATTCATCATGACATTTACTCACAATGTAAAGGGCAACAAACATTATTCAAATTATATCAAAAGAGCTACGAGGTTCTGTTCTGACAGCAGTGATATGTTTGATTGGTCTCAGCACGACGTAGGCCTACACATTGGAACCAAGTAAATTTGACACACGAGGTCTCAGATTTCAGATTTCTCAGCCAGTCTGTATGTGTGGAGCCAGTCTCTTAGTGTAAGCCAAGATTTGTGTAACTTGTAGTTGAAAGCGTTGGGCAGTATACAGTAATGGCCAAAGCTTTATTGAGTATGAGACAGACGCAGTGGGCTGACACCACTTCAGCTGACAGCAGTAGGCCCAAACAGTACAGCTGCCCATTTCTGCATGTGAAAGCATCTAACCACCTGCCCAACCCTTTTACTTCACACCTTTTCCTTCTTCACTGTGCGTTCACACATTAGTCTCTCTGCAAGCTGACAGCGCTGATCCAGCCACACTGAAACTCCGCCCACCGGCAAACCAGCTATGCTGACAGCTGTGAGAAAATGTGAGAAATGTAAAAGCTTTAAAGCTTTGTTTTTGCTGTCTCAATGTTCTTTGGCAGGGAATGAAGCGGTACTTGGCGCTCACTGGTATTCTGAGGTTCTGTTGTGATTAGCATTTGCATACTGTGTTCAGGAAGTATGTGAACACTGGCAAAGCCAAATTACGCTATAGCCTTACGCACGACTATCACTATACTGGCTGGTCAAGATCACTTCAACGTACCGCGGAAAGGTATGTCCTTCATGACTGAAATTTCAGGTTGTGTCCAGAATTGTTGGAGAACCGACCACATAACAATGTGGAAGGACTTTCCTTCACATGTATCAGAGTGGCATAACATCTACAGGGTGATAAAGCGATGAATAGCTGAAAGTGACTAGAACTAAAGCCCTAGACTTGCCATGTTAGCTGGAGGTGTTAAAACACCTCAGTACCAATAAACTAGTTACTGATAGCTGCACTGCTGGTAATACTAGCACGTAACTCGGTATCAGCAATGTCATTGATTCATTGTGCTTTTGGAGCAATGAACACCTTTAGCCTTGATGTAGCATTTAGTATAGTAACCCCACCTGTGGTGCGCCTCCATTGGTCAGTGGCACCACTCAGCAGCGGGGTCTTGTGCTTCAAACAAGCCAAAAAAAAAATCCTGAAAGTCGCTGCCACTGACAGGGGGAGTGATGGTGATATTTACTGAACTCCTGCAGAGTGTGTCACTCAGAGATGTAGCGGGAGCGAATGAGACACACGTATGAGACACATGACTCTGATTCAAATTCTGATACAAATCAACATTCAGCTCCGTTGTATCTGAGCCAGAAACACTGCTGAGAGCTTACATAAACACACCACAGGTTTATCTATAAGTTCTGTTTTGGTTCTTATTTCTCATTATATAACTGTAAATACTAGATACATGTAGTTAATGAATTTTATATATATATATATATATATATATATATATATATATATATATAATCCATATAGTCTATATATAGTGTTTTATATGTGGCAAAGAACATAGATTTTATAAAATATTTTTACAATGCAGGCCAGTTAGGTTAGCAATAGTACCAGTATCAACCCATATTTAAGGACCAGGTATCAGTATCGGAAGGAAAAAGTAGGATCGGAGCATCTCTACATGAGTTGTTCCACAGATTTAATTGAGTTGGTCCCTTCGTTCCTTCTGAATGCTCATTTTGTCTCAGCTCACTGTTATTTGAAAGGCCAAGAATGGTTTTGCTTTTAGCTTGAACACTTGAGTGAGCTGTACAAGCTCTACTCAGCCATTGTTGTTATTGTAATTGTTTTAGTGGAAGCAGGATAATCCTGCAACAGTGCTTCCAGTAGAAGAAAACAGAAACATGCAAAGGGGCAGTTTTAGGAACAGCTACTGACTAAACTGTTGTAACATCTGGCTCGCACCCCCATGGATGAGGCTCTTCAAAGGAGCCTTCGGTTTAGTGTTTCAGTCTAGGGCTGCACCTAATGGTTAATTTCTCAATTGATTAATCTAACAATTCTTTTTTTTCAATTTGTCGATTAATCTAACTAGGAAAAAATGCATGGCCATTCTAGACTTAATGTATTAAAAGGTACCTTAAACGCACGTGATCTATAAAGGGTTAAAAAGACTAAAAGACGCCCCGACTGGACTTTTAGAGGCATAAATGGCACATAGCCTACACGCCTCACACAAGAAATCAGACAGTTTGTGGACTATATATTTTACAGAGAGCCGTTTGAGAAGCAGCTACGTGTGTTTTTAAGCTCCCGGGGTATCGAGAACAGTCTTAGGTTCTACACTGGACGATTAAGAAACAGTTATCAATGCAACTAAGTGACACTACTGAAAGAAACATGTTACATGTTTTAATAATCTTAAAATAATCTGCTAAGATAAGATAAACTAGTAAACAGGTGCTGTCCTGCTGCTGTGTTGAGAAAGTACTATGGGATGTTTGTGCTTCAAGTGCTCGTGTATATCAGTTGTACTGTTGTGATCATCTCCACTGTGCAGAGCTGACAGAGCACCACACTGTTGTGTTTCTGTGTGAAACACTCCCACAACTTTAGATGCACAAGTGTGATTGTTTGTAGCTGCAGCTTGCGCTCTGGATAAATCCATGCTTTCAGTAGGCATCAGCGATAATCAGCGATAATAATCGATAATAATCGATTACGTCGACGTGTTGCCCCAGCCCTATTTCAGTCTAAGGTGTGTCTTTCTGTGTCGGGCTGTTTGGTATGGCAGTCTATTCCAGACTTCATTCCAATACAAATGCAATGTAAATGTAAATAGTGTATTTATTATTTACATTTCTGATGTGAGTGTGCATTATTAATAACATCAAGTCAATTTGTATGGGGGTTTGCATTTCTGTGCATGGTGGCTGTTAAGCGTTATTGTGGAAAAGCATAGTGCTTTAGACGTTTCATTCTCATTGTAGTTCAGAGTCTGACTCGGACGTATCAGAAAAGAAAAATCAGCCCCCGGTTTGCAGTGGAATTTCCTGGCGGTGGCGCTCCAGCTCTGCCAAAATGTAAACACGATTGCAGAACTGCCAGCATTTGGACTTTTTTTGTCAGAAAGCCTTCCTGTTACTCAAACTCTGTGGGTGGGGTGTCGGGAGGGACGTTTTAGTGCTGGCCGTGATTACACGGGAAGTGACCAGTCTAAGCTTTGGTGATACTTCCATGTTATCAACGGCTGCTAGTTAGCATTTTAACACTCACTGACCAGGCCGAGCGAAATTCTTTGGAAAGCCACTTTTGGGTGACTTTCTGAAGCGTTAGTGCTTCAGGCAGAGGCTTACAGGACTGCAGGAGGAGCAGGACGGCCAATGATGGATAATCTTGTTAAGGTAGCACGCGAACACTATAGGTTAGCACAGTGTTTTTTTTAAACCCTGCTCCTGGAGGAGCTTAACACTGAGATGATTTTGGAAAACCTGGCCGCTCAGCTTGTTAACAGCTCCTGACTGTTTGTCATGGGTATGTTAAAGCAGTGAAAGTGCACAGAGCTATGTTTCTCCCACAGTCCTACAAACCTCTACTCACATTGTGACTAGCATTAGTCCCTGTGTCAGTGACAGGCTCTGTTAATCACTCAAGTATCTCTTCCACACAAAACAACAGCTACTTAACAGCTACTGGCTGTTTGTATCAGGTGTTTTAAAGTAGGGAAAGGACTAAAATGTGTAGGCAAAGTTAATTCAGCACCAGTATTTTCCTCTAACTGCCCTGTGAATCCCTGCCTGAAGCAGTTATCTTCTAGTGCCCATTCCAGTGGTGCAGCAGTTGTGGCCCAACTGTAACTGCAGCCCTATTAAGGTGGAACAGGATCATTTAAACAAGAAGCTGGCGGATATGAAGGTGACTTTAGCTTTCAAGACTAAATCCTGGTAGTATTTTTGACATTTCAATACCACAGAAAACAGTCCTGGATTCATTTAACAATTTTTTTTTCTTTTTTTGATTAGTCGATTAATCTAACGAGGAAAACGCTTTGCCATTCTAGACTCAATGTATTAAAGGGTACCTTAAACGCATGTGATCTATAAAGGGTTAAAAAGACTAAAGGTCTATGCTCTGACTGGACTTTTAGAGGCACAAATTACAGCCTACACGTCTTACGCACAAGAAATCAGACAGTTTGTGGACTATATATGTGACAGAGAGCCGTTTGAGAAGCAGCTACGTGTGTTTTAAAGCTCCTGTGGTAACAAGAACAGTCTTAGGTTCTACACTGGACGATTAAGAAACGGTTAGCAATGCGACTTCTCAAGTGACACTACTGAAAGAAACATGTTACATGTGTTAATAATCTTAAAATAATCTGCTAAGATAAGATAAACTAGTAAACAGGTGCTGTCCTGCTGCTGTGTTGATAAAGCACTACGGGATGTTTGAGCTTCAAGTGCTCGTGTATAGCAGTTGTACTGTTGTGATCATCTCCACTGTGCAGAGCTTACAGAGCACCACACTGTTGTGTTTCTGTGTAAAACACTCCCTCCCTCCCTCCTTTGGACACAGTTATCCTATTAAAACAGCATTAGCAACATCTTGCGCTGGAGAGTTGATTCCAAAAGCATCAGTTATTCAACTCCAGCATGTCTGGGAGTCAACAGGCTGGGTGTTCCTGAAAGCTTGTCCAACCTTGCAGGACATGCTGTGGACATGCATAAGTAGGTACGTAGGTAGGGGTGGGTAATATGAGGCTATGTCTGGTCATCATGATGTCACTTTACATCAATTTGTGTTCTGCATGTATCGTGGACATCGGCAGTACTTAAGGATCTTTCACAGAAAGACAGCTTAATGTTTGTATGTTGGCAAATCGGATACTCCACTGTTTTCAGTAGACAATGGAAAATTCTGCCACTGTAAATGGCAGCATTCCAAAGATCATAGTGGGGAGCGGAACGCTCCGTCAAGACTTTAATTACACAGCTTTTGTTGTCGACTGCAGCAGTGGATGCCGACTCTTTGGGGAGCCATGGATACCAAACATCTTGTTGGTAAAAGTACTGAGGACCCCAATATTTCTTCACTTTTAAAGAAGCTACACTGTTTAATCTCTCCTCTGATCCTTCAGTATCATGACAGCTAAATTCAACCATTAATCACTGTTTTTCTATGCTAAGTGAATGTTTCATGTGAACACAGCATCCCTCGTTCTTTTTTATCTCTTCCACCTGATCTCAAATGTTGTGAAAAAGCCTTACTGTGCCAAAAAGGTACCTGAGCTCATTGTTTAAAAGCCTTTATCTTAACAATAAATGTATTTTTTATCAGTAAGAACACCAAATATCATTAGAACTAGTGGTGGGCGATATGGCCCTATAATAATAATAATATCACAATATTTCATGGTATTTTTGCGATAACAATACTCTTGGCGATATGACAAAACATTGAATTAAAAAAAAATCAAGAATACACTACTGCAACAAAATGAAAATTACATTTTAGTATTGCATACGATATAGTATGGCACACTCCTAACTGAGATATTAAAAAATACAAGAATTTTCATCAGATTGTAACAGAAGTCAATGATCCAGAATGTCATGATACTAAATAATGCACTCCAAGTATCTCCATATATCCAGGACTGAAGTAAAATGAATGATACTGGACAGATAAAATCTGTCTCTAGTAGATAAATAATGGGAAATGAGAAAAGTGTGAATTTTTCTTTTGCTATAAACAGTAAAAAAATAGTACCCTGATGTGATAATTAGGGATGGGTGATATGGCACGATATTTCAGTGTAAAATATCATTCACGATATTCAAAACTGTTGGCGATATTATTGTGTACGATACGATATGGCACACCCCTAATTAGAACAGATGTAAATTAGCATCAATACAATATAAAGTAACATAAACATCTTATTTTGAAAGAAGTAGATACCTTGCGCTCCCAGACACCGTGTTAATATATTCAGTTTCTTCGCCAGCAATCTTAATCTAGCTTAATGAAGTACTGAGTAGTCAAAGCAGGCATTAAACTGCAAGCACTCGTTTGGAAAAGCTTGGAAAAGAATAAATAAACACACTGATACATGTAAAACCACTACTCACTGTATTAAGACTATTTGAATATTCCAAATATAAAGTGTTTTAAATATAATGGTGCTAAAAAATGAATAAAGAGTGCCTAAAACTTTTGCCTAGCACTGTATAGAATTGTGATAATGTTTCTGTCATATCGCCCACACCTTATGGATGGGTCAGTTGCAGATCTGATGATAAACTCTCTGGCTTTCTACTTCACTTCAGTCTCCACCAAAGCTCTTCTATTCTGGTCTGGTTCTAAAGCTGAAGTCACGCTGTCATGGACATCTAAAACCCTACCGCATATCTGCAGTACCAGACTGGCTTCTCTACTTGAACATTAGTAAAAACAAATTGCAAGTCCACTCAGACATCAGACTGTCTGCCCGTACCCCAGAGTGTAAGACCAGTCCAGTTTCCTCATTAAGGAAACTCAAACAAGCGAGTAGACTGATTTACATTACAGAAATGTGGTCTGCGCTTGCCGCCGATTCTAAATATGCAGCATTTGGCCGAAAGCACACACTGTTCTACACTGAAATTACCATGAACAATGAGCATGGGTAACTAAAAATGGGTCGGAAGGCCCAACAGTACTGCACAGACAGGCGCTTATTAAAATTTTTAATTCCAGGATCTGCTCATCTCTACAAATGCACTCCACAAGAAAACAGCAGCGCGCCGCTGTGCCAAAAGCTTCAGGATCAATAGGCAGCTAGACAGACAGATACTTCATTAATTAATAATTAATGAGCACTTCATCAGACCCAGAGGACATTATCAGAAGCAATCCACTGAACTGAACAATAAAACTACAAGTATAGTAAAATAGATTTCTGTCAAATGAAATGAAGACAATGTAGAACTGAATTGAATGTAAAGTCTTAGCAGAGAGAGCTTCCTGTGTGGACCTGCCCAGAATCTAGCTTGGATTATTAAGGAAATGAAGGTGCTCTGATGTTTGACTATGATGTCACAGGGATGTTGTAAGATATTGTTCATAATGCACAACAGTTTTGCCATCACCTTCATCTCCTCCACCAAGTCTCGGAACATAGCCATGTTTATTCAGTCTGCTGGCATTGCCTTTACACCACATGTGGGCCCACATATCAATTTCTTACTATCATAACCACAATATTAGATCCAGATTAGATTTATGGTTATAGCAACGAGGTCAAACAACAATAATGTAAATATCTACCAAACAGTGAGTCTTAAGATAACATGTTCCATACTAGACATAATTAACAGGTCAGAGTTGTTCTCAGTGGTCGTGATAGACACCTCAAGTTTGAAGCTTTTAATACCACATAAAGAAACTTTAGACAAAAGATTTTACCTTCAAATCGAAAAACTTCAAAATCATTTTAATGGTACACTGACTTAAAATAGAGAGAATGTTGTCTCTGTTACTGTCACTCTAAGATACAGTGCTACACTGTAATGAACTGCTGTAAATTTACTGTGGATATACAACAGTATCTTACTTTTTTTATAATATTTGTAAAATACTGTTAAATAATCACACGGCGTATGTAAATTAACAGTAAAGCAATCAGTTGCCCAATAACAGCAAATAACTGTCATTTATCAGCATAATACAGTATTTTCTGTCAACCTTTTGAAATATGCACCATCATCTCTTTACAGTCCAGTCACTATCCATAATGATAATGCTTTTTTATTAAACAGTCCAAACTGCTTATACTCATTTAAGGGACAAAATATATGCAGTGGGCGGGGCCAGCCTACTGGGCTCAGCTATATTGTTTTCATTTGTAAAATAAAGAAAGATAATCTAAATCGGTTCTTAGACGAGGAGATGCGAGCTGGTGCATTTACAACTGACACGTTTGGACTGCAGCTGCGGCGGACCTCGTAAAAACTCAAGAAAAAGGTAGCGGTTAACGTCACGTCTCGTAAAGTTTACAGCGATATGGTTTTGTCAGTATAATTATTAAACTTTTAAGATATAAGATGTTGGTAGTTAGGTCTGTTTCATTTAGTGACTAAATTTAGCAAAGAAACTGTAGCTTATACGGTGTTAGCTAGTTAGCTAGCTAGCTGGCTGGTTAGTTGGTTAGTACCATAAATACGCAGTTATTTTACTGTAATATACTGTAATTCAATTTACAGAACAATACTATTAAAATAAATTACAGTAGATGCACTGTAAAATAACAGTACAATACTGGCGTCTCTGCTGTTAATTTACAGTGACTTTTTTACAGTGTATGTAATGTTGAAGAAGTGTGCACAAGGCCTCTCGTGAGAAATACATTATGCTTTATATCACCTTGTCAAACACCAACAACTAAGGGGTCTTCAGCTAGCTAGAGGAAGAAGCTAGCTCGCTATTCCCCGCATGGACATTAGAAAAAATCTCAGTAGCTACCATATGGGTCGTGTCTCCTTCGGCTCATTAACAAATGCATGTACAGTTGTCCATGAGGGGCGCCCAAAGCACGATTTGTGAAATATACAATACACAGCTGTAGGCGGAGCCCAAGAGCAAGAAATTCCAATTCTCACGTGACGCTGCTTTGAGGGTTTACTCACATAAAGCTCACATTACTAACGTTTAATGCTACAGATACAATGCCTGATGCCTGAAGATATTGTTTTAGAATAGTTTTGCTTTAGGTTTCTGGCCTAGTAACATACACAGTCGAGTCACATTATTATGACCGCTTCCTACCATGTGGAAGACACTCTCAACAATCTATCCTTGCAGATCACTAACACTTATACATGCTGACTGTATTCTTTGGGATGGTTGGGATCCTCCAGCAAGACAATGCGGCATGTCACACAGCTATAACTTTCCAACACTGGGTGGAGGAGCACGACTAAGACTTCCAAAGTACCACCCTGGACCCCTTATTCCCCACACTTGAACCCAATTGAGCATCTGTGGGACAACTTGGATTATCAAGTTGGCCCTACGTGTCCTCCTCCAGCAGCAGTGGGATGCACTGCTGTCAGTAGAGATGGAAGGATCGATCGGCCATGTATCGGTATCGGCCGATTTTATAATAAAAAATTTGTGACCGGTGATCAGCCGATATTTCTCAAATTTAGCTGATCGATGACGTTAAACAAATGAGCCTGATTTCTGTTTTTCCCGCTAGCAGTTCATCCAGGAAATAGAGCCCTCCTGCCAGCTACCTGCAATTCCTATCTGAACCGCTAGGTGGAAATACACACCCTTTCATTTTCCACAGACTGACTAAAGCAGCGGCCTCGCAAGAACAGTTTACGGCGCTCAGCGCAGGTGTCGCTCTTCCGGAGCTGTATAAAGGGGCTTACGCCCGCATAGACCAACTTCTAATTAAAAATAGTATGCTGTTTCACATGAGCTCGTTAAAAATGGTAATAAATGGTGATCAGCAATCTGAATCAGCCTCAAAAACGCTGATCGGTCCATCTCTGGCAGTCAGCATGGCTCCAGATACCTGTGACAGCCTACCAGCACCGTTTTTAGTTTCCCAGTCCATCTAGCTGCTGTCTGTGCTGCACATGGCGGTTACTCTGGATGTTGGTCATAATAAAGTAACTCGATTGTGTAAATACATTTTTGGTGGACAGGCACATTCAGCCTGTTAATACCCAAATATTTCAAAAAGAGTTTTTGGACAAGGACAAGGTGGAAAAAGGGTTTTTTAAATAAATTATGATGTGTTAAGCTGTAAAATCACAAGATTTCACCTCATCTTACTGCTTGGCGTACAGTGTAAACAGTGTAAACAATGGTGAACCGCTGTTAAGCTTACACCAATCGCTTCACCCTATACTCCACACAAGTGTTTAGCTTATGCAACTCGAAGGCGATTCTCTTATCAGTGAGCTGGTGACTGCAAACAAATGGCCCTACAGATGGTCCAATCGCAGTGCATAGATTTTCGGAGGTTGCTTTTGTCAATGTGAAATGCCGAATTCAAAACTCGTTTGAAAAATGGCTCTGCACAGAGTGCTCCCAGAATTGTCTGGTGAGTTTGTGTCCCCAGGTACAGGTGGTCGTCATCGGGGTGGCACCGAGAGTTCAGCCCTCATTAGACGGGCAGCTGCTTGACGTGACCAGCGTCGTGAGCTGCAAACAAGATAAGCATAAAAAGATGGCAAACGGCTGCAAAAGAAAATTCTACTTAATGCAAAAACTGAGCTAAACAACTCCATCCTGCTTGTTTTGATGCAGCCCAGGTTTCTTTTCATAACGGTAGTGGATGGAAATAGGACTCGTATAATATTGTTTTAGGGGTTTTTTTTGGCCAAAATTTCATAAATATGAGAAATATCTATGAAATGTTTGAGGAAACCCTACTACTGACTCAATGGATCACGGTGGACAACCGGAACTTTCTGTATGCTATTATATTTTCCCTCACTGTATAAAGGAAACACCATGCTGCCTTTATTGTTGTATTCATGGGGGCATATTTGTCGCAGTTCCATTAAGGGGGTGGACCCAAGAGCAGGGAGGAAAGCCGTTTGCGTTTACCCATTTTGGGTTTCAGTGCACGCAAATGGGCTTAGTTATTTTAATTATTTATTTATTTTAAATGGATGTGCGTGTGAGTGGCTGTGTGGGGAAGGGACGTGTTATTTGTGACTTGGTCAGGTCGGGGCGCGAATCCTAGCCATAGTGTTGAGAGACCACCGCAGAGCATTAGTCAACAGGGGTATGGGAACTGGTTAAAGTAAAAGGTGCGTGGCCGAAAACCCAACTGTTTTCAGGAGAGTTCTCGGTGTCGAAGAAAACGAGGAAGGGAAGGGTAAAAAATGGTGAACACAAAAACCCGGCAAGGAGAACAAAGGAACACGCCGACTCTGGCGTCTGCACAATGGAGGACAGAAAAAGGGGCTTAATAACCAAAAAGAGTAGACCCTCAACAAAAGGATAATAGAGTGTGGACACTACTATTAATTCTTTTCTTTTATTTTCTTTTCTGAGAAAAGAAATTCTTTTCTTTTTTCTTGCTCTTTTTCTGGGAGCTTGTTTTGTGTTTTCTTTTGTTCTTCGTTACCTCTTTTACTTTTCCTTGTCTTTTCTTCTGATACTGTTTACCGGCTACCCCTCAGCAAAGGTGTATCAACGGGTGGTGGTTGGTGTCTGCTTAAGTAGGGTCATAGGCAGGTGCTACCAATGCCCTAATCACTGCGGTGCAAGCTGGGGGTTGATGTTCTTGCCTGTAGTTTTACACTATTATTGATTTTTTGTGTCCTTCAGAGGTAAAGTAAAAGCTGACTGAAGTCTAAAACATACCTCAGTACGGTAGAAATATAACTCCACAAATCTTCAGCCTGATCGGGTTCATTTTGTATTATAATAAATGGTATAACTGCACTGAGTCATTAAGCATTTAACAGTGAAAGGCAGCTTAAAAACCAGACACTGTTTTTTGCCTCTGCATTAAAATACTAATCAAGCTCCTCTTCATACTGAGTCTTCTATCTGACCATTTCTTTAACTAGGTGAGGACTGGGATAGAACAGGAAACCATGTGAGGCTGGTAAGTCCTGGGAGCAGGGAACTGTGCTTATGGATTTGGAGCTTTATGTGAAGAGGCTTGGCTATATGCGTACCACGCGTGGGAGCGTGTTCGTATTGTTTTTTGGCCTCCATGCTTTTAGACACATTAGGCCCGAGGAGAGGCATGTCCTTTTGAGAGAGGCGAGAGGCTGCTCTTCACAGACGGAGGTGTGCGGTCCACCGAAATATCACCCAGCGATGCAGCCAAGTCATAAACGCTCTGTAGACGAGGACTGTGAGGTTGAGGGTGCTCATACGGGCTCTTTGAAGAAGGCATGCGGATGTGCTGTGTGTGTGTGTGTGTGTGTGTGTGTGTGAAATAGAGTGTCTGTGTGTGTGTGTGTGTGTGTGTGTGTGTGTGTGTGTGTGTGTGTGTGTGTGTGTGTGTGTGTGTGTGTGTGTGTGTGTGTGAAATAGAGTGTCTGTGTGTGTGTGTGTGTGTGTGGTGTGCATTGTTCTTCTGCTTTTGCTCTGCAAAAACAGAGCAGTAGAGAGAGAGAGAGAGAAAGAGACAGTATAACACTGTTAAACAAATTCTTATGAATCCTTTGCTGTATCGTTGCTGCTGAAGTATCTCCAAAATGTTGGTTTCCTCTTTACGTTCTTACGTTAATATGAAATGTATTTAATGTTAATATATTTAATTCCAAGCCACATTTCTATTTCCACACAATATAGAGATATGGATATGCTGTTGTTCAATACTTGACATGTTACCATTACACAAGATAGATAAACACCTACAAAGGTACTAAACTGAAGATGTTCCAGAGCTAAATTGATTGGAAATTGGCGAATATCAGCCTACTCAATCTATATACAACAGTAAAACCGAGGCATGCTGCCATCAAAATAAACACCTGCACAAATATTAATCTTTCTGCATAACAGTGTAACGGCATAACAGTAATAATCCATGATATTTGAAAATCATCATGGCATTTCAAAATGACCAATCAAGAATTGTTCCTGTTTCTTTACAGCCAAATTGGCCGATAGTCCAATCCAAAGCTCACACTGAGGGTTGAACTAACACATATACACACTTATCACACATCCAGTTCTTTTGATTAGTCAAAATCACACCATGAAAAACATTATTTGCTCTTTAATGGGCCAAAATGGCATTTAAAATAATATGATTTAAATAAAGTGTTACATCAAAAGTAAGAGGCAGCTGGCTATTTCGCACAATTAGACACGCAAGGGTATGCTGCAGTATTTTGTTGTAGATGTAGCAGCAGCTTTCCAATACATACATAATACATAAACAATACATAAAACTGCAGCACAGATCTGCCCAAATGAAAACTGTCTAATGAAAAATTATCTAATTTCATGTTTTGAGCAAAAATCAGCAGATCCTGCTTTGGCCGACTCCAAATATGCACCCCTAGTGATTTTCTATTAATAGAAACTAATGCAAAAGCGTCAATCTCTAACCACTGTTGTTAAAGCAGCAATATGAAGTTGTTGAAAAAACTGAGAAAAGTATCACTGAGTGTGATGAAAAAATGGAATAATATATGGTGTGGGCACCTCAGAGACAGATTTGGCAGGAGTTTCCTGGACCACATGTATTAATACAGACAGGCTAAAAATGAAGATCCGGCTCGATGTTAAGATGTCAAATGCAAAATCAAAAATACACTGAATAAGATGATGACAATACTAGATAATTCACTCACATCCTTAGAAGACACGACCCTTCAGCAAGTCCAGTTGTCTTGGGGTACTTCTTCAACGTGCTCGCTAAAGTCAGGTTGATCCAATTGTGGGGATCTAAAGTACAACCAAGTACAAGATGTTCTTTCACACAATGTTTGAAGTACTTATTTTCGGAGGTCTCCAAACCCCCAAATCCTACACACAAGTAGCCACTAACTACCAAGGTAGTAATGGTCACTCCAACACTAGTCACACAGTGTGGCTTTCTCAGATTTGAGTCTTTATCCTCTAAACTTGTGTCAGTGAAGCACATGCTAAGTGCTGAGTGGGGGCGTTGTTGGCATGATAGCCAAGCTAGCTTTAGCATAGGGGTGTGTGCTGCAACCTTGAGAGTTCAGATCCAACACGCCTGGCTGCAATACTCAGCCCAGCAAACACAGTTACGTTGTGATAACCTATTGTTTTTGTTGCCCACGATACAAATGTTGAAATGTAATTCCTTGGAAAGTTTTAAGAATGTTAGCTAACACTGCTGTGACAACAGTGTCTGTATGTTGTCACAACCTCCTGGAATCATTTATACGTTCCATTATATTTGCATGCAACTCCATAGAATTTTGCTAAGTTGCCAACAGGTGGTCATAATTCCACAAAACAACATTACTTAATATTGGCATTGTGACAACGTTGTGACAACCTTGTTCAGACAATGTAAAAAACACCACCTTTTGACAGTTTGCGTTGTAGCAGCATTGTAGAAAAGAGGACAACGCTCAGGCAACACGCTGCTCTAGCACCATGTGCTAACTAGCACAGTAACATAGAGCTGGTTGTGCTTGCTTAGCTAGCAAGCTGACAGATCCTCAAACCACAGGGCAGTTTTGACTCTGATTATGATGCTTTATTGAAATAAGTTTAGAAGACGTGGCTGAATCGACATGTTCTGTGTGTGTGGCCCTGTTAGCCTGCAAACTAAGCTAGCACACACAGCTCTAGCATAACTAGAAGGCTAACAGCTCAGACCATGGTTCAGATTCAGTGTTAACTGACTGGGGCTCTACTGACACAAGTGGGCAGCCAGACTAGCTCTTCATTGTTCTTTTCGTGCTAATGTGTGTGAAATGCTTAAACAATTATCATGGTTAACTGTGGAAGCTAAATTGAAATCCTGTCTTTTGTTATTCATGCATAATGTTATTTGGAAAAATACGCCTCATTTCCTTCATAAAAAAATGTTTTTTCAGGCTTTTGTCACGGGTATAAAACACGCCAAGTGAGCACAGGCTCACTGGTGAGGCCAAAATCTAATTTTTATAAAGAGAACTGTTCTTTATGAGTCTTGCTTTGCTTACAATATTCTTCTTATAAACAACAGGCAGATAATAAATACATTTACTTTTAAAAAGTTATTGAAACTAAATTTGTTTAAGTTTATATGATTTTTGTTTTGTTTAGTTTTTGTCTTCTGTTGCATTTGTTTGATTTATGTTGATTAATTTTGTCTTGGTGTGGACCCCAGGAAGACTAGCGACCACATTGTGGAAGCTAATTGGGATCCATATGAAGGATTTAAAAAAAGAATAAGGGATATAGAAAGCAATCTGAGGGATCAAACCTGTCGCTGTGGTAATATTTGGCAGTAAAATGGATACAATGAGAGCTAAAACATAGCTACTTTGGTATATGCTTTGAAACTAGAACCAGCTTATGGAACACATACTAAATACACTTTTGCTTCCTCCAAAATATTTTACCACCTCAGCCAACTCTTAGAAAGGTGTACACTCCATTGAGACGCAGCAAAGAAAACTACAAAGTGACCACCTGCTTCTTAGTTCTTCTGTGAAAGCAGCTTTAAAGCAAACCTTCAAACCTGAAGAGCTCCGAAAGCTACCGCTAAGTGTTTGTGCTATGCTCATGTTCATACTCCAGAGTCCTACGCATTGATGTACAGTACAGTGTAGTCTGTTGTGAATATGAAGCTATTAAACTGTTTTGCCTTTTGGTATTGGTGTTGAAAAGACTCTTTCTAAAGGCCCTTAACCCCTGGGCCTGTTATGGCACTCCAGTAGGGGTTTAAGCCAGTACATTCAAACTCACATTCCCAACAGACTGTCATTCTAAGGCCCTGACATTTCCAAAAACCAGTGTGCCTCGGCAGCTGTGCCCAAAGACATTTACAAGATGAATTATTCATGGCACCCTCACACTAAGCCACACATAATTATGAATGATTAGGCAAATGGATCACCTACTGGCAAAGTCAGGGGTGAATTGTACATTATTCAGCACAATTAAGCAATGGCGTCTTCGCAAAGTAGTCGGTTTATTGATTGGAGTGTGTATGTGATGAGGCAGTTTGTCAGTGCCAGTGTGCCACTGTCCGTCATAAAACACAACAAATAGAGACGTTTAGAGGAAGATGAAGGGAGCGAGTGCCGCCCAGTAAATTGCGTCACAGGGCAAATTGTGATTCTTTTGCGAGTGGCTATTTGGATAATGCAAATTATACACATTTACTTTTATTGATTCATAATCAAGCTAAAGCTCACCCTGTATAGCATCTATTGGCCTGTCTGTATGTCGCTGCTGGGGCACCCAGATTTTTGTCCTATGTACATGGTCTAAACTGATTTTAAATGTAAACTGATTTTAAATAATTGTAGACAAATAAATATATATATACGAACAACTGAGAGGAAATAATAACTAGGCCTAATATAAAATAATTTAGTAATAAATATGGTTGGCAACAACAATTTTAATAGACTAGTGTACAAAGGGTAACAAAAGATACGAAGGGAAAAAATCAATAAATTGGGCTGTGAACAGAACATGAGTGATGAAAAGTGGCATCTTGTCCAACACGCTGTTTAACCACTGGTGGGCCGCCCAGAAAATGCTGAGCAAAACACTGGTGGGCCGCCAGCTTTGCCAGCAGTGGGCCAACAGTGCTTTGCTATCATCTTGCTATCAGGGACTGCTTATCTAATTCTTCAGACACAGCAACATTAGCCATAGAGTCAAGCACTACAGTGTACTAATGTACAGATCGCTGGTAATTTCAATAAATAACCCCCACCGCAGTATTAATGGGCTTCATTTATTTTATTGCTTTGCTGTGATTATGCAGTCCTAGAGGGAAACACTGTGTACTGTGAAGCTGTTAAGCCCTATCTGTACATTGAATGAGCTCATGGGTCAGGGAGGGTGGTTTGTTCAAATGAAATGGCAAATGTGCATCATCAGGGTCACCGCTGTCGCAACACATAAATGTGATTTTAAAGGCTAAGCTTTCCTTATACGTATAGATTTCAGCCTCTGTCTGTTTACATTTCAGTCACGTGACATCACAGCGCTGGTGACATTTCAGGCACCGCAAGTGACTGGAACAGAATGTGCATTCCTGCAATCATTCTCTCATAAAGTTCTCTATTAAAAGTGACAGGCCCTTTGGTTTGAAGGGGAAGGCCAAGGAGCTGTCCTTCACTTCCAATAACATTTCATTCTGTATCTGTGTACTCGCTGAAAGGTTTATCTAGTCATCATCAGTTCTCTTTGCACCACTTCCTTTTACTTCAAAAACCAAGTCCTCAAAACATCAACCAATTCACCTTATTCTCATGGCAACCATTTAGCTTATTACATCTACAACAGTGTGGGAAGAGAGTAGTTAGTCACACATCTGTCCGTTTTCATTGGTTTTAAAACTGGAGGACATCTACAGTTTGTGGTTGACAACCCTTGTGAATAAGGTTAAGAATGTGTTCTCCTGTTTCCTTGCAGGGTGATTAAAAGCTCCGTCGTCCAGCAGGCGTGATGATAGCCACAGGCGGCCTCCTGAGGATCTCCCGGCGACAGGATTCGCTGCGTGCCAAGAACCGGGCGGAGAACAAAAGAAGGAGGAAAGCCAGGAAAAAGAGGAAGAATGATGTGGTGGTGGTGAAGGGCAAGTTGAACCTGTGCTCTGTCTCAGGACTGGCGGCAGCGATCGGAGTGATGGTCTTAATGGTGGGCATTGCCATGGCTGTCCTGGGCTACTGGCCTAAAGAGAACCAGAAACAGACAGAGAGCTCAGACAGAAACTCTCAACAGGGTACAAGCAATAATAAGTCGCAGGCACAGCTGAATGGCAGCGATGCTGCACGTGACTCCACCAAGTTCGTTTCTACAGCTTCTCAGCCCGCTGGGTTCTTGGAAGGCTTCTTCTCCAACTACCAGTACTCAGACAACCTAAAAGTGTTTGGGCCACTGGTCATGGGCATCGGCATCTTCCTCTTCATCTGTGCCAATGCCGTGCTCCACGAGAACCGTGACAAGAAGACCAAGATCATCAACTTGAGGGATATCTACTCCACGGTCATAGACATCCACAGTCTACGGTCAAAAGACTGTTCACCGTTCAACGGGCTGCTGAGCTGCGCGCAGTCCAGAGCCGGAGACAAACCGGCCACGTATGGTGCCCCTATGCCTTCCAGAGGCTCTTGGCCCTCCACTATGTCCTGTAAAGGCCTGGACTTTAGGAGACCATCATGTGCAAGGAAGTGCAGCTGGTCAAGAGAGAGGCAGTCATTCACCGATACAATATACAGCATTTACAGGGACCAGGCCAGGTTGGAGGAACCAGCGCCTACTCCCAAAGAGTGGGAAACCCGCTCCATAGTCGCTTCCTCGGTCAATGCGTTCACCTTACCCGTTATCAAGCTCAACAACCGTGACATGGAGGCCAGAGAGAGAGATTGCGCTGGGGCAGCCCCCTGCAGTCCGGAAAAGGAGCTGCAGCCATCATCATGCCAAAGCTCGGGAGAGCTTATTGGCACGTCCGTGCAAACAAAAGCAGAGGTGTCAAGGGCAGCGTTGTCAGTGTCCCAGGATTCCAAACTCTCGGGTGAAGTTCAGGTGGGATCCACAGAGCAGCAGCTGCTGCAGCCTAGCCCCGGCGTCAGGATCCTGGGATCCCACCTGTCCCTGAACGCCCTTTCTGACCTGGGCGCCGGACGTCACGAAGACAGGTCACGGAGGTTCAGCTGTCCCAGGCTGGACCGCTCAGGCAGTAAGGGCTACATCAAACTGGCTGAGCTGGGAGGAGACTCGTTCGAGGCCCCAGACGGGGCACCGGAGACAGGACCCGGAGAAGCAGTAATGCTCAGGGAGGGCCGTGTCATGAGTGCGCAGACCCTCCCTTGTAACTCTTCCACGCAACTTCAGATAGACAGTGCGCCGTCAAACTCACAAGCGGCCAATGCAGACATGGAGCCAAAGGCAAGTCTGTGAAAGACAGAGGGAGCCATGAAAGCGGGATGTAGTCTTTAACTGTTCAGGCTTAGAAACCGTTAGCCATCTTCATGTGTTACCAGGGTGTGGACACTCCTGTCAGTGAGCCTGTAGCATATCCAAATGAAACATTTTGATAATGTTTGTACAGAGCCCAACACTCCTAAGTACGTATAGGTATATTTGAATAAGATGTGTAAGACACTGGAGCCTCAATCCAGCATCAGAGGAGGTCGTCACATTCTTGTGCGAGGTTGAGGTTTTGTAGTAGATTACTCTAAGGGTAGAAACGAGTCGTTCTTGTGCCTTTCTATGATCTGTTATATGCTCTTTTGTCCTACACTGAAGTAGTGTTGCCTGTTGAGTAATTTTAAATGTAATAACTAATGAACAGTTAATACTTCACGAACAGTTTAGCCTAACCGAGTTTATTGATGTGTTTTCCTGGACGTTTCGTTGCACAAATGACACTCGCGGTTTGAATGGAGTTTCTCTTTACAGTATATAGTCACAACTGTGGGTTACTTTCATGTTTTCCTTTTGATGTACAGCCTATAATTATGCAACCTCATGTGTTTCTCGTTTCATATTTAGTACCTGGATATTGTTGTATAATCAAACAGCAATAAGTGCTAGAGCTGAATTCTCAGGTGTCACCGGGCTTGCAAACAATGAAGGCCATAAATTAAAACATTTAGCTTTTTTTTTTTCTTATAGAGAACTTTGTGTTTTGCTTTGGGATTTTCCGTGTGCGTCCTAACAATGTCATACGCAGTTGTCACTGATCAAGAGTTAATAGTTAAAACAATAAAAAGGATTGGATTCATATTTCTTTCTGATTTTTCATTTCGGTGAGCAGATGTTGCGGTGTTGCCTTTAATGTTCTAACTACGCACTGCTTTATTCTCATGCTCTAGTAAACACTGACGCCTGGTGGTGATGAGCGGCCACACAGCTATAGACTAAGGGGAATCTCAAATGACTACATACTGCCTGAATTGTGAATACTATGTAGGTCAGTGGTCTCCAACGTTGGTCCTGGAGAGCCTAGTTCCAACCCCAATCTGCCACCCTTGTTTCAGCTATTCAACCTCCTGCTGTTTGGCTGGATCAGACTTATTAGAGTTAAATTAGAATTAGAAACTAAACTTTGCAGCTGTCCAGGACTAGGTCTGGAGAGCACAGGTGTAGGTAATGAAATAACAGCGTTTACACCCAAATGGTGTATTGTATGTCTGAAGAAAGGCATTAATATTTGGCTCTCTGTCTAATATTTAGTGCACTGTTGGCTCATAGGAGCCCCAGCTTCATGACCTGTACATTGCACTACATTACAGGGTTGGCTCAGTACCACTTTATCATGTCTGATACAGATACTAACACCACTAACTTAGGTATCCACTGATACTGATACCAATCTAATACCGCCTTGTTCCCTCGTATTGTTCCCTCAAAAGATGCCAAACTTTTAGAAGCATTTTTGATTGGTCAGCATCATCAAATGTTCAAAATAAAATTGAGATTGCGACTTTGTCCAGCAATTTAATCTGGTAGTTTAGGCTGATGGATTATATTATAATATACTATTACTTATAGTTTCTTTTTAATATTTGGTTCAAGGATTTTGGTTAGTATCTGACTAATACGGATACTGAGAACCCAATTATAGTCAAAGTGCTTTACAAATGAGACAATGCATACTAAAAAAGGAAAGAGGGTAAAACAATAGATTTCAAAGAGAAGAAATGAATGATTACACGACAAAACAGAAGTGCAGTAGAGCTAATAGTCTGAGTCTAATAGTTTTCAGCCTGGATTTAAAAGGGTCTGGAATCAGGGCTATTTTCATTTAACAGCATCATAGTAGCTAAATGCTGCTTCTCCATGCTTAGTATTTACTTAAGTAAGACTTACTGACTAGTTTCTAATGATCTCTGAGTTCTGCTCAGGCCATAGTGTTGCAGCATATCAGATAAATACGCTGGTTCTATATAATTCAGCGGTCTATAGACCAGTAATAGAAATTTTAAATATATTTTGTGGCATACTGGTAACCAGTGTAAGGACTTAAGAATGAGGGTCTACTTTTACTCCTATTGAGAACTCTGGCAGCTCTGAACTCAAGCTGTTTGTCCAGTTAGGAGATCATTACAGTAACCAATCCTTCCAGAGATAAAGGCATAGACAAACCTGCTTTCCAGGTAAGCTCTGGTCAGGATATCTCTAAGCTTGTTGACGTTCCTAAGGTGATAAAATGCTGATCTAGTAATTGCTTTGACATGAGTTCTAAAACTGAGTCTAGTTTGCCAAGTGTTACTTCTTTACATTTTAGGGCTCTTGAATCCAGATGTGGCTCTCATTGCTATTCCTGAATACAATAACCTCTGTTTTATCTGTACTGATGAGCTCAAGGCACTTATAAGGTGAGTAGTGGGGAAACTGTAGTTGTTTGGAGAGCGGGCCAAGCAGATCTGAGTATCATCTCCATAGCAGTGGTAAAATATTCCACAGTCTTGTCAGATTTGACCAAGAGGAAGCATGTATTAATAATGTATACAGAATGGCTCGAGATATATAGGGAGTAGGGAGCCATTTGAAATTTAATTTCTTTCAATTCATTTAATTGTAGGGTGTCAGGAACTGAGTACATCTACATCATTACTGTTTTTAATCACGTTTAATAATATAATAATGACAGTCGTGCAATATATTTTCTGTAATTTATGCAAATCGTGAGCACAATCCATGTGAGGACATGCATGTAATATGAAAACTCAAGAGCCTTCCTTAGTTAAAGAAGACTTTTATAGGCTTTGGTGCATGACTGGATTTAAAATTAGGAGCTTTTTACTTTCACTTTTGTTGAATTTTATGGGACTTTCCTTTATCAGAAAGTGGGTCAGATTTCTGCTTGTACTTTTACCACTGCTGGCTAAGTTTAGTCTGGTTTTGCTATAATGCATTTCTTAAAGCTGAATCATCACGAGGTACAGATCCATTCTAGTGCCTCACAGGCTCAATATAACTGCTGCACTGTTTAAGGTGGAATTCCACAATTTTTTCTAAACGTCTGTACAATTTAGTCCTTGAGATTCAAACAGAGACATTTAGAGAGGTTAGACGTGAAGTTGTTAATTGTAGAGAAACTTACAGACCCTGATTTCTTTATAGTGGTGGTGATAAAACCAGGGATCACAATGCAAATATAGCCATTTTATTATTATTACTATCACAAACCATCAGTGAACCTACACGTGCCTTCTGTGTTTTAAATATAAAGTTGATGATAGTAAATGATGATGCTTAAACCGAAAAAAAAAACAAAAACATTTGCCTCACAACACTTTTCATATATCCCTCCACTGTGAATAAATTACAATAAACTTATTAAAACTAATTTTGGACAAAACATTAGCATACAACTATCGTAACAGAGTGTTTCAGACATTAAATATCGTCGCTGTCTGATGAAAAATGGATCCACATTTTTGTTGATTTTTATTATTTTTACATCATTTGAACACGACAGCTGCCATTTATATTGTGTGTTTCATGATGACTGAACCAATAGAAATGCTCCAAAATAGCTTGGCAAAAATTCTGGTTCCATTGACTTATATAGAATGTAAAGAAGGTTTTGATGCTCTCCTGTAAAGTTACTATTTTGAAGATGCTTGTTTTAATTAAGACAGCAACGACATTCATAACTATTTCATGCTATAACTTTCTAGCAGGGAGATTTAAGAAACTCTACAGACGTCTGGTTCCCATGAGCGCCACTGTAAATAACTTTGACTTTACAAGTTTTTCTACAACAAAGCATTTTGTACCAAACCAATTACTTTATTATGCAGGAATTTTGTAAAATGGAAAATTCTAGGTGCTCACCTTCGCAATAATTATTTACAATTATTTAATTATTTAAACCATATTATATAATATTTTACTTTCCAATTCACAGTACACTCCATCAAAAAAGGCAGTCTTAAAACATAAAAACCCTAATTAATCATTAATTATCATTAATATTATTATCATAAACAATTTTAATGATGACCACAGTAACTATGGATGTGTTGTCGCCTTCCTACTATTCGCGGCCAGCAGGTGGCGAAGCAGTTTAGGCCGCGTCCCAATATGGACACTCCCTTTCTAGTACACTTTGTTAGTGCGTAGAACTGCGGCGGTCATTCGCGTTATATCTTGTTATCATATGTTCTACTACGCTCCCTAGAGAGAGAGAGACCCAGGTTCTGTCCATTAGTCAAACGTTCTAGATCACATACGCGAACACTTTAAAACACACATAGCACACCACTGCGCCTATTTGGGACGCGACCTTACCAGCGGCGCCATCTGTGGGCAGAATCATGCAAGGGATGCGAAGAAGGGGGCGTGGCCTCGGAGTTCCACCCGAGAAGGAAGCCAGTGTGGCTGAGGGTCAGAGCTGGACTCTGCTCTGCTCAGGTAGACGAGACGAGGCTAAAGTGCAAGAAGCGCTCGATGGTGGGTGCAACTTCTGCTTTCCAGAGCTGACGTCTGTGAGCGGGACCCTCGGCGAGCTCTCGGCGTCGAAGCGGAGTCAGGTGAGGACGCTACTATCGTAACGAACTTTTACAGGGTTTCTAACGAACTTCTACTTTTGCTAAGCTCGGTGTGGAAATGTAAACAACACGGTGAAAAGAGGGTTACCGTAAAACTCAGACTCGCTGCCGGTTTGCTGTAAAAGCTCCACTGCTTTCTAAAGTTAGCTTCTTATTCGAATTCGGGCGCCAGAATGTAACTGCTGTACCATTTAACGTGAAACGGAGGAGAGTTCGTAAACATTAAAAGCTAAATTCAGCCACGACTCTTCAGATTTACGCTCAGTAACGGTTAAGAATAACAGCTATTTCTGCAGCAGCAGGAGAGCAAACTAGTCTAACACAATGTTGAGGTGAGATATTGTTATAGCAACAAATTAACCACAAAAGTAGAAGGAAAAAGTGTCTATCGAACCTAATAAAAACGTACGTTAAAAATCTCCTTCAGAGCTGCTGCAGTTGAGCTCCTTGGCTCCTTCAGCACTTCAGCATCTGCCTCTAAAGTCTGTTCAGCGTCTGTTTTACCTTTTTGTGGGACCTGAACTAAAACTTCTGAAGCTACTGCTGTCACAAAAAGATTAATGGGCTGGTAGTATTGGCATTTGGCAACTGTACTCATAATGAAAAGTTCTGAGTAGTTCAGTCGTTGGGGTTCTTTCAGAGTGGTGTACTGTGAAGTGGTTCATTGTAGAGAAACGTACAGATTTCTTTACAGTGGTGTTGATGGGAGCCAATGTCTGCAACACAAGAAGAGCCATAAGGGTAGAACAACGGTCAGTCGTTGGGGACTGTCGTGCATGTGACTCTCCAACACAAACAAATGCAAAAAATAGCTAAAGGTTTATCTCAGATTGTGGACCATAAGGCAATTTCCTAGGCTTCTGGCAGCGCATGAGCAGGAGCTTTTAGAGGCATTAAACACTGTGGATGTCTGGTTCCCATCACCATCACTGGTACGCTCCTCTAGAGCACTGAGCATTTCCACACCAAGCAGCTATAAGTGACTTTGAATCTTCTGTTTCTATTTAAAAAAAACATACCAGTACAATCCACAATCCAATCCAATCCTAAATATTTGGGACGGGGGGCAGGGAATCGGTACAGCATAGTTTCATGATATTTTGCATGGCAGTATTGTTTTGATGAACACTGAGTATTGATATTATTATATAAATGTAAAGTTTGTATGACAGTGTTGGCCAGTCTATGAGCTTGACCATCCCGTTTTGCTGCATTAAAAACAATCGAAGTGAGATAAACAGACTGAAAGCTTTATCGCATTGGAGAAAACTAATGTTGCCAAGGTTTTCCTTCGGGAACAACATTTCATCACTGTTCAAAGAAAAAGTAGTACCTTCAAAATAGTAAATTAACAGGAGAGGCCGAAAACGACCTTTACTTTCTATGTTAATCAAAGTAAAGAGATTTGATTTTGGAGCTTTACTATTGGCCCATTCATCATGAAACTTTTTATGGGATGTAAAGAACAGCTGTCATGTTCAAACGATGTAGAAAACTAAAATTCAGGTTTTCTATGGACAGCAATGATTTGCAGGTAATACTTGGCATATTGCAGTAATATTGTATTGTTACTTAAGTATGCTGAAAAAAACCCTAATATCAACATTTTTTGACATTTTTTCTGATATTAAGTCTTTGATTTGCTGGAGGTGGTCGAGGAACAACAGGTAGAACAAACCAGTTGAAGTTATTTCATGTGGTTTCGTGCTAGTTTGTAGAAGTGCAGAGAATTGTTCTTCATGTGTTCATTCTGCACTGAATATGTTGCTTGTTTCCTTCTACCATCATGAACCTTGGGGTCACACTGCTGTTTGGATCACAAACTCGTGGAACCTGTCATCTCGTCTGGCGGGGTAAGTTCACTTTTCCAAGAAATCCAAGCTACTTTCAGTGTCAGTGTGCATATTTGCCAAAGACAGCCATCAATACAGTTCTCCACATATGTGACTCAAGGGCTTGAACACTAACCCTGTGTGTACTTTGTGGTCTGGGACTTTCTTTGAATTTGTGGGCAGAACCCTCCCTTTTGATGTTGGGCTATTTTTGGAACAGGAAACCCCCACCGGCTACCAAAACCATTCTGAATCTAGTAATTATCAGTCATATTGCATTGCTTCTTCTGATCCACTGGCCTTTTTACTGCATGTAGAGCTCACAGTCCACAATAGCATCTCAAGATGTCTGATTCGTGGGCGTCGTCCAGCGTTTTAATGAGTGTGTGTTTTAACAGCTGCTGCTGGTCAAGTGATCTCCATCTGATGTGTCAGAAGTGCTGGCAGTCTGTAGGAAAAGGGAAGTGATCCCCCTTTGTCTCTGGCTTTCATTTCCCGTCTGAAGTTGCCTCGGTGTGCTGATATCATACCAGACTTCTTTGAGTAGTTCTTCTTTACAGAGAAATTGAAGCTATGATTGAGCAGAGCCTGTGTCGCTGGGTTATTTGGAGAAGTGCAGTAATTTTGGAGTATCGTATATATGCTATTGTGGTATTGTTGATGTATGTAATGCTCCAATATATCAATCTATATCCTGTTGCCATATTTTTATGAATGTACGTATGAATTTATATGTACCTGGGTTTGTTGCAATGCTCAGAAATAACTACAGGAGCTACATTAACTTGGAATACAATTCAGTGGTTAAGATGGTTGAGAAAGTTGTTGAGATTGTTAAGAAAGAGTTGTTTGATGTGAAATGGCCCCTTGTAGAGAAACTTACTATGTTGTCTGAGATTTTCCAAAAAAATGGGGCACAAAGTTTTCTTTGGGGTCTGGTTTGCTGTGGAACACCCTGCATGTCCCTCTCCACCATGAAACATTGTTTAAGGCTAAAACTGACATCAGTCATCATAATTGTGGAACAGCATGCACAGCATAACATTTCCAGACAGCATGCTCTTATTTTCTCACCAAAACACTTTAATTTAAATGTAATTCATTGAAATATTCAAAAAGTAGTAGTACATGTGTCAGTAGTAGCCAGTAGGGGTTTTACCTTTGTCAAAACCTTTCCAGGCTTTATCTTGTGGCATTATTAGCAATTGTCATCTAATACCTGCTTTGACCGCTCAGTACTTCAGTACTTTATTAAGCTAAATCAAGATGGTTGGTGAAGGAACTGAATAAACTTATACAATGTCTGGGGCATCCAGGAGAAATCTGGAACTAAACTTTGTTCTTCAAACTGGAGCTCAAGATATAATCTACTTTTTTTCAAAATAAGATATTCATGCTACTGTATATTGTATTTATGCTTGTTTACATCTGTTCTAATGATGTATGATGTTCTTACTGGTGAAAATACACGTATTGCTAAGATAAAGGCTTTTACACAATGAGGCTATGTGCCTAAGACACTTGCACAGTGGTAAGCTTGTAGAGGCATTACACACTGTGCATGTCTGGTTCCTATCTCCACCCCTGTGAACTATCCTGACTCGATCATGTGCATTGATCACATCAAACCACTCTGAATTACTGAGTTTGCGTCCTACTGGTTTAACTATGCTGGCGTTGTAAATATTTATGGAATTCTCAGTTTTCTCCATCCTGTGTGGTTCCGCCTTCTGCTCAGACTCATGTCAGGAATAAGCGAAGGTGTTTCTGTACGTTTCTTATGTCAGATTGAAGGTGGAAGGTGATAAGCGTCCCTCCCGGCCCTTGAGATCATTGCCATGAGGATTAAAGGTCACGTGAATAAAGCGTTGTTACAGTTTTGCATTTTTGTTATCAGGTCTGCAGGTGATAAAGTGCTGCTCAAAGGTTGAAGATGTCCATAGTCCACGTCTCTCTGTTCTTTAGGCGATACATGAGGTCAAGAGGGGCGGGAAGCCCTCAGTGCTGACTGGTCAGGTCTTAAGCTGACTTGGCAGTGCCTAGTTTCACCAGACCCTAGACTTTGCCCACTTGAGCAGGTCCTGGAGCTAAGTGAGCACTTTTTTCTTCCCCCAGCGTCAGTGAACACGTGAATGCTGTGCGTGGCACTGTTGAGGGGAAAAAAACACAGTCACAGTCATATCTGGTCACAGAAGAGATAAGGAAGCTCTGATTGACCCATCTCAACTCTGTGGATGAGCTAGACTCCATGGCATGAAGCTCTTTTTGCCCATAAAAAGAAATGGCGCTCAGGAAGCAAAAAGCCCTTATCAACGAGTATTAATAGCAGAGTGCTATACTGGTCTGAACTGGTTTGTCTTGAAAAGCCTTATGAGTGTGCTGAGCTGTTTGTACTGGTGAAGGTGATACATTGGTGCCAAGAATTATGACGCTTTCCACACTGGAGTGTCTTTCCAAGCATTGAATATCTCTTACCCAAAGATTGCACAAAGGGTATGTGTTCCAGGGATTGACTATCGGCTGAGATAATTTCCTAAAAGACAAGATAAGAAGTTCTGCAATACATACCAGCATTTTAGACTTTGGAATTACTGACCGTATTGAGGTTTTCGAATTTTTTGTGCAAAAATGTTTGAAATGGACTGTAAGTTTAAATGTTATACGAAACGCTAGACCGAAAAAAATATTTTTAGATCTTTGTTTAGTGTTTCAGGTGCTTTGAGTTATTTGGCTGAAGTTATTCAACAAAACATAATAATGGTGTGACAGTTTCAATAAAGCGCTGATAGATCAGGTAGGGTTGTGAAGGTGTGAATAAAAAAAATCTCTGCTAAGCCCAGTGGTCTCGTTTTAGGATTACTTATTTGAGGCCTCTTGTAGAAACCACTGACTGAATTGAAACTAGACGTCTGTGTGCTAACTGTCTGTTTATGTGTATATCTCAGTAGCGCTGTATACTAAGATTGCTATTTCTGTATGTAGCTGACTAACATTGTATACTCAGATCACTATTTTGTGTATAGCTCAGTAGCGCTGTACACTAAGATCCCTACTTTTGTGTGTAGCTCAGTAGCGCTGTATATTAAGATCACTATTTTAGTGTATAGCTCAGTAGCGCTGTACACTAAGATCCCTACTTTTGTGTATAGCTCAGTAGCGCTGTATACTAAGATTGCTATTTCTGTATGTAGCTGACTAACATTGTATACTCAGATCACTATTTTGTGTATAGCTCAGTAGCGCTGTACACTAAGATCCCTACTTTTCTGTATAGCTCAGTAGCGCTGTATATTAAGATCACTATTTTAGTGTATAGCTCAGTAGCGCTGTATATTAAGATCACTATTTTAGTGTATAGCTCAGTAGCGCTGTATATTAAGATCACTATTTTTGTGTATAGCTCAGTAGCGCTGTATATTAAGATCACTATTTTTGTGTATAGCTCAGTAGCGCTGTATATTAAGATCACTATTTTAGTGTATAGCTCAGTAGCGCTGTATATTAAGATCACTATTTTAGTGTATAGCTCAGTAGCGCTGTATATTAAGATCACTATTTTAGTGTATAGCTCAGTAGTACTGTATACTAATAACACTATTTTAGTGTATAGCTCAGTAGTACTGTATACTAATAACACTATTTTAGTGTATAGCTCAGTAGTACTGTATACTAATAACACTATTTTAGTGTATAGCTCAGTAGTACTGTATACTAATAACACTATTTTAGTGTGTAGCTCAGTAGCAGTGTATACTAAGACTATTTTAGTGTATATCTCAGTAGCGCTGTATACTAAGATTGCTATTTCTGTATGTAGCTGACTAACATTGTATACTCAGATCACTATTTTGTGTATAGCTCAGTAGCGCTGTACACTAAGATCCCTACTTTTGTGTGTAGCTCAGTAGCGCTGTATATTAAGATCACTATTTTAGTGTATAGCTCAGTAGCGCTGTACACTAAGATCCCTACTTTTGTGTATAGCTCAGTAGCGCTGTATACTAAGATTGCTATTTCTGTATGTAGCTGACTAACATTGTATACTCAGATCACTATTTTGTGTATAGCTCAGTAGCGCTGTACACTAAGATCCCTACTTTTCTGTATAGCTCAGTAGCGCTGTATATTAAGATCACTATTTTAGTGTATAGCTCAGTAGCGCTGTATATTAAGATCACTATTTTAGTGTATAGCTCAGTAGCGCTGTATATTAAGATCACTATTTTTGTGTATAGCTCAGTAGCGCTGTATATTAAGATCACTATTTTAGTGTATAGCTCAGTAGCGCTGTATATTAAGATCACTATTTTAGTGTATAGCTCAGTAGCGCTGTATATTAAGATCACTATTTTAGTGTATAGCTCAGTAGTACTGTATACTAATAACACTATTTTAGTGTATAGCTCAGTAGTACTGTATACTAATAACACTATTTTAGTGTATAGCTCAGTAGTACTGTATACTAATAACACTATTTTAGTGTATAGCTCAGTAGTACTGTATACTAATAACACTATTTTAGTGTGTAGCTCAGTAGCACTGTATACTAAGACTATTTTAGTGTATAGCTCAGTAGTACTGTATACTAACAACACTATTTTAGTGTATAGCTCAGTAGCACTGTATACTAACAACACTATTTTAGTGTGTAGCACTGTATACTAATAACACTATTTTAGTGTATAGCTCAGTAGTACTGTATACTAATAACACTATTTTAGTGTGTAGCTCAGTAGCACTGTATACTAATAACACTATTTTAGTGTATAGCTCAGTAGTACTGTATACTAATAACACTATTTTAGTGTATAGCTCAGTAGTACTGTATACTAATAACACTATTTTAGTGTATAGCTCAGTAGCACTGTATACTAATAACACTATTTTAGTGTATAGCTCAGTAGTACTGTATACTAATAACACTATTTTAGTGTATAGCTCAGTAGTACTGTATACTAATAACACTATTTTAGTGTATAGCTCAGTAGTACTGTATACTAATAACACTATTTTAGTGTGTAGCTCAGTAGCGCTGTATACTAAGATTGCTATTTCTGTATGTAGCTGACTAACATTGTATACTCAGATCACTATTTTGTGTATAGCTCAGTAGCGCTGTACACTAAGATCCCTACTTTTGTGTGTAGCTCAGTAGCGCTGTATATTAAGATCACTATTTTAGTGTATAGCTCAGTAGCGCTGTACACTAAGATCCCTACTTTTGTGTATAGCTCAGTAGCGCTGTATACTAAGATTGCTATTTCTGTATGTAGCTGACTAACATTGTATACTCAGATCACTATTTTGTGTATAGCTCAGTAGCGCTGTACACTAAGATCCCTACTTTTCTGTATAGCTCAGTAGCGCTGTATATTAAGATCACTATTTTAGTGTATAGCTCAGTAGCGCTGTATATTAAGATCACTATTTTAGTGTATAGCTCAGTAGCGCTGTATATTAAGATCACTATTTTTGTGTATAGCTCAGTAGCGCTGTATATTAAGATCACTATTTTAGTGTATAGCTCAGTAGTACTGTATACTAATAACACTATTTTAGTGTATAGCTCAGTAGCGCTGTATATTAAGATCACTATTTTAGTGTATAGCTCAGTAGTACTGTATACTAATAACACTATTTTAGTGTATAGCTCAGTAGTACTGTATACTAATAACACTATTTTAGTGTGTAGCTCAGTAGCACTGTATACTAATAACACTATTTTAGTGTATAGCTCAGTAGTACTGTATACTAATAACACTATTTTAGTGTATAGCTCAGTAGTACTGTATACTAATAACACTATTTTAGTGTATAGCTCAGTAGTACTGTATACTAATAACACTATTTTAGTGTATAGCTCAGTAGTACTGTATACTAATAACACTATTTTAGTGTGTAGCTCAGTAGCACTGTATACTAATAACACTATTTTAGTGTATAGCTCAGTAGTACTGTATACTAATAACACTATTTTAGTGTATAGCTCAGTAGTACTGTATACTAATAACACTATTTTAGTGTATAGCTCAGTAGCACTGTATACTAATAACACTATTTTAGTTATAGCTCAGTAGTACTGTATACTAATAACACTATTTTAGTGTATAGCTCAGTAGTACTGTATACTAATAACACTATTTTAGTGTGTAGCTCAGTAGTACTGTATACTAATAACACTATTTTAGTGTATAGCTCAGTAGCAGGTTGCCACAACACACACTTGACACCATCTGAACCAAATAAGTTTATCTTGGTCTTGGGCTGGGCGATATGGGAAAAAATCTCATCACAATAATTTGTTCCATATCAGTCGATATTGATATATATCACACTATAAATCAAATCACTATTGCCTTTTATTCACACACAAAATTACGTTGAATAGCATAACGTGCGTTGATGCGTTGCCAATATGGCCGCATACACTGAAAGCATGGATTTATCCGGAATGCATGCAAGCTGCATCTACAAACAATCGCTCACATGCATGTGAAGTTGTGGGAGTGTTGCACACCGGCACGCCACAGTGTGGTGTTCTGTCAGCTCTGCACAGTGGAGATGATCACAACAGTAGAACTGCTATACACAAGCTCTTGAAGCACAAACATCCCGTAGCGCTTTATCAACACAGCAGCAGGACAGCACCTGTTTACCTGTTTATCCTATTTTAGCAGATTATTTTAAGATTATTGACACGTGTAACATGTAACATCTTTCAGGAGTAGTAACGTTTTCTGTCGTCATTTTCTCTTATTTTGTTCTCACTGCTCGACTAGCAGGTGGGTTAAGCTGCCACTACGTCTACCTTCTGCGCAAACGTGAAATGGCTGGAACTCTAGTTTAGCCAGTTCATTGGTTTGGGGGCGGCGCTATTCTGATTCTCATTGGCTATTCATGTTGTCTCTCAAAACATGGACGGAACTTAATTCTATCGACTTTCTATCAACTACGTCTTTTAGTTATATCGAGGAAACGTTATTTTGCGATAATTATTGTTATCGCTCCCCCTTCACACCTGCTCCCCCTTCACACCTGAGACCCAGTAACACTAACGAGTCACATGACACCAGGGAGGAAAAATGGCTAATTGAGCACAATTTGGCTATTTCCACTCAGGAGTGTAGTCACTTTTGTTGCCAGCGGTTTAGACATTAATGGCTGTATGTTGAGTTATTTTAATGGAACAGCAACTTCACAAGTTATACAAGTTGTACACTGACTACTTTACATTGTATCAAAGTGTCTTATCTTCAGTGTTGTCCCATAAAAATACATAATAAAATATTTACAGAAATTAGAGGAATGTACTCACTTTTGGGAGATACTGTATATACTTTATATGATACTGTCGAGTTGAGATTTTCTCAACGTTATGTAAATGAACTATGATGCGATGAAGGAGTAGTCTAAACTATTTGCTCCAGAATGGTTTAACAAATTCTTCTGACCAATCGAAGACACAGGAGGTTCCCAGGCTTTCTCAACAGATTGTTCCAGTCGACTTTTGGTTCCTTTTCTCAACTGTGTAGTGATTAACATGAACACAGATTTTTTTTTTTTGTAAAGCTGCTTCCTGTTTATGTTTATGTGGGCAATTATGAATTAACTTGACTCATAAGTGGTGTTTTTTTTTTACCTGTTTTATATATTATATTTTGCACATACATACGCAAAATTCTTAGAAAAATTAAGCGTGGAGGAAAATATTGGATATTTTTGCCGTTTCTGTATGTGGGTCAATAGCACAAGCAGGCTAAGCAACCAATAAAACTAGCCACAAGTCAGAACAGTTAGATTTCTGTACAAATTTGTAAGATGCATTAGTTTTGGCTGTTACATTGTCTTGTCTGAAGCTGGACCATGTTTATGCATACCTGTGACAACACGAGTAGCTTCAAACACATGCACAAGAGACAACCTTGGCGTGGTGTAAGCAGCTTGGCTTCTGCTAGTGTGCACATATAGTCAGGATCGATATGATTTTACACATTTATTTAAGAAAAAAATGGTATTTTAATTAATAAAAATGACTTGATTTTACACAGCTTACTCGTGTACTCATATTATATACTTTACAATAATCCATATGCTTTATACAGCACAAAATAAAAGACTTCAGAAGCCCAGTCATTTGAGTGCCCACTTGCCTTTGTTCAGTTATTTTGGTTTTCCATAGTAGATGCCAAATAAGCCGAGGAAGGGGCGTATTTCCAATAGTGGTTTAAATGTATTTATTTTAGGTACTGTATTAAAATTGGTACTTTTTTCTATTTGTTCATATATTTATGTATTTATAGAGTCGTACTAATTGTTTCAAAACTAGATCGATGCTTAGGTTTTACATATTACAGTCATATTATTTAGAGATGGACCAATCAGCGTTTTTGAGGCCGATTCCGATCGCCAAACACCTTTCAGCGCGGTCAACCGATAGCCGTTACCGATGGAAGGCCGGGCTATATGCCATGACAGGGCTTTATGTAGTTATTAGCGCAAGCAAGTCATGAAACATGGTCAAAACTGGTTTATTACTATTTTTAACAAGCTCATGTAAAACAGCATAATATTTTTTACAAAATTATCAAGTAAATCAAACAAATAGCACCAATACTGCAATCATTAAATGTAGATCTTGAATTGCTGCTGCTGTACTGTTTGTACCGGTCAGATCTGGTCTGCATGGTCTTCTGGGTTATTTGTTTTGTGCTAGCTGCGCGTGCTAGCTCTGCTGTTTGCTCATATTTTGATTAAAAATCAGCCGATACCGATACATAGCTGATTAATCTTTCCATCTCTAATATTAATAATGTATCTAAAACCAGATTTATTTTTTGTATTTGTTGGACATGTTCTTTAGACAGGCATTAAATGTCATTCAAAGGACCAAACGTTTGTCTTTTAGCAGCCTTGACTGGAGAGTCTGGGTTACAGAGAACATTCTGCTAAAGTAAATATAAAGGGCACAATAGAGAGGAAATTAAACCAAACATATGAGGTGCGCTTGAGTCTGTGTTATCCTAGTTTGATGAACATATACTGTATTTATTGTATTTCTGCCATAACACTGATTATTCAGAGGTTGTCAGCTTTGTATTCCATTCAGTTTGTTAAAAACCCTTATTTACTTTGAAATAATAACTTTTATTGTCTTGACTATGAATCTCCTGTGAAATAACCTAATCGGTTACACTCTGTAATACCAGCAGTGAAGGGCATTATTAAGTTTGAGAGGTCATAATAATAAGGTCTGAGCTTGTTGGTTGAAAATAACTACATGGTGATGTTTGTCTCCAAGCAGACAGAACAGTGAAAATGTAATATTAATATGTCTGTGTATATACCTGGCTTTGTGTAGTGCACTTTGCGTGGATTTGGGTGAGATCTGTGCTGTGGATATTACTCAAGACTCCTCACTGCATGTCTTGTGATGTGATGAAAGTGCTGACCTGTTTTTCGAGATACGTGCACTGGTCTTCACCGTAGCTACTCTTGCTGTCTCATCATATCATATTAAACTCATGCGTGTCAGAAATAACTGGGCCAAAGGGCAGAAATGACAAAAGTACAGGAACAGCCTCTGAAAAGAAATTAATATGAATGAACGTCTAAATTTACTGTCAAACTAATTAAATTAACAGTGTCTTGGACGTCAGTTGGACAGTAAGACATTTCAGTAGGCATAACATTTGAAATTCCTTCTAAGGTAAGAGTTTTTTCATTAGCTTGCTGGCGCGCCACAAGACACAGATAACACAACAGACTATGCAAAATACACTGATATCAGGGACTGCTGTGTCGTTTAGTCTGAGGTCCTCCAATCAGGAAGTAATATTAGAGTGTAATATGAAAGGTACTAGCTGCACTTCTGTTTCCTTTCACCTGCTTGGTCAGCTGCATCAGCCGGTGTTGGGGTCTTGGAGCCTGGTCCTCAGTTGTTCAGTAGAGCGTTTGTGACAGTTGTAGATGTTCAAGAAAGTAAGTTGAGATGAAACAAGATTTAGCATTGTTTTTGTCAATCCATAGAACATGTGCTTATGCAAAGCAGTGTTGGCATATATGATACATGTCAGGCAGCATGGTGGTGTAATGGTCAGCACTGTCACCTCACAGCAAGACGATCCAGGTTGGATTCCTGGTCCAGGCTGTTCTCGGTGGAGTTTGCATGTTCTACCCGTGCTTGAGTGGGTTTCCTCCCACAGTCCAAACACATGCATGTTAGATTGATCGGTCACTCGTAGGTGTGAGTGGTTCATGGTGTACCCCGCCTTCGCCTCATGATGCTGGGATTGGCTCCAGCCCCCCCTGTGATCCCAACTGCTGGGATAAATTGGAAGATGATGGATGAATGGATGATACATGTCCCACAGTAAAAATGTTTCAATATACTTTTAAATGATAAAGCTACTTTATAATTCACTCCAGATTGTTAATGGGCAGTGTGACAATGTTTTTCATCAATCATTTTTTGAGCATGCCATTGATAGCACATGAAAATACATCCTGTCTGCATGTTTGATTACATAGAGAGTATGGTTAGTCCTGTTTGATGGGATTTAGTGCACTGAAATGTTAAACTCAATTCATTTCGATTCAATTAGTTGCCTTGTCTGTTACATCTTATTACAAAAAGAAATACTGTGAAATGCAGTGTGTTACAAAAAACAGACGGGTCATGTTTAATTGTTTTTGCTATATAGTCTAGCTCTACCTTAGATTCACTCAATTATGTCCCAATTATGCCTCTTTAGCTACAAGCTTGCAAATGAAGCTGCTAGGTTAACATTGCTAACAAACACTGGAGCTCAATAGTCACCCAAACAGTTTAATAATTTCTGTACAAACACACCCCAGCGCCCTCAACCTACTCATACTGTTTCCAGGTCTTCATTAAGCTCATGCAGATGTGGTTAGGACACAGTATGGCATATAGGGTAAATGGAAAATGTGTAATTTGTGTGTATAAAATGCTCCTGAAGTTCCTGAGTGGCCGTGATGAGAGCTTTTCGACTGACTGTTAGAAGTTCAAAGAGGCTGCTGAAGATGTTCTAGCTGATTCTCGTCTTGTTTTTTACTCTTAACTGCAGCAGACGAAGTGTAACTTCTTATTATCCTCTGCGTCCTCTTTGTCATGTTTTTAGTTTGCTGTCCTTCACACTGTCCGAAAACAGCCGCTGTGTAATGTGGAGAATGTACAGGCTACAGTTATGTCTGTCATGCGGAGGTTGGAAGCCACATATTAGTCATGAAGGCAGAAGTCGCTGCTGAAACCAGACATAAAGATCAGTCACACACGTGTCATGTGCCGACACAGCAGTTCGAATGTTGCCTACTTATCAGTTTTTTATCTCTCATTTTATAGTGCAGGCTAATCTTACTCCTCCTGGTGTAGTAACGTTAGATTAGGGTGAAGTATTACTTTAATTTTTGCACCCATGTTAAGGTCTCCAGTCTCAGTAAACATTTCTATTGATAAGCTAGGGGACACTCATGTGATGGTTATTTGCTACTAGGGTGACGCAGTATATCATTCCTTAATTCTTATTACAGCATTGGCCTGGGCACTAATGATATCGCAGAAGTCATTACCCAGGCCTAATGTAAACTGCTTTTAGTATGTTTAAGTTTTTGGTTTCAGACTTGGCCAAGGATGTTTATCTCTAACCATAGTATTGAACTACAGCATTCATTCATTTCATATATCATTGCTATAGTGGTTAATAATAACAATAATTATTATTATTATTATTGTTATTGTTATTGTACAATTTTTTTTTTCATTTTTAGTTCTGAGCAGTGTTTTCGGAGGCTCTCATCTTACAAGCTGATATACTGTAAAATTAAGGGCTAACTAATGTCTGCCGCAAACTATTTGAATTCTAAGTTAGAACTGATTTGGTAACCACCAGTTAAGAGATTTAAAGGACGGTTGTTATCAGATACACATCTGACAATATATCATGACGCTGAAGAGTTGTATTGTGTAATGATTGTACTTTTAATTAGAACTTTTCTGTAAAAAGTAATATTTAAATGCAATTAAGCAATGAAGACCTCAGTTAGTGTTTTGTGGAGGGATGAAATTAAAGCTGTTCTGGCCTGGTTAGCTTACCTTAAGTTGATCTGAAGCAGATACTGGGAATTCTGAGCAGTGTTTTTTGGGGACTCTCATCTTACAAGCTGATATACTGTAAAATTAAGGGCTAACTAATAACAATGTCTGCCACAAAAAAAATGAATTCTAAGTTATAACTGATTTGTCTCTTTAAAAAGTGGTCTGTCTCTAAACACTCAAAAAAAGGCTCTGGGTGTGTGATGTTTTTCTCCAGTCACTCTCTCTTTCACTCGCTTGTTCAGTCACTCGCTGTGTGGCTACCTGCCACACACACAGTTAACATTACAGGCTGACCTGTGACTAAAACAGGTAGTTTCTTTGTCGTGGTCCTGCAGCATCTCGTGGTCAGAGCAACACAATACAGTTTAACTTGAACCAAAACAAGAGCTCCATCTTTTGGAACTTGGCATCAGTGGTTTAATGTCATGGAACATGAGTGCTGTTATTTGGGTAAATGTGTGGAAATGATTTGTGGTAAACTGCTGAAACAGGTTGGGATATAAATTGCTCAGCTTTCTGTTACACTGAAGCAGATGGAGTCATACCACATGATTAGAGTCTTTATCAAATAAAGGAAAAACAAAAAAATTGTGATTGTAGGTTATAGGAAAATGTTATTGATTGAGTAAGAAAGAACAAAATTGACAGCCGCTTTACCAGCACAGCTGTATTTCTAAAACGGTTCCCTGTAAAATTCCATTTAGGTACAATAAATGTAGTATCAATGCAGGATATCATATGACCCAACACTTAAAAGAATACTGATGTCTTGCTATGGTTTGCATTTAAAAAAATCAATCAATAAACAGCCATGAGGCTAATTTAGATACACATGCCTTACACATCATTACACACCTTCGCTGCAAACCTAAAGAAGTTAATTTTGGACTTCAAACATATCCTGGCTTATAAGCTACATTTGGGTACATTTGGGAACATTTTTAAATTATATTTTTTGCCTGAACTATCCATTTAAAGAAGCCACATTGCAGCACATCAGTCACATGCACATGAGTTAACGGCTGGCCGTTAAGGTGAAGGTCAGCTCAGGCTGAATTATTCTTGTGAGGCCCCCTGGTGGCAAAAACCTGTTCCCAAAATACAGCCTATGTCAAAAAAAAAAGAAAGGACAGAGAAGGAAAAACGAAAAGTGTCTGGAGGCCAGAGATCAGGCGATGTCTGCTTTTATTCATTCTGCTGACTAACACCCCCAACCCTCCACCCACTCTCATTGAACTGATGATTCAGTCGGTTAAGGGTCAATGAGTTTATTTACCCATGCCAGTATTTTTTACAAATTATAGATTTCCTACTACCGGCAGACTTTCCAGTGGCTGGTCAACAACCTGTTCTCATCCTCGTAGAGTGCAGAACTGAATTTATCTTATTTTCTGACTGAGCAGCTGTACTTACCTTGATGATGATGATGATGACGATGACGATCAGATATAATTTTATACATTTGTAACCACCAGTTAAGAGGTTTAAAGGACAGTCGTTATCAGATACAGACCTGACAATATGTCATGACATTGAAGAGTTGTATTGTGTAATGATTGTACTTTTAATTAGAACTTTTCGTGGTACTGTCTGTAAAAAGTGATATTTAAATGTAATGAAGCATGAAGACCTCAGTTAGTGTGTTGTGGAGGGATGAAATTAAAGCTGTTCTGGCCTGGTTAGCTTAGCTAAAGCTAGTGGCTGGTGTTGGAGTGACAGAAGGCCAGAATCAGGCTTGTTCTGTGGTTTATGGGACTGTAGCCTTTTGGCTAAGCCACATCACAGCGCTTGCTTGGTTGCAGCTAACTGAAGCTAAAAGTATACCTGTTTAGAGTATATCTGAGAGCTCAAAGTAAACTGATTGGTTTTAGATTTTAAAAACAAAATCCAATGTGTTTTAGGTGTTTATGTGCCTCTTAACCATCAATGAGCTGCTGTCATACTTATCTTTACAGAGGTTTTCTGAGATTCATTTAGCTGCGTTTGTAATTCTGCAGAAATAGATTTTAAGGTTTTATCTTCTGCAATAGAAATCGAGGGAGATTTGTTCTCAGTTGCTGCGTTTTATAAATGTTTAGCAATGTGTATCGGCTATGGTAGGTGTAAACATGAAAAATATTAGATTTTCGCATCGACACATCCTTTATCCTTATAGCAGTATCATGAAATATGAGTGATTGTATATTATATATGTTCACTGTTATGAACCTTTGTGAAGCAAGCTTATCCGTCCTGCCCCCATGTTGACCTTTTCTCAGAGATTATAGGTCCAGAGACTGGACATGGTGTCTTCACTGGCTCACCACGCTTCTCTCACCCTCAGAATAACAATCACGTTCTGTAGGTTGTAATTACACTAGAGGCTACATGTGGATTGCAGTGCTTACTGGGCTCTTTTGACATGCCGTTGATCTAAAGCAGATACTGGGATTTTCCCCTAATGAACTCTGACCAATCACAGTTGTTCCTTTTATAACTTGAACTTGGAAGCTGAACGTCTGGTTAAAGCCACGTTGCGTGGCCTATGGAGCCTGGTGCGGCCTGTGAGTGAACTTCAGTGAGGGGTCCTTCAAGGAATGTGCCAGCGTTTTCCACCTGCCACATCTGTAACACATGGCTGAGTACTGCAGGAGAATTTCTTTGAACAGACCGAACATTAACAGAACAGAAACCAGGGAGTAGAGTTTCTATGTACAGGGAGAAGTTAGAAAGTGTGTGTTGTTTCAGCTACACGTTTTAAATTGGTTCTTTAGCAAAAGGGATGGTCTTACTTTCCTCATACTTCCATTTTACTTAATTTACTTAATATTATACTTAAGTGTTGTTTTTTTTTTGTGAAATTATTATTTGAGAATCTGTTGGAGAATGTGATGTATGTGGTTCTATGTAGAACCCTTTAAACCGGGTTCTATATTGCACCAGAAAAGGAAGAAAATGTTTGACAACATTTCAGTAGAGCAAGCCTTTTGGTGATATATAGAACCAGTTAAGCATGAGGTGGTTCTATATAGAGCTCATAGTTTAAACCCTTGACAAACCATTGAGGAGCCATCATTTCTAAGAATGTTGAACGAGAGTGTGAGGTGCAGTATACTGTGATACTTAAATCCTACTATTAAAACACACCACTACATGCACAGCTTTGCCAATGTTTACAATAGCATTGCACACTTGTGCTGCTTGTTAATGTTGGAGTGGAGCTGAAAATGGATTACAACACTGCCATCTAGTGGTCAGAGCTTTAACAATGCACCCAATGATTCAATGTATATCGTTATCAATACCACTGTATTTCGATATTTTCTTACATGCCTAATATTCACTGACAAAAACAGATTACTAGTAGATTAGTAGACAGCCAATCAGCAGTGTAGGGATTGAAAATGAAATGTTTATAGTCAGTACCATTAAGATGGAAACAGACAGGAAAATAGATTAAAGACTGGGGGTCTTTCAGAGTCACTATTAACAAGACTGCAACTAGATTCCTTTTGAGATTATCAGTCTGTCGTGGTATGAATGTGAAGACACATCATAGATGCACTCTTGCTGACTCCACAGCTCCACCAGTTTCTCCTCCTTTTGTACAGTCCAGGAGAAGCACAGTTTCTGAACCCTCGCCAGACTCCCCTCCATGTCTTTACCAGCCAGACGTTCCTGTACTTGCTTTGGGGCTTCCCATTTGGTGGTGAACAGAGCTCTCTTATTGGTTGTCGACAATGTTCACGTCACTATTTGCGTGAGCCAAGACGTAAGACTTATGATAATATTAAACACGGTAGAGGTTATCCGAACGCTAGGACTTAAACCTGCAGTCTTGACCACCTCACGCTATACGATCGAGATGACACGAGTGCAACTCAACTCTAATAAGACTCTCAAGATTTTAATCCGACATTGGAAATTTGTCTGCGACAGTAAAATCGCTTGGTGTAAGGCCAGCATAAATTGTAGATGTTGCTCACTATGAAACTTTCAGTGTAAGATGGTCTTCAGTCATCAAACAATGGATATGATCACACACAGGTTACTGTTGGGGTTGTGATACTAATAAAGGTGGAAGTGCTCCTCTCTTCAGTCAACAGACTCGCTGACAGTTTGGTTCCCTGGAAAGGGAATGAAAAATGCCCACTCCCCCCTGTACAGCTTAAAATTATAGTCCACCATTTTCATTACTGTTTGCTCCATTGTTTTATGTTTTATGTTTTGTTTAATTTTGCTGGGTTAGAATGTGGGCTGGTTTATATACATTTTGGGGGAGTAAATATTAATGACTCACATTAATGATAAACATTAATGAGTTAAAAAGCAGGGTTTGTATTTGAAGGAGAAACAACAGTGTTTGGGGTTCATTGTATGCCAGTTCTATGTATTAACAGTATTCTTATTCACCAATATTAATACATTTTTCCATAAAAGCAGCGAAGCATCCACCTCAAAAAATAGATGGATAATCCAGTCGTTCTGTAATCTGTTGGGACTTTAATAGTAGTGTAGTGTTTGCAAAGCTTTTTTTTTTTTTTTTATGAAGCTTGTCTTAATAAATTGTGAAAAGAAAATCCAGGGCTGTCTGCAAGGCTGCCTCTGAGGAATTTGCAGTAACAAACTATGTGCAAAAAGCATAAAGTGGAGCAGCGTCAAGCACACTTATCCAGTTTTCAATAAAAACTGATGACCCAGTGTTTGTGAGGGTGGGCTTCCTTAAAAAAATCGGCAAAGAACGTGACAATGCAATAAAACAGCTGAGCAGAGTTATCAGTCCTTGCTGTGGCATATTGCAACACTCAGGTTTCACTTCAGCTTGTTAAACCCAAGGAAACAGTGACCATAACTACTAAAGACTATTCTGAAATGCACTAATCTCATGAGTGAATTTAGAGTTATAGCCACAAGTATTCTCGGGCATCTCCACCCAGTATGTTTACATTTGTTTTTAGCATCATGTGCGTAGCATGTTTGATTCTGTTGCGATGGTAAACTGGAGAAAGTTTCCACAGTATGGTCAAAGTTAAGTCAATACCACAGAAGTAGCCTTTCATTAGTGGGATATACATATGTATGTGTGTGTGTGTGTGCATGTATATCTGTATCTGTTTGTGTATGTGTGTGTGTTTAAACTACTGTTATTTTGCACCATATATATATATATATATATATATATATATATATATATATATATATATATATATATATATATATATATATATAGTTAGTGCAAAATAACAGTAGTTTACAGGCAGAGCACCGATCAACATTAAAACCACCTTATATCTACAAACATTCTTCAATTTATTGAACTCCACTTACTATAAAGGATTATTTTTTAGTTCAGCAAGTCTGCATACATTCTTTATCCTCTTTTACCCTGTTCTTTAATGTTCAGAACCCCCAGAGAACCAACACAGTGCAGGTACTATTAGAGGGATGGATCATTCTCAGAACTGCAGTGACACTGATATGGTGGTGGTGTGTTACTGTGTTGCGCTGGTATGAGTGGATCAGATACAGCAGTTCTACTGGGGTTTAAATACCTCCATGTCACTGCTGGACTGAGAATAGTCCACCAACCAGCAACATCCAGTCAACAGCAGTGTCCTGGTGGCAGTGTCCTCTGCCACTGATAAAGGACTTAAGAATGACCAACACAAACTGTGCAGCAGCAGATCTGAGCTTTTGGCTCTGACTTTACATCTGGACCAGCAAGGTAGGCATGTCTAATAGAGTGGACAGTGAGTGGACACAGTGTTTAAAAACTCCAGCAGCACTGCTTTGTCTGATCCACACATACCTGCACAACACACCGCCACCATGTCAGTGTCACTGCAGTGCTGAGAATGACCCACCACCACATCTGTTCTGTGGTGGTCCTGATTATTGAAGAACAGGGTGAAAGAGGGCTAACAAAGTATGCAGAGAAACAGATGAATTTCAGTCTGTAAGTGTTGAACTACAAAGTGCGCCTGTATTGTAAATGGAGGTGATAAAATGGACAATGTGTGTAGATACCTGGATGTGTTTGTAATGTTGTGGCTGTTTTGTGTATATGTTGTATGTTTCTTTTCCCACCTGATTTCAGGAAAACCCCGCCCTCCTGCGCTAGGATTGGCCAGTAGCTCATACTCACGGCACAGGCAGCCGTCTCTTAGCGTCTACGAGCCAATCCCAGGGAACGTGGGCGGGGCTTGACTGAAAACGGGTACGGGGACAAGATACCGCCTCTCAGAATCCAGCGCGCACTCAAAGCTGTGCCTAACCGCTCTCAGCTGCTCTGCCGCCGGGAAACAGCGGCTGTCATAGCCGCGGACAGGACACGGCATATTCGGTAATGTCCACATTCGGTTTACAGGAAGGTGTCTTGCTGTGTTCAGTGTTTGTGAAAAGCTGTATACGGTGTACTGTTTTCGTACTAACGTGGAGTTAGCATACGCTGCGCTAGCACAGCGGTTTTAGCTCTAGGCAGAATATGTTGACAGGATAAGACTCGCCTGAAACGTGGCTGTATTTTGCTTAATGGTGTTTATTGTAAACGGCCTTGGATGTCTTGGGCCAGGGCTCTCTTTGAATGGACAATGGTGGTGAATGTGTACTCGCATGGCAGCTTGTGTAGTTTTACGTGCTGTTAGGTTTGGGCTGCCTGCCTGAACGAGGCGCTGGGTGAGGATTTGACACTGTTACTGTTGCAGCCAGTGGATGGCAGCCTGTAGTGATTGTTTTAGTACAGTTTTATTCATGACCAACACCGGTACGCTTTATTTTACTATACTAGACCATCCAGACAGTAGTTTAAACACATACCCTATTCATTTATAAACTGTCTTGTGTGTTTTTGGTGTAAGCATGTATTACTTTGTTTTATGCTAATGTGATCAGAAATTCTGCAGTGAATTTCACTGTTTTTTTGATATAAGAGATGTAAACAAAGTCATTCAGAGTGGTTTTATGTGCACTGTAACTTACAAACTTGGGTTACTTTGCGGTGATAGTGATAGGATGACTTACAGTCTCTACCATGCAGCGGAGCTAGACTGAAACATAGATGCGTGTTTAGATTTTTGTTTGTTGGGTGGGTATTTGGCTTTTAACTTTAGAATCCAAATGAACACAAATTGCAAAATACTGTAACGTTTACAGGAAAAGATCTGACTCAAAGTTATGCTTCAACTGCAGACCTCTTCCATGAAAGTAAAACTCTCGATATTGTAACACGTTTGTTACCTCAGGTTCTCTTTGAAGGATAGACAGTCCATACTGTCCTCTTTTTGACAGCCAGCTACATAATGCTGTAGCCATGACTGACAGTTTCTTGACCTGCATCCACAACGATCCATAAACTTACACAAGAAGGCGACGATCATTGGTTGGTGTGAAATGTGCAGTGCTGCCACTACACTCCTGACCACGGCACTGCCTAAATTTATGGCATTATGTTTGCCCAGTCTGACATTGTGAACATCATAAAAACAATGATATTGTCACTGCGTAGCATAGCTTTATATTTGGTTTGCTGAAAACTTCGCAAAATGCAATGAAAAGAATCCCAGCTGCTAAGAGGGGCTCGCTGACTTGGTAGACGGTGTGAAGCCACACTGTGGAGAAAGCAGCAAGCAGGCCCAATTGTTGTGTACAGATGCTGCATAGGGATAAACAATCCACTGTTCTAAGAAATGGAGGGATGCAGATTTGCTGAGCAACTTTCTCATTCCCAGTAAATTGTCTCAGTGAGTTACCCTTGAATCGAACACCTCACATCGAACACCTCACATCGAACACCTCACATCGAACACTTCACATCGAAACACTCTGAATGACTTTGAATCCTAACCATGTCATTATGCAGAAATCTGAAATATGTAAATAATTCCTTCTGATATAATTTAGTAGCAGCAAAGACATACATTAACATGTATAATTTGCCTGATATATACTGCCATGTAGGATGTATGACAGGAACAGTAGTATTCAACACTTACAGAACAAAGCAGTGGATACTGAATGTGCAATGTAGCTGGTTGGATACTTCCAGAGAAGTGTGGATTTCTCGCTTCAACTGAAATCTTGTTAAAAGTCTTTTGTCTGAGGCCCATTCAACTGGAAATGGTAGCCACTCTTTTACTTACGGAATGTGGATAAAAGTAAGTCTTACAGCCCTTAGAAAATTTGAAATGCCTTCATTCATTAAGTTTAAATGTGCCCCAGTAAAAAAACATTGCTGCTGAAACACAAGTTTTATGACTGTGTGAATGTGAACTTGGCCTTTTCAGGCGGCAGACACTGCTGGGAATGGAGTCAGAAGTGATTTAGTGATTAGGATGGAGCATAAGACTTTAAGCAGGTTTAACCCGTCTGTACCTCTTGTTCAGGGGCCGAGTCTAGTCAGACCTCACCAACTCCTCATACAGCTCAGAGTAAGGCCTCATTCTAAAAGCACTTCTTGAACTGCATTAAAAGTTGGTATAAAATGGTGCAAAAGTCGTTATGGGAGGCACATTATGTTAAGAAGTTGCAAGGTCATGAAAGGGTCAGCAGTGACTAAAGACCAAAGCATATACGCACATCACAGTCTGTTTTCTGTCCAGAGTTAGCAGTTAAGCTCAGGCCTGGACATCAGTTATCTTTAAGTTTTTCTAGACTTTTACTTTGACCACTGTCTGGGTTGAGCTCACCTTTGTATTGTCCTGTTCAGCAGATCTAATATAGATAGGCTGGTTTGTGTTTACTGCATGTGCACTTTCAAGGTCATTCTAGAGGTTGTGTCTGTTTTGTAAACTGTTGTGGTCCGTTTTGATTGACAGGTCTGCTTCGAGGTGAATAGTCATGCAGCGTTAACATTGTATTAGGGATGCATGATGTGGACAAAAACATTGATTCTTCTTCTTTTGTTCTACATTGTGATTGAAGTACTATAATCACATTAATGAAACGTGGATGTGGCATCATTGACGATGGGCCTGTGCCATTTTTACCAAAGTAATTTATGTTTTGTTGGATAGTGAAAATATCTCGATTAAACAATACATCTGCACACACACTAATCTGAGTTAATCTGATCTACATGTTGATCAAGATGCACCGTGACTGTTTTCAGAGGCTTGTTTTAGCTCTGGATTTGATATTATTTTATGTGTTACATAGAGAAAAGTTAGATCTCTGTAACTGGAGCAATGATGATGGTTGCTCATAGGGCTGAACGATTTTGCCAGAATATCGAATTGTGATTTTTTTTTTTTTTATTTATTTATTTTTTTTTCTGACCAGTATTGCAATTACAATTAAATTGTGATATGTCTTTTGTATGGATCTTTTTTGTCAGCTAAGAAGACCAGCATGTACTTTGTTTTCAGGCCTGTGCACAAACATGACATTTATTTGTGATTGTAATGTTGTGTCACATGGATATTTGCTTGCTTCCGGTTAGGCAAATTCATAGTAATTGTTCATTGTGTATTTAGACTATGAACAGTACTAATTTATGAGGGTCTAGATTATTTGCATAATATAGTCAATAATATTGGCAATAATATTGTCTCTTGCCGGCTGTGAATTCTTTTCTTCTCAGCGATCACATTATTGTTTCTTAAACTCATAAACTTCTGGCCACTTGTTCAGTGGAGGGCACTTATGCTGCTCCAGTGATGTCCCACTAACTAGATTGGCTCATCTTCGTGTATGGGTAGACTGACCCTCAGGAAACTCCTGGTGGCTCACTTACGCTAACAGCTCAAATTTAAATGTTGTAATTTGGTAGTATTTTTATGGTGATGAGGTTTATATATATATATATATATATATATATATATATATATATATATATATATATATATATATATATATATATATATATATATATATATATAATTAAATAAAAAAATATAATATATTATATAAACAGTTCTTTTGCTATCTGTATAGTTTGCTAGTAGGCTGTGTTGGCCAAGCAACACAGTGAAAGGTTAATTCATCAGTTAGTGGAACAATATCAATATTATAATAGGATGCTAAGCTTAATGCAGAACATACTGGTACTAGGTGTGTGTTCAACTTGTTGGTGGGGTGCTTCAAAAAAGATTTCAAATGTTTTTTAGGTTTGTTTTGACAAACTGTGCAATCTGAGAATTATGAACAGTATGTTCTGAACAATAGCTAATAAAACCCTGCCTTTTTTAATGTCAGCAGTTTGCATAAGACAAAGGCTAATGTCTGGCCTGTGTCAGCATCCCAGCTGGTTGCTCCATTTATTTTCTGTAATCAGCAGTTGGCTGACTCAAACTTCTGCCCACTCACACAACAGTGCAGAGCCCCTCTGCTGCCCCAGGGGTGCCACACTAACTCCTTTAGCCCATCTGCATGTGTGACTGACCTGACCCTCAGGAGGCTCATGATCATTCAGTTTGCCCAGATCAGGGTCAGAGGGTCACTTTCCCCAAATAGGGCCCGTTCGGGCTCAGCTGGAGATGAGAAGGAACTGGTTTGCATATTGGACTGTATGATTGAGTACACTGTGATCAATCAGCTCACACAAGCAGCGAAGCATCTGATGTAGTTAGTTTGCTTTGTTTCTAGAAGCGTTTGTCAAGTGGGTGGTAGACTCTAGAGGTGGTCATTAGATAGAATTCTTATATGAAGGTGAAACAGGGGTAATGAACAGACTCCCCTTATATCATAATGCGTTTACAATATGTGACAATGAAGGGGTTTTAGTTTAGTCTTACAGTCTTGCATGGAGAGCTGTAGCCATATGCAAATAAGAAGAGTGACGTACCGTTTTGTGTAAATGTGGCATGGTGGACTTCATGTGTCACCCTAGCTTACATGTTGAAATCTGTGTTAAGAAGATGGAGTTTAGAATATTTAAAAGCAGCCACTTTAAATTTTAGCCGATGGTCACATAGCCATATAAGTAATTGCAATGAATAATTGAATTGTCTTATGTTTAGAAAAGTGGCCAGGCTCTTTTCTTTTGATATCTTGCTGCCAAGACAAAGCTTAAGTTTAAATAAAAAGACATTGTTCGCTGCTCACTCAACTCACTCAGAAGTTAAAGCAAGTTTCTTAGTTTTTTTATGAATTCCTCCCAAACCAAGTGATAAAAATGCATTCCATTACCATTCTGTTAGTTACAGGGTTAACATGATTGTTAAAGTTAACAACTGTGGAAAAAATAATTGCAGCCAACTTAAATAATTGTGATTAGGCAGTTATATAGTAATTGTGCATGTCATTGGGGTACAATGTTAATAACTGTAAACATTGAACTTATTCTCTTGCAATTCTTAGCATGCCTTTAAAGCCAGATCAGGCCACAACAAATACTGCTAGATTTTGACTTGATTTCATTGAAGTCATCAAATTCCCGACAGCACTTCGGTACCCATGATAACCAGTGTCTTGACCCTCCTATCTGCTGACCTGTGAACTCATAAAAGGACCTGAACGATGATTGGTCTTCGCCAAAAGTGTCCTGATATGGCTTACATGTACACACTCACTTACAGTGTAAGGGTTTTGTCTGTGCTCACAGTTCTTGGTGTAACAGTGCCTTCTGTGCCTCCCCTTGGCTGCCTAAATAAACGGCGTTCTGTGTGTAACCATGTGACCTTTCTCTGTGACGCTTTCTGTGTAGCCATGTGATCTTTTGACCTTGCATACATGGCTATCATTTAGACATTTAAATCATCTTAGAGAGGTGAAATGGAAAGCAGACATGTACCCATGCAGCTAGTTGTCTTACATGTTGGATGATTTATTCTGGTTTTATGGATTGGTATGCGTTGGAATGTGTTTGAAGTAGTGCTACACAGTAGGTCTGTGAAATAGTCAGTAACTTGATGGTGATGCTCCAGTGGTAATAATTGCCATGCTTGAAAAGAGAAGAGAGAGGAGAACAAATGACCAGTTTAATTAAAAATGCTTGATGATTAATGTTAAATCATATCTACACATGTGAGTAAGACATTTTCTTTCAAGATTCATGACATATATCACAATATTTAGTGGTTTTTACCAAGAGAACAGGTGCAATAGACTCTGTAGCCCCATGTAAATGCATCAACAATTCTATATCATATTACTGTATTAATAATAATTATTATTATAAACAAAAAACCTTTTGGCCTACAGCCTCTAGCAAGTAAAAATGGATATTCTGGTCTTTATGGGCAAAAAACAGACATGAATCTCAATTTATAGAAAATAATCACAATTTAAATCTGAGTTGCAAAATGTGTCTGATGTTTTGCAGAAAAAAAATTACGTAAAATGCATAGTTGCAGCTGGACAACTCTTGGGTTTTTGTTAGCAGCTTTTTAAAACTGGCATCTTCCAACAGGAACCAAATCACTAGTGATGTGGAAGACCACCGCCTTAATAATGCCACACCACTCCACCACCACTTCACCGCCCCCTCTTATGACCTGCGTTTATGTTGACAGAAACTAAATTATTACCATGATGGCAGTGAATAATGAGGAGCCTGAGCTGAACATATGGCCGTTCGTTAGGAGGAATAACGCTAGTGCGGCTAACACAGTGGTGAAAGTTTTGTAAATAGAAACTGAAGCTAATCAACACAGATGCTCTGATAACAAGCCTTAACTTTAACTTTTCCAACTTTATTTTGATTTAGTGTGCACATAAGCTGTGCTCATTTAACCAGGTGCTTGGTAATGACATTGTTCATTGACCTCAACTGAGTAGTTTAGGATTTCCTAACAGGAGATAGATGCTCTAAGAAAAGATGAGATAAAGTACGATTCTCTTTGTGTGGGAAAATAACCTAACTTAGTATTAAAGATAGGACGTTTCTGTAATACATCCCCTGGTCTTTTTCAGCATTATGTCTCCTTCCCAGTACAGGGACCTTGTGGACGATGGGAGGTAGGAACTGGGTTTACACATAGAGGGATTGGGATTGAGTTTGAGCTTGGGCTTGGGCTTGGGCTTGGGCTTGGGCTTGGGCTTGAGCTTGAGCTTGAGCTTGAAGTTGTGCATAGAGTATCAGAGAGGAGAAATCCACTGGCACAGCTGTATGGAAGTAAGAGGTCATTTGTTTTAGTGCTATATCAGTATAAACTATGAATCATTCTGTATCTCAATTGAAAATACATAGATATATCTTAAAATATCGACATACCGCTCAGCCCTTAATCCAAATGAAGTTCATTATTATTATTTTATTAAGTTCATTACTTATTCATTAATAAGTCCATTTTTGTATTATATTGCAAAGCATATTAAGATCACAGTATGAAGCATGCAGTGACAGTAGTAGTGTTTTGCCCATATGATGTGGCCCTAATTCATACAGGAGTATCTCTTACAACTCAAGTGTCAAGAGATTATTAGGTCAGAGGTTCTAAAAGATTATTCCTTGTGTTTAATTACTTAGGTTTAGATGCTTGTTATCACCTCACTGTTCAGCCCATGTTGCCTCACTGGCATGCTACCAGATGTGCTTCTCATTTTTTATTTTTTACATCTAAAGCTTGCTAAAAAATACAAGCCTGAAGATGACTGTAGCCCCTCTCTTTCTCTCTTTCTCTCTTTCTCTCCCTCCCCCAGTCTAACACTCTACTGCTCACTCCTCTCCATGCTGGCCTTATTTTAGCGGTGTGGATTTCATGACAAACTGGCATAAAATTGCCACAGTAGCACTGACAGATGTCTGGGTGTAGACTACCCCCCAGGGACATGCGGCCAATTGCTGCTGATTCAGCTTTCTCGCAGGAGCAATCTTCATAGTGATGAACTAAAATCACCCGAAATATTGTAGGAATATCTTATGTCTGGACATAAGAGTGAGTTATCCTCATATAACATTGGCCTTCTCTGCTGTGTGTGCATTAGCATCATGTTAAAATCATACTCACTGCACTGTCATGTCAGTTCAGTTATTTGGAGTTAATTTCATTAATAGATTTGAGCTGGTTTTAGTCGGCGGCTCTACAACAAAGATGATCCTTTTCTGAATGTTCATTATGATGAAACAATGGGTTGCCATAACAACAGTGGGTTACCACAACAGGAAGATGCAGTTGCTGTGGTAACTAGTGTAGGCTATGTCTGCATAAGCGTAAGTGGATGAATGTACCTCGTTTTTATGCTTTACACTGAAGGGAAGAGCTCAATTTTCTGTATTTACTCTGTATATAGTTTATATGGCATTTTGCTGATTTTCTAAGTGACAATAAGTTGCACATCCTCTGCAGACTTCTGTACATTTTAATGCACAATTTCTGTTTATCTGCTGTTTATTAATATGTCACATTTAACGTTTCCCTTTTTTGCTTCCAATATTTGAACTTGGCCCTAAAAGTTCCAGAGAAAAGCCACATTTCACTTTGTTCCAGTGGTTCACAGCCTTGTCTTCCCCAAGGCCCACCTGTTTGTACCTACAAAGCTTAACAGCCTTAGCGATGTAAACAGTTTAGCTTTTTATTAAAAAGTGCCATAACCTACTGCCCCCCGACTCATGCGTTAGCACCCCCAGCACTTCTCCACCATGCACCAGGCTACATGGTTCAGTTTGACCTACTTTAACTGCATTAAGCTTGCAGACTGAATGTTGTTGGCCCCCTCCTCCTTCTGCTGTTTTCCACTTGGACTGCTGCATCACCACTGGATTCGCACATTGTCCAGCCCTGTGATCAGCCACACAGCTGTGTCTCTCTGCACTCCACAGAAAGCATGACAGGCAATGTGCTAGGTCACTCTTCATGTAGCCATTTAAAAGGCTTACAAATCCAGCTATTGACATTTTATCAATTTACGGGGCTGTATGCAGTAAAGGGATTGGGTTAACATTTACGCAGTAAAGCTTTATAGCTCACAGCACTTAAGTGTGTTTTATTGTTAGGAATGGGAGGTGCACCAGTAGAAAAGTGAATGACAGCAGGACATTATGAAATGATTTGGATTTGATTATGTTGTGGTTACTGTTATATGCTTCTGTTCAGTGTTGGCTAAAATTGAGGTACTAACAGTCTCTTTGCACCAATATAAAATCCTGCTCAGTCATAACTTTCGTGTAGCGAATCCATTTTTGTTATTTGCAACTTTTTGCATTATTTAAAATGACTAATTCCAATATCTCTTTGGATTGTTCAAATTTGGACCAAATGAAATGGTGAAAATGATTGTTTTATAATTTTTTATATCATGATATCACATCATTATGGCCCAGATAGTGAAAAGTATAATGAATTAATAATGATATAAAGTTCATATTCTTCAGCGCTAAGCTGTCCATCCCTGTGTTGCTCTGATAGTAACTAAATATTACCAAGCAACTCTAGAACAGTTTCAAAGACGGGGGGGCTAAAAAGGAATTCTGTGGCTGCTGTTGTTGACTCTTGATAGTCCTGTGACTATACTGTGAGCATTTTGTGTCACATACTTCGGCCTACTGGTAACCCTCCCCCTGTGACCGTGGAACTCGGTGTGCTTTGACGTTCCTGGGAATACTGTCCTTACTACACACATGCCGTGCACTGACCGCACACGCCTGTGTGTAAACATTGAGCTAAAAATAGAGCTATGCGTGTCTGTGTGGGCACATTTGAGGGAGAGCAATGAGGGAGGCTGTGGAGAAGCAAGAAGCATCCATCCAGCTTTCCCTCTTCCCTTGCCAATAGCAAGGACTTCCAAGTATCCACCACGGTTATCATGATAGAAGTTTCTTTTATACGGATGCAGAGTGTAGTATCCTTGGCGTTCCCCAAACTCCCATCACAGAAGAACATGTGGTGGATTTCTTTTTGTACTGAAATGTTGGTCAACAAAAAAAAAATGGTAGTGAGATAGTAAATGAAAAGGAGTAGTGAAAATGAGAAGCGGTGATTAAAACCAGTCTTTTACTTTGCTGTGCTGGTGAGGTCAGTCATGTTCAAACCGTTTGGGCAGCAGTAGATCAGCAGTGAAATTGTTGGCTGTGTGGTACAGTTTCACAGGTCTTTAGATGAGCTATTTGTTATCATTGTTCATGCCAAATATCAAGAAAGGGCCCAACGCCAGCAAGCTTTTCCACCTTAGACAAAACAATAGGAAAACGTTAGACTACATCTGTAGTCTCATTTTTTGAATTGACAAAAAAAATCAAACGACTGTGTCCAAGTGCAAAACGTAACTAAAAAAAGATAATTGTTTTACCGGACCAACAGTTTTCGGTTGTTGAGATTTGGATTTCATGAAACATAATATAATACAAATACTGTACTGTGTTTTGTAACCTTATTTTATAAATAATTACCTGCTTTCTGTAGGTTTGTCTGCATTGTTTTCCCACTGAAGTTCCACTGTAGGCACACACATTCTAAAACACATTTAAACCACTACAGCAGCCGTGTGGGTCCTCGCATCGTGTGTGCTGAGTTTTCACCCATGCCAAACCAACGTAAAGCTTTACGCAAGGCTTGTTTGTTTTCATCTCTTTCTGAGCTGTCACAGAACCAAAATCACATTTGATTAGATTAACCTAACACGGAGTGGGACACAGATACAGACTACAAAAGTAATGGTTAGCTGTACACAATGAGTCATTTACATTTCTGTCAGTAATGCTGTGGGTGGGACATTAGGCCAGACTATGGAAATGTGTTATGTTGATCGTAGTTGCATCAGAAACGTGCAAAAATAAATCAGAGGTTTTTTTTAGCAGGGAAGAAAGTTCATATGTCAATTCAGGTGACAGGCTTAGAGCAGTGAGTGCAAGTTATTTATGTCACAGCTACAAGCTCTCTTACTCACCTATGTGCCCTTATATTGACCTCTATATGTGCTGCTGCCTTTGCGATTACAATTTTACTCTCCCTGTGAACAGGGCTCATAATACAGGTCTGACATTATTTATTCAGTGGTGTTCTGTATATCTGGTGTGACTGTATAAACATGTTTGATATTTTAAGGGGGACTGATTACCAATACTTCGCACCTGTGTGTGTGTGTATGTATAAGAGGTAAGAGGGGCTATGCTGCAGGAGATTTAATGTCTGAGGCAGTAGACGGACTACTGTTTGTTAGGATGTTTGGATAGCTGCCTCGTTAAGTGAGATGCTTGTCCCGGCATGAATAGTTCCACTTTAATTGAACCTCGGCTTGTATAAATATCTGTCTGTGTTCAGAGTGTCGTTTTCGTTCTTGCACACATTTGCAGCATTTCTTACCACCTTAAAATGGCTTATTTGTTAAGAATAGGCTCATTTTGTTTGTACATTCGGCAAGAATGTGAAGGATAGCTCACCCTGCAGTGTCGGTCTACGTCTGGCAAGCTTAGCAATGCTGTGTCTCATTAGTTCAAGAGGGAAGATGAGGACTTGTTCAGAGGACTTGAGGACAAAGTTCAGGCCTATGTTTCTCCAAGAAGCTCAGACTACAGACTTTTGAGTCTGAACCTTATGAACCATGTGCTCCATGATGTACAAGAGAGTGGATATTTTACTTATAGTATATAATAGCAAACAAGGATGTGATACTCTGCATACATTTCTTCTTCCTTTATTGCCCATGTAATTGTTCTTTTATCATAAACAAGGTGGTTTGAGACCAAAAGGGAAGCCTTCTTAGTCCACAAAAAGAAAGACCAGTTACAGAGCTGAAAAGCCCTGGACTATGTTTTTTTTTGTTTTAAGATACAGATTGAATCTATAGATTAAGTAACTTAATACAATTTAACAAACTCCAGTAGTTTTATTCAGACAGTAGTTCTCAATGGTATAGATTGTTAGTTGTCAACTGTGAACAACAGTAGAAAAAAACAACAGTAACAAAAATAGCCAGATTAATAGTAAGGGATAAATAGAGTTTGGAAAATGGTTATGTAAAATGATTTATGACCATTTTGGTACATAATACCACAGAAAAGGTACATAGTAGTGTTGCACCGATATGGTATCGTATCTTCGCCGATACTGGCATTTACATACAGTATCGGTATCGGCAATAGAGAGCACAGATACCATGAAGCTTATTGACTAAATGGCTGCACGTATTTCTGCCTTGTGGCAATTTTTATTTTTTCATAGCTCTGAAACTTTTTAATGTGCAGTTACTCAACCTGTAAATGGTGTTCATTTAAGTCGGTATTGGTGTCGGTATCGGTACTCTGTATCGGCAGATACCTGAAAAGCTGGTATCGGTATTGGTATCGGTATCAGTAAGGAAAAGTGGTATCGGTGCATCCCTAGTATATAGATTTATTTATAATAAATGTAATACAAAGGAGATCAGATATTATGCTCCTCATGTTAGAGGAATATTTATATAAATATTTAGTATGATATTATAAAGTACTAGAGATGTCATGTGTATCTTGTAAATGGACCGTAATTTATTGTTTGGGCTCCTTTTCTCATGCATTTTAATATATTCTCTTAGTAATTAACATAAGCACGGATTGAGTCATTAAGCATCATTTCTTTTTTTGTCTCTCCTGCAGTGTGAATTGCCATGACTGCTGATGCAGGCCAGGATTCAGAAACCAAGCAGACCAGAATTCGCAGCTCCAGCCAGTTCCAGCACTTCCCTCACCCAGCACACCACAGGTGCCTTTCATAGGTGGACCCACCAGCCCAGTCACACAAAACCAGGTGAGCTTGCTCCACCCACAACTGCACATACGTCTGTGAACATGTGCATTCATTAAAACCTAGGTGTTGTACTCAGTAAATATTATTCAGTATTCGTCTGAAATATTGGTTAAATCTCTTATTTGTAAGCAATCTTTGACAATATTGATTAGATTGTGCTATAATTGTGCATCCCTAAATGTAAATATTGCCATGCGGTGTGGAGTTTCCCACTGTAAGCAATTTTATTGTTCCATGTTAACCGCAATTTGTTTTTCAGAATTCTTTTCATATAATTCTTGTATGTTTTCTAGTTTGCTGCCTCATGAGAAATGTTAGGTCTGAATGCATTTGACATGTTTAATAACTGCATAATACACAATATGTAATAAATGTTAGTGCTTTTAGTGCTACCATTGTGAGACATATTTGTTATAACAGCATGAAACCATTAAAATCAAGAAACCACATCATGTAACCATTATACTCTCTGAAACCTGCTGTGCATACCTATGCTGTTAGTCATTATTTATGCAGTTAGCTGCTAATAAAAATAATACACTGTACCCGGAGATCTAGAATGTCTCTCTCATGTGTTTATTAATAACTCTGTTATGCAGTAAACAAACTTTTTGGCATAAGGGTTTCTGGTCGCAGAAGGGTCTTAAAGGGACATTCCACACAAAGTCCACAAAAAGAATCTGCATTTTTGTTCCATGATATAAGCAGAAAAAACATCCTGGAGTTGGGCAAAATAAGTTTTAGCAGAATAGCAATTGCTTTAATGAAAGACAAATAAAAACGGTATGTTTAAACATAAAACTGGCCTACAACATTAACATTTGATCAATAACAGACCTGTGTTTTTTGCAACAACTTATATTTTTGAACAAATGTTGCTTTCATGTCCTTTTAGAGAACAGTATCTCCTTTTCACGCAAGAATTAAATCTCTCTTGTTTCCACATTTACATTAACCGTTTAACCATTGATTTAAACATAATATTCATAAGGTGTTTTGAATGAGATGTTATGAATGATTAGATTAGTGTTCAACCTGGGTCAAACATCAATTGATTACAGGTTCTGTTTTTGGGTCCTCTTACTTTCTTATTGTTAATAGCACAAAACACTACCAGTGTAGCTGGCACACAGTTGCAGCTTCTTTTTGACTGTATGTAGGGCTGCACCTAACGATTAATTTCATAATTGATTAATCTAATGATTATTTATTTTATTTTATTTCTTTTTGATTAGTCGATTAATCTAAAGACTAATTTTTTAGTTCACTCTAATATGAGGTTTTTTGTGTGTGTGTGTGTGTGTGTGTGTGTGTGTGCAATTTCGTAATCAATTACGTCCATTACCGCCATTCTGCCTGACTTCAGCAGCGGTTTATTTGAAAGAATAACTTCCTATGGTCTACACTTTGTCTTATTTTGAGCCATTGATATAACACATACCTCATATAAATACAGAACCATGCAAGAATCAGAGATCTTCCTTAATTTAGTTTAATTCCAGTCAAAAATGGGCATTAAGTACAGGCTATAATACATATTTTTAGGAGAGTAGGGGACAAAGGTAAATAAGTGAAACAACAAAACTAGAGTATCCAGAAGTTCTAGAGACATTGGGAGACCTTTCAACTGTTCAATAAACCACCAAAATGCTCATCAGTAGATAACAGAACTTAAAGGAGATGTAGTTGTGGTGTTACTTTACAGTGGTTCAGTGCGATATGTAGCCTTTTGGGGCATTTAAACAATCTATAAAAAAGGTAAAGCCCAAAGTACATGCCAGTGGGAGAAACGCTCTCCCACCTAAACTACTAAACTACACAGTGATGTCATCTTGTAACACAATCCTCATTGTCCACCTACCTGCAAGCTTATACAATGCCAAAATAAGAATGAAAATAAATTAAGGCAAAGCGTGGACACAAATACTGAGAACTGTAAGGACATAATGGCAGTTTTGACACGTGTACTTTGTATAGTGCTGTATAAAGTATTGATATGCACTTTATTTGGATTGCATGATCAAATTCTATATTTTGGATAGTAAGTTGGAGACAATCAGTAAAACTGATTTACTGCTTGTGTTTGATTTCATTTCTTTAAGGAGCACACAATTTGTAGATCTTTCTAGGTTACAAATGCTGATATTGCATAACTCCCTTTGCCAAATCCCTTCTGAGCGTGATTGGGCTCCAGGCAAGGGCAGACAGAACAGCCGGCATAATGAAAGTAACACTCACTGAGGCTGATAAATGTGTTATTCATGTAATGAGCCACAGTAAGTGTAACTATTAGAATTCATTTATAATTATTGTTCTAAAGGTCAAAGAGTTTAAAGCTCAGGCTTTCTATTTGTTATGTTCAGTGGTTCAAAAATGTGCTCATAATGCATTAAACTGCCTTTATGTCTCTTCAGCAAAGTGAAGAAGAGGACTACATATCCCAGAAGTCTTTTAGCAGCAGACTTTCCAGAACCTCTCTAGGCAGCACCCACAGGCCGAAGAACATGCAGTGCAGGATCACCCTGTTAGACGGCTCCGACTACACCTGCACAGTCGAGGTGGGTAGGGTGGGGAGAGGCCACAAAAGGTGGGGCCAAGCAGAGTAAAACTAACAGGGGGCTTTGTTCATTACTCAGATTTAGTAAAGTGAAATTGTTAATGAGAAATGAGACGAATACAGGAGAGGTGTATAAAGCCACATATAGCAGTTAAAATTACTAGACTGACTAAAACTTGACTGACTGACTGACTGACTGACATAAGTGCACAAAGTAAAACAGGAGAGGTACAACAAAAAATAAAGATAGAATATAAAATAATCAGAAATAGAAAAACTCTCCCAGTGTGTATGTGAGAGTGATAACAGTATTGCTGTTAAGCAGTATAACCAATGTAGACTTTGGTGTAAACACTGTAGCCTTTGGTGTAAACAGTGTAGACACTTTACACTGAAGTAATGCCTAACGTCCCTCTGACTCCTGTATTGTGACTAAACATTTTAGCCTTAAAGGGAAGCTGCAGGGAACCTAAATCTTAATTTTCTTTCTCATCAAGTTAACTTTGTTCCTCCAGGCCACAGTGTACATATACAAAAGGTGTATTATAGATATCTTTCTCAAGTCTAACAAATGTATTTAACTGCATTTCTCTCTTCTCCATATAAACTGAGTGGTTCTAATCCTGGGTCATTCTTCCAGGAATATTTCCTAACCAATCACAATGTTGATGTCTCACACAGAGACACTGACAGAGTCAGTCACCCAATACTGGCCTGTTGCCTGTTGCCCATATACCAGCATTATTGGTTGTCCTTTCCTTTATTTACAAGTTGCTTTATCTGTCTGTCTGTTCATCTGGCTGCACATCTGTGTGACTTCTTTCATCCAGTTAGTGACGCATAGAAGCCGAATAATAAAAGTTCTGTATGAGGGGTGGAGCAGCTAGAAGTGTCGAACAGAGAGCTGTCAATCAAGCTGCTAATTAGCCATGCACACGTCGTTTTAGAATAGGCCTGATCAGAGGCTTTAAAGCTATGTTTTTTATATCTTTTCCTCAAGATTTGCTAATGTTTTCTATAACACTCAAAATTAGCACCGTGCAAACATCCATATATTTGAGATTTTGTTTCCTGTGTCATGTGCCACACTGCAGGTTGATTTATTTTATTAATGTATCTGTTCTCTGTATTGTAGTGGAGGCAGTTTATGAAGGCTTTGGGGAATGAACTAATGAGTTGAATCAAGGACATAAACCCTGACCGAACTGTAAATTTGTAGTAGGGCCAGTGTTTGAGACCCCTGCAAATTTTATATATATATATATATATATATATATATATATATATATATATATATATATATATATATATATATATATATATATATATATGGCCGCTCTGTGTAGCTCATAATGCACATGACCAGTGGACTCAATAGCCTATTGACGTTCTTTGGTGCAGTTGGGGTTAAAAGGCAGCTGTGCTAAGCACTGCTTAACTCAGATCTCTTTAGTGCCAGGGTGGATTTCAGCAGAAGATTACTGGTGTTTGTGAGACTTTAGTAGTCAGGGGTTTGGCTTTGATATTGTGGTTTATCTTCTGTGTTTAGCTTAGAATTGAGACTCATACTGTTGGCTAGACTGGAACCGTGGTGAAACTGACATGTTGTGGTTGAAAGGTTTACTGCACAGTTCAAGCTATTACTGCACAGCATTGTGATTATAGTGATCCATATGCAATGTATGTTGCAGACATATTAGTGAACCTGTTGGTGATTCACTGTAGAGCATAGATGTAACAGTAATCTTGAATTTCCTTCATTAGTTTTAAGAGCAAACAATGTGTGTTACTGCTCATTTTGCTCACAGCACACAGCAAAACATTCAGAGATTGGGGACATGTATCGAAATATGCAGACTTCTGTGATATCACTGTTATTATTAGTATCACAATAAAGATCAAAAACAGTATAATGTACAGGCCTAACAGACAGCAGAACAGCATTACCTTATTACTTTATTTTCAAGCCTGGATACGCACAGAAAGTCTAATTAGCCAAACCGGCTTAGCCTTTGTTTGGAGCCCCACTGTCCCCCCCCACTGTTAGCTCTGATATCCCAAATTGCAGTTGGCAGTTTTCAGCTACATTGTTCCAGTTTCATGATTAGCATTCTCTCTAGCAGCATTACTAATGGGATTGCAGCTAGTACTGCTACATGAATAAGAAATACTACGTATTGGCTATGACTCAGCACAAACAAATAAATATGGAAATGCAAATCTTAGCTGTGCCTTCGATCTTTTTTCTGTGACTAAAGTTTTAGAAAACAATATGAGCCAGGAGAGGTTACTGGTGTAGAGTATATTTAACTGCATTATGTGCCTGGCTGTTTCTTGCAGTTGTGAGCAAGCTTAGCAGTAAAAAGCATTATTTTGTGATGGGCTGTGTTGTTCTGACAGTAGCTGTTCCTGTCAGATTAGGTTACCACCTTCAACAACTCAGACCTCAGGAAAGACGTAAACCTCTGTGTGCATGTTGAATGATATTTAAGTAGACATGGACAGGAAGGAGGGAGAAACCCAAGCCCAAAGAAGCTGAAAATAACTTTCTTGTCTATTAAGTGCAGCCCAAATTGTGTAAAAATAAATTGATCTAGGTACAGAGATTGAGAGTACATGACTTTTTGTAGCATTTTAAAGAGGATTTCAATTGTAATTTATGTAATTTAACTGTCTGATGTGAAATTGTATTGTAGAGAAACCTGCAGTGATGGTGGTAGGACCAGATAGATTATATATTCTGTCATTGATCATTGTATCTTCTATATATATGTGTGTGTGTGTGTGTGTGTGTGTGCATTACAGTTTTTAAATATATCCAAAAATTATGTTTTAAGCAAAATGAAATTATTTCATAACCATGAAATATACTGACTTTTTTTATTTTGACTTTTTGAGATATTAAATGCATTGCCTGTCTTGTTCCTGTTTTATATTTTTTTATATATATATTTTAAGTTTTATATAGTGTGTTACTCTAGATTGGGTGACTTTTACGTTTGTATACATTGTTTTCATCGTTCAGTGATTTAGTTAATCCAACTGTTTTGAATTGGTGGTTTTCTATCTAAGAGATATTTGTCTATAGACATGCCTATTGGACCATCAAAGCACTCATGTTTGTGAGTAGGTTGGGAGGCCTTTTTTTTGTTAAAGAAACAGTTCTTATGTAATTTGTAACAGATTTAACTAGACAGTTCCTTTAAGTGGCAGTGATCTGGATTACTAGGTCATAGCCCAGATTTACACATCAGCATTACACCACAGACTGGATACTTAATAACAACAACAACACAGAACTGCCATTGCTCAGGGCTGGAGGAGAACTCTAGGTTCAGCATATTTATTACATAAGGACATTCACTCTGGAAATATTGCTCATCAGTCTTAGGACGACTATAAACACTGGATTACAATGATGGATCTGTTTTGTGATTTATTAAATCACAGTGCTTTACCAGGTAGAAATGATCTAGTGGGGTTTAAGCTTTATCTTACCAACATGACACATCACTTTTAACCTTGTGTTACTAATACAGCGCCCTCTTCTATATTTTATCAACAGAAGAAAGCCAAGGGGCAGGTCCTTTTTGATAAAGTATGTGACCATCTCAATCTTCTAGAGAAGGACTACTTTGGCCTCACATATCGCGATGCAGAAAACCAGAAGGTGTGTTTTCTGATTTTACCCTTACCATTTTCACAGAAACCAAAAACTGCCATTTGAGGTATTTGTGAAGGTCTCTAAGTTCAGCCTTGGATTAAATTTTTTATTTGTAAGTAATGTTTTAAACATTTGAATCAAATGCTATTTGTATTGTAACTATATATTATTTTTATTATATAACGGCCGCTAGGCTATCTCTCTAATAGCTTGTACCTTTGAATTATGTCTTTAATTTACATAATACATTTGTGGTTTTTTCACAGAGCTGGATGGACCCTGCCAAGGAACTGAAGAAACAAATTAGAAGTATGTTACACATCCCTGTTGCAGCATCTTTGCTACCAACCTCAGACTAGTTCTCTGTTACATTATCAAAGCACTGTGTCTGTGTTAATGTCCACTAAGCTTGAGTATCTCTGTGTTTGTTAGCTGGGCCCTGGAACTTTGGCTTTAATGTGAAGTTCTATCCTCCAGACCCTGCACAGCTCAGTGAGGATATCACCAGGTAAGGCAGAGGGAATATGCTTACCCTTATACACTGATATGCATTGCGAAAGCTGCATATTTAGCTCTAAATGCTTAAAGCGTAAAACATAAAATTGCTGCTGGAGGACGAATGTAGTTTGGTTATATCCATGTGTTATAGAATGGATTTAAAGCAGGAGGCACATCAGATTCATGCCTACGTCTTTTTGCTTGCCACTTTTAGTTAAAGCCAAAACAAGAACGGCAAAAAGAACATACAGTAATATTAGCTTGAATTTCACAATGCGCAAGACTGTGAGGTGTGTCGTTTTTATTTGGCAATAAATACATGTCATAACAAAACACCCACATGTATAAAATCATGTATTATGTAGTATAACACTAAAATCAGAACAAGGCACTTTGAGGGTTTAGGTTTATTGAAAAGCTTCACGTGTTCTTGACTTTACCTTACTTACCTAGCGACTAGACCTATGTAAGTCTGACCTATGCCTGAAAATACAACCTTAAAAGAAGAAATGAACAAAAGAAAGAAGGTCTGTGGGTTGCCATGGGTTGTTTACATTGCCATGGTCAATCCTGATCAAAGAAGTGGAAGTTAAGGTGCATACTTATCTGTTTCTGAATAAGCATTATCATGATAAAGGGGAAGAATGTATTTGTATATTTGTAGCTGTTGAGGTATTTATAAACATGGGTTGATTAAAGTGTTTTAACATGGTGTTGTGACTGTGGTTGTTTGTTTAATAGTGTATTCATTAGAATAAGATATAAAATAGACTTAAATATACATTACATTTGCTTCATTAAAATCAGATCTGTATTAATAAAACCCACAATATTAGAATAACTTTTTTTATGTTGTAACTATTTTATATCCCGGTATAAACATATTTACAATTGCCCCTACAAATTTCCCTTTTTTTAAACTGCCCCTGCCTTCGTCCATGTCTGTGCACGCCTCTGCCCTTACGGCAACATTTATATTGCTAATAGTGTATCTCATGAAAGTGCTCTGTCTTAAATAGCTCTAGGGACTGAGTTTTTAAGGTGTATGCCTCCCTGTTGCTCAGAGTATTGCTCTCTCTATTAAATTACAGTATGTTCAGTTCAATTCAGTATCCTTTACTGACATCACTATGACTACTGACATCACTTACACAAGTAGTTATATATTAAAAAAGTAATGAATGCTGTCTCCTCTCCTTCTGTTAGGTACTACCTTTGTCTGCAACTGAGAGATGATGTAGTGTCTGGCCGTTTACCCTGCTCCTTTGCCACTCACTCTCTGCTTGGGTCCTACATCGCTCAGTCTGAGGTGGGTGACTATGACCCAGAGGAGCTGGGCAGTGACTATGTCAGTGACCTCCGCTTCGCCCCCAACCAGACCAAAGAACTGGAGGAGAAGGTCATGGACCTGCATCGCAGCTACAAGTACGTGGAACACTATGACATGGGAATGTGAAACTGTATCTGAAGGTGGTCGTTTAACTTGGAAAGCAATCGTATTATTATTATTATTACTTTTTTTATTTTTAGCAATGGTAATAATAATAATAATAATAATAATAATAGTATTTTTATATACTGGTTCCCTAAATTGTAATCAAATTATTTTGATGTTGGAGATGTATACCTATACTTACCACGTCCACAGTGCCCTGAACATAGCAGTGTGACTCAACCACAACAAAATAACTGTTCATTGTGCAGCTCTGCTAGTGTAGCTGATTGTGTGGCCAACATTACTACAAACACAAGGATGGATGCATACAAGTATATATAGCCAAAATGCTATAACAGTTTTGTGAGAAATGAAACTGCAGTCAGCCCTATAGTCCAGTAGATCTGTTCCAGTCCCCGCAGAGCTTTTCATAAGGACAGCACATGAGGACTGTGCTTTGTCTGTGAGTGTATGGCTGAAGAATAAGTGCTTCATTCATTTATTGCTGAATGGATATACAACTGAATGTCTGCTTACACAAAGCCACACTGTGTGAAGTTTTCACAGCGCCTCTGTGTATCTACAGTCCACTGCTTTGTTCTTTAAGGAGTCTATAGTATCTCACACACAAGTGAGGACTGTGTGTGCAGGACTGTTGCTTTCATAAACATAAACATAAACATGTAAACCCGTCATTAAGCAAGCGCCCTGTTTAATAAGAACTATTATTGACTAGTGTTTTTAACCCCCTTGCTAGATAACAAAGACAGCCTACAGACTCCAATTCTAGCTGACCTCCTTGAGTTTCTAATGTATCTTTTCTCTGGGTTGTGAATCTCTCTTTTTCTCTCTCGTTCTTCAGAGGAATGACTCCTGCTGAGGCTGAGATGCTGTTCTTGGAAAACGCTAAGAAGCTGTCCATGTATGGTGTAGATCTGCATCATGCCAAGGTGCGTAAGTGACAACCTTAAAAACACTGAGTCTGAGAGTCTTATCGTGAGACGAGGTAATTCTCTTGAATCACACAGCTTCTTTCAATGGTTGCTCCTAAACAACTTAAGGCGTATAAAGCTGCTCTGGGCATTGCAGCCCCCTTGCTGAGATTGTGTTGACCATGTTTGTTAAATGACTGTGCTGATGGAGTGTGCCAAAGAATCTTGTTGAGTAAGCGTGCTAAATGATGTGTTGCAAATGAGTGTGTTGAATGTGCGTGCCCTCACACTGAATGCCGCAGAACCCTATGCTGCTGTGCTGGCATCCCTCTCACTCGCTGCTGATTTGCTACTGCGGCAGGTGCTGCACAATCACATGAGCATTCATTCTACGTGAGAACAGAACAGAGGTTTTACTAAGATCCAACACAACTCTCCATATCAAACATGCCAACATTAGTCTGGCTGCAGGAGTAAAACTGTCAAGCCAAAATATATATTGTGTTTTTGAATTGAGTCGTGTTGATGATGGTCTCCTTAAATTTGCAGTAGTAAATTATGTTCTGTTATGGTTGAGGTATGGTTGAGGTTTCTAATATAACGAGTAGCTGTGTGTGTGTGTGTGTGTGTGTGTGTGTGTGTATTTCTTGGTGCACCTGGTGGGTGAACTGTTAGATAGGAAACCTCATCTTGGATGCATAATTTGTTGCACAGCAGTCACCTTCTAGTCCTTGGTTTTCACTAATTTCACTAATGCTTGATTTCTGACCTCAGGACCTTGAGCAGGTGTATGTGGGGGGTGGGGGATATTGTTGTTACTGAAAGACTACAACAGCAGCATCACATCTTTCTCTTCGCCATGTTTATATACATGCGCCACAGAACACTCCGCCCGTTGGTTAAGGTCAGGGAACACAGGGTACGTCAAACTAGGAGGAAAAGTACCAACAGTTCTGACTCTCCGTCAACTTGTGTCAAACTGTTTTTCATCTACTCGTTCCTGACCCTCATGTCTGTCTAAAATACTGGATTTCTTGATCCTGTCATCAGTGAGATGGGAATTCTATTTTCCCCGTCAAAGAGTAGCATATAACAAAAATACAAAGCTCCGTCACACAGACAAGGTAGAAAAACTAAAGGGTTCATACGACCATGTTTATTAAAAAAAAAAAAAAAAAAAAAAAGTTTTGTTTGTTTGGTGACTGCAGCTGCTGGTTTCTCTTTCATCTGTATGCATTAAAACCATTAGTGAGGCGTATCTCTTATTAACTGGTGTGAAGAAAAAAGAGCACATAACTTCAGTCGTAGTATCCTTGCATTGGCTCCCTGCATCCACTGGCTACTAGTGCTGTGTATTGGGAAGAACCTGATGATACAATACGCATCGTGATACAGTGGTCACGATTCAATATATCATGATATACTGTGATGCTGTAAGCAAAGTGATCTATTGTGATTTTTCATATCCTACTATTAAAACACAGCACTACATGAACAAGTTTGCTAATGCTTACTATAGCATTGCGGCCTTGTGCTGCTTGTTAATGTTGGAGTGGAGAAGAAAATAGATTACAACACTGCCATCTAGTAATCAGAGGTTTAAACACAGCACACAATGATTTACTGTCTGCCAGGAATCAGTGTATCGATAATATGTTTTTGAGAATCGATACAGTATCACGAAACATAATATCCAGATATTCGATATTTCAATATTTTCTTACACCCTACTGGCTACTTATGGTTTTTACAGCTTTAAATGTATTTGCACCTGCACATGTTGTGGACATGCTTTGTATGTATGCGTCATCAAGATGTTTAAGCTTTGTTTAAACCCAAGCTTGTTTTTATATATATATATATATATATATATATATATATATATATATATATATATATATAATCTCATCAGCCCCCTTACATCACTTTTACACATACAACCAGTGTACATTAAAAAAACAGTCTGACACAAGTTGACGGAGAGTCAGAACTGTTGGTACTTTTCCTCCTAGTTTGACGTACCCTGTGTTCCCTGACCTTGACCAATGGGCGGAGTGTTCTGTGGCGCATGTATATAAACATGGCGAAGAGAAAGATGTGATGCTGCTGTTGTAGTCTTTCAGTAACAACAATATCCCCCACCCCCCACATACACCTGCTCAAGGTCCTGAGGTCAGAAAGCAAGCATTAGTGAAATTAGTGAAAACCAAGGACTAGAAGGTGACTGCTGTTTACTATCTATCAGTTCACCCACCAGATGCACCAAGAAATACAAAAACATACACTCTTACACACACACACACACGCGCGCACACACACACACACACAGCTACTCGTTATATTAGAAACCTCAACCATATCTCAGCCACAACATGATTAGCTGTGTAAGTGAGAACAAAATCTTTATTTATTTGTTTAATTATATGTCAGAACAGGTTTTTAAGCATTTATAATGAATAGACAAATAGAAACGTTCCAACATTTGCTTAAAATAAAAATGTTAGGAACATTAATTTTAGGTTAAGCTGGAGACAGTAGATATGATAATTAATAACTAATTTCCTTCTCAGACTTGTCGTAGGCTAGGGTCATGATCTACAGGGGGAGAACTGAATAAAAAGTAAAGCTACATTAAAACTGACTGACATAATGCATATACCGCTAGCTTTCCTGTGTCCTCCGATATATGTAAATGCATGTCCTCATTCCACCCTGCCCCCGGCTCCGGACGCTCTGCGCAACTCTCTCTCTCTCTTTTTTTTCCTTTCCTCATCAATGACGTAGTTGGTAGGGAGGCTCTTTGAGTGCTTAGCAGCTGCTAAGGAAGAGGTAAGAGGCTATGCTGTACTATGTGTGTCTGCATTCATAGATGCCTGTGTGTGTGTGTGGTGGGGGGGGTATTTGTATGATGTGTTGCTCATGTATTTGCCTGTTCAAATACATGTAGATGGTGATGATGTGAAGTGTGCTTGACCTTGTGAATGACTCCTGCTTGCACTTCTGGTGGTTTGCTGTATATTAAGTGGTTCTTTAGTGTGTGCGTTCCTGTGTGTGTTTGCGTTTTTCTGCATGAGTGAGACGTTGAGTAGAAGCGTGGCTCATTCTCTACATGCTGCATTGCAGTGCTGTGCTCGCCTTCCATTACACTCCTTCTTCGCTCTGGATTCCATACATTACTGTCTGCAGATGCCTGAGTGATTCTTTATAACGCCTATAATGCCCGCTCACTCAGTGGTATAAGGCTTATTAAGACCTCAACATACAGGATCATGTAGGTTCTTATGACAGGAGCATGTCCGCTGTACTGCACAGGTATTATTGAGTTGACTTTTGTTAATGTCAGTTATCATTGCAGCCATTCATAGTTAGATCCTATTGGCTGGTCCATTGAGGCATCTGCATAGTCATAAAGGGTAAAGGATCCAGCCAAGTCCAACACTCTTCTGTGTCTGATTGTTTAATTTAAATGATTGTTTTTGCTTTGTTTTGGTCTTAGAGTTAGTTTTCACCAACACTTTTCGTTTTTGTGTAAATGTGCTTCTTCATAGCTTCCGAAAGTTGTGTAGTCAGGTCTGGTGCCTCCTCCGTAAATCCCCCGTCTTGCTTCCATGGTGGATCGATTGTGTTAGGTCACTGAGCTAGTCTGTATACTGCAGCACCTCATCTGTCTGACCCAGTCTCTTTCAGTACCTCTCTTTCTTCTTTCTACTTCTCCTTCTATCTCCCTCACGCTCTCCCTTCCCATCTGTCCTGTGTAGGGAGGTCATTTGTGATTTACGCTCATTTATGTCCATGTCCCTCATGGCTGTACTCTCTCATTTCATTGCCTCGTTAATCTCTCTCTCTCTCTCTCTCCCTCCCTCTCTCTCACTGCAGGACTCGGAGGGCGTGGAGATTATGTTGGGTGTGTGTGCCAGTGGCCTCCTGATCTACAGAGACCGGCTGCGCATCAATCGTTTCGCCTGGCCCAAAATCCTCAAAATCTCCTACAAGAGGAACAACTTCTACATCAAGATCCGCCCTGGAGAGGTGAGAGCCGTGACCCTCACTATAGTTTTTAACTGTGCCATTTAAAATCAGTAATTTAACAGTAGTCAGGAAATGTTTGTATATGCATTTCTTAAAACAAGCTGAATAATATAGAAATGGAATAAGACAGTTTCGCTACATAACGTCTTTAGAAATGTTTGAAAACTCCTTGTCCAGTTCCATGTTTTGTGTTTGTTCTGAATGAAAACATCCTCCACAGAGAATTAAATGAATAGTATTTGCAGAAAAATGTCTATTTTAGGTTTCTATTTGTTTGCAGATTTACTTATTTTTACTCAAAAATCTCTTCGCAGATGAGTTTGCCTGTTTCAATCATTATTTCTATAAACAAGGACAATATTTGACATTAATATAATTGTTTTAGTTATTATACTATATTAGTTAAATTTAAGGTGGGCTAGGTAACATCACTTGCTGTACTTATTTCTGTGGCTCTGTCTGATCTGTGTTTCTCTTTGATTTTAGTTTGAGCAGTTTGACAGCACGATTGGTTTCAAACTTCCGAATCATAAAGCAGCGAAGAGGCTGTGGAAAGTTTGCGTGGAACATCACACCTTTTTCAGGTAAAGACACGCAAGAGGGTTGGCTAAGACCATTATGGAGAGAATTCCGGAAATGCAAACATTTATTAATAAATCATGAAGGTCTGTGATATAATAGTATAGAGAGCGCTGTTGGTTGCTGTCAGCTGGTGCTCTGATAAACAGGGGCATGTGTGTATTTCTTCCACAGGCTAGTGTCTCCTGAAGCTCCTCCCAAGAAGTTCCTGTCTCTGGGCTCTAAGTTCCGCTATAGCGGGCGTACTCAGGCACAGACACGCCGGGCCAGCTCCCAGATCTCCCGACCTGCACCTCAATTTCAGCGCTCCTCTAGCAAACGCCACACCACCACCCGCAGTCTGGACGGAGGTTTGTAACTGTGGGGCACTTCAGGACTGTTTGAAATATTTGATGCTACTCCTACTGAGTGACGAGAGTATTTGGTAGGTGTTGACCTGATGAGGGTACTAGATTCAGTATTTACTATGTTGATGGTGATAAAATAACTTCACACATTGTATAATACAATTAAGAGTCTCCTGGCCAGATTATGTTTAAAAATTTCTACACATCCTGTACAGGGAACATACGTCTGGACGTTCTAATAAACAATTACTGTTTATTTGCTGAATTTAACATACTGGGGGAAAAAAACATTTATTGTGTCCTTTGCCAAAGTCTACAGATTTGATAGTTTACATTTTTATAGTATGTCAAACAGAAATTGTGCAATAAAATGAATCCAAATAATTTAGGATTTGAAACACTCTTGAGATGCTATATGTAGTATTGCTTTTGCTTCTCATGATTGTTGTCTTTTCGAGTTATACTTGAGGAAAAGCTGCATTAAGAGTAGGTAGGGCTGGGCGATAAAACAAAAACGACAATTATCATGAAATAGTGTTTCCTCAATATAACTATAGGACATAGTCGATAGAAAGTCGATAGAATTAAGTTCCGTCCATGTTTTGAGAGACAACACAAACAGCCAATGAGAATGAGAATAGCGCAGGCCCCAAACCAGTAAGGTGGCTGAACTTGAGTTCCGGCCATTTCATGTTTGGTTAAATCACGAAACATGAGTGTAGGCGTAACGGCAGCTTAACCCACCTGCTAGTTGTTTGTTTATTGCAGGCCTCACAGTCGAGCAGTGAGAAAAAAATAAGACGTAAAAAAAAACGTTACTACTACTGAAAGAAACATGTTATACGTGTTAATAATCTTAAAATAATCTGGTAAGATAAGAACTAGTAAACAGGTGCTGTCCTGCTGCTGTGTTGATGAAGCTCTACGGGATGTTTGAGCTTCATGTGCTCGTGTATAGCAGTTGTACTGTTGTGATCATCTCCACTGTGCAGAGCTGACAGAGCACCACACTGCTGTGTTTCTGTGTAAAACACTCCCACAACTTTAAGCTGCATGCGAGTGATTGTTTGTGCTCAGCTTGTGCTCTGGATAAATTCATGCTTTCAGTGGGCGTGGCCATATTTGCGACGCCTTGACGCACGTTATGCTAATCGGCGTAATTTCGTAATCGAAAAATTGCCTTTATAAACAAAAATCTCGAGGAGGGAAACTTTATTTTCTACCGAAAATAGAATCGCTAAACCAACTCCCCATTTGAGCCAACAGGGAGTCGACTCACCGCCATGACTGAGTATAAACATATAGTTCTTTCTCAGACTGAACTTAAAGGGCCAGCAACAGCCTCCTTTACACAGTGCCTGTGTGTGAATACAGTTCATACTAATACTGTCACATATCTTCTGATAGAAAATAAATAAAAGGATAAAAAACAATTGAACACAAATATTTAAAATTTTAATATCCTCGCTTCTTAAGGAAAAAAGGCAATAGTGCTTTTATTTGTATTGTCATATATATCGATATCGACTGATATAAAAAAAAAATTACGATAATATTTTTTCCCGTATCGCTCAGCCCTAAGAGTAGGCAAGTTAGGAGTTAAGCAAAATCACTGTCCATATGAAAATAGACATTGGACGTCTTTTGACCACAGCAGCTTTCTTTTACATAGAAAATGTCATGATAAATGGTCCAACTGTTTCAATGACCTTGTAGAGAATATGTAGAGTAAACAATGTTTTTAGTCTCTTCTGAAAAGTTTTTTGAGATACTGGTTTTTCTTTGGACAGTATATTTCTCTCCAAAGCAGAACCTGTCATTTGTATGCCAGTTTTTCATATGTGCTCCACAGAACCAAGAGTAGCACCAGATTTTCCCATTGAGGACTTACATGTGACATTTTGGTCACCGTAAGTCAATCGTAACCAATGGATCCAGCACAGAATTCTTAGCAGGCTTTACCGTCTTCTTCTTTTGAGCATGCGAGTAGTCTGTATTTTGCTTTTATGGCAATGTAGATCTCGTTAACGCTTCACTTACCACTTTCTTTCAGCACCAGCCATGGCTAACAGTGACAACCAGATGAACGACTCTAAACCCACCATCACAGGTACTCTCATCACCACAACAACACCAGAGAAAAAGGCAGAGGAAGAAAAGGCTGTAGAGGAAGAGACAACTGCTACTGTGGAAACATCTGAACCTGCCGCTCCCACTCCTGTCATCAAGGTAACAACGCTTCACTACAAACTCTCTTTTTGTCCTCTGATTGGGTTGATATATACTTGTAAAGAGACACAGTGTTCCATTCCAGTGGTTTTAACAAATCCTTTATCACTTTGGTGGACTTGTTGGATGCAGACAGGACTGCAAAAGCGTTTTCATTTTGAGCTGGAGCATAACGGAGAGAAAGTAAAGGGGTAATACTCAGTGTAGAAGAATTAAGACTCTGAGAATGAGTCACTTTCCTTTCCATTAAAAATTTTGCAGCCGTTGTACATTATAGTACATTACAATGGCAGTGCAGATATGTTGCAACTAAACTCTGTCACAAAGTATCCCACAAAGTATTATTAGTAGAGATGAAAGGATCGATCGGCTATGTATCGGTATCGGCTGATTTTTTTAATCAAAATATGTGATCGGTGATCGGCCGATATTTCTCCAATTTAGAGCCGATCCTGAGATCTGATCGATGGTGTTAAACAACTGAGCCTAATTTCTGTATTTCCAGCTAGCGTTTCATCCAGGAAGAGGAGACCCCCCCTCCCTGCAATTCCTATCTGAACCGCTAGGTGGAAATACACACCCTTTCATTTTCCACAGACTGACTAAAGCAGCAACGTCGCAGAAAGAAATGTGCTGAAAGTAAACATGTCCGTCAGATGTTCACCGTATGTGACACACTCATCTGGGACGTTTTTAAATTAGTAAAATCTGTGTGTCTCATTGAGGAACCAAGACAAAGACATTTAACTCTACTAATCTGATACGACACTGCACGCAGCTGAATACAGTGAGTACCAGCAGAGCTAGCACGCGCAGCTAGCACAAAACAGATAACCCAGAACACCGTGCAGACCAGATCTGACCGGTACGAACAGAACAGCAGCAACAATTCAAGATCTACATTTAATGATTACAGATTGTCGTTTAAAATAACAGAGTCTGATTTAATGACTGCAGTTTTTACTGCGTTTGTTTAATTCGCTTTTTTCGTTTTAAATTAAGGGTCTAAATTGAATGTTTGCAGTATTGGTGATATTGTTTGATTTGTTTATTTACTGTTAATTTAGTTTAAAATATTATGCTGTTTCATATGAGCTCGTTAAAAATGGTAATAAACTAGTTTCAACCATGTTTCATGACTTGCTTGCGCTAAAATAACTACATGTAGCCCTGCCGTGGCGTATACCCCGCCCTCTATCGGTATCGGCTATCGGCCGATTGTGCTGAAAGGTGATCGGCGATCGGAATTGGCCTCAAAAACGCTGATCGGTCCGTCTCTAAGTATTAGAGTTCGCATTTATTTATTAGCAGTTGAATTTTAAAGCTGCTGTTTGTATATTTTTTGTTCAAATTGAAAGAAGTAGCATTGCTGACTGAGGAAGAAAAAATATGTGTCCATGTGCTGCTGCTGCAGTTCATCCTGTAAAGCCTGACCATGTCATACGCCTTTACATATTAAAGCCACATGCAATACGAGGGTCTGGCTCAATATTTAGATCTTAAATGTTAAATTTTGCCAAATTAAAAGTGATAACCATAGTACTTTACTTGTATCCTTGTTTACTACTTTTTGTTTCTTCTCTTTCAACGCGCTCATATTCAGATTTATCCACTTGGGAAAATGTTCTGAAGCACAACCAACAAAATTCACATTGTGTGCAGTTACACATTTCAAACAAGAGAGGTCTCCACATCCCTAAAGCTGATATAGTGTAGCTTTAATAAAATCTTAATTGTGCTACCATTCTTCATAACTGCTGTCCGAATTCTATCTTATGCAATAATTATTAGCTGTAGTAAACAGGTGTGAACAGTAATGACTATGTTGGCTCATTACTTTTAATTGAGACCTCTTTGATGTGCTGGACTAATTAGCTTTCCCTTTTCTCACCCTTTGATCCTTTGCCATGTTCATCCACTCGTTTGTTCATACTGTCCACTTGCCATTTGTGCTTGTTCATGGGCCTCTCGGTCACCATCGCATGCTCCCGTCCTCGCTCCTCCCGGCCAGAGGCCACCCTGTTTGGGCTCGGAGCTGTCCCTTCCATCCTCTCCAGTCTCCTCCACCAAGGTTCGTCGGAGGCGCAGGGGGAGCAGCCGCAAGCGAGCATCCTCCGTCAGTCCGGTCAAAAGCGCGGCGGGACTCGAGCAGCAGCGGCAGGCACGGGCCGACCGGGCTGCCGCCCTGCTAGAGGAGCGCGCCCTCCTCCTGTCCGCCCGCAAGCAGAGACTGGATCAGAACCACTGCCCGAAAGGAGGCACGCTCTTCTCTTTCTCCCTGCACTTGCCTGACCTGTCCTCGCTGCTGGACGAGGACGGCTACCTGAGCTTCCCCGACCTGTCCGAGCTCAACTTTCTGCCCGAGAGTTTCCAACACTTCCTGCCCATCAAGTCTCCTTCACTTGTGCCCTGTTTCCTCTTCATCTTCTTCTTCCTCTTATCCACTTCCTTCTCCGTGCCCTACGCGCTCACGCTCTCCTTTCCTCTGGCGCTCTGCCTCTGCTACCTGGAGCCCAAGGCAGCGTCGCTCGGCGCCTCGCTCACCCACACCTTTCAGGACAGCTCGGACGACGAGGTCTGTATGTGAGGGGGCGCATGTGTGCATGAAAAGATTCGTCCTTGTTTTAGACTAGTGAATTTTGTGGTCAACAGTGGGTGTGTCTCAAAACCTAGTGAGTGTCTAAGTAGGCTGTCTAGGTAGGCAGCTGTTTAAGTTGGAGAGCAACTGCGTTACAGCTTGGTCCAACACACTGCACGCGACCGGTGGTTTAGCTAGTTGCTAAGCTACCGACTGGCTATCCAAAACAATAGCCAAGGCTTAAAACTCTGCTAGCATAAATGCTAATGGCTCAAGTATAAAACGGCAAAATGGTCAACGACTCGTTACAGAGTTGCAAATAAAATACGGTTTTGTGTGGTTGTACGAAAGAAAACACTTTAAAACTCCAGAGAGAATCAAAAGAACTTTTTTGAAGATGAGTTCTCTGCTAGTAGCTCCGTTTTTGTCCGCCATGTTGGGAAAAAAAGTTCTGCCTGCGTTGCATTATGGGATTGTCTTAGCGGCTGAGGAAGCGTTCGATGCCTCCTTAAAGTCAGGCCAAAATAAGGTTCCTCAGTAGACGGCGTGTTTAAGGTAGCTAAGAATTGGGACAGCCTACATGTCGAGGGTGCATACTATGACGTAAAATGCTGCCTATGTAGGAGCTCACTAGGTTTTTGAGACACACCCTAAATATGTTAATTATTAATTTAGTCAGTACCTTAAAACTGCACATCTTTGTATGACACTATAATTGAGTATAATATACATATATATACTGAAAAAACAAGATAAACATCTGATACAACACATATTTGAGAACAGTCTCTGCATGAAACATTCATTAAGGTAGATATTTTGTTTAAGTATTTTTTCCAGAAGAGGGAAAATCATTAATGTAAGGAGGTTTATTCAAATATAGGCTATAATTGTTATACAGGCTGTACTGTACTTACGGATTCAGGCAGTGACAGTTTTACAAAAGAATGTAATAAAATGGACCGTTGCTTAAACAAACATGCTCCATACTTCATGCACAAAAAAAAATTGTAAATACTGTCCAACTGTAGATCAGACAATCCTTGAGCGAATCCTAATCGACAAACAGAACTTCAACTGATCAGTAGACAAACTTGACTTTGGAACAGTAGTGAAGATATCTAAACAATAAAAGAGCATGTGTAATGAATACAGTGGCTAAGAACTGTTTAAATCTCCTTGCCATGATTTCAGTTGACTCTGTAGACTCAGTTGGCTCTTGAAATGAAAGCCACATGATCCTTCAGATAGGCCCAAAGAAGCTCCACAGCTCCTGAGCACTTATTGGCTGCTAAAATCATCAGTTCAAATGTTTTGTTCTGGTGATACATTTTTTACCATCAGTGTCACAAAGGTGTCTCAATGTAAGCTTAAAACCTTTAAGCTCATGAATGTGTTCAAACTGTATGTGTGTTTTGTAGCAACCTCGAGCAGGTGATGCTCAGGCTATTTGGTGTCTTCTCTTTAAATTGTTGCAAATGGTTTCACCATCGTCTCATCTGTGGCTCCTTATTCAATGTTCCACCACCCTGTGTGTTTTTGTTTTCATGCCTAAGACTAAACGCAAAGGTGCTGGTCCACCGTCTAGCAGAGGAATTTAAAATGAGCAATTACATGTTCATTATCAAGAGTTTAGTATCAGCAGACATAGAAAAAATCTTTATTGTGTTTTTTAGATCTATATGTGTAAACTTCACACGGTCTGTGTAAACACAAGTCAGTCTGTATAAACTCAACACAGTCTATGCACACTTGAGACGGTCCCTGGAAATAAACACTGTGTGTTAGCTCAGTCACTGGGAGCACTGGACTGAGTGCATAAAAACCAGGCCAATGGAAACAACAATTTCTGAGGCTGTTTTACTGCCCTGAAATATGAAGTGTGGGCAGTTCAGGCTAGTGGCTTATGTCTGTTTTCCCACGATCAAGCCGCTGAGCATTGTCTGCTTAAATGCCAGCCACTGTGTTCACCACGTTTAACATTACAAAAAGCGTCTGACTCATGTCATTTGCTGACAGAATAATTGCATACAGTGTTGTGCAACACGTATGAGTTGTTTGAACGAGATTTTCAGATGTAGCATCTTGTTCCATAGGTCAGAAATCTTTCGTTTTCTATTGAACATCAACTGTTGTGTGAACAGTCAAGTATTCCTTGTGACATTTCATTCTTTGTTGATCTTTTAAAATGTTTTATTTATAGTAATAGTCTTATTCTGCATATGCTGTTCTGTATGTGTACATTCATTACAAAGCTCCTCTTCATACCGTCCTGCGTTCATGTTTGTATCGTTCCATTTCTGCACTGTGGTGTGGTTGATGCTAAGAATCATTGGAAACACTAATATGATGGGCTTTTTCTTCACTTCACTACTGCTTTCCAATGGAAACTGTCCTGGCTGTTGTCAAATGTGAGACAGACAGACAGCGAACAGACTGACTTTGGCTGTGATGACGAGTCAACAGCAACCGAGGTGTGTGGGTTTTGATGCGTTGTGAGCTTTGCTTGGTTGATCAGCGCCTACTGGCAGATATCCAGATGAAATGAAAGTTTTTATTAAAATGAAACTTCTGGTTGCAAGTTTTTGGGATCATCTCCAAGTTAACTGTCGTTTGTTTTCTCTTTCTTCTCATCATTTCTTAACTTTGCATTTGAGTCCGAGCCTGAGGAGTCGGAAGTGATAACACAGGTACTTCATTGTGATGCTGTATCTCCATACACGTTTGGTTCAATCCAAATGTGATGCCACATTTTCTAACAACACATTCATTCATTTATGCTTTGATGTTAAATAATAAACGATGGATGATGTTCTGTTGCAACAGTTTCTCATCAACCCTCTTTTAGTTTGTGTGTTGGTATGCGTTTCAAGTTTGTGGCTACACTTGCACAAACTTGTTGTTGCTGCATTGTCATTTTTCCATGAGTCTTGTCCATATTTGTTCTACTCTCGGGCTGAAATGTTAGTTCTTCACAGTGCAGGTGGCAAGTGCCTGAACTGTATCCAAGACAACCTTCCAAATGATCTATTTAAATCGAAAGAACCTTTTTTATAACTGTTCCTTCTCTTTCCCCAGAATAGTTTCATAAGGCGGATAAAGGGCGACAATGTCTTTGTCAAACACAGTAATCTCATGTTGGAGGTTTGTAAAACACCAACTGCTTGAATAACATAGAATACAGAGAGTGACTAAGTGTTTGATTGTTCAGTTGTTGAACCACAGGTCGGGCTTACCTGCATGGAATGAAGTTGCATGAGAAAATAGACTGATTGTTCATCAGTTCTAGTCTGTACAACTAAACCTCGTCCAGTTACTACAGTATTGACTATGTTTTTGTTGGATTGCAATTTGCAGAATTCGTTAACAGATATATAACAGCATTGTGAAATCTTATCTAATTGAGGAGGAAACCTGTGTTCGGAAAATTGGGAGAACTGATGGCACGACTTACTCATGTCATTTAATATTTTTTTAAATGTTTGACAAATGTGTGATGCATGAATCTGTTATTGGGCAGATTCTTAACCTCAGTCCTTTGAGGTTTGGAAGCTCAAGGAGGCTTGTTTTAATGGAAACACTACAGTTATGCTGTGATTGAAACACTCCACCACTAATTTAACTGCTAATGTATCTATAGCCAGTGTATTTCTTGTGTATAATTAGAAAATAATGATCTGTCCCTATAACAAAAAAAAAACAATAGGAATATTGAGATGAGTCCCAATTTTAGAGACTAAAAAGTCAAATAGTATATTTTGTTATGCAATATACGTATCTGTTTAGCCCAAAGAAGAAAGCAGAGAAACACTACTGCAGACTTCTGAAATACAAACTACCATGTAACAAATAGAAGAAAGCACAGCTTTGAAACATAGACAGTTCACTCGTTTTGGTATAATGCCTTACAAAATCAAATTTGTTTGGAATGCCCATCCCTACTATCCAATGGGCGTTTGAAAATGGTAGTTTTTTTCCAAAGACAGTTTTATTTTCAGGGGTGCAAATTTCGTCTAAGTAGGGGAAGTAGAATGGGGCAGCTTTAGGGGGCTGTACAACAATACACACATAAAAACTAAGCAAATAGAGTACACCTATAGTTTATACTAAATGTTGATATCTTATGTTCCATATGTCAGTATAAAACACAAAACAGAACTACTGTAATAACAGGAATATCATGTATATTCAATAAAGAGATCCAGATTGTCCGTATTTTGTTTGTTTTGTCACTAAAATTCTTAGTTTGATCTACTTTAAAAAGGAAGGACTATTAAAAACTGTTATAACAAAAGTTAACAAATGACCAAAAAAGTAAATAAAAACTTTTTAATGCTTTTTTTTTACTAATTATAACTAAACAAAATATATAATTATAATAATTAATATGTGACTGACTCTAAAATACCCCCCCTATATGTAGCTCATTTGTACCTAAAAGTTACAACTAATAATACACAATGTATAAGTAAGATTTTAATGTAGATGCTGTTTGCTTTCATTTAGATTTTATTTAAATGCTCCTAAAAAAATATGAATTTTCAGTCAGCTGGTAATATCATTATTGGCCTGCAAGTTCCAGATTGTGCATCCATACTAGACAGCAATTGATTTTATGCCTCGCCTCTTCCTTCTGTCCGTGTGTTGTGATTGGTCGGTCAGGACACCGACACTCCAGAGGACCTGCTCAAAAGACAGATGAACCTTAACGAGTTGAAGAGGTCATTTTTGGAGACCCGTCCTGAGTGGTCAGGAGACAGTGAATGGGACAGAAGGCTGTCCTCGTCCCCTGCTTGCACTCCACGACCAGATGACACACTCATGATAGAACCTGTCTTAACCTTACAGGAAGTAAGACCCAGCTCACGTGTGTGAGACAGGAAGTCAAGCACATGCATGTTTCCAGAGCCCAACACAGACCTCTGTACCAGCTGCCTTTGAATCGGCTCGTTGTAGATTGCTTAGCATGCTTTGGCTTTATACCGTGTGTTATTTAGTCCCAGGCTTCTTACAGAAAGTCAGGATTCATTACTGCCTCTATGTTGGTATAGCTCACTTTAATTTATTGACATATTTGCAACTGGAGTTTTGAGTTGTAATTCCTGAGTATACGGTGCTTAGCTGTGGCTAAGTGTTTGTTTATTCCTTAAGCTGATTAACAAGCCTAAGCAGATCAGGCTAGAAGTTTTTGGATTTTGTCTTACATGATTCGACTCGTTTCAAGCCGTTGTCGTGAGTTTCTCATTCACTTCCCTTTGTTTGTTTTTTTCTGTTTCACATCACAAGTGATGACCCCCCCCCCACCCCAATGGTATGCATGATTCTTTCCACATCTCATGCTCTCCACATCTCACCACAGTTACCCCACTCCAAAACTCCGGACTTCATAACTGCATTTTAGAAGGTTTGGTTTTCAGTGTTGTAAACATCATGTTCCTCATATTGTTTGATTTCTCTGTTTTCCTTTGTAGACTGCAGAAGATGCCAAAGCAGAACCTCCTCAGGACATTACAGAAGAAAAGTCTGAACTTCTAGAGGCCAGCCCCACTGAGGTAGCATTATTATACTTTCCAGGCAGGATGTGTTCTGCATTTCTGCTAGTTTTGGTGGCACTGTTCGTTTGTGACATTTGCTTTTGGAATTTTTTATTTAACGGACATGTTTGTAAACAAAACGGTGTTGTCTAGACACTGCTGGGAAAGGAAAGCTGAGGTTTTCCCATTTCCACTGCCCCAACCTCACCCCTCCTTTGGACCACCCCCCACTGGCGATAGCACAAAAGTATTAAACATTTTTGTACTTTCCAGGCATGGTCTGTTCTGTATCGCTGCTAGTTTTGGTGGTCATGGTCTTCGGTGATGCTTATTTTATTAATGTATCATTTAATGGCCATGTTTGGAAAGAAAACAGTGTTGTCTAGACACCCTGGGGGAGAAAAGCTGCTGTAGTTTTTTTTTCTGTTTCCCCCCTGCTTGCTTAGGATTGTTGTTGAAAAGCTCAGAATGTCTTTAGTCTGATATCATATTCATGTCTGGGAATATTTTAGGGGAAAAATCAAAAGCTCACAATCATCAGGAAGTACATGCTTCTCTGTCTACAGATATTTTTAGGTATAGGGTATAACTGTTGCCTTTTTCCTAACTGCTGTGCTGTATTTAGCTCTAAGTTATTTTTCTTTAGCATGCATATCATAACTTGATAACCATGAGAGCAAAAATGTACTTCTCGGATGGATAATGCTGATTTTTCCCAAGCCCAGTTTAGCCAGTCGTTACTTTTTGATAGTTGTTAAAAATCATTCATAGCATTATCTGAACAGATCATAGGATAGAGAGTCCTCCCTTCAGCAAATCCTTTTTTATTATGTTTGTATGGATGGGTGCTTCTGGGTAAATTGCCTCCACAGGTTTCAGAACAGAAGGTACATATCATCTACAACATGGAGAAGATAGGAAGTCCTCCACATGATCTGGAAACTCTGAATGAAACCACTAACTCTGTTCCCTTGATGGAGGTCAACAAAACATCATTCAAGACTGACTCCATGTCTGTGTCAAACCACGATGACGAACCATGTGATAAACCTGTCTTGAAAGCCTGTTGCACTGTGTCTGGAGAAGAGAATGCAGAAACCACTAGAGAAGCTCTCAACTTCGCCTTACAAGAGACTGAGATTGTTGAAGACCAATTGATAAGCATGATAGATAACATCAACATGCCAGACTCTGAGCTCACTAAGTCAACTAAGTCAACGTCAACTGCCATCATACCTGAGCAGGAGGAGACAGCAGACCAAAGTGAGGCTTTAACCTCATCAAGACAGGAAGAAACTGATTCCAGTAAAGAAACACTGGAAGTGATCAATGAGCTGACCGATTTTAATATCTTTATCTTAAATTCTGAGAAGACTATGATTCAAACTGCTGCTCCACAAATAGAACAGAAGCCCATGCATCGAGATGTTGAATGGCATATGCACCGTGTAGAGATGGCCAGCAGAGTCTCATTTCAGTACATCACCAAGACCTCTCCAACCTTCAGAGTGGTGGTATGTTCTGGCAGCCGTTCACTGACCCTAGCTTCACCATTTAATATCCCCTGAAGCCTAACATAGTTATAGAAGGCCAAACTGTTAGCTTTCTATAACAATATACTAATAATTCCCTAGTTGTGTAGTTGATCCATCCTTTTCTTATAAGTCGGCCAAGAACATTCTTTGCTGACCTGTAATATTAGTTTTGGGCCAGATTAGCTCAAAATGCTATTAATAAAAAGCACCATGCTCAGTTTGCATTTACTTTTTGGAGGTATTTTATCCAACTTTCCTCGTTTACTGTAGTTTTGACGTGACAGAATTATACAAGCAAGTGATAGACAGAAAATAATACTTTAGTGGGTTAAGGCTACATGTAATAACAGTACAGTATCATTAAGAAGTTAAAAAATATATACATATATATTGAGTTGGATTGAAGTCAACAGAAATAAATAGGAAATTAAATATGTCGGTGCTGGTTATTGCTGTCCTCCAGAATAAAGTACAGTTCATCCTATTTGTTTCTGAAGAATCTAAGAGATGAGTAGAATAAAGTCTGTCCTGATATGACGAGTGTTTATTTGTAGGAGTAGTGTCTTACTGCATGTTATACGGGAGAGCTTAGACTGCTTCATGCAGGTGCATATAAAAACCTCACAGTTCAACAAGAGTTCAGCCCGCAACAGGTGGATATGTTGACGATACTGGGGCTTTAGTGCATTAACACAGGCATCTCTGTCATTCTGTCAGGGAAGTATCTCTTAGGGCGTTTTCACACCAGCACTAGTTAGTCTGGTTAAAATGGACTCTGGTTCGTTTGCACTCTTGGTCTGGTTCGTTTTGGCAGGTGTGAAAACAGTAATCGCACTCGGGTTCCAAACGAACTCCGGAGCAGTTAGTTTGTGGTGAGAACATGATCCGACCTCGATCCGACCCAAGTATTAGATGTACTCCACAAGTTTGATCTAAACATCTCCTGCAGCCAGGTGTGCTTCGAATTATGGGATGCAGCAGATGGTGTAAACAGAGAGCTGGAGAACTGTAGCAGCTAACAGGGCGAGGACAATGAAGCGAGGTCTCTCTTGGACTAGCAGTGAGGTACATTGCCTACTTGATGTTTGGAGTGAGCTGGGTGTTCTGCAGTTGTGCTGTAGTTTGGTATGTTATCAGATTATTATTACAGCTATGAACAGATGCTGTCTCTGCCGCTGCTCTGTGCTACGCTGTACAAGAAATGTGTAATAGTTTGGGAAAACCGGATCTTCTGCCTGTGTTTACTTTCTTGCTTGCACACCAGATAGTTCTGACCAACCTCACGTGGTTTGTTGGGGTGCATTTTGGTGCGTTTCGTTTTTTTGCCTGTGTGAAAACAAACTTAACCGAGGAGGAAACACTCAAAGTAAACTAATTCATTAACTGATCCCGACCAGTGAAACAAACTACAGGTGTGAAAATGCCTTAGTTGTCTGTTATTTCAGTATTTCAGTACACTACAATTTGTAGAAGTAGTAGTTCTGTAAAAAAAGCAAAGCTTGTGTGAGTAAGATAACGGAATGAAATTGTAAAGAGTTAAGATGATGAAGCAATCTAGGATTAGCTAAGCACTCTGCTTGTGTCCTGGCTGGAAGCTTTCATCTTTATAACTATTTTTACGATCTGGTCCCATGTTACTATATTACTCCTCCCCTTTAGGGGTGGTTGAAATGGCCCTACAATAATATCACGATATTTCATGGTATTTTTGCGATAACGATCCTTTGCCAATATGACAAAACATTGAATTAAAAAAAATATTTCAAGAATACACTACTGCAACAAAATGAAAATTCCATTTTATTATTGCATGCAATATGATATGGCACACCCCTAACTAAGATATTAAAAAATACAATAATTCATCAGATTGTTCCAGAGTTCAATGATCCAGAATGTCACGATACTAAAAAATGCACTCCAAATATCTCCATATATCCAGGACTGAAGTAAAATGAACGATACTAGACAGATAAAATGTTTCTAGTAGATATATCATGGGACATGAGAACAGTGTGAATTTTTCTTTTGCTAAAAACAGTAAAAAGTAGTACCTGATGTGATAATTAGGGATGGGTATAATATCGTTTGCGATATTCAAAAATGTTGGCGATATGATTGTGTACAATACGATATGGAACACCCCTACTCCTCTTCTGACTGTTCTTTCAAACTTTTGTCCACCTATGTCCTTTTCCTCTAGTCTAAAATGGCCTACGTTTCAGAATGTCCCCAGCAGTGTGCAGAGGTTATAATTAAGAGAGACACCACATCAGTCAGATGCGCTTCCTCTGACCTGGTTCAGGTGCTTTTCCACCATTCCTGCTGCATAGTGTGTTTTTTCCTCATGCTGCTTGGATTAGTAGTAGAAATCCAAAGATGACCGTGTTTGCCTCTCACAGAGTTCAGGTGACCAACCAGGGGAGACGGCAGCTATAGAAGAGGTACTGGAGGAAGAAGGAGAAGAGGAGACTGTTAAGAAGGAAAAGTCATCTGTTTGTGAGGCTAAGGAGGAGAAGTCACCTACTTACCAAACTCAGGAGACGTCAGCTCCTGATGAGGTTCAGGGGGAGTCAGCTACTAATGAGGCTCAGGAGGAGAATGCAGATACATATAAGCCTGAGGAGGAGAAGTCAGCTCCTAATGAGACTCAAGATGAGAAATCAGCTCTTTATGAAGCTGAAGATGAGAGGTCAACTCTTTATCAGGATCAGGAGATGACTTCACCACTTTATGATTCTGAGACATCACCTCCTTATCAGGCTGAGGAGGAGAAGCCAGACTGCTATGAGGCTCAGGAGATTTCAAGCTCGTACGAAGATAAGAAGGATAATTTGCCTCCTTACGAATCTCAAGAGTTATCAGCAGCCACTTTGACACCTGAAACACTAGGGGATACTATGAATGCAGACAGTAATGGTGGCCAGATTGCCCCGCCGGCTCCTCTGTTTCACACTGAGGAGCAACAGTCACCTGTTAATGAGCTAGAACAAGCAAATAATGAAATCATACTGCCAGAATTGGGAAACCGTGCAGCTACAGTGCAGTCAAGGCCATCATGTGTGGAAAGTAACATTGCTGAGGAAGTTATGGAGCAGGTTGTTATGAAAGAACAGCTGCCACTCATCACCAAATATGTAAACTCCACACAGAAGACTGGGCAAGAGGAAGTGGAAGAGCAGACCTTAGCATCTGAAAGCATGCCCTCAGGGGTAGCCAGTGAGAGCAGAGCAGATTGGGCACTCTCTGAACAGGAAAGCCAAACCCCAGGATTGACTGAGGAATGCAGAGACCAAGAGAATGCTAAAAATGCTGCAATGGTGCCCTCTTCTGGTGAAGCTCAGATGTACATGGCAGAGATGGTTCTTACGCAAGCTACACCTGAGATGGCTGATGTTGCTCCATTGTTTTCTGCTCAATACCTTATAGAAGAGGATGGTGTTTTGCCTCAGACCACTTTAACAAAGAAAGTAGAAAAGAATGAAGAAGGTGTAGAAGGAGAAGGGAACTCCTTGATTGACTCAATAAAGGAAACAGAAGGTGCTGTGCAGATGGAGATTCTGGTGTCAGCTAGAGACTCAGACACTGTGGAATCACCTCCTGCCCAGCTCTCTGATCAAGTGGAGAAGGAAATGCAAGAAACGACAAAACCTGTAAAAGACAACAGTAATGAAAGAGATGAGGAATGCATGGATCAGGTATATGAGAAATCACTGACTCCCACTATTGAGGAGGAGCACGTCTTACCAGGGACCAGCCAGGAGTTTGAGGAGGAGAAGGTACAGTCAGCAATTCCTGAAAGTTCTTTCCCTACCAAGAAGTCAATCTGTGAAGATGTTGAGAGCTTTGATTATGAAGAGAGAGAGAACCCGGAGGAGATTAGCATTGATTGTCCTAACACACCCGAGCTAATTCAGTTAAATGAGGATATGTGTGATGAAAGCGACCTGTCAGGGTTGGGAAACGGTACCACTCCAGAGCAGCTTGTGCCATCCTTTGAGGAACAGCAAGATCCCATTATGGAAGAACTCTTGCCACCAGATATCCAGATGGAGGAGGACAGTGCAGAAGGGTTTGAAAACGTCACACCTTCAGAGAGAAGTGAATTAGCCTGGATGAACAAAGATACAGATTCAGGATGTGAAGGAAACACTAACCCTAGGGGAGGAGAGGCGGTTCCACGAGAAGTGGAGGACACGAAGGAAGATATGAACACAGTTAGTGCAGCTGCCATGCCTCTCCCAGAGGTAAACCAACCCTGAAGGGCCTGGACTGCTTAACCATTCACTGAGTCTTTCTCCATGCCTGGCACCAGCTCAGACTAATACTGGAGTCAACGGAGATTTCTCTCACTCCTCTTTCTTCTGGTTTCTGAAGTTTTTGATCACTGTAGAAGTTAAGCTATATCATAACTGTCACAGTTTCTTTCCACAGTGTTGACGTTTGCATGACCACAGATGTGATTGTGCCACAAACAGTAGCATGAAAGAACAATGTGCATTTCTGTGTTAAGCAGAAACACAGTCACGGTCACTGTGAAACGTTGTCACCGTGCATGGTGTTTTTGCATGGTTGTGGTGGTTGTAGTGTGTTTGTTTCAGGATGCATGTGGTGGCATGCACTGTGTGTAATGTTTGCCTTCATTCTCTTTATTTACATGAAATTAAAATGATTCATATCAGAAAAGTTGTGGAGTATTTTACACTAGATTTATACTAAGAATGTAGTTAAAGTATCACCTTATGCTCTGTCTCTGCTTGATCTCCATGACATGTGCAGCAGTCTGAGGAACCAGTGCAGGCAGTGATGACCACAGAGGTTCCTGTAGTTCACACCGAGACCAAGACCATCACTTACGAATCTGCTGAGGTAAAAGAACGTTACCACTATCTGTATTTTTTCATGTTATTAAGGTTGCACATTTCTTGGATCTTTTGTTAGTTGAAAAGCATAAGATTTTAGGTTTCACAGGGAGGGTTCACATTTGGACTAGGCAATATGTAGATATTAATTAAATTTTTTCTAAGCATGTTGGGGATATCGTTGGTATTTAAAGAACACTTGTGTTCAACATTTACTTATTTCACATTTGAGCATAATTACTTCCCTTTTAATGTGAAATGTTAATTTAATGTCTGGCCAATTTTGACTATTCCAACATGTTAAAACACAGAAAATCTAAATATCGTTATGTGTATTGTGAAAATGTCACAATACTAAATATTAGCCATATAACTGACTTCTAATTGACATGATTATATTATATTTTGTGGACAGAGACACATTTTAAATTAGTTTTGTTTTTCTAATTTCTTCCCACTTTTGCTCGCGAGGTATTCTGCGCTGCCATCCAGGCATGTTTGAGTTGAAAACTCTGGACGTTCATGTTGTCTACATCATGAGCATTCTTAGTTCTGGCCAGTTTAATCAAAAGAAAAGCCGGCCTTCCGTGACAGTCAGAGAAAAGGTTTAGTGGCAATAAGGAGGTTTTTTATATTTAAAAAAAATTAGGGGGTGTTGCAGGGTAGATTTCTTACAGAATCTAATCAGATTTGTTCTTTTTATTTCCTACGGTATCCAACTTAGTATTATCAGTACCAGTACCCATAAAAACTGATGTGGCATCTGTGATCTAAGTAAAATTGAACACTACTGAGAAGCAGAGCCTGAAGCACCCTTTCTAAACACAATGTGAACGCTCAAAATAAAGGTTGTGCAGTGAACCCTATGACTTTCATCTTTCAGGAAAAATGCTATGCGGCCCTCCCACCCCCACTTAATCACTTTATTAGGAGATGCATATATATTTGGAGATCACCCATCAGTTGTATGTTGTGTATATCATCTACATGTGTACATGTGCAGGTCGATGCCAACGGTGATGCAGACCCTGGAGTTCTGATGAGTGCACAAACCATCACCTCTGAGAACAACAGCACCACAACCACCACACACATCACAAAGGTCAGTGCGGTCACTAAAAAACAAATCAGGCAGAGTAGGGCTGTGTGATGGCTCATGTTTGTGCTTTTGTGCCATTTTGACCACCATCATTCTCCTGCGTCTGCCCATGTTCTCAGTGTTGTCAACTTGGTGACTTTGTCGCTATATTTAATTACTTTTCAGACCCTCTGGCGACTTTTTTTTAAAAAAGCGACTAGCGACAAATCTCAGTCTCACAGTCAGAGCAGACCCTCACCACTCCACGACCCACTACACTCACAGTGCTCAGTCTCACAGTCAGAGCAGACCCTCACCACTCCACCACCCACTACACTCACAGTGCTCAGTCTCACAGTCAGAGCAGACCCTCACCACTCCACCACCCACTACACTCACAGTGCTCAGTCTCACAGTCAGAGCAGACCCTCACCACTCCACCACCCACTACACTCACAGTGCTCAGTCTCACAGTCAGAGCAGACCCTCACCACTCCACGACCCACTACACTCACAGTGCTCAGTCTCACAGTCAGAGCAGACCCTCACCACTCCACAACCCACTACACTCACAGTGCTCAGTCTCACAGTCAGAGCAGACCCTCACCACTCCACCACCCACTACACTCACAGTGCTCAGTCTCACAGTCAGAGCAGACCCTCACCACTCCACCATCCACTACACTCACAGTGCTCAATCTCACAGTCAGAGCAGACCCTCACCACTCCACCACCCACTACACTCACAGTGCTCAGTCTCACAGTCAGAGCAGACCCTCACCACTCCACGACCCACTACACTCACAGTGCTCAGTCTCACAGTCAGAGCAGACCCTCACCACTCCACCACCCACTACACTCACAGTGCTCAGTCTCACAGTCAGAGCAGACCCTCACCACTCCACCACCCACTACACTCCAGTGCTCAGTCTCACAGTCAGAGCAGACCCTCACCACTCCACCACCCACTACACTCACAGTGCTCAGTCTCACAGTCAGAGCAGACCCTCACCACTACACCACCCACTACACTCACAGTGCTCAGTCTCACAGTCAGAGCAGACCCTCACCACTCCACCACCCACTACACTCACAGTGCTCAGTCTCACAGTCAGAGCAGACCCTCACCACTCCACCACCCACTACACTCACAGTGCTCAGTCTCACAGTCAGAGCAGACCCTCACCACTCCACCACCCATTACACTCCCAGTGCTCAGTCTCACAGTCAGAGCAGACCCTCACCACTCCACCACCCACTACACTCACAGTGCTCAGTCTCACAGTCAGAGCAGACCCTCACCACTCCACCACCCACTACACTCACAGTGCTCAGTCTCACAGTCAGAGCAGACCCTCACCACTCCACAACCCATTACACTCACAGTGCTCAGTCTCACAGTCAGAGCAGACCCTCACCACTCCACCACCCACTACACTCACAGTGCTCAGTCTCACAGTCAGAGCAGACCCTCACCACTCCACAACCCATTACACTCACAGTGCTCAGTCTCACAGTCAGAGCAGACCCTCACCACTCCACCACCCACTACACTCACAGTGCTCAGTCTCACAGTCAGAGCAGACCCTCACCACTCCACAACCCACTACACGTCTTGGGTAGATAGATACTTTATTGATCCCAGAGGGAAATTCTTCAGTGTGACACGACCTATTTTAAAGTTTGTTTATTTATTAAGAGTTAATTTGTAGTTCTAACATATTTAGGGATTTTTTACTCACTTTTTACTCTCCCACAACGTTATTCCTTCAAATACACGCAAATAGTCATTATGCAAATTAGGTGATTACGTCATTTAGCGACTTCTACCCACTTTTAGGACAGCCAATAGTGACTTTCCTTACTGAGGAGTTCGCAACAGTGCATGCTCTTCATGTATGGGCCTGATCTCACTGACAAGAGAACAGACAATAACATCCCTGTCTTGTTTTTAGTCTATGTGTTTTGATCTTTAATATTGAAGAGTAATATCTCTGATACTTTTTTCTTTCACAATCAATTCCACTTTGTTTACGTAGTATTCTTGGGCATGAGGACCGAAAACACTTGCATCTTATCATTTTATCCATCATTCTGTCATGCTGCATATTATTGGGTGCTATTCTGTTGTTTATTCGTCCATCCATCCATCAACATTCATTTCTTGCACCCATCCTTCCATCCATTCCTAAGCGTGCTGGTTTCGCTCCGCCTCCCTGTGGATTACTGTATGCCTGAATGTAAAGGCTTATAGAGTAAAGGACATGCTCTTTACTCCATCATTTCCCAAATGCCTCTTCACACGTTAAGCCCTGTTTACACCCTGTCTGTGCCCCTGCTAGACGGTGAAGGGAGGCATCTCAGAGACACGGATTGAGAAGAGGATTGTCATCTCAGGAGATGCAAACATTGATCATGACCAGGTACAGAGGCTCCTTCTGTACTCACCCTGCTAACCTACGTTGACCTATACTGAGACAAGAGTGGTTTAAGGTTTATTACAGAACCTCCACTGGTCACGTTCCTGAAAATGACTCTAGTAGACAGAGCAAATGGTTCACTCTTCCAAATGTTTACTTGGAAGGTAGAGTGGTCAGACCTGACTTAGACTGGAGTCAGACTTGATAATGATTTTGATGACTTTAGACTCAGACTTGGGCCTCATGACTTGACTCCTAAAATGAAAGAAACATAGGAACTCTGTCTGGAGTAATTTATCAGTAATTTTAAGTACTTCAGTGGATTTTGAAGTTACTTGATTAAAATTTGGCAGTATTTTGGTTTGTTTTTTTTAGTAAATTTAATTCAGCCCAGCCATTTTGGGTTGTCTCATTTTTAATCCAAAGTCAGTGTTTGTTTTAATTTTAGTCATAATTTAGTTTGTCACATGAATACAAGCAGTACTCTTGTTATAATTATGATTATTGACCCTCAAATGGGCAGCACTATGTAATACTAACAGATTAACTTGCTCACCAGGTTGTAAAGTTAAAAGCTAAAAGAAGTCACAGAGGACTTATATTTTACCAAAACCATAAATAATATATATATAAAAAAATACCAAAAATCATGCAATAAATGGTTGAAAATGCTTGAAGTTTAGGGCTTGAGACTGACTCTGTTGAATGGGACTTGTTGGCAAATTTCAATGTAGGTAAATATAGCTGTGCTCAGTACTGACCTTCTGGCTCTGCTTTTGTTATAACACGTAATAAACCCACCAAATTCAAACCCAGCAGATAAATACTTTCCTGATCATTACTAATCACCCTAATTTAATTATTAATAATTTTTGCTCTGAATCCTTGCAACTGCTGCAAGTTTGTAATCCTGGTTTATGATATGTACACATGTTTAAATGTATGAAATGAATTAACAGTGAATAATTTTTAATTCTGTGATTAATAATTCTTCCTTGCCTGATTCTGATAATCCTCCTGTATGCCCTGTCCTCTGTTTCCCTCTGGTGCTCACACATGGGATTGCTCTGAGCTAGGCTCTGGCTCAGGCTATAAAAGAGGCTAAAGAGCAGCACCCAGACATGTCAGTCACCAAGGTAGTGGTTCATAAAGAGTCGGAGATCTCACCTGGTGAAGGCCAGTGATGCAGGTAAGGGGGGACGCATGTCTGCCTCTATCAGACTGTAGGCTTTTCCGCTACACAGTGGACTCTGCATGCTGCGCTCAGCTCTGTGCTTTTTTAGCTTGCATGCTTTTTTAGCTTGTGTGGTTTGTGTCTGGTTTCAGTGCAAAGCTGTTATTGTCAACAGCTACGCTACCTCGCAGTGCATAGTGCTTTCGCCTTGTAGCGATTCCTGTTTCTTAGTGCTGCTACACAATAAAGGATACTCTGCCTTTAAAACTGTTCTTGTTGTATAGATTTGTATCAGCTATTGAAATTAGTTATCCTTTTCTATATGATTACAGTGACTAGGTGCTGTACATGTGGTAGTGTACTCCATTCCGATGTTTTGTCAAGTCCTAGTGCTTACAAAAGTGGTGTCGCTAAAACTGATACCGGTATGAAGTAGATTTGGTTTCAAACTTAAAAAATTCCTGAAAAAAGTCCTGAAGTAAAATGTATCAACAAATTTACATTTACGGCATTTAGCAGACGCTCTTATCCAGAGCGACTTACAACAGTGCTTAGTGTTCAGTCAGAGTATGAATCTCTATCTAGTACAAACAGGTTTAAGTCCAAACTACTTAAACACTGCCATAAACACAGGGCCAGTGCTGATACCTAGAAAAAAGACAATGCAATACCTAGCAAGACTGGAACACCTACAGAGAAGAGAATAAATACAAGACTACATAAAGTACAAGTGCAATACTTAAACAGTGCTCCTAGAAGATCAAGTGCAATTACACATTGAAAAAAATGTTAAATAAGTAAGAAATCTAGACTAAACTTTAGTAATAATTAAGAGACGTTTTACTATTTATTATTTTTCTTGTGGATTTTAGTATTTGGTTTGAAACCTTTGGCACAGAATTGGCTGTATTTACAGGTAGTTGCAGTCCATTAGATAATTCAGACTCAAACAATATAACAATTTCCGAAGCAGAAAATGCCCAGAATTTGTTAAGTTTGGGGATGTGATGTTTCATGTAAAGATTTAGGATTTTACATTTCTTGCTGCAAAATAGTCAACCCAAAGATGTATTTATTTTGGAAATAGAGGCCAACCCTTGCTGTGTCTGTCTTTAGCACATCACCTGAAAAGTTTATACATAGCTCTGATATATCCTTTTAAACTGCCCTGCCGTCACCATCCGTCCTCCTGGAGATTTCCCATTCTGCAGAACTTGGTCCCAACATGCATCTAACCCGCTTCCCCTACCTACCAAACAGAGAATGCCTCTGATTCAGCCAGTCAAGAGTGTCTGAGGATGTTAATCAGCAAGAGCAGGAGAGACAGATTCTGGTTGGAATTCTGCAGAAAGTTAGTTAAATGGTCAGGGGTCGCTGATGTTTCCAAATTTTCATTACTCCCTTTACAACCTAAGAATAACTTAACACTTTTCTTTAACAGTCCCTTCATTTTTAGGTGTTAACCAGGTATGTATGTGCTACAAGCTCCACAGTACTAGATAATCATTTGGCATAATGCCAGGATCAGACTAAACAAATTGTGGCTGATTTCCAGCGTGAGAAATAAGAAATGAGCCGTGTAGTATGTGACATAAATGAAGAACAGGTGGTGTCTGGGACACAACTACCCCAACAGAAAGCCTAGCATGTCAGAATTGTTTTGAGTTTTTCCACCATGTTTGATATCTCCTGTTTGGTTGTTTCTAGATGTTGACCAACAGGAGGATATAGTGCTTTAAAAGCATGTTACCAAAATGCTAACAGCCAAGTGCCAATCACAGCAGATACCTACTAACAGCTCACTGCAGCCAACAATTTAAACTTCTTCTGTGAAATTGGATTAGTTATTAATGTGTTAACACATTGATTACCTCAGGTTTTCTTTGGAGGACAGACAGTCCATACTTTTCTCTTCATGAAACCCAAGGATGGGCTTACAGTCAGTTTTACTTTCTTCTTTTCAGAGCACATAACCTTCTGTAGCCACGGTTGACACTTACTTGACCGCCCTCCCCAATGACCTGTGAACTCGCACCAAAGACGTGAACAGTGATTGGTTGGCATCAAGCGTGTAGTGTTAGTGTACATGTTTGAGGTAGTTTACTAGGATTTTTAACCCTTTTAATATCTAAAACCTTTTAATTTTTTCAGTGTCATTTTTTTGGTACTTATATTACCCAAAAGAGTTGCACAGCACTTCGAATATTGTACCACACCTACTAAAGTAATATCTAGAACCTGTTTGGCATTTGTGTATTTTAGTTAAGCAGTCATGTAACTCAACATAATGATCCAGTACTTTGGAGTTTGTACCTCATACGTTTGGTAAATACCTAAAAAATAAAATGTATAAGATATAATTGTGCCAGAATGAGTTTGCATATAGTAAGGCATGTAATTTCAGAATGATAAGCCTCTGGATGTAATACACCTGTGTAAAGGGTGAGAGAGCTAGTGTAACTGAGCTGTAAAGAGTACTATTTTATTGGTATGTGAATGATGAAGCATTCTCTGTTACATTGCTTTTGTTTTTCTTCCTGTGTAGGATTGGGACACTCTTTAGCATGTTTTCTTTCTTTGAACATGCACTAACATATTCACCTGTTGGCTTCAGAATGAAACCTTGGCCTCCCTCTCATGCTGTGTGAATGAGGGAAGCTTGACTTCTGGTTATGACTGATCTGAAAACAGAGAGTCTTGCTGATCTGCTACGTTTTAAACTTTTTCTTTTTTCTTTTACTGCCAGTCCTGGTTCTGAAGCATTCATGTACATGTGGTATCAGTATTGAAGCACATAAAGAAATATCTCAGCATTTTCCAACCTAATCACTGTCTGCCATATCTATAACATATGACCAGTTACCACCAACAGTTTCAACACACTACTCAGGTGCCAGTCAGCAGTTGTTTAAGTGTTTTTATGAATTGTGGTGTGAAGTAAGGGGGTTCAATATAGACTGTATGTTTAAAATAATTAAGATATAAAAAGCACCATTCTACAGAAACGAGAATTGTTTGTAATAATGGTGATGGGAACCACACACACGGAGCCTTTAGGGCTTATGAACATTTTTACATGAAGTTGTTGCCTGAGGATTAAAACATTTATAGGCTTGAGATTTAGGCAGAGAATGGATTTCTGTTTAATGTCTACAGATCATCCCAAGGCTTCAGCTGTGTAACCCTGAATGTATATTTTCTAATGTATTCTCCATAGAGAGCAAATTTTAATATGCATTTAATGCTAATTGTAATGCTGTATTTTCATTTATGCATAAATGTTATGCATATTGGAAAGAAAATAAAATATAAAGTTTAGGTTTTGTAACTATTGCCCAGGCCACAGTTACCCAGAGATTTTAATTTAGTTTTAAGTCAGAATGTTTTCTGTTCTTTTGTAAATACAGGGAAGTGAAATTATTGTTTGTAGTAAGCAACTGTATGCAGATGGCAGACTTGAACAATAAGGTTAATTGAAAACAGTCCAGTAGTCTGAGACTAGATTTAAAAGCTTTTTTTAAGCATGTCTATAAATAAACAATAGAAAGCTTTCGAATCTTAAACATATGGTTAGGTGAAGAACAATTATTTGAAATATCTAAAGTCTTGGTCAATGTTCAAATGACCTGTTACAGGGTTTATATGAGAAGATCAGAATTATTAGCTTCATTGAAACACATGTTCAGACGCCTCTCCGGTGAACTGAATCTACTGATTACAGGCTTTCGCACAACATTTTGGACTTAAGTGAACACGGTCATTGACGCTTACATTGCTGACATCATTTGTAATGACAAGCTGTAATGAAGGGATGCAAAAAAAGACACATCTTAGCCAGCAGCCTGCGGAGTGTATGGCTCGATTTGTTTTATTTTATTTTTTATTATTATTTTGCTTTTAATCAAATGTTTGGGATCCAAAGTTAGAAATGTGGCAGGTCAAAATTAATTCCAAAAAATAAATTAGTAACTAAACATGAATGACAAAGTGTAACTGAGTAAAAAGTTAGAAGTAAAATTGTCCGATTAGAAAATTCTCAGCAGAGTACACATCAAAATGTACTTGAGTATGTTACTCATCTAGTAATCAAGTACTTGAATGGTTACTACCCAACCCCAGCATACACTGACTGCCCCCTTTCTTTCTGTATTTAGGACTAAGGGCCAGTGAGACGGAGGACGGTTCCATTTCAGCCATCCCATCTGACCCTTGCCAACACAGACACAGATAACCCAGTGCATGGCACTCCTCATGTGCCGGGACAGTGGGGAACCAACCTTTTAGACCCACCCTGCACATCAGCCATGCAGGACGCACAGTGCCATCCACACGATGAGGACACCAGCTCTGCTTTTTTGATGGAATGATGAAACTTCACTGCTAACAGCAATAATATCAAGAGGTCCTAAACTCATCCAGCACTCAGAAACACCAGAATGGGAGCAATCGTCTCGGAAACTCCAATTTGTTCGACTGCCTTAATCAGAGATTTTTAATCATAAAGTCTGTAATTTATGCAAGTTCCATTTATTTATGGTCCAGCACTCCAAAGTGAAAACTGTGGACGGTTCGTAAAGGACATTTGAACACGTATGCGGTAAAATGAGGTATGCAAAAAAACAGCAGACAGAATCACAGTGCCAACTGCATTGCAAGGCTAAATCCCTTCACTCCAGAACTTTCTCCAGCAAGAGCCAGTTTAACTGACACAAGTTAAGCCCAGTGATTTTCAAAGGAGGAATCTGACAGTTCCGTTTAGTCCCATGACTAGGTTTAATCTGTTCATGGAAAACCAACCCAAAGTCTAAAGATACTGAGTCTTTGTACATACGGTATATACACACATGCTTGTTAGCTAAAACAGCATTAATTCTCTATATGGAAATGTTTCTACTTGCTTTATGAAAGTGATTGTTTCACAGTATTTTATTTATCCTGTTCACCGAATTCAAAACTGCAACAAAAAAAGTACTAAGTAGAAAAACTATGCCACTATTTGAAGGGCTGCTTTTAGTTCACTTGTTGATAGGAAAATATGGACCGACACATCCTCCCCCTCCTCCCTCCATCCTCATTGTTATGATGTAGAATGGACCGAAGGGCTACAATGGGCCAATTGAGGCCCATTCTAAAGTTAAAATATGTGCTTAAAGTGGTCCGTCCACCACCTGGTAGAAAAAATTATGTTGGTCTCTTTTCTTTCTTGGAAACACAAAGCCTCAGTTATACAAACTACACAAAAAATGATGTGATTTTTGTTGTTGTTGTTTTATTTTGGAATAAAATATTATTGAAATCAACCAAAAATTCTGGTCATCTAAAATATCTTTTCCTAAATATGTGGCTATTAGGCGTATAGAGCCCATCTGTTAAAACCTCTTCAGTTTCTTGATTTACAAATGAAAATGGAAATGCTCAGTTGTTTATGTTTTGTTTTGTTTTTGGTTTTTTGTCCACTAGGTGGTGTAAGACTGTAGAGAATGATACACTCTTTGCTTGACTCTTGAAAGAAGTTTTTTTTAGCTCATCTAGAGTGAGATCCTGTGGCAGACGTGGTAAAGATGTGCTAACTGTTGTTTTTTGTGAATGCACTGGGGCTTATAGGTGTCAGTAGGACTCAGTAGGCTCATATTACAAACTTGTAGAATATTCAGTCAATCAATTAAGCTTTCACCTGGAAGTTGACCCTACATCTCAATGCAAGGAATAAAAACATGAAACTAAATTGTAATTCTTTCCATCTAAAATGAATTCCATCGACAGTAAATTCAAACAAGATAACCACCTGGTAGAAAAAAAAATATGTTGGTCTCTTTTCTTTCTTGTAAACACAAAGCCTCAGTTATACAAACTACACAAAAAGTTTCTCTTCACTGCGAGTCTCTCACCTCTACTGAACACCAGTGACTTCTTCTTGCTGATAAACATCTTAAGCTACCTTTACTATTACAGATGGCATAGAATGCCTTTATTCAGCATTCAGCAAATTGTTCTCTCTAGAGATGGAAAGATCGATCGGCTATGTATCAATATTTCTCCAATTTAGCCGATCCCGAGAGCTGATCAATGGCATTAAACGAATGAGCTTAATTTCTGTATTTCCAGCTAGCATTTCGTTGAAACCCCCTCCGGTCAGGTTGCTATTCCTATCTGAACCGCTAGGTGGAAATACATACCCTTTCATTTTCCACAGACTGACTAAAGCGGCGCCTCGCGAGAACAGTTTGCGTTCACGGCATGTGCTGTCCGTCTGGCAGTTTGTTACCGTATGTGATACAGAATCATCCAGGACGTTTTGTAAAATTAACTGTGTCTCGTTGGGGAACCAAGACAAAGACATTTAACACTACTAATCTGATACAGCTTTTAAGAGTACACCACACGGCTGAATACAGTGAGTATCAGCAAACAGCAGAGCTAGCACGCTCAGCTAGCACAAAACCAATAACCCGGAAAACCATGCAGACCAGATCTGACCGGTACAAACAGAACAGCAGCATCAATTCAAGATCTACATTTAATGATTACAGATTTTCGTTTAAAATAACAGAGTCTGTGTTTAATGACTGCAGTTTTTACTGCATTTATTTAATTTGTTTTTTTAGTTTTGAATTAAGGGTCTAAATGTAATGATTGCAGTATTTGAAGATATTTATTTCCTTTACTTTGTTTATTTACTGTTAACATAGTTTAAAATATGCTATTTTATATGAGCTCGTTAAAAATGGTAATAAACCAGTTTAGACCATGTTTTATGACTTGTTTGCGCTAATAACTACATGTAGACCTGCCGTGGCGTATACCCCGCCCTCTATCGGTATCGGCTATCGGACGATCGTGCTGAAAGGTGATCGGCGATCAGAATCGGCCTCAAAAACGCTGATCAATCCATCTCTAGTTCTCTGGTGTCTACATAAAAGATATGTAGCATTTGTTGTGGTAAAAATGCCCAGTTTAAGATTTGTTTGGTTAAGTTTGGCGTTAACTGTCAGTGCAGAAAACCTCACAGCATGGCTGCTACTTACAGGTTGTTGGATATTGTCCAAGGTGCAGAGCAAACTAAGAACTTTGAATTAAAGTTGTCTGGGCTTCCAATTCGACAGCTTGTTTTACATAAATTCAGTTCCACCTTAAATGCTGCTGCAGTTACATTCTGGCACCTGTACAAACTGTAGCATTTAAGGTGGAATGGAACTATTAAGGAGCTGGTGAATAGGAAGCCAACTTCAGCCTTGTTTATATCAGCCATGCCTGCTGACAGCTCGGCTTCCTAGAAAGTTACTAAAAGAGCCAACACCCTCTTCACAGATTTCTCTATGAAGTAAATATGGGATTTGTATTTAAATGAGGAACAACAGTGTTTAAAGTTTACAGTATGTCAGTTCTATGTGATGAAATCTTTTTATTAAACAGTGTAAATACATTTTTCTATTCTACAACGCTTTAAAACAGGCTCAGAGCTTTAGTCCTGTCTAATAAGCTACAATAGCTGCTTAGCTAGAAACTAGAACTCTAGAAGCTCACTGTCTTTAGTGTGCAGCTACAGTTTCCTGTTCATCCTCTTTTCTATGAGAGCCACATGCTCTTTGACTTTTCCAAATACCTAAAAGGTCTTTTGACTTTTCATTGTGTTACTCTACACCAGCAAGAAAATACAATATATGGACAAAAGTATTGGGACAGATTACATTTATAGGAGCTTTTATGACATCCCACTCTAAATCCATAGGCATTAATATTAGAGATTGTTCCCCATTTGCAGTTATTACAGCTTCCACTCTTCCTAACAGGCTTTCTACAAGATGTTGACAGGAGGGCATCCCAAAGGTGTTCGATAGAGTTGCGGTCAGGACTCACCCAGCCAGCCTTTATGGATCTGCTTTGTGCACTGGGACACAGTCACGCTGGAACAGTGGCAACAGTTTTGAGACCTACACCAAAATGGCAATGCCAGTCAGACAGACCGTGTTAGAAAAGTGTAGTTCAGCACTCTACAGAACATGTTTTCACTGCTCCAGAGTCAGCGCTTTACACCATTCCATCCGACACTTGGCATGGTGCTTGGTGATGTAAGGCTTGCATGCAGCTGCTCAACCATAGAAACACATGCCATGAAGCTCTTAGCACACAGCTTTTCTGCTGATGGTAATGCTAGAGGTTTGGAGCTGTGCAGTTATTGAGTCAGTGGAGTGTTGGCCACTTTACTCACTACGCGCCTCAGCACTCTGTGACCCCTGCTCTCATGGCTGAGTTGCTGTGGTTCCTAAACACTTTCACTTTCCAAAAAGTTGGTTGTGGAACATCTAGGAGGAATGAAATTTCACATTGCAGCAGTAACATCCTAGTACAGTACCAGACTTGAATTCAGTGAGCTCTTTAGAACAACCCATTCTTTTTCCAAATGTTTATGACCACTTAGTAGTTCAATAAATATAGACTATAGTACGTCTGATTCGCTGCATGCATTGTTTATCCCCTTTTACCCTGTTCTTTAATGGTCAGGACCACCACAGAACCACCACGCCGCAGGTACTATTAGAGGGGCGGATCATTCTCAGCACCGCGGTGACACTGACATGGTGGTGGTGGTGTTGTGGTTTTGTGTGTTGTGCTGGTGAGAGTGGATCAGACACAGCAGTGCTGCTGGAGTTTTTAAACACCTCAGTGTCACTGCTGGACTGATAATAGTCCACCAACCAGCAACATCCAGCCAACAGTGTCCTGTGACCACTGCTGAAAGACTAGGAAATGACCAACACAAACTGTGCAGAATCTCTGATTTTACATTCACATGGTGGACCCGCAAGGTAGGCAGTGGGCAGTGAGTGTATATATATATATATATATATATATATATATATATAAGGTGTTGGGATAGTTAAATTAAATATTCAAATTACAAAACTCTCCTAGGCTTGTTTGGTGTATGAAGGTTTCTGGTGTAGATGGTAATTAAATGGAATCAGATCCTTAAAAAACGGTAGTAGGAATTCAGACTCAAGAGTTTGCTGCTACTACTGTTATATAGGTAGGATGTAGGGTTGTCACAATATCAGAATTTTGACTTCGATACTGATACCAAGTGTAGTATCACTACAGATTCTCGATACCAAAACAATACTTGAAAGAAATAAAATACAGAAATATAAAGTTCTTTCTTTTTCTGAACATTAAATGTGAACCTGAATAATTTGAATAATTTTGTTTTAGATGAGCCCACATTCATTATAACGATTACGCAGGCTACGAGTCTGATAACCTATTTGGGATGGAAACGCAGTTCACACAGCAAGACGAGTAATTAGCTTATCCCCGACGCATAAACAGTTGGATTAGGAATCGCTAGTAAAGTTTAGTAAAGCTCCCCAGTGTATCCTTTAACTTAACTAACCTGTCCACTTCTACTTCTCAGCTCTGTGTAGAGGTCAGGGTATTTAGCCAAGGCGCTGGTGTTGCCTGCTTTGCACTGGAGAGATTTATAACACTGTGTGCATTCTGGGTTTGTGGTATTGTTTGGGTTCCCGTCTTCATCAGCGATGTAAGCAAAATATGCCACATTTCACTCCTTGAGCCCATTTTGTAGACAAGTTGCAGACGTGAGAGAGAATCTTTCATTTTGGGCGTGGCCATGCTAAGCAGAGCGGGCTACTGCTTTCTCGCCCCTACAGCTGGCTTGTGTGTGTCTACCGAGTCAAATTAGTAGCGTGATTTGATTCGGTTATTCAGAAAACTGATTCAGTTGCTTAAGGCCACCACACACCGGACACACCACAGAGTGCAGCGCAGTGAATCTTATACACAGGAGCTACAGGAGTTATTGGGCAATAAACAATATAGAAAGCACTGAACGCTAAAGAATGGTTTGTGACGTTGCAGTATTAAAAAGCCTTTAATGTTCGGTGCATTGCACATCTCTAATAGTATGTATTAAATTTGTATTGTATTATATATTATATTATTGTCGCTGTCCAATAAAAAACACATGTATCCCCTTTTTGTTGATTTAAATTTTTCATTTGATCACAACTGTTTATATATACAACTGAAAATTTCATGATGAATAAATCAATAGAAATTTTGCAAAATAGCTTGGAATTCTGGTCCACTGGCTTGCATTGAGAGTAAAGATTTTTGTTTTTGTCCTCTCCTGTAAAGTTGCCATTTTTCAAATACTTGTTTTTCTTTGGACAGCAATAATATATAGTAGGGGTATTTAATTAGAGGTCAGTAAGGTCCAGTTGGTGGAAATGTCTTCAGGCCAAGGTCTGGACGGTCATCATTTCTAACTTGAATTATGATTCAGTGGTGTATCCTGTTTACTGAAGTAGTCTAGTATCAACATCTTATACCATCAGCTACTGAAACACCAACACATCACACATACCATTCAGTATATTACAGTACTGTTTAAATGCTGAACTGAATTATTTATAATTATTCTAATAAATGATTTTTACTTACTTTAATAAAAACAAGGGCTACATTTGAAAAAAAAGAAACAGAATGCTTTTGAAAAAAGTGCAATGTAAATGAAATGTCCGTCTTCTTGTTAACTCAGTTTCACAGACTGACATGTTGGTTTTACGTAGCGGTATTCTCCAAAACTAGACGAGCAAGTTTCGGTCCATTCGGTTAAACAGTCAGTTTTCGCTGTTGATTTTCTTTTTTCGAGCACGTTATTCTTTCTGACTCGCTTTATTCTCCGACTTCTGCTTCTCGCTCCCTACCTCACCTGTGTGCTTGCTGCACTCTCAAATCTGCACAGATCTGATTGGCTGAGGAGCCTTTGGTGATCTCACAATGCACGTGATTGGTCTGTGAGTTTACTGCGCCGCAAAGCCCATATACCGAGAAGACAAGAAAAGTTACGCCACTCAAAATAAACACTGTCGAAATTAAATCCTTCTCAATAGTTTATCATTTTGGGTCCGCATTGAACAACGTCTGGGACCAGACCCGGACTGCGGCCCGCCTATTAGTGACCTCTGATATATAGGATGGCTAGTGTGTCAGAAACCTCATGGCAGTTTAGCAAAAAATCGGCTAATACAGGTTTGGTGTCCACTGGAAGTCAGTAGTCTTAAATCTTTTCTGTAAATACATCACTGAAACATTTCACAACTCTAGCTGCCTTTTTTGTTTTTGTATTAGTCAATCCTCGCACCTCCATTGAGGTTCCAAGCCGGCATGAGCCAATCCAGTAAGAGAATATAAAATGCTGCAGAGTACTGATTGGTCCACCCTAAAGACATATGCTTACGCTAGCTACCAGGTTAGCTTACACTCTTGTGTGGCCAGAATCGTCTCATCATCTGAACTCTGATGTAGAATTACCCAAACTATCGTATACTCAGCAGTCAGGTGCTGTATTTATAGCAAAGGTTAAGGTGACTATTGAGGTTTAGGGCTTGTTAGCAGCTCCAGAACTGAAGTAAATAAGCAAAATTTGATCGACTGTATCTGTGATTAGTCAAAAAAAAAAGTGTATATTTGATTTTTTTGATGAACTCTCGCTTTGAGTAGGTATGAAGGCATAGGCAGAGTTTGGGCTGTGATCTGTATATAAAGGCTTCTGTGTGGAAAAGTGACGTCAGTCTCGGAGCGAGATGGAGGGTTTTAGCTAAAGCAGTGCTGGTGGCAGATTGTTCTACCGCAGATCTGCTTTCTGAGTTAAACTCACAGAGTGGCAGTGCATTACAGTGTACCGCAAGTCTGCTTTCTGCATTTCTTCATGTCTCTGATCTAAACGTCCCAGTGTTCGCAGTAATGAGTGACATAGTCTGGGTTTTAAGACAGGGAGTGTGTGTGAGTGGGTGTGTGTGCTCTTTCTGGAACATGGTCTCATTCTTGGCTTGGAGAGGCTTAATAATAAGCTAACGTTCCTCGTATCCTCATGTACCATCTATACCCATGTAGGATTACATACTGGACTTGAATAAGATGGTACCTGTATTTCAGTCATTATCCATGTGTGTGTGTGTGTATGGGTGTGTGTGCGTGTATGGGTGTGTGTGTGCGTGTCAGCCGGTTTCCATTAGCAGGAGGTCGTTCCTGCTGTGCCAGACCACAAGCCTCCCTTCTCCTGCTCGCCTCCACCCTGCAGAGCCATACAGCCTCGAGTACTACACTCTATATAACCAGAGAGCTGAACTACACTCCCCGACAGTCCTCTCTCCCAACAACACAGCAGTACAGCACCGGCACCAGACATCAACCATACACTCTCTATACCACCAGGACTATCTATGATCATGCAGAAGACGATATACCAGCCATATACCAGCACTGTTCAACTAAACCAGTCAAAGATCCAGATTTAGTTATTTATATACATATATGTATATGTATGTATGTATATATGTATGTATGTATGTATGTATGTATATATATATATGTATGTATGTATGTGTATATATATATATATATATATGTATGTATGTGTGTGTGTGTGTGTGTGTGTGTGTGTGTGTTCATTTTCTGTTTTATTTTCAACATATTTTAGCATTACCAATTTTTGAGTATTTTACGTGTTTTAAAATTAGTTATTGCCCCTGCAGAAGTACAAAATAAATTAATAAAAGCTATAAAACATGTTTACAAATGTTTGTCCACAGTTTGTCCACTGTGTTTTCATAAGCATAAAAATATATCAATAAATTTATAAAAAAAAATTGAATTATCAGCCATTTTGTGGACATATAAATGTGCATGAAACAGAAAAATATTAAAAACTTTGGTATGATACCACATTTGAGTGTTTTATTATACATCCAGCAAAGATATAAAATATAAAAAAATATAAGATATAAACATAATAAAACATGGCTTAAAAAACGCTTATCATGCTTATTTGGTTAGAGTGACTGATTGACAGCTCTCTGCAAAACACTCCTAGCCTGCTTCATCACTCATACAGAGCTAAGATTGATATCCAGCTTTGTTTTGACCAAAACAGAACAAAAAATGTCAGTGCAGCCAACAAGTGAAGCAAGCCGTGAAACAGTCATTCACTTGTACAAATAGGCAAATCAACGTGTGAATGAAAGAACAGATGATCTAACAATGTCAGTGTATGGATAAACGAGCAAACAGGCGACAGGCAGCCACAGACAGGTGGTCTAGCTTACTAGCTTTGCTGGTTAGCTGTTACACTAAAGGTGCGTCTGAAATCGCCTACTTGTCTACTACTCAGTAGTGAAATCAGTAGGCGAGCATGGTTAGTATGTCTGAATACTCAGTAGTGAAATCAGTAGGCGAGCATGGATAGTATGTCTGAATACTCAGTAGTGAAATCAGTAGGCGAGCATGGATAGTATGTCTGAATACTCAGTAGTGAAATCAGTAGGCGAGCATGGATAGTATGTCTGAATACTCAGTAGTGAAATCAGTAGGCGAGCATGGATAGTATGTCTGAATACTCAGTAGTGAAATCAGTAGGCGAGCATGGTTAGTATGTCTGAATACTCAGTAGTGAAATCAGTAGGCGAGCATGGATAGTATGTCTGAATACTCAGTAGTGAAATCAGTAGGCGAGCATGGATAGTGCTGGAGCCGCTGGAGCCGCTGGAGCCGCGGATGAATTCAAAGCAGAGGGAAAAAACTGTGTGTACGTACGTCGGCTGTGTGTATGTAGCTACGGCTAGTGAGCTGCCGCTACAGAAGTTAGCGCTACTGCTGAGGTAAACAATGATTACATTCCTCCCGTTTCGTCTTCTCTGATCTACAGCTCGACACCGTCTGATACATAATCAGACAAAAACGCAGATCAGTGTCACAAAAAGTATCTAAATCTGTCAGTAAACGAGCTTTTAAATGAATAGCAGGACGTTTACGGCGGTGGTCTGACGTCTTGTGTCACAGGACGTTGGTAAGATGGCGGACGTAGTGCGTCGGAGCTTGTGTGGCTACTAAACCTCACCTACTGAAACTGCCTACTAGTCTGCTGCTCGAGCAGTACGTACTGACTCTAATCTAGTACCTACTGACTAGTAGGCTGTTTCGGACGCACCTTAAGTTTCTCTAACTCTGGAGCTGTGTGGGCGGAGCAAAAGACATCAGCCTTGTGATTGGTTAGGAAATGCTTAAGAAAGCATTACCCAAGATTAGGGCCACTCGGTTTATAAAGAGAGGAAACGTATCAGTGATTTATTGGTCACTGCAACATTATTGATGACCTGCTACAGAAGCCGTGCCGTCCCTCTGACCATTTCCTTTATTACAGGATGTCAGTTTGTTTGTCTGCGTGGTGGATAATTTCTATTTATAGTTCTTATTTTTTACTGTCCCGACACTAAAAAAAATACTGTCCAAAGTTTATTTATGATCAACTTATTATTTTGTTTTCAATGTTTATTTTAGATTCTTTTAATAAAGTGCAAGAACAAAAAGGTGACACCAAAAATTAGCCAACTCATTTTAACACTGAGCAACTACATATTCCCTGTCTGGTCTGCAGAGGGCGGCAGAGCAAAACAGCAAAAAAACAAAAAAGAAAGTTGAGACTGGATTCTATGTTTTGTGAGAGAAAACTGGATTCTTCAAACCAATCACAGTGCAGCACCTTTACACCGATTCCTTTGTTTCATACAAACACAGTTATCTGTGAAGTTTTGTACAAAGTAAGTCAAAGTAAGTTCAATAAATCTGCTGAACACCCAAAAGCAGTCATTGAAGAGCAGGACGCAGTTTGAGTATATTTGATGTATTTCTAGAGAACCTATTTGAGTAACCATTCAATTTTAGTGTTTGATGTAGAGGATGTTGTACCAGTGGCGTCTTTATGGTCACAGGATTTGTGTATTTTGTCTGTCGCTCTCTGCAGCACAATACCAGAGCCACTCATGTCCCCATGTGCTAGTCTATAATGAACATAGACAATATTCAGGCATTTAGATGGCTGCTAATGGTTAACGTTCCTGTTGAGTTCCCTGGTTCTATAGATCATACGGCAGGGGTGTCAAACTCATTTTCACCGGGGGCCACATCGGCATAATGGCTGTCCTCAAAGGGCCAGATGTAACTTGTAAATGTAACAAAATGTACTATACTATAAGGATAAATGTTAATGTTAAATAACTCTGGATGTATTACTTATTCAATTAAAACATTACAGTTGCATGGAAACAAATGTTTGATTGTTGCTCTGTTATAATATAAATCCTTTAAATTTGTCATGTCAATCCACAAACTCCATCAATCAAGGATCAAACTATTCAAGTGAATAAAAAATAACATCAAACACAAGTTATAATATAATTTTAATCAAAACGTTTGACATACTGAAATAAGGCTTAATTAGTATAAAATTGTGAGCTGCTAAGAACATGTGTGACAGATAAAAAAATAGCCTTGCATCAAACTAATGAGATGCTTTGATTACAATAAACACATAAAACCTGCAAACACTAAATACATTGCAACAGCAACTACACAGATCAGTGCTTCATCAACAGCAACTACACAGATCTGTGCTTCATCAACAGCAACTACACATATCTGTGCTTTCATCAACAGCAACTACACACATCTGTGCTTTCATCAACAGCAACTACATAGATCTGTGCTTTCATAAACAGCAACTACACAAATCTGTGCTTTCATCAACAGCAACTACACATATCTGTGCTTTCATCAACAGCAACTACACATATCTGTGCTTTCATCAACAGCAACTACACATATCTGTGCTTCATCAACAGCAACTACACAGATCTGTGCTTCATCAACAGCAACTACACAGATCTGTGCTTCATCAACAGCAACTACACATGTCTGTGCTTTCATCAACAGCAACTACACAAATCTGTGCTTTCATCAACAGCAACTACACATGCCTGTGCTTCATCAACAGCAACTACACAAATCTGTGCTTTCATCAACAGCAACTACACAGATCTGTGCTTCATCAACAGCAACTACACATATCTGTGCTTCATCAACAGCAACTACACATATATGTGCTTCATCAACAGCAACTACACATATCTGTGCTTCATCAACAGCAACTACACATATATGTGCTTCATCAACAGCAACTACACATATCTGTGCTTTCATCAACAGCAACTACACATATCTGTGCTTTCATCAACAGCAACTACACATATCTGTGCTTTCATCAACAGCAACTACACAAATCTGTGCTTTCATCAACAGCAACTACACATATCTGTGCTTTCATCAACAGCAACTACACATATCTGTGCTTCATCAACAGCAACTACACATATCTGTGCTTTCATCAACACTAACTACATAGATCTGTGCTTCATCAACAGCAACTACACATATCTGTGCTTCATCAACAGCAACTACACATATCTGTGCTTTCATCAACACTAACTACATAGATCTGTGCTTCATCAACAGCAACTACACATATCTGTGCTTCATCAACAGCAACTACACATATCTGTGCTTCATCAACAGCAACTACACATATCTGTGCTTCATCAACAGCAACTACACAGATTTGTGCTTCATCAACAGCAACTACACATATCTGTGCTTTCATCAACAGCAACTACACAAATCTGTGCTTTCATCAACAGCAACTACACATGCCTGTGCTTCATCAACAGCAACTACACAAATCTGTGCTTTCATCAACAGCAACTACACATATCTGTGCTTCATCAACAGCAACTACACAAATCTGTGCTTTCATCAACAGCAACTACACATACCTGTGCTTCATCAACAGCAACTACACATATCTGTGCTTTCATCAACAGCAACTACACAAATCTGTGCTTTCATCAACAGCAACTACACATACCTGTGCTTCATCAACAGCAACTACACAAATCTGTGCTTTCATCAACAGCAACTACACAGATCTGTGCTTCATCAACAGCAACTACACATATCTGTGCTTCATCAACAGCAACTACACATATCTGTGCTTCATCAACAGCAACTACACATATCTGTGCTTCATCAACAGCAACTACACATATATGTGCTTCATCAACAGCAACTACACATATCTGTGCTTTCAACAACAGCAACTACACATATCTGTGCTTCATCAACAGCAACTACACAAATCTGTGCTTTCATCAACAGCAACTACACATATCTGTGCTTCATCAACAGCAACTACACATATCTGTGCTTCATCAACAGCAACTACACATATATGTGCTTCATCAACAGCAACTACACATATCTGTGCTTCATTAACAGCAACTACACATATCTGTGCTTCATCAACAGCAACTACACAAATCTGTGCTTTCATCAACAGCAACTACACATATCTGTGCTTCATCAACAGCAACTACACATATCAGTGCTTCATCAACAGCAACTACACATATCTGTGCTTTCATCAACAGCAACTACACATATCTGTGCTTCATCAACAGCAACTACACATATCAGTGCTTCATCAACAGCAACTACACATATCTGTGCTTCATCAACAACAACTACACATATCTGTGCTTCATCAACAACAACTACACAAATCTGTGCTTCATCAACAGCAACTACACATATTTGTGGTTTCATCAACAACAACTACACAAATCTGTGCTTTCATCAACAGCAACTACACATATCTGTGCTTTCATCAACAGCAACTACACATATCTGTGCTTTCATCAACAGCAACTACACATATCTGTGCTTCATCAACAGCAACTACACATATCTGTGCTTTCATCAACACTAACTACATAGATCTGTGCTTCATCAACAGCAACTACACATATCTGTGCTTCATCAACAGCAACTACACATATCTGTGCTTCATCAACAGCAACTACACAGATTTGTGCTTCATCAACAGCAACTACACATATCTGTGCTTTCATCAACAGCAACTACACAAATCTGTGCTTTCATCAACAGCAACTACACATACCTGTGCTTCATCAACAGCAACTACACAAATCTGTGCTTTCATCAACAGCAACTACACATATCTGTGCTTCATCAACAGCAACTACACAAATCTGTGCTTTCATCAACAGCAACTACACATACCTGTGCTTCATCAACAGCAACTACACATATCTGTGCTTTCATCAACAGCAACTACACATATCTGTGCTTTCATCAACAGCAACTACACATACCTGTGCTTCATCAACAGCAACTACACAAATCTGTGCTTTCATCAACAGCAACTACACAGATCTGTGCTTCATCAACAGCAACTACACATATCTGTGCTTCATCAACAGCAACTACACATATCTGTGCTTCATCAACAGCAACTACACATATCTGTGCTTTCAACAACAGCAACTACACATATCTGTGCTTCATCAACAGCAACTACACAAATCTGTGCTTTCATCAACAGCAACTACACATATCTGTGCTTCATCAACAGCAACTACACATATCTGTGCTTCATCAACAGCAACTACACATATATGTGCTTCATCAACCAGCAACTACACATATCCTGTGCTTCATTAACATGCAACTACACATATCGTGCTTCATCAACAGCAACTACACAAATCTGTGCTTTCATCAACAGCTAACTACACCATATCTGTGCTTTCATCACAGCAATCTACACAAATCAGTGCTTCATCAACAGCAACTACACATATCTGTGCTTTCATCAACAGCAACGACACATATCTGTGCTTCATCAACAGCAACTACACATATCAGTGCTTCATCATCCGCAACTCTACACATATCTGTGCTTCATCAACAACAACTACACATATCTGTGCTTCATCAACAACAACTACACATATCTGTGCTTCATCAACAACAACTACACAAATCTGTGCTTCATCAACAGCAACTACACATATCTGTGCTTTCATCAACAGCAACTACACATATCTGTGCTTCATCAACAGCAACTACACATATTTGTGGTTTCATCAACAGCAACTACACAGATCTGTGTTTCATCAACAGCAACTACACAGATCTGTGTTTCATCAACAGCTAATGAAAAAGCTGTGTAGCTGTGTGACTCCTCGGCCAGCTAGTTCCTTAACTAGGTCAGCGATGATGTTTCTTGTCAAACTGACATTGTTAAAGTCTAAATCTGGTCTGGACACACCTGCTCACAGACGCTCCCTCTGAAAAACACTTTGAAGCACTGGCGATTTCTTCAGCCACAATAAAGCTAGCTTCCACTGCCGCATTCTGCCGCGACTTCAGTTTGCCTTTTAATTCTTGTGCAATCTGTTGCTTTTCTTGAAGGCTAGCTTTGCCGTACTTAGCTCCGTGCTTGGTGTCAGAATGCCGGCGCAGATTGTCTCTTTAATAACCGACATGTTGCTTCGTAACATTCATACGGCGTCCTGAACCACATGAGTACGTTTGATTGAGATTACTCGACACATTTAGAGTGAAGTACGAGATGATTCAAACATAGTTTCCACATTGCTAACTGCTACCTCTATTACTTATTAGCTACATTGGCCTCTAGCAAAACCTAACATGACTTATGGACTACATTTGGGGAAGCCCTATGAAACATCTGGTGTTGAGTAAAGGAGAACGAGATAGAGACAGCTTTCCAGTTTATTAATTGTTTTCGGATCCTCTCAAGTGTGGAGGGTCAGCACTGACGACGTCTTTCCACCTTTCCATGAGCCTACATGAAGAGCCTAAGACGGGCAGGTCCCAGAACAGAGCCATACCGCCAAATCTAACTTACTCCATGCAGAAATGAAATATTTTCCTTGATGATATTTTCTCAAAGTGGTCCTGACTGAACTATGAACAAGCAGTAACAGGATAAAGTAATCTAGTTTAATATGAAACTTAATGATAAATAACTTTGCAGATTAACGTTAAGATCGGTGTGCCAGCTAAGTTAGCTTTTTTTTAGCTTAGCTGCTGACATTGCAGACAAACTAGTCAGATTAAACAGTGCAGTGTTCACATTCGAGTTTAAAACACTGTTTAAAGACAAACATTAATGCAACTATATGCATGCAAGCTTTCAAATTCTTTGAGGTTTTGCTAAACGACGTCTAACATTGCAACATTGCGTAGACTAGCTTTAGTCTGAGTGTTTCTTTTAGATAATTAACTATATCTGTCAGTTTAAACTCACTGTTTCTAAAGTATAATCTGTTAATTAGAGTAATTTTTAAAGAGGAGGATTCTTGGAACAGGATGGGAGCACAGATCCCAGCAGTGGGGTGAAGGTCAGGGGTGGTAATTAGTGTCACTGTGGTAAAAAAGTATGGGGTGTAGAGGGTAGAAGTGTAAATATTTAACAAACGCATGTGTTAACTAACCACTATGTTACCAACTACTATGTTATTGAACTTTAATACACATATTTTGTATCTTTTAAGCCGCCTTTTGAACAAGTTTTAGTGGCTGCACACCAAAGAAATAAACAGGAATACGAGAGAGGCTCTTTAAAGAGATAGTTTAATGAAAAGTCTTATTTACAGAATTTCCCCTTGTCCCAAATGTAGTAAAGACGTTTAGTGTCGGGTTGCATTTCATGTTCAACTGTCTGTGATGTGGCTTTTGGAGACAATAAACTCTTTAGACATCTGGTTTACCGCCACTGGGAACAATGCATTTCACGTCAAACCATCTCAATAACTATTTTCACATCTTAAAGGGGACCTGTCATGTTTTTCTTGTTTTACCCTTTCCTTTTATGTTATGTGGCTTTTTGTGCATGTAAACACCGAATAGAGAAACTCTTTCCCACAGAAATGACTTTTCACTCCTGCCTGAACTGCCTCCTTGAACTCCAGCCCTTTTCTCTGAGCTAAAAAAAGTAAAAACTTATCACATCCTGGTCCAGTTTAGCTTGTGAAGGTAGATCGAGTCCTCCAACTTATACTACCTGACTTGCAGGCTCAGGCTCTCCCTCAAACTGATATAGCTGAAGCAATACCATTGCCACAGCGGTGTAGGGGTGGAACTTCTAGCAGGATGCAGCTCTGGTTGTTGAACAATCAGAGCATACTGGGCTATTGGGGAGGTGGGGCTTAAAGACAGAGGAGCTCTAACAGGGTGTTTCAGACAGGAGATGAATGCAGATGTACAGTATGAGAAAAATATTGTGTGTTGGAAAACCTGAAGCATGGAAATCTATTCTATGAGCATTAAAATGAGATTAATAGGTCCCACTTAGCCATTTTATTATTCAGAAACTTTTCTGCCTCATAAACTAAGCTAAGCTAAGGCGCTGTCGTGTCAACCTGTCCCCACCTCAATTAGAATCAGCATTAATATCCACCTCGTAAAGTGCTCAGCAGTGCTACACAAGTTTATCCATTTTCATAGGTAACAGAATACCAACTTTGTAAAGCTAATTTAAACCACTCAGTGCTCTTGTTTGAGTTTGAAGCAAAATATCAAAGCAATAGTGTTTCTGATTCTCCCAAACATATTGTAATGATTATGAATAGTAACTGCAAATGATGTCTATAATCCAGTGCAGTAGCACCAGGAACTGGTATGAGGCTACCTTTGTTCTTGAGAGGACACAAAGCCATATGTGTCCAGCACAGCATACCACACACACTTTCACACACAGTGCATGACTGCAGCTATCTCAGTGTGGGACCATGTGTGTGTGATCTGTGGTGCATAACTCAGTTTAATTAAATTCCTTAGCTTCTCATTGCCTATCCCCTAAATCACTCCGAGAAGCTGGCCCTGTTGTCTGCTCTGTCTGAGAGAAAGAATGTCATAATTCATTAACCTGTTTTGTAACCACAGGCCTGACAGACGCTACATACAGTATATATCACGTAAAGCAGGGCTGTCAGAGATACGGCCTGCAGGCAGGGGTCCGCCTGATTACGGTTCGTGTCTAGTCCCACAGTAAAACTTCGAATGCATGTTCTAGATTTAAATCATCTTATGGGCCTTAATTGACCATTTGCCAAGTAAGGATTGACACAGAACTTTACCGAGTATCTCCTCTTGCACTGCAGTGTGAACGGTGGGGGCAGCAAGTTGCTTATTTGACTGAAAAATGGTGTGAAGGTGCTACTAAGAAATGTAATATGTCTGATACTGTCCTGAGTATGTACAAGTTGGAGCTGTTTTTATTTCCTAAAAAAAGAAAAAGCTTTGGATTTACTATCAGCTCAGTGTTTAAAGTTGATCATAGGATTAGTTTAGGCAGGCCACAAAAGCTGCGTCTCGTTTCAGGGGCTACATCCTTCGGAGGCTGCATTTGATTTGAAGGCCAACTGCATCACAAGACTTCCATTTCGAAGGCTTCTTCATATGTGTCCGAGAAACGCGGCCTTCTTTTTCATCCTTCTCAGACCAGTAGTACCTGAGGACTCCAGGTTGCTAAGTGACAGCAGCATCCTCTTCACAGCCTACGTGTCCTTCAAGTAATACACATTCGATGCAGAACGTGAATTGATAGGCTAATTTTGCCAGGTTGCTTATTTAGACTGCTTCAGCCAACCCACTCGCGCCGCTTTACCTGCAGCCACTGTGAATGCAGCCACTTTGCAGCCCACCTCGTTTGTTGTCCTTGATACCTGGTTATCAAGGTACCTGGTTATGCTGCTCTCCACATGAAAGGACAGGGAGGTCTCAGAACAGAGCCACACCACCAAATATAACTTACTGCGTATTGAAGAAAAATATTTTCTTTGATGATTTCTTTGATACTTTCCTCATAGTCATCCTGACTAAACTATGAACAAGCAGCAACAGGATAAAGTAAACCTAATCTAGTTTAATATGATGATAAATAACTTTGCAGATTAATGGTAAGATCAGTCTGCCAGCTAGGTTAGCTTTTCTTAGCTTAGCTGCTGACATTGTTGACAAATTAGTCAGATTAAACAGGGCAGTGTTCACATTTGGGTTTAAAACACTGTTTGAAGACAAAGATTAATGTAACAATCCTTCATATTCTTTGATAATATTTTGCTAAAAGGCTGTAGAGACTAACTCTAACACGTTTTAACACGTGTTTCTCTTAGATAGGTAACTATATCTGTCAGTTTAACTTCAACTTAACTTGTGGCTGAAGTGTAATCTGTTCATTAGGGTGGGTTTTAATGGCAGCATTGGGCAGACAGACACCAGCAGTGGGCTGAGGGCCTGGGCTGGTAATTGGGGGCGAAGTGAAATAGTTGGAAAATGCATCCACAACCACTACAACAGCTACTCTTTAACTAGAAAAATAATAAATGCTTTCTTTTTATTTCTTGCCAGATTGTACATTTTTAATTAAACAATAAAATAAAAACATATAAAAATTAGTTTAGCTATTTCCTGACGTACTCTCTTCTTTACCCACAGTTTTGTGCTTTATGGTGCTTATGTGGGCCCTTTTGGAGAATTAAGTATTGATAAACAAAAAAGCCAAGATTGTAAGTGTATGTTTGAAGCCCCTCTGAACTCTTTGGAAATTTGACTGTTTGTTATGATCAGTGGTCCATGCAGTTTAGGAAAAGCAGAGTTTCTATGTTTTAGGGTTTTATGTCCTGAAAAGTAATTAAAATGTCCTGAAAATAAATTGGTGGGTCGAATACCCTCTCAAAGATCAAAGCTATGCACAAATGCACACAATAAATGCCGGCTGCGGAGAGCAAACGCCAAATCCCGGATACTCCCCCAGGAAAACACGGTAATCCTTGCTCTAAAAACCATAATGGGGTGCGAACAGGGAGACCACAGTCTCCAAGTGAGTGAATGGGAGTAAACAGAGGAGATAGCTGAGTCGTCTGAACTGGTAGTTTTGTAGATGTGATTTGTAATATAACACGTTGGCTGTCCTTTTGTTTATCAACATGTTTTTTTTTTTACCATGCCTCCTTTTATTAAAGAACTATGATGCATTTAAATAGTAGAAAAATTAAGATTTTGTGAGTATCAGGAGATGATGATGCAACAGTTAGGGTTTGTGTATGGCACCATGCAAATGTCTTGGACTACTTTTTAAACAGACCATAAAAAATTTAATACTGTGGAAAAGACAGGGGTAGGTCTGGGGCGACACGTCAACGTAATCGATTATAAAATTACGTCGATTAGCATAAAGTGCATGGATTTATCTGTGTGGATCTAAACTTGTGGGAGGGTTTCACACAGAAACACAGATTATAAAATGATTAACATGTAAAGGTTGATTTATACTCCCTCAGTGCGTGTTTAAAGTGATATCTGTCACTGCCCTCAGACTTCTCTGCGTCATCTCCATTGACATGGTTGCTGAGCAACACTACCAGTAGAGGGCAGTTCGGAGTTAATCAAACATGGCGGATGAGCTCGTAACTACTGTGCTGCGGAGAAGGTACTTCAGGTACTTCAGGGAATTTCTAGTCTTGCACAACTTCTCTTCAAAAAGTCCCGCCGTTTCTTCTTTGTCGTGTTCGTATTTAACATGTTTCTTTTAGTAGCGTCACTTGACTACGCATTGATAACTGTTTCTTAATCGTCCAGTGTAGAACCTAAGACAGTTCTTGATACCGCGGGAGCTTTAAAACACACGTAGCTGCTTCTCAAACGTCTCTCTGCCAAAATATATATTACACAAACTGTCAGATTTCTTGTGTGTGAGGCGTGTAGGCTATGTGTCATTTGTGCCTCTAAAGGTCCAGTCAGAGCATATACTCTTAGTCCTTATAATCATTTATAGATCACGTGCGTTTGAGGTACCCTTTAATACATTAAGTCTAGGATGACCATGGGTCCTCATAATATATTTATACACACACACGCACACACACAACCATCCATTGGTTACAAATCCATAACAAAGTACAACAATTCCTAACACACTCAGACTAATCTAAAAATTAGTCATTAGATTAATCAACTAATCGAAAAAATAATCGCTAGATTAATTGATTATGAAATTAATTGTTCGGTTCATCCCTAGACAGGGGCAAACCTGAATACTGTTCTTATATGAAGTATTTGAAATTAGTATGCTGTGTGTCATTTTCAGACATTAGTCCATCATAAAAAGCAACTCATGAATCTCCAAGGTTTACCAGAGAGGACGCTGCAGAGGATGAACTGACATCAATCATTCTGATAGATTTCATGGAAGTGTTAAAACCATCATATCATTTATTATCACAGCTTTAAAGGAAAAGGACTGTACCATTATTGCTAAGAGCTCTTTGGTTCTGGCACTTGTTCGTTCTAATTTTGTGGTGCATTTAGAAAAATAACTGTACTAATTGCTTCTATAGCCTTTTTAAACACAAAGCACCTCATAGACTTAACTCACTCACTCACTCACAATTAGCAGGATACAGATTCTACACAAAAAGCTTTTGGTGCTTTGCTCAGTAACATTTTACTTGAATTTGCTGCTGCTTTCTGTTCTTTTAAAACATCAGTCCCTCTGCACTGAAACTTAATATTGTAAAATATATTGAAACATGTTTCTCCATGTCTCACCTTTACGTGCCCTGTTTCTTACTATGTGTGCTTAGTTTGAGTGCCACATGGCTTCTGCCCTTGCCAGGCTTCACACTGTCCTTGACTTGTCAGCACTGGTTGAATTGAGGCTTTGAAGACTTAAATGCCCTCCGAAGACAAATTTGATTTAATGCTCCTAGGCACGCTAAATGACTCTAATGTCATTAAAGGCAATTCTGGGAAGAGTCCTCTCATCTCCAGCCGTCATCATGCAATAATCAGCTCCAGATATGCCCATACAGTAATCATCACGTACAGCCCTTCTGCTTTTAGACCTCCTTCTTCAACCATTCACTCCGCCTCTTCTCTACTCTTCTCGTTTTCTGTCATCTCCTCCTGCATTCTTCTTCATGTTCATGCTAGGTTTTAGACGTTTTAGTCTTTAGGAAATATTTTAAAACAGATAAATATCATTCTTTTAACAGACTTGCACTTGAGACTTGTGCTTTGAGGGACTCTATAACATAATAATATGATCATTTTGTTACATGTTCCCACAACCAAAACAATCATTACATTAATTAAAATGACTTTTCAGTAGTTTATTTTTAGCAGAACTAATAATTACTTATAATTATTTAATTACATAATATAATTACTTGGAACTTATAAGAACGTATAATTCACATGAGCAAACAAGCGCAGATCGTAATTGAACTTGCATCTGGCCAAAAACAAAACACCTCTAATGTCATTATATATATATATATATATATATATATATATATATATATATATATATATATATATATATATATATATATACCTCTAAAGTCATTTTATATATATATATATATATATATATATATATATATATATATACCTCTAAAGTCATTATATATATATATATATATATATATATATATATATATATATATATATATATATATATATATATATATATATATATATACAACTCTATATATATATGTGTGTATACTGTATATATATATATACGCAGTTAGGTCCAGAAATATTTGGACTGCGGCACAATCTTTATGATTTGGGCTTTACATGCCACCATGCCACCACTTTGGATTTGAAATGAAACAACTGGAATGCAATTGAAGTGTAGTCTTTCATGTTTAATTTAAGGGGTTGAACAAAAATATCCTATGAAATGTTTAGGAATTTCAACCATTTTCTATAAAGCCCCCTCATTTCAGGGTCTCAGAAGTAATTGGACAAATTAACATTGCTGGAAATAAAATGTTAATTTGTAATACTTTGTTGAAAATCCTTTGCAAGCAATGACTGCCTGATATCTGGAACCCATAGACATCACCAAACGCTGGGTTTTCTCTGTTGTGATGCCTTTACTGCAGCTGTCTTCAGTCGTTGCTTGTTTGAGGGTTTTTGTACCTTAAGTTTTGTCTTAAGCAAATGAAATGCATCAATCGGGTTGAGATCTGGTGATTGACTCTGGTGATCTGGTGATTGAATATTCTACTTCTTTGCCTTAAAAAACTCCTGGGTTAGTTCTGCAGTATGTTTTGGGTCACTGTACATCTATACTGTGAAGCGCTGTCCAATCAACTTTGCTGCATTTGGTTGAATCTGAGCAGAAAGTATATCCCTGTACACTTCAGAATTCATCCAGCTACTTCTGTCTTCTGTCACATCATCAATAAACACCAGTGACCCAGTGCCACTGGAAGCCATGCATGCTCATGCCATGCCAGGATGTGATTTGCTTTGGATCATGAGTTGTTCCAAACCTTTTTCATACTTTCTTTCTCCCATAACTCTGATACAGCTTGATCTTATTTTGATCTGTCCATAGAATGCTGCTCCAGAACTGGGCTGACTTCTTTAGATTTTTTTTCTTTTTGTCTAATCCGGCCTTTCTATGTTTAAGGGTTAATTCATGGTTTGCAGCTTGTGGTGAACCCTCTGTATTTGCTCTCATGACGTCTTCTCTTCATGGTAGACTTAGGTACTGATACACCTACTTCCTGGAAAGTGTTCTTCACTTGGGTGGATGTTGTGAAGGGATTTTTCTCCAACATGAAGAGGATTCTGTGATCATCCACCATTGATGTCTTCCAGGGACGTCCAGGTCCAGGAGTTCCCAAGCTCACCAGTGTGCTCTTTTTTCCCCCCAGAATGTACCAAACTGTTAATTTGGCCACTCCTAATATTTCTGTTATCTCGTTGATGGATTTCTTTTATTTTTCAGCCTAATGACGGCCTGTTTCACTTCCATCAATAGTTCATTTGACTGCATGTTTTGGGCTTCCAAATGCAAAAAAAGGAAATGCCACACCTGGAATTAACTCCAGACCCTTACCTACTTGGTTGATGATGGATTAATGAGGGAAAAGCCCATGAAATAGCTTTTGAGAGAGTTGTCCAATTACTTTTGGTCCGTTAAAAAAACTGGCAGGTACATATTAAAGAGTTGTCATTCCTAAAACCCTCCTCCAATTTGGATGTGAATACCCTTAAATTAAGCCCACATTGATTACATAACAGTTTTTAAATATGGTTTAGAAAACAGTTAAAAAGCCAAAACTTGTGTTACTGTCCAATTATTTCTGGGCCTAACTGTATATGAAAAACTACATATGGAATCACATTAGTGGCTAAATTTTAGCATGCAAAAAATATAAATGTACACGTTTTAATTTTTCACTTCTGAGTACAAATGTGAAACTTGCAAGCACAAAAAAAAATCACATTGCGAGAGAAAAAAACATCAGTGAATGTAAGAAAGAAAGCGTGAGGTTATGAAGATCTGAATTTTCCAGACCTAAATTTTTTGTAACTGAATTTTATTTTATCTTTTACCTGAAATTCCACGGCCTGAATTTCAAATACCAAAAAAATTTGCAAGTCAAATTTTCAATAACACCAAATTTCACGCACCTTATATACATATACATACATACATACATACATACATACATACATAACACACAAAACCTAATTACAGAAAATATGTTTTGGTAGTGTAATTCTTAATATTCCCACACACTAATAACAGACAGTAATAATTGCACTTAATATTATTAGTATTAGAGATGGAAAGATCAATCGGCTATGTATCAGTATCGGACAATTTTTAATCAAAATATGTGATCGTGAACGGCCGATATTTCTCCAATTTAGCCGATCTCGAGAGCCGATCGATGGTGTTAAACAAATGAGCCTAATTTCTGTATTTCCAACTAACGTTTCATCCAGGAAGAGGAGCCCTCCTTGAAACCCCTCCGGCCAGCTCCCTGCAATTCCTATCTGAACCACTAGGAAATACATACCGTTTAATTTCGACAGACTAAAGAACAGTTTGCGGTGTTACGGCAGTGTTTACCGTATGTGACACAGGCTCATCCAGGACAAAGACATTTAACTCTACGAATCTGATACGGCACTGCACGCAGCTGAATACAGTGAGTATCAGCAAACAGCAGAGCTAGCACACGCAGCTAGCACAAAACTAATAACCCAGAATCAGATCTGACCGGTACGTACAGAACAGCAGCAACAATTCAAGATCTACATTTAATGATTACAGTTTTTGTTTAAAATAAGAGTCTACGTTTAATGACTGAAGTTGTACTGGATTTATTTAATTAGCTTTTTTAGTTTTAAATTAAGGGTCTAAATGTAATGATTACACAATTGGGGATACTGCTAATTTTGTTAAAAATATTATGCTGTTTCATATGAGCTCTGGTAATAAACCAGTTTAGACCGTGTTTCATGACTTGCTTACGCTTATAACTACATCTAGCCCTGCTGTGGCATATGGGGCTATACCCTCGATCGGTATCAGCTATCGGCCAATCTCCCTGAAAGGTGATCGGAATCGGCCTCAAAAATGCTGATCAGTCCATCTCTAATTGGTGTCATTGTTTCACTATTGTGTTGATCAATATGTTTTGTTCTTTTTAATGATAAGTATGGTATGAGACAAATTTGATGCTTCTTATTTGCTTTTTTATTATTATTATTTTCTGTCCCACCATAAACAGCAATTACATTCTGGTGGTAGTAAATATCTCATCCCATTTTGAACTAATGTATGTTAGCTTTCACTTTTTTTTATGAGCTTTATCTGATCAGGTCAGATAGGACCTGAAAACAAGCGAGAGAGCAGCTCTCCTTTGTTGGAGGAGAGCTGCTCTCAAGCTGGGCAGGAGAACCTTTCTCGTGCTGAGCCGAAGAGCTGCACTCAGGCACGACAGGAAAACTGGTCTCAGCCTGGAGTGAAGAGCTGCTATCAGGTAGGGCAGGAGAACTGTTCTCACATAGGGCTGGAGAACCGCTGTCACGCAGGACTGGAAAACTGCTCTCATGCAGGGCAGGAGAAAAGCTCTCAGCTTGGGGAGGAAAACAGCTCTCAGCTTGGGGAGGAGAGCTGCTGTCAGTCTGGGAATGACAGCTCCACCCAGGCAGAGGAGCAGAGCTGGGCTCAAGCCGGACAGGAGCGCTGGTCTGAAGCGGGCAGGACAGCTGATCTTAGGCTGCACTGGGTCTAAAGAAAGAAACGTTCATTCACTAACGGTGATATTTTCTATTCTGCAGTCCTGTACAAACACAATTGCTAGTTTCTTCCCATTAAAATTATTTTTTTGCTCCTGCAACCTTTCTTCTCCAAACCTGAAACCTGACTCTGAAGCAACAATGAACGTGACTCAGCAACACAATATGTGGCACAGGTCATTTGGAATGTGTAGACCCCGCAGACCTCATTTACACCTGCTCACTTCAAATGTCTGGATCATCAGGATTATACCTGGATAAGCCACATGAATGGAGCGAGGAGCAGATAGGACACACTCGCAAGCTTAAAGAATTTAATATAAATTAAACTAAACAAAACACGAGAACACAAACAAGACAGAACCAGGGAGCAAAACCGGGAATCACAAACTGAACCACAGATATACATACGAATACAAAAAGAACCACAGGGGGAGCACAAAACAAGCAGACTAAATACACCTGATAACGAGAGGAAACACGAGACCGCTGGTGACAATGGGAGCAGTCGTGGATCACATGACAAACCAGAAACGTAAACAGAAGCACATGGGATGGACGAGGGAACGTAAACATGAACATAGACAGATGAGACCAGACAGGGGAAACAGGCAGGGCATGATAAGGACACAATCCAGATACTAGTCACATGAAGTGAGCAGGTGTAAACAGGGTCTTACAGACTCATGATGCCTACAAATGGTCATTTTATAAACTAATAAAAAAAACCAATAAAACTCGGGGATAAAATGTTAATAAATCTGAAAAAAATGTAAAAATTCTTTGTGGACTATTTTGCCTCACGATGCCCTGCATGTGTCCCTCCACCATAAAATGATTAAAACTTAATTTAAGCTAAAAGTCATCACGCAGCACAAATCAAATCATTTCATGCAATAACTTTGTGATAGCGGATTTCTGATTGCTCAGTCTGATTAACAGCGCCATTTAAAAAGCTGTTTGATTTTAAAGCTGCTGGGCGTTTTTATCGGACTCTGTGTGAACAGACCTTCAGTCTGGCCTCTACAGTTAGCTTAGCATCTTCGGCTAATACTCTAACAAGGCTGTGAGTACAACAGCGGTGTTTGTAGCTGATAAGCGCCCAAGAAGTTCACAAACTACATTGTTTACTGCTGCTTTTTAGCATTTCTCTGTTATTCATCATATTTCGCCACACCCACTTTCAAGCGCGAGTCTTCCACCTTTGTGCTAGAACTTCCGGTCAGCTAACCAGCTTTGTCGCTATATTTAGCGACTTTTACAGGCCCCCTCGTGACTTTTTTTTTTAAAAAGCGGCCTGCGACAAATCTAACGACTTCTGGTGTTATTAGAGATTTTTGGAAACTCTGAGGTGAACACACATGATTTCAAGTTACTGTCCTGTGTACAGCAGGCTGCCGTCAGCCCCATTCCACAAACACTCCCAGTGCTCAGTCTCATAGACAAACCCACACCCCTCCACATCCCACAACACTCCCAGTGCTCAGTCTCATAGTCAAACCCACACCGCTCCACATCCCACAACACTCCCAGTGCTCAGTCTCATAGTCAAACCCACACCCCTCCACATCCCACAACACTCCCAGTGCTCAGTCTCATAGTCAAACCCACACCGCTCCACATCCCACAACACTCACAGTGCTCAGTCTCACAGTCAGAGCAGACCCTCACCACTCCACGACCCACTACACTCACAGTGCTCAGTCTCACAGTCAGAGCAGACCCTCACCACTCCACCACCCACTACACTCACAGTGCTCAGTCTCACAGTCAGAGCAGACCCTCACCACTCCACGACCCACTACACTCACAGTGCTCAGTCTCACAGTCAGAGCAGACCCTCACCACTCCCCCCACCCACTACACTCCACAGTGCTCAGTCTCACAGTCAGAGCAGACCCTCACCACTCCACCACCCACTACACTCACAGTGCTCAGTCTCACAGTCAGAGCAGACCCTCACCACTCCACCACCCACTACACTCCCAGTGCTCAGTCTCACAGTCAGAGCAGACCCTCACCACTCCACGACCCACTACACTCACAGTGCTCAGTCTCACAGTCAGAGCAGACCCTCACCACTCCACAACCCACTACACTCAACAGTGCTCAGTCTCACAGTCAGAGCAGACCCTCACCACTCCACGACCCACTACACTCACAGTGCTCAGTCTCACAGTCAGAGCAGACCCTCACCACTCCACAACCCACTACACTCACAGTGCTCAGTCTCACAGTCAGAGCAGACCCTCACCACTCCACGACCCACTACACTCACAGTGCTCAGTCTCACAGTCAGAGCAGACCCTCACCACTCCACCACCCACTACACTCACAGTGCTCAGTCTCACAGTCAGAGCAGACCCTCACCACTCCATGTCCACACTGCAAATGAACTGCGCATGCCCAAAGCCGCCGCTGACCCCACCCTCTATCTACAGAGCAGGATGTAAATATAAATACGTCTTAGATAGATATATACTTTATTGATCCCAGAGGGAAATTCTTCAGTGTGACACGGCCTATTTCAAAGCCAACAAAAAAAGAATCCACAGAAGTTCATTTGTAGTTCTAACATATTTAGGGTGTTTTCACTCACTTTTTACTCTCCCACAAGGTTATTCCTTCAAATACACGCAAATATACTATTATGCAAATTAGGCGATTAGGTCATTTAGCGACTTTTAGGACAGCCAATAGCGACTTTCCTCACTAAGGAAGTTGGCAACAGTGGTTCGAATGGGACTACACTGTCTCATCCAAGGTTAATACTGATACGTTTCATTACTTGTATAGTTTTTGTATAGTATACATTATCCACCTAATGTGATAATGTGATAATGTGATATGGTGATATGAAAAGGTGGCCTGAGGTTACTTATGTCGAAAATTTTTGTATTACTTTGTCGGAGGGTGTAGACGGTTCGGCAATGAAAAACTATACAAGTACTGAAGCGTATCAGTACCTGCATAGTGGGGAGGTTGGCCATGTACTCCTAAAGCTGCCCGAGCCACTTTGCGTGGGTGTTAGTTACGGCCCAAATAGCGGTGAACACTGATCATAAATAGTTAAATAATTAGATAGTCTCACAAACACCCGACCCGTCTGCTTCCTCGGAGCTTCATAAGCGAGCTATTTCTCTGGATAAGGATGGTTTGGGTGGATGTTTTAAACTTAGCGCCTTCAGCCGTAGACGCAGATACTCTTCTTTGTTCCTAAGACTGTTGTTCAAGCCAAGATTTCCTCTTCTTCCAATTATTATGACGCCCTCTAACTGAACATATTATGCTAGTCATTTTGTATGTCCTACAAACGGGGCACATACAAAATGTGTTGTCATGGAAAATGGCGATAATACCGCTAACCGTTAGAGCTTCTCACCTCGAGGCTGGGTGTCAATATCGGAGTACACCGCTGCTGGACACCGCTGCCGAGCTTCAGTCCTGGAATAGACGTAATAGGCTCCCGCAGCGGTGGTGACCATCCCAGCCACGACCACCACTGGCCGCAAGCTGTGCCCGACGATGGGGAGCGAAAAAAAAACGCTGGCCATGAAGGTTTGCATCGTGTGCAATTCCGTTATCAGAGCTCGAAAAAACACGGTCGGTCTGTACAGAGTTCCGAGAACGACTGAGACTCGCAGAACATTCCAGAGTTTATATCGTGGAGTTCCAGTCACGTCACAATGGAACTGGAATATTGTGACGTAAACGTGTTTATTGTGATGTCTCTATATAAAACCGAAGCCAGTTCAGACCTGATTCTGAGAGTTCTCTGATTCAGATTTCAGTTCTCTGTCCTTTATCACTCCTGCAGCTCTAACTAACTAAATAAATGAGTGAACCAGTGAACGACTGATTCATTAAATATGCTCATAACCAATAAAGACATGTTTAACAAAATATCTGACTTAATCAAGACTTTGGTTTAAACCCTGTTTACCATTCCTGGTCCTAGATTCAACCCTAGATTAAACCCTGTGTGGTTTATTGTTTTCCTGCCCCCCAACAAACCCACCTCAAATCATGAACCTAGTTGATGTGCAGGACAGTGGGAACTCCAAGACCAGGGTTGGGAACCAGTGGCTCAACCTATTAATGCCTGTAAAGGCGTAACTACAACATGTCATCATGCCACAATATATTTCAGTGTGTGGCACCCTGAGTACCACCGTAAGAACCCCCGGTCTGAGGTACCCTCTAGTAAATATAAGACTGTAGGCCTTTCAAGTGCAGTTTCCCACAGAACTCAAAGGCACCTCAACTATGAATACAGATGTGAATGCTCATGTTCACCTGCAGTTATTTCACATCCCACACTCTATACAGGCCTGAACTGAATTCACTTCATCAAGACTCCAGGAGACACCTTACCATTCAGAAGTTTGGACTGAAGCTCGTTGGAGAAGCATTCACAAAACAGGTCTGAGATGATGGTAAGACTCTACATTTTTATGCATTTCAAATATTTAGAAGGAAGCTGTAAGCCATTAAAACTGTTTTACATTGAGAATTTATTTATAATACACATGTTTTTTGTAGTTCCGTGCTTACAGACTGTAGTTCATCTGTTACTCTGTATACTTTGTTACATTCTTTCACCCTATTCTTTAATAATTAGGACCCCCAAAGGACCACCACCGAGCAGATATTATTTGGGAGGTGGGTCATTCTCAGCACTGCAGTGACACTGATGTGGTGGTGGTGTGTTATTGTGTGTTGTGCTGGTACAAGTGGATCAGACACAGCAATGCTGCTGGAGGTTTTAAACACTGTGTTCACTCAGTGTCCACTCTATTAGACACACCTATCTTGGGGGTCACCTGTGTAGATGTAAATCAGAGATTATAGCTCATCTGTTGCTAGAGAGTTTGTGTTGGTCATCCTTCAGTCCTAGTCTCGGACACTGTTGGCTGGATGTTGCTGGTTGGTGGACTAATCTCAGTCCAGCAGTGACAGAGGTGTTTAGACACTCAAGCAGAACTGCTGTGTCTGATCCACTTATACTAGCACAACATACACTAACACACCACCTCAATGTCAGTGTCACTGCAGTGCTAAGAAGGATTCACCTCCCTAATAGTACCTGCTGTGGTGGTCATGTGGGGGTCCTGACCATTAAAGAACAGGGTAAAAGGGGTAAACAATATATGCAGTGAATCAGAGGAACTACAGTCTGTAATTGTGGAACAACAAGGTGCTTCTATATGATAAGTAGAGCTAATAAAACTGACAATGTGTGTAGATACAAGGAGGTGGTTTTAATGTTATGGCTGATTTGTGTTTACTATTATAAGCTTACAACAATCAATGAGAAACATATAAACTAGATGTAAGAAGATTTTACTTGCCAAGATATCATTATTTGTTTTGCAAATGCTGCAGCGTTCTACATCCCTAGTAAGGAACCTTTGGCATCAGAGAACTGAAACTTTGCTATTTACGTTGGTCAGTATTTAGGGTAAAGAACTGAAGGTTCTGGTTTCATGTTTCTTTGGTACCTGCTCAAGATTGTTAGAAACTTCACCTTCAGTGATGTTCTCTTCTGCTGTAATAATTGGAGCTGAAGTCAGGTGTGCTCATGTGTTTCTTAGAATTTTCTGTAAAGTATACAGTATAGCTCAATATGTTAAATGAAGTAAACTTACTTTGTTTTCCTGCACCCAGCGTACCCACCAAGTTGACGTGCAGGGCAGTGGGAACTCCAGGACCAGGGTTGGGAACCGCTGGCTTTACCCATCAATGTCTGTAAAGGTACAACTACAACAAAACATCAAGCCAAAATATATAGAGAACTACTGTGTGAGGCACCCTGAGTACCCCGGGCTAAAGTTTCATACTAGCAAATATGAGACTGTACACTGTTAACTTATGAAAACGTGTGTTAGGGTCACCAAAGGTCACACAGGGGACAAATAGCAGATTATTGAATAAGAACACACCTTCCTAGATTAGGTTACCCTCAGTGTACTAATTAGGTCACTACTTTGTAATACACACCCTATTTTCAAGAAGTTAGAGCGTAAACATGCATAAACCTCATTAATAATTGCTTTATCAGGTTTGTTTGGTGCAGTACCTTTCTTTTTGCTAGCAGTGTATCTCATAGCCTGCTAACAAGCAGAGAAAAGTAAACTTGTTATATTTAGACTTGTTGTTCAACAAACTATACTTCAGCCCAATTTGAATGTTGAAACTGAAATATTGAATAATTGATACTGGATGTGCATAAGCTCTGATACTGAAGTCAGATACTGAACAACTATAGTCATGGGACCACCCTTAATTATATGGCTTTGAGGATTCCCTAAAGAGTTAATAGAGAGGGCCAAGGGCATGTTAACTGGCGAGCACATGTTAAAAACCATTCTGAAATGAATAGTAAGATAGTGTCAATGAGGATGTGCTCAAAGGTGCCACTGTTAGCCCACACGCCAGCTTTGGTCATTTATAAATTACATATAATATCAAAAACATGAATGTTTGTAAATTTTAACAGAGTTCTGAACATTTTTCATGTTGAGGAGACCAAGGGGCCTGAAACACAGGAACATAGAGCACTGGTCATCCAGGACCTTGCAAATATAGAGGAAAACCCCTGAAGCCAATGACATACTCGTGAAGTCTTTACAATCTTATTCATATATCTTCTTGTTCATAATGAGTGAGATTTGGAGATGTTTCTATGCCATTGTTTTTGTACTTTCTTGGGCATAACAATGATACATAAAGAGATTTATACAGTTATAAATCAGTATTTTTGTGTTTTAATGATGATGATAACCAGTCATTGTTTCCAAAGGGTTCTCTATGATGGAGAACATGTTTTATATGGGTCTTTTAGGAAGCTTTTAGCAATGGTTTTATATAACACTGAAAAAATCTTTAAAGAGCCTTTTGTGTGGTATAGAGTGTGTTGTTTGCAAAGAGTGCAGTTCATGACACTGAAGATCTAAATGACAGATTATGTCTCATGAGACCTTTTCATGTAGATCAGTCATATCAAGTGTTGGCGAAAGGACGGCGATTATACAGTCCAAATCTCTGCAATGTTGGCGTGCGACCACAAAAAAGAGATCAAACCCCCACCGAGCTGATCTCAACATCAACAAAAGGCTCTCAGCAAGAGGGAAACACTGCCAAAGGGCCAATACAGAACAGTAATTAAATCTTAAAACAATGTGGATGTTAGCTTGAGAAATAACACAGGCTCTGTTGAGGATCTCAGAAGGAGTTGTGGGGGAGAGGGAGAGATTTGGACTTGCTCAATCAACACCCAGTTATTTAGAAATTGGTTCATTTCATCGTAGGTAATGTGGTCTCCAAACTCCCCGGAAAAAGCTATACAGAGACGCGTGTTAGTCACGCTTTACATTTCAGTGGCTCTTTCAACCAAGATCAGAGGATTTTACCACAGATCTCTTAATGTTCATGCAGGTGATGGGGACTAATGCCTTTCTCTCTCTCTCTCTCTTATTCAATCTAGTCTATAGTTCTATAGTTATAGTTCTGTAGTTCAATTTTTTTCTATAATTCAATCTTTGGGATGTAAACAAAGTCATTCGTGTTATTTAATATGAAACACTCAGTTGACACCCCCCAAATGTATATACAACTGTGGAACAACAGCTACAAGAGGACTATATGCACAAATGTACCATCCTAGGCTATGAAAAGAACCGAAACATCAGCAGGCCTGGTTTGTGTTCATCTTTAATGAAACTGGTTGTCTATTCTCCAGCTTCTTTATCAAATGTCGCATACCACCTTAAATGCTACTGCTTATACAGCATCAGAATGTAACTGCAGACCCTATTTAAGCAGGAATGGGAAATTTGTGAAACAGTTGAATCAGAGTTGTTAGTTTGCGCTGCACATTTCACACTAAAGAGGTCCTCAAGTCTTAAACAACATTGAATAGCTTTGTTCAATGTGAAGAGATGAAGAGAGGAGCAGTTCCACCTTTAGAGGAATTGCAACTGTTTGCTACTAGCAAACTCCAAGTAATCAGCATAGCTAACTAAACAGGATAATGGTCAAGCATATTGACAATGCAGGGGTGCGGTTCCCAAAACGTTCGTAACGCTAAGTAATTCGTAACTTCATACTTAAGAACATTCTTAAAATTATGAATGTTTCCTGAAAGCCTTCGTAACTAACGTAGTACGTAAAGTTGTTCGTAAATGTAAGAGTAATCCGACCCACTTGTAACTCGGTAAGTTCTTCTTAATTCAAAGTTTATGTGCAATTCTGTCTCAAAAACAAAAGAGGCCACGAATTATCCTTTTAAAAACGCATAGTTCTGTGTATGGACACTACACAAGTCAAGTCAAATCAAGTCAAGTGGGTTTTTATTGTCATTTCAACTACATACAGAGTACACAGTGAAACGAAACAACGTTCCTCCGGGACCATTTATACATACATGAATTCATAAAGATTTTAAATCACTTTTGAAAGCGTAATTGCATCACGGAAAGGACATCCAACGTCAACAAATATCATATCCAAGAGCTTGAATTATGTAAACAGTACACTTCTAGAATAAACAGGTGTTTGTTTGTATCATAGTGTAGTGGGAAGCAAACTGCCTACCACTCTGAAGGTCCTGAGTTCAATACTGTACATAAATGTACATGTTACTTTTTTATTTCATAGTTGGAATCATCGTAATCACGTGAAACAAACAGTTAAAACTGCTTAAAGTGCAATACATTATTTGTTGATATACACATATAAATTTACATACTTTAATTATTTTTTTTCCAATGTAACAGTCGTAGTAGTAAATTAATACATATATTTTCTAAAAAAAAGTACACATTGGCTTACTAAGCTTGTTCTCCCTTAACCAGTTAAACTGACTGATCAGTTACATACACATATAAACTACCAAGAGAAAGGCTGACAAAGGTGAGTATGTGATTAATAGTATAGGTACTTATATTCCTAGCAATCTCCTCCCATTTCTGCTTTTTCTCTTTATTTGTAAAACTTCCCCGAGCTTTTGAAAATAATATATTTTGTTATATTTTTCTCTATTTCTTCAAGCATTTGGCTTTTAGTTGATCCTGAGAAAAATTGTGTTTGCGTGCTAATAAGGTTAATTGTGTGCCTATTTACAGGCTCGGCGTGCTATAGACAACAATTGCAAGTGAAATGTTTTCATTTATTCTTTACATAAAAGTAATGTAAATCCTTATTTGTTGTTCTTTTTTATTATAATTATTTGCATAACAATACATTTGTGGCATAAGAAGGTTTTTGGGAAACACTCGCAAAATTGGGGTTCTTAAAGTTAGGTCGTTCTTAAAGTTGATCAAGATCAATCGTTATTGGGAAACGCACCCCAGGTCGGTATGTCTGCGGATTAGATGTTGGGGATCTGCCCTGAGTGAGTACATGCAGTTTGGTGGCTGTACGTTGAACAAAACTGTGATGTTTGGCTTTGGTCAAAAATGCGTGGGATCCTATGGGAGAAATAAGGGATGAATAAACAACAAATAGACGAGTACAGGTCAGTATGTTTATGGATTAGTGCTTGGGGATCTGCCTTAAAAGATTACATGCAGTTTGGAGGCTGTAGGTTAAACGAAATCATGATGTTTGGGTGTGACCGGAAATTAATAGGACTCTATGGGGAAAAAAGAGGAATGGGGAAAAAAAAGTAATTAATAGACAAAAACCAACACTATGGTCGGGAGTCTGCCCTAATTCAGTGCATGCAAAACGGTGTCTGTCGGTCAAGCAGAAGTACAGTACATTGGCGTGCCCTTGTCCATTCTATACATTCTCGATGGGAAAAAATTCTGGAAAAAAATCAGTTGTTTTCCAGAATCCATGCAACCAAAATAATGCAACCACAATAAAGCAGATTAAATGCATTCTGTGACTTGTGTCTCAATACTTTTGCACATGTAACTTGAAAGTTTAGATTTACAGAATTTCTGGGCTAGTTTTTAAAGATTTCTTTAGATTGTGAGACTGTTGTGTTTTTTCTTCTGGTTAATATGAAACCGCTCTCTAGCTGCTGTCCCACTGAGAGGGAATAAACGATACGGCGTATCTTCTGTCTCCGTCCTTGTGCTCCTGCTGTTTTCCACATGCACTCCCACCACTTCTGCCTTTCCGCCCTGTCTGAGTGGAGCTTTGAAGGACTGATGACGCTCTAATGAACGTGACCGCCATGACCCGCATGAAATCATGCCATACTACTTTGCTCCCTTGCTCCTTATCCTCAAACCATCTGTATCAACACAGATTGTTCTATGAAATATTTCAGGCTTACACTCTAAGAGGCTGAACCACACATTACAAATTGCTCTTTTAAATCTTTAATATATTCCAGTACAATAGTCTAGCTTACAATTGATATTACACATACTCTTGCTTTCATACATCCCTGAAAAAAGTACTGAACTGTGACTTTCACTAACACGGTCACTGGTGGCGTTGTCCAAAATATGTATCTTTTGTTAGGGAACATAGCTGTACCATATTTCTTAAACTGTATTTATCCCAGCCAGTTGCTAAGTCCGACAAAATTAACTGATAATCGTAGAACTTGTAAACCTTTTCACAGCCGTTCCTTGTTTATTCAGGCACCATTTTGGGTTAAAATTCCTTCCACTCCAGTTTGCTTGTTAACACATCTGGGTCTGAGCTTCTACTGAGCTTGTTGTTTGAGTACAAAAACTACCCAGTTATTGTTCTAGTGCTTTTTTATGATGAGAAAGAGAAGAGGAAATGTCTGGGGTTGATAAGGTAAGTTAAAATTCTTAAACAAACAAAGAAAAGCTAATCTAGCTAATGTTATCTCCCTCTAGCAAAAGCCAAACTGGCCCTTGGAGGATTTTCTTGATACAGGCTCTGGGTTTTATAGTGTTTTTTGTGCTATAAACTCACATCGTATTGTTTTGGTTGTGCTATCCAGCTGAAGTGAAGATTGTTAGCCTTAGCCTCCAATCTCCACCTTGTCTAGGCAGCTAGCATTAGCTTCACCTTACTCAGATAAGGGCTAACTAGCTTAGTTAGTCCTTGTCTGACCAAAAGCCTGACAACTAAAGCACAGTTGTGGCTTCATGAAACACCATAAAAAGTCATAGTCTTTTTTTAATCCATGAACGTTTTTTTACTTATTTATTTAAGAATTTTAACCCCTTTTTAACTGCAGCCGTTTCCTCTTCTCTGTCTTATTACATGTAGAGCTAGAACAATAATTGAGTAGTTTTTTGTGGCTCTGTTCAACTATTTTGATCCTCAGCCAGGGCAATAAAGGTTCAGGCCAAGACATGAAGGTAGATACATCTTGTCTTAACAAGCAGATACAACTATGCTGTGTGCAAAATAGCCCGCTAAGACAATAAGTACTAGAATGGGCCCAGTGCACACCGGTAAAGCTTTTTCAATATGCAAGTTTTTATTATCCACACACTATGTCCGCCATCTTACCAACATCCTGTGAGGCAAGACGTCAGACCACCACTGTAAATGTCCTCCTAATTATTAAAAGTCTCATTTACAGACATCATTTTGATACTTTTTGTGGCACTGACCTGCTTTTTTGCTGTGTGTCCTGAATCCATACCCAAATGGCGACAAGCTGTAGAGAAGATGGATCCTGAGGAACTAATAATTTTTTACCTCAGAATAAATGATTATTTCAGCCTCAACTCACAACAGTGTGCACATTCTCCTGCCTCAGTAATGCTTCTTCTTTTAATTGTAACCAAGTGCGTAGATTTGCTCTTGACATTGGTGGAGACCTATGAATCTCTCTCAATGTGTCAATGAAAGTACAAGACATATTTTTATCCAGATAGTGTTCCCACTTACAAACCAATAAGCAGTGAGTTTACATCTAAAGACTTATTAGCTTTACTTCAGCCATAGCTCAAATGAAACAGGTCTCTGGCAGAGAGAGTTTAAACCGAAGTTAGACCTGCTATTCTGGGAGACTGGAAGAGAACCGAAAGTTGTCAGTTTGTTGTGCAGTTAATTTCCAAACCATGTTATTCATAGCTACAGACGATGTTAGCCTGCTGTATGCTGTGCGCTACAACCTAGCACTGCCATTGACGTTATTATGATGGACTCCTTTTATTAGCGAACTTAAGTGACTGAAATATAGCTCCTTATGTCCACCTTCTTCTTTTTTGCTGCCATCCTCACTCGCTTTTAACACCCGTGTGTCACCCACGCTGCACCTGAGTCTTGCACAGTGAGTCTCGCATATGACTGAAAAGCTTTCCTTCCAGTTTTTGAGCTGCTAACAACCAAACGTAGCTACAGAGTGTCAGGTGACAACAGGGAAAGCACAGCCAATCACACTGGCCATTTGTACATATGGGATATGGAAGATAGGACTCCAGTAGAGAACCTGATTTAACCCTTTCTGCACCTCTAGGTTAATGAGATGTTGACAGATCAGTGGTTTTTTTTGAGAGGATCAAATTATTGTTGGAGACAATTCAATAATTATTGGTGGGGACATTGGTGGGAACAAGTCACTTCTGTTCATGCTACGCCCTTGGTTATAACAAACAGATGTAGTGCAGCCTTAACTTTAACATAACATTTAAAAAAACAAAGGAATCTGTGCTTTTTACAATAAACATGAATGACTGATAAAACATTGTTGCTGTCCAAAAAAAAACAAAAAACAAAGGAATCTGTGCTTTTTACAATAAACATGAATGACTGATAAAACATTGTTGCTATCCAAAAAAAAAAAAAACAAAGGAATCTGTGCTTTTTACAATAAACATGAATGACTGATAAAACATTGTTACTGTCCAAAAAAAACAAAAAAACAAAGGAATCTGTGCTTTTTACAATAAACATGAATGACTGATAAAACATTGTTGCTGTCCAAAAAAAACAAACAAAAAACAAAGGAATCTGTGCTTTTTACAATAAACATGAATGACTGATAAAACATTGTTGCTGTCCAAAAAAAACAAAAAACAAAGGAATCTGTGCTTTTTACAATAAACATGAATGACTGATAAAACATTGTTGCTGTCCAAAGAAAAAACAAAGTATCTCTAACCATACAGCAGAGGACAACAACACTCTTTACTTTTGTTTAAAGCACTTTTGGAGCTAATTTATTGGTCCAGTCATGACATTTTGACACAACGTAAGGGACAACTGTAGAGTTTTGTAGAAGTATGTAGAAAACTAAAGAAACTAGGAAAACAGAATTATGTAGAAAACTTATAATCCCCCAAAAATGTAGCAGTGACGATACATGAACGGCAGACAAACAAATGGCCTGATGCCTTATAGATACTCTTATAGATGTGGAAAAGTATGTCACTCAAGGCTGAAATCTAAGGAGGTGTCCAGAATTGCATACGTTCGAGCACTCCGTTTTCCCAAAGCACTGCATATCGACTGTGCTGTTAAGGACACTGTCACAGACGGAACAAAACTTAGAAAGTGGCAGCAAATCATAAATGTGTTTGTCATTTCAGGATCTACTACATCCACGCCGCAAGTGTGGGCCAGACTTAAGACAGCTCACTGTATTCTCGGTTCATAGGACACAGTGTGTTTATCAGAGCCATTCCTTCATTCGCGCATGATTAAATAAACCACATTTCTCATTTCTTGCTGCAGACTCGCTGTCTGCACCACGCCTGCTGCACATTACCAGTAATCAAGGGGTCCAAAGAGCCTGCTGTTATTAATCGAGTGCATCAAACTAGAGGCTAATTAGATTGAGACAAAGGGAGGGAGATGACGAAATAAATAAGCACAGATATTGCACTGCCATTGCAATGACAGCCTAAATCTTGCTTGATTTACTCTAAACCCTCACCATGATGACGGCACACAGAGGTTTTCATAGCAACTAAACGAATAATAGAACAATAGAAGTACTTTTTGGATTGGTTTCAGAAAGCTCACACCCAACAGTGATAAGACTTTAAAGTCAACCTCAAAGCAAAATTGTTATTGTACAAACCCATTGCCAAAAAATGGGACTCAGTGCAATATGTAAATAAAAACAGAATGCAATCTGTTTAATTCATACTGTGAACAATAGGGGGCAACACATCACCAGAATGTTGTAGTGTCCACCCTTATTTAAAGAAATACACAGTCCCTCTTTCTAGTGTTAGTATTAATAGCTGTTTACTTACCAGTCTAGAAAGTTCAGCATCAAACTTTATCCCTTTACTTGCCGAGAGTGTCTCCAGTGGTGGCCAGCATTTTCTGCCGAACGTGGATTCTTGACGAGAGTGGGTTGTAGCGGTTGCTGGCCAAGAGCTTCAGCTATTGTTGTGTTTATTCTTCCAACATCCCTGAGCCCAGTTCAGCAGCAGAATCCAAAGATTATAGCCATATAATATTGGTTTTGTTTTTTGCATACAGATATTTCTCTGAATCTTTTGGTGGTACCATCTACTGTTGATGATGAAATCTAGGCTTTTTTACATTGAGTTATTCTTGAATTGTCTTTAACAGTGTGAGGCTCCTGTCCAAATTTTTACGTGTTGCATGCATTACATTCAAAATGGGCATATATTTTCCAATAACATGATTAACAAGAGATTATAAAACAGTGGTGGGGCAGTGCTACTCGAAGCTACAGTGGTATTCTGACACAACTGGCTGTGGCTAGCTGGTTAGCATGTTAACTTCAGTATATATTTTTGCAACATAATACATATTATATATCTGAGACATACTGTCTTTTGCTTAAAGTGGCAGTACAAAGAAGAAGTACAAAAACAACATATCAAATGTAGAGGAAATAGTTTTTTGCAAAGAATATACATCACTTTTAAATTTAATGCCAGCAACACATTTTCAAAAAGTCAGGACAGGTTCATGTTCACCACTGTTTTTATCACCTCCTCTTTTAACAGCACTCTGTAAGCGTTTGTTAACTGATCAGACCAACAGCTGTAGTTGTGAAAGTGAAATGTTTTCCATTTTCTATTTTTAATTTTATAACGCACCGAATGGGTGGTCAGTCCATTGTTCAGTGGGCGACCAGTCTGGACTCCAGGCAGGCCAGTTTAGCATGTGGACTCCTTTACTACAATGGCTTGGTTTAGAATGTGTTTGGACATTGCCTTGCTAAAATAAGCGAGAGCTTCTCTGAAAAAGATGTCGTCTGGATGGCAACTCCAAAACCCATATATATACCGTTGAACATTAATAAATCACAGATGTGCAAATCACCCATGCCATGTGCACTAATGCTCATACCCCCCTCATACAATCACAGAAGCTAGCTTTTCAACTGTGTGTTGATAACAAGCTGGATGGTCTTCTCTTTAGCCTGGAGGACACAGCTAGATTTCCAAAGAGAAATTAAAAATTTTGATTTGTTGGAAACAAAACCCCTTTGACTTCATCTCAGTCCATCTTAAATGAGCTCGGGCCCAGAGATGGCGGCAGTGTTTCTGGATCTGTTTATATGTGGTTTTATCATTGCATGGTAGAGTTTTAATTTGTGGATGCAGCGATGCACTCTGTTAACAGACAATCATTTTTACAAGTGTTTCTGAGCTCATGCAGTGATTTCCACTACAGAATCAGGTCTGTTTTTATTGCAGTGTCGTTTAAAGGTTGTACACACACACACACACACACACACACACACACACACACACACACACACACACACACACACACACATATATATATATATATATAAGGAAAACAGAGTACAAAGATGGCCTTTATACAGAGAATGGTAAACAGTGATGTGGGTGAAGTGTGATGTTGGTTGAAGGAGGTGTTGTATAGGGCTTTAGAGTTCTCTCTTGGGGGAGTGCGTGACTGAGTGGATGTGTGGGAGTGTTTGTGTGAGGAATTGCATTTAAGAGAAAGAGTGTAAATGATGAGTCAGGACAAGCCACTGGAAAGAACTGTGTGTGTGTGTGTGTGTGTGTGTGTGTGTGTGTGTGTTTGTATTTGTATATTTTCAGAACAAAGTTGTCTAACATGTATCTCCAAAATAGCAACTTTACTTGAGAGGCCAAAAACGTTCTTTACTTTCAGTGTAAGTCAATGTAAAGGGGTTCTATTGGCCCATTCATCATGAAGCTTCCACAGAGCATAAATGACAACTGTCCTTTTCAAGTGATATAGAAAAACTTTAACAAAAATGGAGCTACATGTTTTTCTTTGGATATCCATGATATATATACACACATACAATACAACACATAATACTGAAGCTGGAGAGAAGGTAACAATGCTCTGAGCTTTTAGAGCAGGTCAATGTAAAGAAGTTATAGTCCAAGTAATTTTGGAGTTTCACTATTGGCTTATTCATCATAAAATTAGATTTTAAAAATTAACTATAATGACAATGCATGTTTTTATTTGGAAAGTGACAATATGGGACATAATACTATTATACACAGGTACTGTCAGACAAACACAGTGTGCTGAATCTAAGCTCTCTTGAGGTCATTTCACAGCATCTCTCTGGGATTCAGATCTGCACTCTGGACACCATGCCTGTTCAATGATTAGTATGGTAGAGATGTCAAACAGTTCCAATGATTCCCTCAAGCCCTTAGCTGTTACTCTATGGTTCTTTTTTTACCTCTTTGTGCTTTTGGAGTCAATTTGGCAGGACACCCACCTCTAGGGAGAGTAGCCACAGTACTAACTCATCTTCATTTGTAGACAGTTTGTCTAACTATGGACTGGTTAATACCTAAAGTCTTGGAGATTACTTTGTAACCCTTTCCAGTTTTATGCAAATCAACAATTCCTGATTGTAGATCTTTGGAGATCTTTTTTTGCAAGGCATGGTTCACATTAGCAGAGGCTTCTTGTAAATAGCAAAAAGTCTTTTATAAGTCATTGTAGCTCTACACCTTGATCCAATCTTGTTTCATTGATTGGACTACAGGTTTGCTAACTCCTGACTCTAATTAGCTTTTGTTTAAGGGCTCCCTTACCTTTTCCACCAGCACTGTGAATGTTTAATGGATGTGTCCAATACAGACATTAAATATTATAATTGTTTGTGTGGTATTAGGTTAATCGCAGTGAGTTTGGGACTTAGATGTAGATCTGATCACATTGTATGATCAATTAATGCAGAAAAGCAGATAATTTAAAGGGTTCACATACTTTTTCTTGCCACTGTACATATGAGGCATATAAATACATACAGGTACTAACATAGATGTAATGCATATGAGGTGTATGATCCTATGTCCTGACACATATATATAAACAAGTCTCAGCATATGTGTGGATCAGTATGATGGACAGAGGAAGAGAGAGAAAGAAAAGTGAAGGACGCTGTGTGGGTCAGTGATAAATCACCGTTTGCTTTGCTGACAGACAGACAGGAAACACTTCACATCAAACGCATGGGGTCCCATGCCCAAGGTGTGTGTGTGTGTGTGTGTGTGTGTGGTGTGTGTGTGATAAAAGCACAGTGGGAGACCCCAAGAAAGATTGAGTACCGCAGCATGAGAGCACAGTGCGGTTCTCAGCTCTCTGGCCAAAGCTAATATTTGCCCTGTTCTGTTGATGCTCATCTATCAGCAGCCTTTACAGGACTGTCCTCAGCATAATAGTACATTACTATTCAAATCATACTGAACCTGCTCAGCTCTGGCACCTCTCTCAGCCAACGGCGTCCAGCAAAACGGTGTCAGCACTCAAGAATGCTTTCTTTGTGGAGGTGTGTGTGTGTGTGTGTGTGCAAAAGAGAGCCACCTGTACTTGACATCAAAGTGCAAGGATTGTGCGGTTAAGCTACCTTTCAAACGTTGACAAGTTTGTAGTCAAAGTTTTTTAATAATAAAAGTCTGTTTGGTTGCAGATTAATATATAAATTGAGGTGCTCGTCCTGCTTAAGCTGACAGTTTTCAAATAAGGAAACTAGGAGGCTGTAAAAACTATCCACATTTATTTATGAATATATATATATATATATATATATATATATATATATATATATATATATATATATATATATATATATATATATGATGAGTAGAAAGGCTCTGGAATAAAATCTCTTCATATTAAGTTGCCTAAAAAGTTAATAATGTTTTTGCCCTCTCTTTGTTTTTCTCCTAGACTTATTAATTATTTTGGAGATACTGGGTTTTCTTTCGGGTTTTAAGGACATTTATGATATATGCATGTACAGCAATTTAGCCACACTCTTTGATGGTTTATTCTCTGATTTTGTGTTTTCTACATCAGTTGAACATGCCAGTGATCATTTTCATTGTGTCAAGATGAATGGACCAATAGAAATGCTCCAAAACAGCTTGTAAAAAATTGACTTTTGTAAAGTATGTTTCTTCTCTCCTGTAAAGTTGCAATTTTGGAGATTATTGTTTTTTATTAGACAACAAAGATATAATTTACTGTATCAGTCCTGTCAGGCCTGTTGAATTTAAAGGGACAAAAACAGGCTGGAAACTGTCATGTAAATAGAGAATTAGGATTAATCAATTCAGGATTATAAACTCACACAGTCGGTTAGCACTGTTGCCTCACAGCAAGACGATCCGGGTCGTTCTGTGTGGAGTGTGTATGTTCTCCCCGTGCTTGAGTTGGTTTCCTCCAGGCACTTCGGTTTCCTCCCACAGTCCAATCATATGCCTGTATGGTTGTTTGATCACTCTAAATTGCCCGTAGGTGTGTGCATGAGTGGCCGTTGGCCATGCAATGGACTGGCGACCTGTCCATGGCATACCCTGCCTTCGCCTTATGACGCTGGGATTGGATCCAGCCCTCCCGTGACCTAGACTAGCGGGATAAAGCGGAAGATATTGGATGGATGGATGGAAACTCACATAGTCAAAAGTGGACCGGGTGTGAGACCAAGAAAAACTTAGCATATGGGCCCATTAAACCCGTCCAGGATGTTAAACAAAACAGATATGCATCAAGCAAGAGGTTATAGGATCTAGAATATCAAATCTGAAGGCAGATGCCACCTTTTTATTAGCATTTTGTTATTCTTCATCTGCATCTGGACAAAGTAGAAAACACATACGTATCTTTCTTCATTGTTTATTGTGTTTACCCTTTACCGTTATTTCAACTTCAGCTCCTTCATAGAGATTTGCTTTCAGTTTCACATCTGCTGGATGTTCAGTCTTACACGTTTTTTTATGTTTCTCATTGTCTTCATGATCCAAATAACCCCAAACACATTCAGTGAAGTTAATGTTTGGACTCTGGGGTGATCAGTCCATTGTTCTGAAAACACCAGGAGCTTCATTGTTTGACGTGTCTATTCTCTTTACTCAGTAACAGCTTCTTGAACAACTACACATCATTTCAGACCCATAGCACTGAGTCATCTTCTCACAGTGGAATGATGAACAGAAACACCTGTGGAAACAACAAAGGAGCTTGATTTTCTCTTCTATCTCTTAAAGATGAAAAACTTTAGGTACTGTTTATCTGATGAGATCCATTTTGGTGGTCTTCCAAGTCTGTCTTGCATGGTTGTTAGTTCTTTTATGCTCTTTCTGCTGGCCCTCTAGCAGCCATTCTGCCAACTAAATGCAACTGATATATTTAATTAATATTATCAAATGAAAATATTGAAACTTTGTTCTCATTTTTAATAGGACCCAGTTGGCAAATGTAGGTCTGCACGGAGCTGCTAGTGAGCAATGAGGGATGAACTTCACACCTATCCACAAAGACAGTTGTGTTGAGATTAGGTGGATGGGGGCTTTATAGATATCAAATAATCACCTGCAACTGCCATTGTAACACACAGAACAACACTTTTAATGCAGTTATGGAAAAACTGAAATCACATCAAACACAAACTCCCGTCTCTTCCAGTTGTGTTCTAATTCAAAGTTTTTGCAACCCACCCCGTCTTCTTCTGATTCCTCAGTCCTGTGTCAATCTGACCACAGTAAAAGTGTGGTGAGGCCTCCTAGCTCCAGGCAGAAACCGCCCAGAATTCCAGCCTAGAGTAACCCCCCCGCCCCCACACACCACTTCACTCCCTCAATCAGTCCCCCATCATTCTGCTGCCACATGTTAAAGGCACAGTCCGAACCTGCTCACCTACAAAAACAAAAAATGTTGGGTTTGTGAATTGTGCGCATTTTCTTTAAAATATATTACAACTACTTTACTGAGTAAAGAAAACATCAAACAACTCCAAATCAAGCTGAAATGACATTTCACAGCTCGTAAGTTCCTGTTTTTGTGTTGGATATTCTCCTCTTTGTGTAAGTGGGTGATGTTATATCTAATCAGAAATATTTCCAAAAAAATTAATGACTCATTAACTGTATGTAGGCTGGTCTCTCTGACTCTCACACAGTCCAGTATATATACTTTATATATTCGTATTTCACCCTTTCGAATAATGTTGTAAATTGATTATATATGTTGTCGTCGATGTGAAGGTGCCCTAGTAAACCACTGTGTAATTGGTCAGCTCAGAGATGTCAGGCTGCATTCCTCACTGCTCTAGCCTCTAACCTTTCCCCCATCGATCACAGTCGTTCAGAAGCAGCACAGTGCAGGCCTGCCAACAACAGCTTCTGCTCTCTGGGCTGATTAGAGTCAGCGTGTTGCTTAAAGTCTTTCTGGAAGGCCCTGCACTGGAGCACACGACAGTTTACTGAACACTATGCAGCTGCAGACAGGTGTGAAAATGGAGTAATTTGTTAATACATTAAATCAAGTTGTATTCTTAAAGTAATAAGGTCTCAATGTATAATATAAACTCATAAACTATATGAATATATGAATATAAATATAAACTCAATGTTTATATCTCAAATGCAAAAATCAACAGCATGCTAATGATGATATGATGACAATAGTGGACAATCTACTCAAATCTCTGAAGATTCTAGTCCTTCATTGACTGAGCTCTCTATAAATACTCTTTTCAAATAACTGGCAAAGGTCAGATTCATCCACTTGTGGGGGTCCAAAGCATAATCAATGTTACAAGATGTTCCTTCACAGATTGCATGTGGTTACATAAATAACCTTTTGATGCACAAGCTGTCCCAGTCCTGCTCCACAGACAGATTCAGGATGTATTTTGTCCCTCAGGCCATCAGACTACTTAACTGATCCCAGCACAGTAAACAGTAATCATGTAACTTCGGACCACTATATCAGCCATCAGACACTGTTATACTCCGGACCACTATATCAGTTATCAGACACTGTTATACTCCGGACCACTATATCAGCTATCAGACACTGTTATACTCCGGACCACTATATCAGCTATCAGACACTGTTATACTCCGGACCACTATATCAGCTATCAGACACTCTTATACTCCGGACCACTATATCAGCTATCAGACACTGTTATACTCCAGACCACTATATCAGCTATCAGACACTGTTATACTCCGGACCACTATATCAGCTATCAGACACTGTTATACTCCAGACCACTATATCAGCTATCAGACACTGTTATACTCCAGACCACTATATCAGCTATCAGACACTGTTATAGTCCGGACCACTATATCAGCTATCAGACACTGTTATACTCCGGATCCCTATATCAGCTATCAGACACTGTTATACTCCGGACCACTATATCAGCTATCAGACACTGTTATACTCCAGACCACTATATCAGCTATCAGACACTGTTATACTCCAGACCACTATATCAGCTATCAGACACTGTTATACTCCGGACCACTATATCAGCTATCAGACACTGTTATAGTCCGGACCACTATATCAGCTATCAGACACTGTTATACTCCGGACCCCTATACCAGCTATCAGACACTGTTATACTCCGGACCCCTATACCAGCTATCAGACACTGTTATACTCCGAACATCTATATCAGTTATCAGACAGTTATACTCCAGACCACTATATCAGTTATCAGACACTGTTATACTCCAGACCACTATATCAGCAATCAGACACTGTTGTAATCCGGACCCCTATATCAGTTATCAGACACTGTTATACTCCAGACCACTATATCAGCAATCAGACACTGTTGTAATCCGGACCCCTATATCAGCAATCAGACACTGTTGTACTCCGGACCCCTATATCAGTTATCAGACACTGTTTTACTCCGGACCCCTATATCAGTTATCAGACACTGTTATACTCCAGACCCCTATATCAGTTATCAGACACTGTTATACTCCAGACCACTATATCAGCTATCAGACAGTGTTATACTCCAGACCCCTATATCAGCTATCAGACACTGTTATACTCCAGACCACTATATCAGCTATCAGACACTGTTATACTCCGGACCACTATATCAGCTATCAGACACTGTTATACTCCGGACTGCTATATCAGTTATCAGACACTGTTATACTCCAGACCACTATATCAGCTATCAGACACTGTTATAGTCCGGACCACTATATCAGCTATCAGACACTGTTATACTCCAGACCACTATATCAGCTATCAGACACTGTTATACTCCAGACCACTATATCAGCTATCAGACACTGTTATACTCCGGACCACTATATCAGCTATCAGACACTGTTATACTCCGGACCACTATATCAGCTATCAGACACTGTTATACTCCAGACCACTATATCAGCTATCAGACACTGTTATACTCCAGACCACTATATCAGCTATCAGACACTGTTATACTCCGGACCACTATATCAGCTATCAGACACTGTTATACTCCAGACCACTATATCAGCTATCAGACACTGTTATACTCCGGACCGCTATATCAGCTATCAGACACTGTTATACTCCGGACCACTATATCAGTTATCAGACACTGTTATACTCCGGACCACTATATCAGCTATCAGACACTGTTATACTCCGGACCACTATATCAGCTATCAGACACTGTTATACTCCGGACCACTATATCAGCTATCAGACACTGTTATACTCCGGACCACTATATCAGCTATCAGACACTGTTATACTCCGGACCACTATATCAGTTATCAGACACTGTTATACTCCAGAACATCTATATCAGTTATCAGACACTGTTATACTCCGGACCACTATATCAGCTATCAGACACTGTTATACTCCGGACCCCTATACCAGCTATCAGACACTGTTATACTCCGGACCACTATATCAGCTATCAGACACTGTTATACTCCGGACCACTATATCAGTTATCAGACACTGTTATACTCCAGACCCCTATATCAGTTATCAGACACTGTTATACTCCAGACCCCTATATCAGCTATCAGACACTGTTATACTCCGGACCCCTATACCAGCTATCAGACACTGTTATAGTCCGGACCACTATATCAGCTATCAGACACTGTTATACTCCGGACCACTATATCAGCTATCAGACACTGTTATAGTCCGGACCACTATATCAGCTATCAGACACTGTTATACTCCGGACCACTATATCAGTTATCAGACACTGTTATATTCCGGACCACTTTATCAGCTATCAGACACTGTTATACTCCGGACCACTATATCAGCTAACAGACACTGTTATACTCCAGACCACTATATCAGCTATCAGACACTGTTATACTCCGGACCACTATATCAGCTATCAGACACTGTTATACTCCGGACCACTATATCAGCTATCAGACACCGTTATACTCCAGACCACTATATCAGCTATCAGACACTGTTATACTCCGGACCACTATATCAGCTATCAGACACCGTTATACTCCAGACCACTATATCAGCTATCAGACACTGTTATACTCCGGACCACTATATCAGCTATCAGACACTGTTATAGACATCTGGTATCCAGCTGTATCATTTTATATAATTATTTCACAGATTTATATGTATAGCAGTATGTTATATATTACTATATTGTTAACTATATATAATAATTAATGTACTGTTATTATTACACTATGTCTATTATATTATACATCATGTATTTGTATATTCTGTTTATTTTATCTATCTATCTAAGTTGGAATGATGTTTTGAAAGTTGAAATGTTTTTATTGCAAAGATATAGAAAATAAAATCTCTGTCGGGTTACTTTTGACACAGGTTGTGCATCAAAGGGATAAAGGGTGGTCTCTGTCTTCTCAAGTATACAGTTCAGTACAAATGTCACTCATTCACAGTAACCCTCATCAAACATTCATGGAATTGAAATTATAAAGTCAAAGAGGAAAGCATGAACAGCAGGAAAGTGAATGTGTATGAGAGGGATGATAACATCACCCCACTGCCTGAGCCTAATGCATGTAAATGCCGTTAAACACTTCCACCCGCTCTGCTTTTGTAACACTAGTAGAGTGTCTTTCTCTCCTCAACTGTCAGGAGATCAGCCCACCCCCCCAAGGCCCCCCCTCGCCTCGCTTCTGAAGAAGAGGAGCTAAATTAGAGAGGCTGCCGAAATGAAAGGCAGCTTCGTTCCTCTGTACGGGATGCGATGGGGCAGAGGGAGGGGTAAGAGGGAGATCAGTGTTTAGGCTGCCCTTTAATTTAGCCGATTGCTCCCTTTGATTCCACCATCTCCCTAATCATCTCCAACAGCCATGCAGGGGTGACCCCGAGGGTGAATGTGTGTGTGTGTGTGTGTGTGTGTCTGTCAGTCCGTCACTCTGCCTGTCTCTGTGTGTGTGTGTCTCTAGCTGACACGTGTTTCTGGGCTGCTTTCAAGGCCACAGGCCGCGTGTTTCTGAGCTACTATCAGTGAAACCCGATAGCCGCTCCTTCCAGCAGTGAAAGAATGCAGACACAACCAGGGAGGAGAGAGTGAGCGAGGGATGGCAGAAGAGAGAATAAAAGGAGTCGACTGACGAGCTAAACTTAGGGGTCCCTCGCCCTAATCTGACCTCAGCCCTGGTCAAAGTGAGGTGTGACCTTCCTGTGGGGACTGAAACAGAAGAGAAATGAAAGCTGAGCAGCAGCACCATCCGCACTGACCAGTAAATATTACATCCTGACTGTGACCGCTCTAAAATAGGGAATGTTAAAAAAAGACATACATGAAAAATGATAATAATGATAAATAAATAAATAATATAATGTCATTTGGTTCCCATACATGCAGCTTATTGATTATTTAGCATTAATACAAATAGACAAATTCAAATAAATAGCTGATGAATTTTAGATATTTTGCAGACATTTATTCTACAGTAACCAATGAAAGTAACAGAAGCAACACAAATTCAAGTCAATCTAACTACTAAAATGATATGCCTGGATATATGAACACAAAATGCATCATATCATGCCTTACAGGACGTTTAGTTACATTCGTCCACTTTGAAATTGTCTTCTGAGTCACTGTGCACCAGCAGGTGGGGGAAAAAAACAATCATAAACTTACTAATAAACTTAATAGGCGTGGTACGGATCCAGACCCAGACGTTGTCCAATGCGGACTCAAATAAACTAGATTAGATAAGATAAGATAATCCTTTATTAGACCCACAGTGGGGAAATTCACCACTATTAAGAATTATTTAATGTTGACTGTTTATTTTAAGTGGCGGAGCTTTTCTTGTCTTTACGGTATACGTGCTTTACGGCGCAGTGAACTCACAGACCAATTGCATGCGCTGTAAGATCACCAAAGGCGCTCTTCAGCCAATCAGATCTGCGTGCATATCTGCTGCACGCGCATGCAGGCGAGGTACGAAGTGAGGAGCAGCAGCCGGAGACTAAAGCGAGTCAGAAAGAAAAACGCAAAAACAGAAAAGTGAACAGTGAAAACTGACAGCTTAACCAGGAACGGTTCTGGAATGGACCTGCTCGTCTAGTTTTGGAGAATACCGCTCTGTAAAACCAACAGGTCAATCTGTAAAGCTGAGTTAACAAGAAGACGAACATTTTATTTACTTTCTCTATAAATAAACACTTTAAATGTAGCCCTTGTTTTTATTGAAGTGAGAAAAGAAAAACATTTACTTGGAGTTTTATAAATAATTAATTCAGTTCAGCATTTAAACAATAAATATACTGAAATATACTGAACGGTATGTGTGATGTGTTGGTGTTTCTGTAGCTGGTAGTATAAGATGCTGATACTAGACTACTTCAGTAAACAGGATACACCACTGAATCATAACACAAGTTAGAAATTATGACGGTCCGGACTTTGGCCTGAGGACATTTCCTCTAACTGGACCTTACTGACTCTAATTAAATACCCCTGGAATAAAGAGAGTTTGAACAAATATCATATGCAAATCAATTATGAGGTTATTGTACCTGCCCACAATAAAAATCCAAGCAAATTGTAGCCATTTGGAAGGCCAGCAGCTCAAAAAACTGAAAAAAATCCTACCAGAAGACCGTTCTTTTGCCTAAATCACCAGGATCACGTAATCTGCCCCTGCCGACACATTTTAGTTGCACTGCAACTGAGAACTCAGCCAATAAAGAAAGATTTTGGGCTAAATGTAAGTGGGATTGTAGAAAAATAAGGTGGAACAACAGTGTGAAATTTTTAAATCAGTTCAATGTGAAGGTGGTGGTCAAGGTAGGCGATAGTGAGCTTTTCAATATAGTCTGACAAATAACAAGCCTGTATGGTGAGGAGTGCCCCAGAAACTAAGTAATTAGACTGTGTGTGTGGAGACCACATAATGTGCGGTTTAGCTAAATATTACCTCCTGAACGGGAAACACAGGTCTGACAGAAAGACTCAGGAGGCAGCAGTGATTGAAAAAAGGCCATTTTGATCCCAGACATGATTAAAGAATGTGAAGGATACAATTATTTGGAAATGAAAGAGTTATTGGCATAGACCCCATCCTTGGTCCAGGTCTTGGAGCGTCAAGACCTCCGCACATCCTGCTAGATTTGGACGGCAGGGGCGAGCTCACTCCCTCGACGGCTCAAACTGGTGGTAATGGGAAGGAAGTGGGGGAACATTGGAGTGTTCCATTTCTTCCATTTCCATTTGTATTAAACAAGAAGAAATCACTGGGTAAGTACTTTCTAAGACCTTCCATGATTTTCTAAACACTATCAATAGTTTAATGACCCATTCTGCTGTTTTCTGCTGTTCAGTTGGACTACATTTGGCGCAGGTGACATCAGATCATCAGAAGTGCTGTGAAGAATTGGCCATGCACAGCCTGTACAGGCCTATAGGTGAAACCGTGGTTGCTAGGGGTGTGTGGATCAATCCAAATATCGATATTATTGATACCAACGTCAGTATTGGTAATAGCGTGATGAGATCAATATTTTAGTGTCTGTTTCTCTCCTATACGTTCCGAATGCAGTATAAAAGAGGAGTGCAGTGTGAAAGGGTAGTGCAGTGTGAAAGAGGAGTGCGGTGTGAAAGGGTAGTGCAGTGTGAAAGGGTAGTGCAGTGTAAAAGAGGAGTGCAGTGTGAAAGAGGAGTGCGGTGTAAAAGAGGAGTGCAGTGTGAAAGAGGAGTGCAGTGTGAAAGAGGAGTGCAGTGTAAAAGAGGAGTGCAGTGTGAAAGAGGAGTGCAGTGTGAAAGGGTAGTACAGTGTAAAAGAGGAGTGCAGTGTGAAAGAGGAGTGTGGTGTAAAAGAGGAGTGCAGTGTGAAAGAGGAGTGCAGTGTAAAAGAGGAGTACAGTGTAAAAGAGGAGTGCAGTGTGAAAGAGGAGTGCGGTGTAAAAGAGGAGTGCAGTGTGAAAGGGTAGTGCGGTGTAAAAGAGGAGTGCAGTGTGAAAGAGGAGTGCGGTGTGAAAGAGGAGTGCAGTGTAAAAGAGGAATGCGGTGTAAAAGAGGAGTGCGGTGTAAAAGAGGAGTGCAGTGTGAAAGAGGAGTGCGGTGTAAAAGAGGAGTGCAGTGTGAAAGAGGAGTGCGGTGTAAAAGAGGAGTGCAGTGTGAAAGAGGAGTGCAGTGTAAAAGAGGAGTGCGGTGTGAAAGAGGAGTGCAGTTTAAAAGAGGAGTGCAGTGTGAAAGGGTAGTGCGGTGTAAAAGAGGAGTGCAGTGTGAAAAGGTAGTGCAGTGTGAAAGAGGAGTGCAGTGTGAAAGGGTAGTGCAGTGTAAAAGAGGAGTGCAGTGTGAAAGAGGAGTGCAGTGTGAAAGGGTAGTACAGTGTAAAAGAGGAGTGCAGTGTGAAAGAGGAGTGCGGTGTAAAAGAGGAGTGCAGTGTGAAAGAGGAGTGCAGTGTGAAAGAGGAGTGCAGTGTAAAAGAGGAGTGCAGTGTGAAAGAGGAGTGCAGTGTGAAAGGGTAGTACAGTGTAAAAGAGGAGTGCAGTGTGAAAGAGGAGTGTGGTGTAAAAGAGGAGTGCAGTGTGAAAGAGGAGTGCAGTGTGAAAGAGGAGTGCGGTGTAAAAGAGGAGTGCAGTGTGAAAGGGTAGTGCGGTGTAAAAGAGGAGTGCAGTGTAAAAGAGGAGTGCAGTGTAAAAGAGGAGTGCGGTGTAAAAGAGGAGTGCGGTGTAAAAGAGGAGTGCAGTGTGAAAGAGGAGTGCAGTGTGAAAGAGGAGTGCGGTGTAAAAGAGGAGTGCAGTGTGAAAGAGGAGTGCGGTGTAAAAGAGGAGTGCAGTGTAAAAGAGGAGTACAGTGTAAAAGAGGAGTGCAGTGTGAAAGAGGAGTGCGGTGTAAAAGAGGAGCGCAGTGTGAAAGAGGAGTGCGGTGTAAAAGAGGAGTGCAGTGTGAAAGGGTAGTGCAGTGTGAAAGAGGAGTGCAGTGTGAAAGGGTAGTGCGGTGTAAAAGAGGAGTGCAGTGTGAAAGAGGAGTGCAGTGTGAAAGAGGAGTGCGGTGTGAAAGAGGAGTGCGGTGTGAAAGAGGAGTGCAGTGTGAAAGAGGAGTGCAGTGTGAAAGAGGAGTGCAGTGTAAAAGAGCACGTAGCTTGGCAACAGGAGGTTAGCGTTTTCCTATTGGCTCAACAGCTTAGCGCTAGCAACAGCTATAGTTAGCTGTAATGGTTATTTCCCCTCAGACGCTTTATAAATATTCGGTTTATATGTTTACAGATTGATGAATTATTATTCATCTGGCAACGGCTTGAAATTTACAGATTTCTATCTGGATCACATTTTCTATTTTTGAAATAGGAGACAGTGATCACTGCAGGTTAATAAGAGATTCAATGCTTTGTTATTAAGAGAGCTGACTCTTTGCTTGTTTTATGAAAATAACAACAATATATTTATTAATAATAATAATAATAATATCAAATACAATTTCTATTATTATTCTTTTTTCATCATAATATTAAATATTAATTAATTGAATATTAATAATATAAATACAGTTGTTATTATTATAAAAAATCGTTAATATCTGCTCTAGATAGGGTATAAAAAGACTATTTTATTTCACCTAGGTGATTCCCCATTAGTATCAGCATCGGTATCAGTATCAGTGATACTGGCCCTGTATTTATTTGGTATCGGATCAATACCAAATTTTGCAGTATCGCACACCACTAGCGGCCGCAGTAAGAGAGACTTTAAAATATAAAAACGTTGTGGTTCAGCTAAAGATGTGCACATGTGTTATTTGTGCTGGGTTGTGGGGTAGTTAGGTGGATTGTGTGGCTACTATAGTCTATTAATGACCTGCCTGCTTCTCAGCTTCTTTAAGCCAGTGGATCTTCCTTGCTGCTGGGTTCAGTAACAGAGCAATGTTGACTCATAATGCCAACCTGATAGCTAGATACAGGTCATGTAACATTAGTGCTGCTGTCCATGATCTACTCGTCGCCTGAACTCTCAAAGATTAGCAGCAAAGTGTAATTAGATCTCTATAAAGGTCATCAGTTTTCTCAGTTTCTCTGTTTTTGCCGTTCAAAGATCAACCCAGAAGAGCAGGGGTTCTATTTTCCTGCTAGGAGGACAACCACTATCACTATTACTGGACCCTGGTCACTTATGTTGCCTGCACAGCATTTCTCTTTTTTAAATTGTATTAATTGTATTAACTGATATATAAGTGTATACTATAAATATATAAACATGTTTTACCATGCTGTAAGAGACTTTTACAGGTTGTATCCAGCTTTACTCTTGTACTCTTATTACAAGCCAGAAGCCAGTGGTAGGATGTGATGTGGTTGTTTTTGCTGCTTGGTGTCTGTATATGGACTGTACAGACCTGTGAGTGATCAAACGTTGGTTTACTGTGATATGAGCCTCTAAATCAGGCAAAAGGGAAAAAAAGTATTTGCTAACATTGCAATGCATTTCTTGTAGATCTTTTGTGTTTCAGCTGGGCCGTTCGTTAAAGTAAACAATAAACAAAACAAGAGTAATGATAGCAATTTAGGAGCTCAGCAGAGATTGGAGCGTGGATGGAGGGATGGAGGGTCAAAATAATAAAAGTGCTCTCAACGTTTTACAGGGGTTTCATTTAGGTTTACAAATAACGTCAACAACAAGGGACGTTTCTTATTTCGGCCGTTTCAACACTGCAAGTCATAAAGTCTTTTCCAAACAGTGAATATCACACGAGCAGCCGTTCTACACAATACCAGCACTGTTCACTCTCACAGGCCAGCAGCGCGTCAACAGCTCAGAAGGCCAGTCTCTCTCTCTCTCTCTCCCGCTGTCTCGCTCTCTTTCTCTCTGTCTATCTCTTTGTCTTTGTATCACTCTCTCTCAACTCAATCTGTCTTTCTGTTTTTTGTTTCTCATCTATCTATCTATCTATATATATATATATATGCACCTTTTTTCACTGTTTTTCACTTTCTTTTTTCCGTCTCTCTGTCGTTCTCTCTTTCTATATCTCTCTCTGTGTATTTAATTCTTCTTTCTTCCTTTTTTTCTCTCTACCACTGTCTTTCCCTCTTTCTTATATATATATATATATATATATATATATATATATATATATATATATATATATATATATATGCACCTTGTTCTCTCTGTTTTTTACTTCTGTTCTATCCCCCTGTTTTATATTTTTCTCCGAATTATTCATTTTCCCTGTTTTACTTTTCTATTCTCACTTAATCTCTCTTTCTCTCTTTATCTTTCTGTTTTATTTGCTTTTTCTTTCATCCCTTTCTTTTTTCTCTCAGTCTCTTTGTCTTTCTTTCTGCCTGTCTATCTCTCTCCTTGTTGCTCTCTCTTTCAGTCTTTTCTCTCTCTCCTCTCTGCATCTCTCTCTTTCAGTGTGTATCTCTCTCTCTCTCTCTCTCTCTCTCTCTTTCTCTCTCTGAAAAACAGATGCAGGCGATTAACTGTGGTTCCTTCAGATTAGCGCTCTGTTTGAAGTTCAAGTTCCCCTTTTTTTTCTTTTTGGTGACATTTTCCTTTTGCGCCCACTGAAGCTGTGTAATCGGAGAGCAGAAAGCAGGGAGAGGGGGTGAGTGAGGGAGCAAAGGAGAGAAAGAGAGAGAGAGAGAGAGAGAGAGAGAGAGAAAGGGAGGGTGGAGAAACATAGAGACAGGGTTGGGGGGGAGGGTGGATCACAGGTCACACTGGGTGGTCTAGTGTGCTGAAAAGAAAGCTGGCTTTCTGCCACCTGAGCTGATGCAGACTGAACGGTCACAGTGATATCACAGCAAACAACCCACTGAAATACAAAACATAATTACCCACAATCCAATCTGTTCCCAGCTAAATCTCAGTTATAGTCATATAAAGCATGTAACGTATCTACACAGGAGAACATCATTAAAATAGAATTCTGACTCTTATACAACCTCCCCCACACCTTACCTGAAGGTGTGCACTGCAGAAATGAGGAAGAATAAGTGATGGAAAAAAGTGATGAAGAATAAATCTTTTTAATATTTTAAGCAAGAGTAGTGTATAATTTAGTCACAGGAAAAGGAGCACCATGCAAAATATTGGGCAACCCAGAAAGACTTGAGCTCTCAGATAACGTATACCAGGCTCTCTGACTCTAATCAGCTTTTTAGGCCTGTGGCTTCTTCGCAGTCATCGCTAGGAAAGGACAAGTAATGCAGATTTCAAACCTGTATAAATATTTTGACTCATTATACAATTAAAATAATGGACGCCCACAAAGCAGGAGAAGGTAGTGAGATATTGTTTGGTGGCTGTTTCCTCAGTTCCTCAGAATGTGATTAAGAAATGTCACTTAACAGGAACAGTGGAGGTCAAGTTGAGGCCTGGAAGACTTCAGAATATAATTATTAGCAGATTTAGCAGACCTCTGTTTGACTGCAAAATACCTTCAGGAATATATATATATATATATTGAAATATATATATATATATATTGGTCATATTGAAATAATATAGAAAACTAAAAACTAACAAAAATGGAAATACATGTTTTTCATTGGACAGCGACAATTTATATATACATATATATTGATTGCAATTCAGACACAAAGTGAAGACATTTGGGTACCCAACCGGAAAAGAGCAATAAGAAAGACAAGGAGAGGAGAGAAAAACGAAAGATGGTTTAAACTTTGAGTTAGTTTTTTTTACAGCTGAAATAAACACAAGAACTGTAGCGTAAAAGCCCTCAAAGACTACTGCCTACTGAAAAAATCCTAGAGGAAACACTAAACATGGCCGATGCATTTTGGAAACATGTTCTATAAACCGATGTTAAAATAAGTTAAAGTTAAAATAGAACTTTCTGACCACAACAAGCAATGGTGTGTTCAGAGAAGAAAAAGATTTACTTAAAAAAAACTGTTTAAAATCTCAAGAGGTGCAAGCTGAACATTTTACTGTAAACCTTACAGTTCCCCAAGCTCGAAAATCTGTATCTACACATTAAAAGAGCAGCACATGCAAGATGACCAGAGAAGCTCAAGGAATAATGTGCAAAAATCCCCCAAACAAAAGTTAAAATACCTGTTCCCATCAAAATCTCATATCAACACATTAATATATTCATAACATGAATAAATTAGAACTGGACTTAAATACAAAAATGATGCTCCCCCTTACCTGTAATCAATTAGCTGAGACACGTTGGTGCCTGAAGTTTGCACTGGAGAAATGAGGCTAATGAGATGTTCAGCACTGTGCAAACTACACACCTCAGTCAGTGTGCTGTGTTAAGTAATCAAACAGAATTCTTTCTGACACTGTATGAAGTGCAGTGCCATGCAAAAGTCTGGACACCATTGGTCAAAATTTGTGGCTAGGCATCAGAAAACTCCAGCCTTCTTTTACAGTGAAGAATGGGCAAAAACCCCCCAAACAAGAACTGAAAGACTTTTAGTTCTCCTCTGCTGCTTAAGTTTAAGTAAGCTTGGTCTGCGCCTATGCCACAACATAATATGTAATGGTGTAATTAATATAACCACAATGATTATTTAAATCAAGAACAGGAATTCTCACCACAAGCATTTTATTTCACTGTTTATTTATTCTTTGTCATATAGTTCATTATGATGAGTCACTGAGGGTCAACAAATCCAACTATTAGAGACCTAAATTTAATTTCTAAATTGAAAAAATGTAAGGCATATATATATATATATATATATATATATATATATATATATATATATATATATATATATATATATATATATGGGTAATTAACAATAATTCACACCTTCTGTGAAATGCAAGTGAGCCATTGATGTAAGGTTCACCAGTGGGGCTTCGAGCTCAGCTATCTTCATCCAGATAATGTGGCAAGACGAAAACAAAATATTCACTGTTATCGTTTCTTTCCCTTCGATCTGTAGGTTTATTCCTCGTTCTGTACACGCTAAACTCTTTCACAGATGTAAATGGACATTGTTCCCGCTTGGTTGCTCTTAGCATTAAATTAAGAGTAGTCTTAAATAAGACTAAGACTACTTCTTCTTCCTGCATGTGAACGTCATTACGAGTATCAGTGCTGACACACAGTCATGGAGATGACTGTTTATATAGAAAGTAGAGAGGCAAAACTCTCTTTTTTCTCTCTTCTGTGGTTTTTGCTGGATGAAGCCAAGAATAGTATTCACAATGTCTTCCTTTAATCAGATAAAAGAACTATAAGCAAAAGCTTCAAAAGAGCCAGGCTAAGCCAAGTTTTCGTTCCTTTTCAACCTTTCGCTTTGTTTTAAAGAGCAACAAAGACAAATGGTGATTATCCCACAGAGAGATATTATATACACACACACACATACAGTGGCGGAGTTGAAAGCTGAACTTGACACTGTTTTACTAATAACCAGTGCAGGCACGGACACGTTATTAATCCCATAACCACTTCAGAGCTGATGATGGGAATGATGGCTGCGCTATGTATCAAACAGAGCCTCTCATTATAGGAACGACTGTATATCTGAGTAAACTGACGTGTTGGTCCTGCGTGTTGGTGTGTTTGTAGACTGCTCACAGTTTCAGTTATACTGAGAAGTCGTTTAAGGTACAGTGATTGATTTATCAAAGAGAGGATGTGGGTAGGCCCTCTCAACATATCTGTATCCAATCAAGACTTGAAGCCAAAAACCAGACAATGCTAATGCTGATCCGGGCTTTTCCCGGCCTGCACAAACGCAAACAAACAAGGTTTCAGCTCTGGATGTTGACCGAGTGCTGATTGCTCATGCTCTCAGAGGAAGCTACGCTGTTTAAGAATTTGGAAATAGCAGTCATAGTGAAGGAATGCTGAAAAATCTATTTTACACGCCTTTCCCTGTACCTGGAATATAGTAAAGCTACCAGGACATTTAGTCTGGACTTTCTGTTGTTTTGAACTTCAAGGCTAATACCAATTCCTTAGCAGGATCTTACCATCTCATTCGAGAACTCTTTGATTGTTCTGTGTGATTCTGGAAGACCAGTTATCGGTCTCAGCCCATATTACAAACCTGACTCGGTCATGGAGATATATTCTCTACAACAGGGGTCACTAATAGGCAGAACGTCTGGACCCAGACGTTGTCTAATGCGACCCAAACTGATAAACTATCGAGAACAATTTAATGTTGACAGGCGGGGTACACCATGGACAGGTTGCCAGTCCATCTCATGGCCAACACACACTCACACCTATGGGCAGTTTAGAGTGAGTGATCAACCTAACATGCATGGGTTTGGACTGTGGGAGAAAACCGGAGTACCCAGAGGAAACCCACTCAAGCACGTGAAGAACATACACACTCCACAGAGAACGACCCGGATATCTCACATGTGTGTAAGAATAGTCCTAACACAATTTTAGCCCAGGTTTAAGGTCCTGGCTGGACAACCAAGAGCTCACTTCTCTCACTACACAAGAGAAAGTGTGGAGGAATACAAGAGGGAGATAAACTGTTAAGATGTAAAATTCAGTTCACAAGACTAAACATTTTATTTCCTTTTTATTATAAAGAAGCACTTCATGATGCACTTTCTTTCAAAAGCATTTTAAGCCCTTGTTTTTACCTAAAGTGACCTTGGCCTGAGGAAATCTCCTCTAACTGGACCTTACTGAATTCTATATAAACTCCCCTGCTCTACAATATCCAACGCTCAGGAGGCCTGCCAGGTGCTCGTCCAGTCTCTTGTTATTTCAAGGCTCGACTATGGCAAGTCGCTCCTGGCTGGTCTTCCTCTGCAGGCCATCAGGCTCTTACAACTGATCCAGAATGCAGTAGCTCGGCTCGTCTTCAATCTTCCCAAGTTCACTCATGTCACTTCACTGTTGCGCTCCCTTCACTGGCTTCCTGTAGCTGCTCGCATTCAATTTAAAATTCTGATGTTCGCCTACAAAGCCAAGAATAGACCAGCTCCTTCAGACGCTTCTCTGTCCTGGCACCCAGATGGTGGAAAGAACTTCCACTGGCTGTCTGAACAGCGGACTTTCTCGCGGTCTTCAAATGCAGACAGAAGACCACCATCTCTTTGTGAAGCACTTATAAGCACTGATCTACTGAAGTATTGGTTGATCCATAATTGCACTTGATCTTCTAGGAACAATAGATAATTACTGCACTTATACTGTATGTAGTCTTGTATTTATTCTCTTCTCTGTAGGTATTCCAGTCTTGCTAGGTATTGCACTGTGTCTGTGTATATTTTGTTCTCTTCTTTCCAGGTATCAGCACTGACACTTGTATGTGGACTTAAACCTGTTTGTACTAAATAGAGATACATACTCTGTCTGAACACAAAGCACTCTGTTAAAAGTCGTAAATGTAATACAATAGAAGTCTATGCCGCTGGAACACACTCGTTACTTGTTAGCGACGTTAGTTTTGTAGCAAAACAACAGCCTAGAAAGAAAGCGTATGGCCAATCTGACTTGATAAGGTCGGCACCTCACTGACGGTTTGCCACTGCTACTGTACAAGATGTAATTGGTTTTATTCTCCTCAAACTGATTCAAAATGCAGAGACTTTTAATTTTGGAAAATAGATTAATAAACTAAAAATACTATAAACAAGTGAAAAAAAGACTTAGTCTAATATAAAATGATTTAGTTGAATATGTTGTTGCTGACCTGAAAAAGTATTGGTATCACTTCGCAGTAGGGTTTATTTATGAAGCTACATAAGCTTGTCATGACAATCAACATAAATACCCTGCATAAATATTTATAAACGCTTATTTCAGTAAGTGTCATCTGTCAAAAAGCCTATGTTACCTAACTTTGATCAAAACCAGCAAATGTAAGCATTATAGCAATCGACAACACATTTATATCCATTTATGTAGGGTTATGTCAGCTGTCAAGAAAAGTGTATGTATGTGTCATGTAGCCTTACAAACAGTACTTTACGCTAAAGTGTAAGCAAAGTATCTACTAAACTAATCCACAAAGGATAAAGAAAGTAAAAAATGAAAACTGGGCTGTAAGTGGAAATAAGTGGTGAAAAGCAGCATTTTGTCAAATACTCTCCTTAACCACTGGTGGGTCAGCCAGAAAACGCTAACCAAAACAGCAGTGGACCACCAGCTTTGCTGTTAGGAGGCCAACTGTGGTCCGCTATCCTCCTGCTATCAGGAAGAAGTAATCTTAGGACACCAAACACAGCTGATGGGCTCAAGTCGGAGGAGAAAATTCAGTACATTTGATTTTGATATACTATATTATCTCAAGTTATAAGATTTGATCAGCAGTTTTAAATTAAGAAGCATTCTGTAGAAACACCTTATCACAACGTTTAGTCTCTTGGTTAAACACATTTAATGTCTCTTTATTTTACAGTTTCCTACTTATGAACCATATGAACAGAACTAGCATATCAGAATCATCAGAATCATGCATCTGCAGCCAGCCTGTTTATATTGCAGTAAGAGACACATGAAATCATGCTGTTGTAGTCGTTACAGACGTTATGAATGTGGTGCACGTGCTGTCCTAGGTTGGACTGTGGGGTAGTTTGTGGAAGAATAAGCAGCAGGCCGAAAACTGGTAACGAAGACGCATGGCAAGAATCGTCGCATTGCAAGATCTGACAGCAGGGCCTGGTGGGGAAGGACGAAAGAGATGGTAATGAAGATTCCAGCGAAGATCTTCCGTCCTGGCAGCATGGCGAGAGCTGTGGTAGCGTTGACCACATCTCTCCAATGGTTCGTCAGGTTTGTCCAGGTTTTGTCCAGCGTTCCAGAGGGCAGTGTAGAGGAGTTGTACAGATAGACACACATACACACTCTGGAATGAGTTGATGATAAGATCTGAGGAGTGTGTCCTTTCAGTCAGACACACCTCTCTACCTCTCAGCTCTCTGCTCACCACTGCCAGAACTAACAATACTGCATCTGTTTGTGACTTGTTCATAGTCTACCCATTTTAGGGGCCTAAAAATGTGATCACCAATAATATTAATCAATGTAATTTTATATTTATATATTTGAATGTAATACTCCAGTTTAATTCAAGTCAAGTCAGGTCAAGAGGCTTTTATTGTCATTCCATCTACGTACAAGTACACAGTGGAGTAAAATTTCGTTCCTCCAGGAACAACATGGTGCAACATAGAACAAAAAATACAAAGTGCAAACGTGCAGACACATTTTACTAGAAACAATAAATACGATAAATTAACTGACAGGACAGTAAACAGACAGGACAGTAAACAGACAGGACAGTGCAGCACCGACCCAGCACTCATTACTGAACATGATGTAGTGATTAAAGTGCAGAGATATTTATCAGTTCTTTAATGATTAATATGACAGTCAGGTCCTAATTGTGTTACTTAAACACAAACAGCAGAAACTAGTCTCATTAATTCTTTTCATAAAAATGTTTTTTTTTTGCGTGCTATAACCAGTGGTAGGGTAGTTACTCAACATATAATCAATTACAAATTACGTTTTATCTCATTACTTTACTTTTATGTTACCCAACAGTCCTATTCTGCAGCCTATTCAGAAAGAAATAGCCAATTATAGTAAACATAATTAAAAAGGCCTGTCACTATTACTGACTTTGCACGAAACACGGCCACTCACGCTGATTAAAATTAACAGCAGCTGATGCTGTTTGAAAATAGAGAAACCAGGCAGAACTTTCCAAAACTGCTACATCAATATATAATCTTTACAAATAAGGTGTACATCTCACTGTATAGCTGTAATGTATTAACTATTAATCAAACATAAATAGCAAATAAAATCGCTGATCAGCTAATCTGGCCACTTATGGCTTGTACTTCAATACTTGCATGCAGTGGACAGTTAAATTATTAATCGCAATTATTTCAATAACAATTAATTATCAGTAAAAATATCATGATCATGACAGGCTTTACAAGAACAGACATAGGCTATATATATTTATGATTTTACTGAACTGGTTCAAGAGATTCCCCCAACACTGGATATAACATATTATTCTTATGCTAAAGGCTAGGTTTGTATATATTTATTTTTATATAAGTTTTGTAATACTTAATAATGATGATGGTATGTGTTCAGAGTCACTTCATTGACATCATACAGTTCACCAGAATGTACAGCGACATACAGTTACAGTTACATGATTTATAAGTTAGTTTGGCAATAAAATGTAATTGACATCATGTATCAGTTCTCCCAGATGCAGTCAGTCAGTCAGTCAGTCAGGTAAGACTAGTTCCCTAGTTTATAACTGTATATGCTAAGCTAACATTGCTAAAAAATCACTGAGTTTAACTGCCACCAACCTCATATCCATCAATTCATTGCCAAAACCGTCTCTCAGCCTGTTTTAAACAAATCCACATCTTCATTTGATTTACACAGATACAATGAAAACACATTGTTTAAATAAGGCCACTACTTTGTATCATCCTGTTTAACACCACAGGCCAAAGTGTGGAAGTCAGTAGGGCGTTTTAGTGTCTCAAAAGTATTCTCCAATGAAGTGGTTGTACTATGCTGATTCAGCATAACTGAATCTGGCAGCAACTGCTGGTTCTGGAACTGCTTAAAGGGCGTGAATACTGCAGCATCCCACAGCAAGAGGTACCATCCAAGCTCGATGACAAACAGGCCTGAAATATGACATGTTTAATCCAGGCCTGCATTGTATTGGGTATCTGTGACGGAGGCCTGATCCCGGGACCGAGACAAGGCTGCGCTTGTATAAAGCATGTCAGGCACAGGGCCTCTCTTCAGCTCCTTGAGATGCTATCGAGGGCCCTGTCAGCACCAGAACCACAGGCAGCCCAAACAGAACTTCATACTCCACTGCCACGCGTAGAGGACGCTTAGAGATATGAAGCACAAAGCACACTTCATAAGAGGACACAAAGAATCTTTAGCCTGCAAATGGTGAAGTCGAATGTGTGCTAAATGTGTCAAGTCACTCCTTACTTCACGAACAGTCATAATCTGAGAGGTGTATTAGCTTTACACTGTCAAACAGTACAAATGTATTTTAGTAATAAAGGGGTGAGTTTGGTGTCTGAGGTTTGCTTCTATAGTTTTGCACTGGAGCTCTGTGGCTAGCTTAGCTAACAAGTAAAGGAAGCTAATGTGCACAAACTAGCATAAAACACTTTAAACTATGTCAAATTCTTAGTTAATCACAAAGAAACGTACTTGTGGTTTTGTACTATGCAGTTATTTGTAAAAACAAACTAAGGTAAAGACAAAATTCAGGCTTTAAAGTGGCTAATACGGCTTTTTAGCTACATGTGGTCATGTCTTGGCTAATATAGCTAAAAAGGCTAATATACTTAAAAAGAAATAAAATAAACACACGTTTACCTCACTAGCATTGTGTAAACCGCGTACCTAAGTCACTGAGCGTGTTTACCTGCACTTAATAATCTGATTATTATTAAGTATATAAGTTTTGTAATACTTAATAATGATGGTATGTGTTCAGAGTCATTTCACTGACATCATACCATTTACCAGAATGTACAGCTACATACAGTTACAGTTACATGATTTATAAGTTAGTTTGGCAATAAAATGTCATTGACATCATGTATCATTTCTCCCAGATGCAGTCAGTCAGTGGGGTAAGACTAGTTCCCTAGTTTATAATTGTATATGCTAAGCTAACATTGCTAAAAATCACTGAGTTTAGCTGCCACCAACCTCATATCCATCAATTCAAAACCATCTCTCAGCCTGTTTTAAACAAATCCAAAATCAACACACTTAAGTAATCAGATAATAGGAAACTCCGGGTCTACGTGAATCAGGCAGTATTCTGAGTTCTGCTTTGCCACCTGCCAAATAAACTCACGCAATAAGACGTGACACAAACAAAGTGGAAAACTTTAGTAGAATATTTTAAGATACGTCATTTAGAAGATGGAGAACATTTAAATCGAGCATATCGTTAGAATTCAGTGTTGCTCAAAAAGTGTTTTGTTGCCATCTCACAGTTGAGTCAGTTCTTGCACATATGCAGACTGAGAAAAATAAAGAGAAGTCAGAGTAATGCACCGAGAAATCTGATTACTGAGCTAAATTCCAGTTCTCTTTATCAGATTTAATAATCAGATTTTTAGGCCTTTAGTCTGATCTAAGAAATCAGAGTAATGTAAACAGTATACTCTAACTGCACAATCAGATAACTGCAAAAATAGAATAATTGTTGTATTAATAAGTGCATGTTAGCTGACTACTCAATTAAAAGTTGAATATTCAAATAAACTGTAATGTTTCTGATACTGAACTGTCATTTAGCTTTGCGATATACTTTTGTCTGTTTTTATACATAACAGTGTCAGAAACAGCATACAGTAGTCCAATCAATATTACTGAACAACTTGACATGGTTTGAGGCAATTGTGTGATGTTTTAGGCATGTGATTTGCACAGTTTGTGAGATATTAGGTTCCATTACTCATTAGCTACATTACATACAAATGCTAGAGAGGTCTAGGCTGAGTTTGTGGTAAGCTTGATGTGTAAATTTTGACTATTCCTTTAAACACGACTGCACTGCTGAAGTACTTAGGACTCTGTAAGCACTAATGCTGGTTAATGATCTAAAACTATTAGACCTTAGAGATTTGTGTACTAAAGACAGTCTTCCTAGTCCTCTGTGGATGATAGAAAACATAAATTCATATAAACTGCATCTTCAGGTTTGTAGCAAGTCACCAAGGCATCACAGTTACAAGTCAGTTAGCATACCCAAATCATATAGTGGGTAACTATCTCCGGACAGCTCTAATTCATTTTTCCTTCTGTCTCCCTTTTGACAAACAGTCTTATTAAATCCTGTCTGTCTTGCTAAAACCTCATCTTGTCTGGCATGGGCTTCTCGCAAAATGACATTAAAAGAGAGCATTTAGCCTCTCTCTCTCTCTCTCTCTCTCTCTCTCTCTTTCTCTCTCTCTCTCTCTCTTTTTCTCTCTCTGAGGTTCAGAATTGTTTGGTGAACATCTGGCAATGATAAAGTTGGAAAAGTTGTTTTGTAAGCACCATTGCTCATGCTCTCTCTCTCTCTCTCTCTCTCTCTCTCTCTCTCTCTCTCTCTCTCTCCGTAATCAGCATGTAACACATGTTGGAGAGTTATGTATAGTGATTTTAGGCCTGCACCGCATAACTGGTCAGCACTGACCTACAGAGGTGAAATCAAATCTTGCTCCTTTGGCTTCATTGATCTGATCCATAGTGTGCTCTTACAGTCGCTTACTTCATTTTCATCCTGTGTATGATTTGTAACAACCTGTTGTAGATAGTAAAAGCAGATTTTGCTACAAAGTCAACATTTAAATATTTCCTTACAAACCTTTGGGTGGAGACAATGCATGATGAACCCCGTTCAAATTTGGATTTGTAAATATTTTGTTTATTGCTGTCACACACAGGCTTAAAACAAGGTCCAACTGTTGTTCACTTTTGTTAATTATTCTCAGAAGATGATGAGTTCTCTTTAAATGCAGTTTCATTGCACACACAATCATCAAATTTATCTACGTAGGTAAGGAGACTTGTAAGTACAACCAAAAGCTTCTTCCGCATGTTTTGTGCAGTTACACTTTTCCACCAGTGAGGTCTCCAAATCCCCAAAGCATACACAGTGTAGCTTTATTAAAATGTTTTACATTGTTTCACAAATGTTTAACAACATGATATTTATGATACTTATTTCAAAGAAAAACACTTTTAGCTCAACATCAATTGGATAGTAGATTCTTTGTGTTGAGAAATCCTGGAGAAAACTTCCATCCAGGCCTGTTTTTTTACAATGGTGTCAGTTAGCTTAATAATGTTTATTGATGGATCAACTCAGAAGTGCACAAAGGCATTTTGCATGAAAACCTTCAGTGGTCTAAAAAGAATCTGCTCAAACTACAAAAGTTGAAGAGGATCAGCAGGGTAATGATCAGAAATCAACTGCCTTTTGAAAGTTCTTGAAATGGTGCGTTTAAAATAATACAGAAAACAAAGATAGGAAATTAGCTTAAAACCAGCTATAGATAAAGTACAATCAAAACACAAGAAGACCTTAAATATGGACCACTACGTCATTGTTTTAATTAAATGAAGTCAGAGATTTGTGTATTGTTTGTGCGTGTTGTATCTTTTTCCTGAATTAAATAAATAAATAAGTAAATGTCACATAATTTTGTTTTACTAACACAATGAACGTAATGCATTTTTAAGTATGAGGCAGGGGCAATTGTAGGCTAGGAGGTTTAGGTGTAGACTTATTTGGGTGAGCATCCAAATAAGAACAGCTCATAAAAAAAAAACTATATATACGCCATTTTGGGCAATCAATACAAAATAAAAACCTTAGTTCACAAAGCTTAGTTTAGTTTATTAAAAGTAAAATATAATAAAGAATAAACTATAAACAAATTATATATATATATATAAATCAGTTTAATAAAATGGATCACTTGGAGCTAAATGTGGAGTTTAGCTTACTATCCTTTTAGGCTGGTTTTTACAGCCCAGCCTGCACTTCTTCTTCCTCACGTCAGTGGCGTCACCACACCTGTGGGAAACACGCTGAGGTGCAAGACAAAAAAGAAGCTGTCAGTTGACGAAGAAGAAGGGAAAAAACGGAGGGATGGCGGAGAGTGGAGCCTCACAGCTCATCAGTAATGAGACTGTTTGACACTTTCAAGAGGCCCGGAGGAAGATAAACGCACCGTCCAGTCGCGTTTTTCTCTTTAAACCCTCACAGCTAACACCCCATATGTCACCAAGCACATTCTGTTTACACAGATAAGAATTTAGAGGAGACCAGCAGAGAGTGGGCAGAGAGGCCTTACAGCAGACTGAGGTCAAAAGACACATACCTCTGAAGACTCAAGTACAAGTAAAAGTAGTTTCCTACAGAATTTCCTGTCGAACTGCTTCCAATTTCTATCTACATCCTGCATGCTGTATATCTATGTATAGCAGCATAGAAACAGAAGCTTGTTTGTTGTTTTTCTTCTCTTTTTGGGATCATTCAGATCTAAAATAAAATGCTAACACTCAAAATGAGACAGCACAGAAGTTCAGGAACTGAACCAACAGCAGATGAAATTCAAGAAATTAATGAGGCATTTTTAGCCCTTGAAAATACATAAAAACACAAATCAATAATTAAAACCGACTAAATGCGAACATTACTACCCGCTTCTGGATGCTAGTAATATTGGTTGTTAGCATGCAAGGAATGGAACTACTCCAGCACTCCAGATAACAAACTCATCTGAGAAACTAAAACACATTTTTAAACAGTTATTCAAGAAAACCTGAATTGATACCCAACAGCAATAGAACGCCAAAAAGTAGCCTGTGGTCACTGAATTGGCCCATTTTTAAGCTGTACATACACTGTTAGCATGTAATGAATGAAATTACCCATATGTAAAAATGATATATTTGAAATGTATTTTTGAAATATATTTTGAAATATTTGAAATTGGCCCAAAAAATATGTCACACAAATATATACTGTATGTCACACAAATATATTTATAAATGGATGTCACTCAAATATATTTACAGATATTTGCTATAGAACATAGTATTTTAAGAGAAATGAAGGCAGAACAACAGACTGTAAAGCAACTGGTTTATTTATAAGAGTTAAAAAAAGAAATTGTACTGGTAATTTATGACAGAATAAAATGTTTCTAAACAGATTTGTTTTTAAATGTCTTTTCAACTTTAAAATATACCTATTTAGAAAAAAAAATGAAATAAAAATATGATATAAAAAGGCAGTACAACAAATTGTAAATCAACTGTTTTGCTTTCAATATAAATGTAATTTAGTACATGACAGGACAGAATGTTTCTCTGCAGTTTTGGTTCTAAATCTCATTTCAGCAAGTTTTTAATTAACAGCTGTTCCAAGCTGCTATTTGAAAAGGCTCAGATGTCTTTTCTTTGTGGCTTATGATGGGAAATGAGGAAAAATGAAAATAAATTAGACAAAACTCAATACATACATGACACAGAATAATCAGGTATCCAGCAGCATGTGAACAGAACTGTATCCAAATTTGCCCTGCAAGGTCAGTGAAAAGTCTAATAAAAGATACTTAAGTATGTAAGTCGCATATCTTCTATACAGAACTTCAGAGAACAACTTAAAATGCATTCATTCAGTATTTTGTGGCTCCAACATGTTAGCTAAATACATTATGCTGTGTAACCTATGCAACTCATTTTAAAAACATGTATTTCCACATATATTTGAGAATATATTGCTGTATAAATAATATATTTATATTTTCTTGTACTGTAAAATATATGTCAATATATTTTTTCCATATGGGTGCTTTAGGCATCAAGTCAATCAAGTCAAATTCAAGAGAACGTATTGTGTTTTTTCAGGTCACGAGACCCAAATAAAATATGTTTGTTGTACTTAAAATAGCATTTATCTCACAGTATTCATCTATTTTGAATGACTGAAACTTTTTAAATCTTTCACTCTAGTACTGGATTTCTGGACTGGTTGGTTTAGACACAATGCTATGATATATGTATCGGTATACAAAACTAAATTAAATTAATGGCAGTTGATACCTTCTGGAACTACACTGTAAAGACAAGGTCAAATGTATTTATATAGCACCCTTCTTACACCATCATTTAAAGTGTTTTACAAATATAAAGTTAATTCAAATTTGTAATAATTGCAGTACCCTCTTGAAATTTGTTGAAATCACTAGTAAAAGTCTACAGTAAACCTATTCTAAGCGCTTTCAATGATTTCTGTGAATTGTCACATTTATAGAGTTTATTAACATAATTTTCTTTGTCATAATCATTCTGTCATTTTTATGTTATGACTGTTTTCATGTTAAATCTTAAGTTGTGATGCATTTTGTGGTTGTTGTACTCTTCGTGATGATGTTTTGGGTTTACAGGTTCAGACTGCAGTCATGAACAGACCGGCAAATGCAGCTAAAAGACAATATTTGTTTGGAAATCAGAAATCATTTTTGATTGTCATTTCCAAGTGAAACAGGCTTTTAAGTGGATTCCCAAACTCTGGTTGTCTGTTTTGCAGAAAAGCCAAAGAAAAAAATATGACATAACCAGATTTTGTCAAAAACTTAAGCACTACAATATTTTCATGAGCACTGTTGAGATCAAAGCCTGATTTTAATGTTTTTTTTAATGGGAAACGCTGGTTATCTGGCAAACCTGTTAGCATCCCGTTGCTCTGGCTTTCTCAAACTTTCACAGCACAAATGGGGGAAAAAGACTTCAGGTAAAAGAAAGCAGGTTAAATAAAACCTGTGCGACTGAAATTACTCAACATTTGAGCGAGAGGACTGTATGTGTTTGTGTGGGTCTCTGCATATCGGGAACCTGCTAAGATGTTACTGGTTAGTATATGCCGTATAAAATAGACTAATCACGTGTTCCACCCAATATCAGAAACAGGTAGATTCAATTAAACCACAGAAAAACAGAAACTGTTTGAAAAACTTTTATTAAAAGGGCGTTCTGGCAGTGTTCGCAATTCATGCGTTGTGTTTGTTGCTCTGGGTGTTAGTTTGTCTGGGTCTTTCACTTTGTTAAGGCTTGTGTTGAGCGCTCGCCTCGCTGAAGCGTCCAATTAACAACGATGACCATATATACTGTAATAAAACGGCTTTTGTATAATGTGTTGTTATGGTAACAGACTAGGAGTTTTGGGTTAGCTAACGTTTATATCAACTTTAGTCAGAAAGCAATCTGAAACGTAAAGTTACATTACACTCTGGCCACGTCCCAAACTGCAGACTGTTACTACACTAAATACATAAAAATAAAATATAATAATGAATGAATAAATAAAAGGACCCCATCATTAGAAGTGCTGTCAGTAGTGCAGTGTGTAATGGTCCAGAGTGTGCTGTTTGGGACACAGCCTTACTGTCTTACATGAATGTTAGTCTGGTCTAGTCAGGTAAGATTAACATACATTCTTTTATCATTTCATGTCAGCATTATGCCACCATAGAAAAAAAATGTTTGGTTATGTATGTATATAATTCAGACATTGCATGTATACTTTAAAAGCTTTTTAACAACAGTACCATGTAATGTGGAGTATCTTGTTTAGTTTGTAAAGTGGTCTTTAATTGGATTTATCTAATAATAAACAGTAGTACAGATAATGTTGTATTTTGTTATTTATTTGTAATTTACTGTAATTCAACAAATGTTGTTCTACGTCACTACATACATATAGTTATTTACTACCTTACCTACAGTGGAATCAGCTTATAGGTAATATTTTAAGGGATAGAGTGGGCTTTGATTCATATTAGCAAGTGTGTCCCCCTCCCAATGTCAGACCCACTCCTACGCCCTTGAGTGAGCAGGTCATGAGAAAGCACCGCCAACTTAATGGACACGTTTATAATTACTGGGTTGTTGAAGTTAACCTGTGTGAATCACTGACAATTAGAAAGAAACATAACGTCTTTGAGGCAATAAGTTTGCATGTTTTTTGTTTTTTTTAAAGCTAAGCCCACTCGCTTATTCTCCTGTGCTGAACAGAAAACTGACTGTAACAAACTGTGTTTAGGGTAAGTGGCTAGTTTTGGTTTACAGACAGAAACTTGATGCTTTATATTTTGCGTCATCGACATCGAAGCTAATATATCTTTAAAAGTGGGAATGCAGACCCCAACCTGTCTATACAGAATGTAACCGTAAATCATCATGGATCTAATAACTCTTGACTTCTAAGAGTTAAGTAATGGCCTATGTTGGCATTTTTAATGACCAACACAGGTCACAAGGCTGCACCAAAGATATACTGCCTTCATCCATAACTTCATCCAGCAGATACAGTGATTTAGTAAGCTGATTTTTTCCCCCTGTCATGATAAGTTTATAACCCAGTCTTAATAAGATGCAGATTCTGCATTCCTCCGCAGGGGCTCGGGCTCCGAACATATTGTTCACATTGAGCTTGAAACATTTTTTGAAAATGACAACCGTCCTGTGGTCTCCTGGGAAAAGAGAGGGTTCCAGAAAGTGTCTGTGGAGTCAGCAAACAGCGAACTGTCCCGAACTTCAGATTACACAATGAATACCAGTTGGTAAAGCTGGTTATCATTCAGTATCAAGCTTTATCCAATATACTGTATATTCATATTCTCATGTCTCGGCATGGAAGGGGATGTGAACCGCTGCTCTTTATTGAACACAGCAGCGGTGGAGAAGAGCCGCTTGGCCCTGCTGAAACATCCGGAAAGCGACCAGTTCAGAGAGTAACTTCATCTAACCAGCCCCACAGCCCGGCACAGAATACCACCAATAACGTCCACAACTCTGTCCGTTCACGGCCTCGCTACAGTATAATAATCAGGACGTGTTGTAGTTCAGAGAGTTCAGAAGAAGAGATTTACACTTGATCAGTGATCACCTAATAACTTACATATCAGTTCTTTTCATCATAGACAACAGAATCTCTTAAACATTCTCCTTACAAACATCAGAAACTACTTAACATCAGAAACTCCTTAACATCAGAAACTCCTTAACATCAGAAAATCCTTACAAACATCAGAAACTATTTAACATCAGAAACTCCTTAACATCAGAAACTCCTTAACAACATCAGAAACTCCTTACAAACATCAGAAACTCCTTAACAACATTAGAAACTACTTAACATCAGAAACTCCTTAACATCAGAAACTCCTTAACATCAGAAAATCCTTACAAACATCAGAAACTACTTAACATCAGAAACTCCTTAACATCAGAAAATCCTTACAAACATCAGAAACTATTTAACATCAGAAACTCCTTAACATCAGAAACTCCTTAACAACATCAGAAACTCCTTACAAACATCAGAAACTCCTTAACAACATTAGAAACTACTTAACATCAGAAACTCCTTAACATCAGAAACTCCTTAACATCAGAAAATCCTTACAAACATCAGAAACTACTTAACATCAGAAACTCCTTAACATCAGAAAATCCTCACAAACATCAGAAACTCCTTAACATCAGAAACTCCTTAACATCAGAAAATCCTCACAAACATCAGAAACTCCTTACAAACATCAGAAATTCCTTACAAACATCAGAAACTCCTTACAAACATCAGAAACTCCTTAACAACATCAGAAACTCCTTACAAACAACAGAAACTCCTTAACATCAGAAACTCCTTACAAACAACATAAACTCCTTAACATCAGAAACTCCTTACAAACAACATAAACTCCTTAACATCAGAAATTCCTTACAAACATCAGAAACTCCTTAACAACATCAGAAACCCCTTACAAACATCAGAAACTCCTTAACATCAGAAACTCCTTAATATCAGAAACTCCTTACAAACACCATAAACTCCTTAACATCAGAAACTCCTTAACATCAGAAATTCCTTACAAACATCAGAAACTCCTTAACAACATCAGAAACTCCTTACAAACAACATAAACTCCTTAACATCAGAAACTCCTTACAAACAACATAAACTCCTTAACATCAGAAATTCCTTACAAACATCAGAAACTCCTTAACAACATCAGAAACTCCTTACAAACATCAGAAACTCCTTAACATCAGAAACTCCTTAATATCAGAAACTCCTTGCAAACACCATAAACTCCTTAACATCAGAAACTCCTTAACATCAGAAATTCCTTACAAACATCAGAAACTTCTTACAAACATTAGAAACTCCTTAACATCAGAAACTCCTTAACGTCAGAAACTCCTTAACATCAGAAACTCCTTAACATCAGAAACTCCTTAACGTCAGAAACTCCTTAACATCAGAAACTCCTTACAAACAACATAAACTCCTTAACATCAGAAACTCCTTAACGTCAGAAACTCCTTAACATCAGAAACTCCTTACAAACAACATAAACTCCTTAACGTCAGAAATTCCTTACAAACATCAGAAACTTCTTACAAACATCAGAAACTCCTTACAAACATCAGAAACTCCTTAACATCAGAAACTCCTTAATATCAGAAACTCCTTACAAACATCAGAAACTCCTTACAAACATCAGAAACTCCTTAACATCAGAAACTCCTTAATATCAGAAACTCCTTACAAACATCAGAAACTCCTTACAAACATCAGAAACTCCTTACAAACACCATAAACTCCTTACAAACACCATAAACTCCTTACAAACACAAGAAACTCCTTACAAACAACAGAAACTCCTTACAAACATCAGAAATTGACCTGTCAGACAGTCACACTTTCTATACAGTTTCTATACAGTGTCCACCTCCAACCAAGATCAGAGGATTTTCCCCAAATCTCTTTAATATACAGGAGGCTGATATGGACCGATAACTTCCTCTCTCTCTCTTTCTCCCACTCCCTCACTCTCTCTCTCTCTCTCCCCTTTTCTCACTCCTTCTCTCTCTTTGTCCCGCTCCCTCTTTCTCCCCTTCTCTTTCCCTTCCTCTCTCCCTCATTCTCTCTCTGTATCTTTTTCTGCCTCTCTTTGTCTTCTCTTCTGTCTTTCTCCCCCCCACTCTTTTTTTCTCTTTTTATATGTTTTTTTCTCTCCTCTCTCTTGGGTCTCTCACATTCTTTCCCTTCTTCTGCCTTTTTTATTCGTCTCTGTTCTCTCAGTTTCAGTCTCTTCTCTCCCTTTTTCTTTTTTTCCCTCTTCTCTGTTTCGCTCTTGTATCTTTCTTTCCTCTCTGTCATTCTCTCTGTCTTCTCTCTTCTTTCTCTCTCTGTATGTTTCTCCGTTTTACTCCCCCTCTTTTTTTCTCACTTAATATATCTTTCTCTCGTATCTCTCACTGTTTTTCCTTCTCCTTCTGTATCTCTCTCTCTCTCACACACACTCTCTCTCTCTGCCCTGGTGAGGCCATTGGCCTTTCCGTTTATGTGGTCAGTCTGTGGACCGTGATCTACAGCTTCCTGACCGGAGCAAAACACTAGAGTGTCAGCAGAGGCCCATAAATCATACGGTAATGAGCTTTTATAATGGACGTTCTAGATCCAGTATATAAACAGATGAGGGGGGATGAGGGGGATGAAGGCCCAGGCTCTAAGGAGGTTATTTTTTCCTTCCTCTTCTCTACTTCTTCCAGTTTTCTTTTTCCCTCTCTCTTTTAAATGGTCAGTTTTGGACTCAGATGAGACGGTGCAGTGGTTCTCGTCCGCTCTCCCATTCAAAGTAACATCATCTCTCAAATAAAAACAACAAAGACAACACCCGATCAAAAAAGGAGGACTTCCATTCTGCTAATGGACGAAGTCCAACCATCTACAGTTTACATTCACTCTGTTTGACATCACGTTTCTACAGGATTTCTGGAAGCTGGGGAGACGGAGGGTTGGGGTCGGGGTTGTTGGGGGTGGATGATAATATTTGCGTTACGTTCCAAACGTTTGGTTTCCATGTCAACAGCATGGCAGGGGTGGGGTTGGGAACAAGACCCATCCTTTATTTGTCTTAGATTTTCTTCTTCTCTGAAGTTCCCTTACAATGCCTGTGTTCGTTTGTGTATCAGAAACGTGTGTATACTTTGTTTCTACATGACTCTTTTCTAACTGCTCGTAACTTACTGCACCTTCGAGACTGATATGTAAACCGATCAGCCATAACACTGAAAACAACTCACTGTATTGACTCTCATTCCTCATTTTATCTCCTCCACCTACCACAAAGGAGCACTCTGTAGCTCTACAATTACAGACTGTAGTCCAGCTGTTTCTCTCCACCCCTTTTAGTCCATTTTCACCCCAACAGGGCCACCACATAGTTGGTACAACTGGATCAGACTCAGCAGTCAAACACCTCAGTGCCACTGCTGGACTGAGAATAGTCCACCAACCAAATAATATCCGGCCAACATTGTCCTGGGGGCAGCGTCCTGTGACCACTGATGAAGTTCCAGAAGATTATCAACACAAACTGTGCAGCAACAGATGAGCCCCTTTCTCTAGAGTGGACAGTGAGTGGACACCATGTTTAAAAACTCTGGCCGCACTGTTGTCTGACTCACATATACCAGCACAACAGTGTCTCTGCAAGTGCTGAGAATGACCCACCACCCAAATTATACTTGCTCTGTGGTGGTCCTGTGTGGGTCCTGACACTTGAAGAACAGATTGAAAGGAGGCTTCATCTTTTAGATGAAGAAACAGATGAACAGCCTGTAATGACAGGGATTTTAAAATGAGCTGTTTTTGTAGCTCATTTTTCCATAATTTAACTAAATGAACAGTTTTCAAGCTTAAGAAAGATTTTTTATTTAAAAAGTAGCATGAAATCCAGTTTTCTCTGATATGAGCCTTGGTTTAAAGACTCGGTTTCTCTCTCTCTCAGAGACAGAGGCACACAGAAACGGCGGAGGCAGCAGCGTGGGGCCTTTTTTTTGTGTGTGTGGAGGAACTTAAAAGTAAAATGCGTTGGCATGACGGCTGTTTTTTATTTATGTATGTAGGCTAGAGGCCTCCAGCACCAGCCAGGCCCCATCTGCTGCTCCTTGAACACTGCGGTCAAACCTCGACTGCAGTGCCACTTTAAAAAGCGAGAGAGAGAGAGAGAGAGCAATAAGGACAGGAAGGAAGAGAGAAGTCTGGGAGAAATCTTCGTTCACTCACAAACCGCAGTCTGACTGCGCTTATGGAAGCAATTGTGGCGCACATCATTTGAGTCACACTGTGAATCGATAAATCCCAGAAGCCTGTGCCACTTGACATGTGCTGATAGGCTTTGAACTCCTCTTCCACACCAACTCTGCCTTAAGCACATATACACACAAACGCACTGACAGAGTTTTATTGGAGGCGGAGAAATTAGGAATTGTAATCCGGATTTAAGATTGTATTTTTTTGCAGCCATATCACAAACTCTCTACAGTAAAACTCATATACGTCCAAGTCTCTATGTCTGTTATAGTGCTTATTCTTGCTTATTCTTCTTACTCTGTAAGACAAGCGAACTTGAGAACTCAAGTTTGCTTTAGTAGCATCAATATAAACCCTTGCTCAGCGCTTAAAGGAGCAATATGTAAGCTGATGCAACCTGAAAGATATGGTGAAAAGCCCTATTCTAATAAAAGGACAGTCCTCTCTCCGTAAAGTTAGCATGAACAACTTCAACAAGTTTCTTACTTCAAAGTTAACTCTTGTTTTGCTTTCTATTGTTTGCCACTGAACATGAATTCTTGATGTTGTCATAGTGGTCGCTTGTAAGACCTCTATTACGAGAGCTTTAGCCATTGCTATGTTTACAGTTCCTCTCATTGGCTACCTGTCCTTTAATGAGCTAACTGTTAGCAGCACCTTCAGCATGATTGCCAAGAAACTACAAAACACCATCGGGGCAGCAGTGCTACTTCTTCATCCTCTCATGTTGGGCCAATTTGTCTTAACGCCAAAGTGACTCACTATTGAGGTACAAAGTGGTATAGTGGAAATGTCAGGACAAGCTGGTTTGCATGTGAGTCTTGTAGAAATCTCTGCAACACAATACATAGTATTTTTATTTTATTGTTATTTCTTCACATTAGTGTTAATTTCGTTGACAAACTATTTTCATCCTAGTTTTCGTCAGCAAACCTTCTTTTCATGACGAAAACGAGACGATAAATAAAAGCTACATAAAAAGATACAAACTATGACTGATTGACACTTTAGTCAACGAATAAAAACAAGGTGGAAATGTTTGGCATGGACGATATCTAATCAGAACTGATTTAGGCTTGTGAAAGGCAGGGACAAGTTAAGAAAACATCCAATCATAACTACTTCGGCGGCACAAGCCAGCTAGCCATCAATCAAACGCACACTTACACAAATTTGGTCTAAACCCGGGAAGACCATATGAGCCTGTGAACTGTTGTTACTCATGATGGAACTAAGTTATCTAGACAGTGCGAGCAGAGAGAAAGAGAGTTTAGCGTTTGTGTTTAGAGAAAATCACCACACCGCGCTGGACTTCAGCCCTCCAGCACCACCGTTAGCTAGCTTTACTGCTGCTAACGCTAGCTTAGCACACTGCCCTGTACATTGTAGAGCGTGTCCTGATGTAAACACTCAGTAAGGTGGTGTTAATGGTCAGATTAGTTGGATCAGGTATGTGGGAAGCAGGTGAAGCACTATATGTGCAGGGCAGTGTGTCTAGCTAACTCCAACCATCTGCGTTGGATGATCATGTCACAAATCTCTTCATACACACTAGAAAGTGCACGAAACAGATTAGCCAGTTTTATTTACAGTATATTAGTGCACGTAATGTGCAGTGTGTGTCTCTAATAAACAATGTGATCTGGAGATGTAGCAGTTTTTCATTCATTGATTTACTGTTAAAAACAAAAATGCTAAAATGCTAAAAACATTTTATATGCACAATTAAAAATACTTTCATACCAAAAAGTGCAATTAATGTAGATTAGTTGATCACAAAGCTTCTAATTTAATTAGATTGACAGCACTAGTAACAATTATTATATAAAAGATAATAAATAAAAAGGTGATACAAGGATAATAGTTTTCTCTTATTCACTTTGCAGTTACGGAAGACCTCAGATGTTTGTTAAATCTGTTTGTGTGTGTTTTGGTCTTTCAAACATGAATAATATTCCATAACTGGTTAATAAATGTTTAATTTTATGTAAGTATATATAATGACTTAAATAACTGAAAAAGCATTACATTTTACACCCTTTATATTTTAGTCGACTGAATCAACTGTAGATTTAGTCTAGACTATATTCTTATGATAATTAGTTGACTTAAACTAGACTAAAACTAAGAACAATTCAGATGACTAAATTATGACTAAAACAAAATTTCATTTTAGTCAAAAGACTACGACTAAGACTTAATCAAAATTTGCTGTCAAAATGAACACTGCTTCACATTCTGTGAACAATTTTGGCTAATTTTGGAATGTGTATTTAAGATAAAAAATCTTACATATTACATCAAGTCATACAGAAAAAAAAACAAAATTAACAGAGTTATGTGTATTTAAATTCATTTAATGGCAACATTCACCAAAAGGCTGAAGTTATTGGTCAGATTTGAGTTTGTATTTTCTGTTCCACCTTAAATGGCGAAGCAGTTACATTGCGGTGCCCAACTGCTGCACTATTTAAGGTACATTTTACCCTAAACAAAAGTTAAAACTAATCAACATCATTTAAATTTGAAAATTAAATAATATGTACTGCGATTTTTCACTAGCTTCAATAAGACTTTGGGCCAGAAACTGTTTGCCACAGTTGCAGTGAAAGACACATTTGAGGTCACAGAGTGGACAGATCAATTACTTGCCCTATTATAACGTTGAGCACTAAAATCCCCATGGCGCTGCTGCACAACCCCCCCACCACCCCATACACCGCCCCACAAAAACACACATATGGAGGAAGTCCCTATAGACCACCGCACAGCTGCGCACAAGTGCACACACACACAAACACACACACACTTCGAGCCGGTAGCAGGTCCCCGCCTGCTCACCTGTCACACAGACTGTAATTACACATGTGCCGAAGCCAGATCAAATGGAAAGTGATCTGTGGAATAGTTTCATTTGGAAGACGTTGTGGAGTTATTACAGAGCGAAGGATCAGTTACAGTCAAGCTCTGTCATCTTTCTGTCTGGGCTGGAGCTTTCATCTTTTGATATGTTTGAGGCCAAACCGTGACGCTAGCTGTGTGCCAAAACGACTGAGGCACAAATACACACGCACAGATATATACACAAACAAAGAAAGTGCAGAGTTCTTGGCAAACTGATTCACTTGTGAAATCCGAATTAGTCGATGCTGTCTTCAAAATGATCTGTTCAGTTGTGCTACTTATGCAACGCCCAAGTGATTGTCAGACAAGTTGGACCAGCTTTACAGACCCCCAGTATCTGGGGGAAAAAAATTATAGAATCATGAGTAGATTTTAGTTCTGTTAATTTCTGTAGTTATGTTCTGTAAAGCTTATCCATTTTTTATAATTGTTGTAGGAATCTATGTGTGATTATATAATTTTTTTCCATAATTGGAGGCCGTGATGGAATAACACCAATTCAGTGATGTTTCATGCTATAAAATACTTGATACTGGAATGGCTTCTATAGTCTAACTAGTGATAACCGTTGTTTTGTGTAGCAGGTGTTCTTGTCTCTGATGTATGTCTACTGTGTTTTTACCATTCCCGTTCAGTTTACTCATGCTCCAGTCCAGGTTTTCCACTCTGTTCCGGTTTACTTACGTCCCGTGATTTGGCCGTTGTTCCCGTTTAAAAACGGCGCTGCATTGGAGTTTCAACAGGCAGATTTCTGCTTTGTGATTGTTGTTTGTTGTGTGATATTCTGATTTTGACCTGACCTTTTGTTGTTTTGTTTAAACACTGACTTTGCCTGTCCCCTTTTGACTTTGACTGCTTCTGTAAATATTGTAAAGTTTTGTAGAGTGCCGGGTGTCGGGAGGGACTGTCGTTTGTTTCGGGATATGGGTTGTTGTGTATGTTGTTGTATAGTCAGGGAGTTTGGTTAGTTTATTTTTGTGTTTGTTTATTTGTGTCACTAGGTTAGGTAGTTGTTTATGTGTGTAGCTAGCTGGGGGTTTGGGTCACTCCTGGAGTTTGTACTGGTGTTTGTCTTTGTCCAGTTCACTTTAAAGCCCAATACACTTTCACTCTTTCACTGTTCCTCCGGACATGGTGTGGTTATCCTGACTCAACATATACCCTACCAGTTTTTTTTAATTATATAGTAACTGCTGCGATCCTAACCCTAGACAGGGTCATAACACCATGAACTTTCAGATAACACTTCATTTCCAGTTAAGTACAGTAAAGATGGGCAACTAAATTAGACATCACCAAAAAGTATCAGTTCCCAGAATGAGGGGAAAACCCAGAGCTAAAGTTGGATGCTACTGTTGCTCCATTAAAGGTGGAACCGGAAATTTTAAAACAATGCTGGTGAGGAAGCCAATGTCAGCCTCGCTGAGAAGACAGGCAGCTACTTCTCTCTAGGATTCAAGCATACTTCCAAGAAACAAATAACTGGCTCTGTAGGGATGGTATTAGCTTATGGTTTGCACCACTACTCAGTTGTAGAGACTTCTGCATCTCAAAGTTTGTTGGGAGTGATAGAGGTATGTCAGAAAACCAGAACATACAAGCCACAATTTATACACCCACACAAAATCAGATTGTGAATGACCTTAAAAGGTTCAGTTCATTTAACAAAGCTTAAAAGTTTGATTTTTCTGCTTATAGATGATTGTATTTTTATTTACAACAGTTTGTGGTCAGTTTGTGGCCTTCAGCACTGTTGCGTTTTTGGTAATGCAGAAAACCTGGTGGGATAGTAGTGAAAGTTACATTAGGCAAAAATGTCAATACACATTGTCGTTACAGCTCTACACACAATTATCGTTACAGCTCTACCAAAGTTCTATTCGCCTTTATGAAATCAGTTGGGAGGTTAGAGTCGACATTGACTTTCCAGTGTAGCCTCTTTCTGCAGACCCCCCTAGAGGCTTTGATCATTTTTAATTCATATAATTGTATAATAGATTTTCCCACATCACTCAAATCTGATTAACTAGGACACTGTCATCTCTCTGTCGTGACTCTGTGTTGAGCTCCATGAAGTCAGACGATCAGAGATAAAACAGGCAGAGCAACTGCTGAAAACTAGCTTTTAAATGTTGACTCAAAGTGTCAAGTGATGATAAATCATTGTATTAAATTCAACCTAGATCACCTCCTTAGTCATCATTTGAAAGAAAAAATTCTTGCGGTTCTGTAATCTTCTTTAAAATGTAGTGACTTACTTCTGAAACGTACTCCGCTCTCTGGCTGCACAGCCCTGCACCGGCAGTGCTGATGAGAAATAGCATTAACCAATAACATCCTTGACTGCAGGAGCTCATTTGATTTGTCGGTATTAGACTTTTTTTTATTATTTAGTATTCAGAGATTTAAGACACAAAAATGTAGCCTAAAATAAATTTTAATTGCAAAGACCTTTATACTGAACAGTTATTGTTGATCACATATGCGCACGCTTGTGATTTCAGGCTTAATATTTGTTTTTTGTCTTTGTTTACTGAAAGAGCTTTAGGTTTACAAGTTGACAGTTCCAACTAAATAATAATCACAAGATGTTAATGCTGATGGTATTAAAGAAGAGTTTTAAATGATTGAGCTGTTGGAAGTGCGAGAGTGTGATTTGATTGGATCTTTCTAGAGTTTACACTTCACTTGTGCACAGGTGAAAATAAAAAGTCATGTATTATGACAGATGATCAATCAATACTAACCAACCTGTGTAGAAGTACAAAAGTTTCAGGTAAAATAAATACTTCTGTTGTGAGTATTGGAAGTTCTTAGTACATCCTCTATCTCTCAGCTAGCGAGCTCTACTCTTTGCTTTTTGAGAGTCTTTTGGTTAAAAATGAGAAGATAAAGCTCCAGAGTCATGGACACATCTCAAAGCAGAACAGGTGTTGACCTGTAAACCCCCAATAAAATGAAATACAAAAAAAGAATTAATAACTATGTAATAAGTTAAATAACTGTGTAATAAGTAGATTTTTTTACTCAAGAATATACCTAAAAATAAACATATGCTGATTTTATGCTAAAGTGAATTTATCAATTCATTCATTCATTCATTCATTCATTCATTCATTCATCTCTTTTGTAAGCCACTTAGGTGCTGAAGCCTATCCGTGTGCTCCCTGGGCCGAGGGCAGGAAACACCATTATATGTTACAAAAATATGAAACATAAAATATAAAAATATGGTTCTTCAAGAGTTATTTTGTCATATCTAGAACCGTGAACACTCAAAGAATCATATGCATGCTTAAATGGTTCTTTGCATGCTCACATTGTTCTTCAGATTAATGAAGAATGTGTTAAATTTGTATATATCAATGAAAAATGGTTCTTCTATTGTTACAATATAAAGTTTATTACAATAGAAAACACCTTTTGGTTTTATATATGAATAAAACGATATAAAACAAATTCTTCAGTCTTCATCATCAGTCTGAAGAACGATTTCACCATGCATAGAGCCATTTACCCATGAAATACCCATCGTGGTTTCACCCAGATAAACAACAAAAACGTCACGTGTAATTGTTTTTAAGGATAATTTCATGAACAACTATTCCAGAAACATTTTTTCAGAAACATCAGCAAGTATTTGAAGCCTGTGAAGTGCTGTTCGGACTAAATATCATGTTCCACCTCCCACCCCTCCCACCTATCACAGAATCAGCCAGCACAGAGACCCTCCCTAATGAGGGTTACACTTGGAAATACACCACTGTATGAAAGGAAAAGGTGTAATGGTTTCACGTTAAACGTGACTTTAGTTTGAGTCTGTCATGCTAATATTGCTCTTGGGTTTATAACACCAGTACAAACCTTTAGTCGATATATAACCTTTACAGGCTGGGTCACATTGTATCTTCTATTGACTTTCTATTGAACATCCTTCACTCCGGCAAATTTAAAACACAGTTACTGCTTATTTGCTAAAATTAACACATTGGGGGAAGAAACTGAACATAAAATGTGGCCTGTGCAAAAAAGTATTGCACATACTTTTTATTTAGTGTTTTCTTGATGTGTTAAATTAAGCAAATACATAAGATGTGCATGAAAAGTAGCAGGAAATATGTCCTATTTAGATTTGAACTAGTCTCAGGGGAACCAAAAGTGGTTCTTTTAGGGTAGAATCTTGTTTGGCACCATTGTTTTTAAGAGTATTGTCTTTTATAGTCAATATTTTATTATGAATCCTCTGTAGTGATTAATTATTATCATTTTTAAAGGGAGCTACTACGCTGATTTGCTATTCTTACTCAGAGCTGAATCGATTGTGTGCTTTGTGTGACAAATGTGACTCATCGTCCAGAGAGCGTGAGTGTGTGTGTGTGTATGTGTGTGGAATGTTTGGGGGGCTCACCCTCAGCATAATTTCAGAGAGAAGTGTTTCCTCTTCCCCCCGGCATGTCCGACGCTTTGATCTCTGTGGAGACCTGTCAGAGACTGATCTGAGTAAAGTCCTGACAGAAAGAGGCTGTTAAGACCAAAAGAAGAACATGTCTGACATCCACGCGTTAGCATCCTCCAAGAACATTTGAGGCTTACTACAGAGCCATCGCTGTCGTTTAGCTGTACTATTCAAATGTAAAAGCTACAAGACCAGACAAGCCTAGTTCTACTGGACCGCCACCAGCTGCGTGCCGTTTATACAGGACACATGGTGTTGTCATTTTCAGCATTATCACTTTGTTTAAGTTAGAATTACTCACTAATCTAATGTCAGCTTCAGCATCACGTTACCAAACATAAGAAGAAGATGAAAGAAAAATGTTCAGTAAGTGTTCAAGTTACCTTATTTAAAGTGCCATTATTATCATAGCAGAGGCATTCAAAGGCCTATGCTGTCATCATCCTGTCTGAGATTAAGACGAGTAATTCTCAGATCTGATGCTAGAGCAGAAGAAGAGGATAAACCTTTATAGTCTATGGATTCTTTTTATAATACATTATATAATTTTGGCAATAAGAGCAAAAACATGTTTTTAGCTAACCTAGTGCTTGATGGGTTTCCTCTACGTACTCCAGTTTCCTCCCACAGTCCAAACACATGCATGTTAGGTTGATCGCTCACTCTAAACTGCTAGTAAGTGTGAGTGTGTGTGTGTTGGCCATGTGATGGACTGGTGACCGGTTCATGGTGCACCCCGCCTTCGCCTGATGATGCTGGGATTAGGTCCAGACCCCTTTATCCTGACTAGCAGGATAAAGCAGAAGGTCATGGATGGATAGTGCATTCACTTTTGAACTAGTCTTATACAGTAGTTCTGAAGTCAGCTATCTATACGCCATAAGCAAAGATGTTTTGAAAGCATTTCTGCTGTTCATTCTGCCTCCATGGCTTTCAATTCATGTTCCCCCAGTTAAAATCACAGGTCCTCCTCTTTGGAAGGAGGTGGATGTGAGTTACATGGTGTCTTACAGCACTTGTGTTTGCATCACTGCTGTTACAGCGGAATACTCATCTTCTTCCAATTACTGAACACCCTCTAACTAAATATATTGTACTACTCATATTGTATGTTCGCTGTGATCTCAATCTATATCAAAGGATCAGCTGGCGTACCAGACATAAACAATGATGGCCACTCCCTTGTTGGCGTAGAAAACAGCAGAAATAGGAGATTTTAGAACTGCAGTTCATCTGTTTCTCTGCATACGTTGTTAATGCCCTTTCACCCTATTCTTCAATGGTCAGGACCCCATAGGACCACCACAGAGCAGGTATTTTTTAGCTCAGCACTGCAGTGACAGTAATGTGGTGCTGCTGTGTTAATGTGTGTTGTGCTGGTACGAGTGGATCAGACACAGCAGACCTGCTGAAGTTTTTAAACCTACTGTCAACTCTTATCAGACACGCCTACCTTGTTGGTCCACCCTGTAGATGTAAATTTAGAGATAGTAGCTCATCTGTTGCTGCACAGTTTGTGTACGTCATTGTCTAGTCCGTGTCCCCACCAATGTCCAGCGATTATTGAATTGTCCCCACCAATAATCTGATCCCCTCCAAAAAAGCCTGATCTGTCAATATCTCATTAACCTAGAGGTGCAGAAAGGGTTAAATCACGTTCACTACTCGAGAGTCCGTAACACAAATGGTCAGTGTGATTGGCTGTGATTCCCTGCTGTCACTAGAGACTCTGTAGCTACGTTTGGTTGTTAGCAGCTCCGAAACTGGAAGGAAAGCTTTCCAGTCATATGAGACTCACTGTGCAAGACTCAGGTGCAGCGTAGGTGATACATGGGTGTTAAAAGCGAGTGACGATGGCAGCAAAGAAGAAGAGGGTGGACATAAAGAGCTGAAAGTCATTTAAAGTCAAATTCATGACTTGAGTCCATCACACAGCAGGCTAACATCGTCTGTAGCTATGAATAACATGGTTTGTAAATATAACATTATATAATTCAGAAATTAAATTATGAATTGTAATTGGGAATAGTTTAAAAGCATGTAGAAAAGCATATGTAGTATTAGGGGTGTGTTTAAAAAATCGTTTTTTCGATTCAAATCGATCTTCATTTGAATAATCCGATATCGATTCATATAAACCCGAGATCGATCTTTAAAATTAGCATTCCAGCCCGCCATGCCCCCACCCCTTTTGTCTCACATGATCAGCCATTGATAGCCATGATAAGCATGGCTGGAGCATAAGTGAAGGAGCCCCAGAACTTGAAAGCAGATGTCTGGCTACATTGTGGATTCAGAAACCAGGACGGTATATAAACATATAAACACTAATGTTTTTAGTAATGATAGGTTGAGTGTTCCTTGTACGTTTACCACATTAATTCTCTGAAAATCTCTTTTCATATTCAAACAAAACCTATTATTGTAACTGAAATATCCCTAAATGAATCGATATTGAATTGAATTGGAAATCGAATTAAATTGGGACCTTGTAGTTCGGGATGGAATTGATCCGGGAAATCAGTGGCGATACCCAGCCCTATGTAGTATATCAGTACTTTATTGTATGACCCAGCACCCAAACAATAGCTGACCATTGAAGAACAGTGTTAAGGGATGAAACAGATGGTCTGTAATGATAAACAAGTGCACTTTGAAATGAAAGCTGCTACTGTAGTGTGAATGATCTTTAATCTTTAATCACATATCCCAGTCAGAAAAAACTGACAGCAACCATAAACATCCAGGCCAAATGTGCTGCCTTTCATGTTTTGCATGTACAGCATCGCTGGTCACAGAGAGGTGATGGCGTTCACGCAGGGTTTGCTGTTCTGTTTAGAGCCAGTGCTTCACTAGAAATTCACATCAAACAAGAAAGAGAGAGAAAGATGGATGCTTTGACAGAAACTCTCTCACCCACGGAGGTCTGACCTTGCAGGGCAGTGGTGGGGCATTGTGGGATTGTGGCCACATTACAGAGGAATTCCAGCTTTGGCACAGAGAACATAAGACCAACACTCCTGTATGAGAGCGAAAGAGAGAGAGAGAAAGAGAGAGAGAGAGAGAGCATGAGAACAAGATTGGGAGAGGGGGAAGGAAGATGGAAAGCATCTCTCTCTCTGTCTTTCTTTGAGTATCTGTCTCTCAATCTGGATTTATTTATGTGTGCTGCTGCCATGTTCCGTGCAGATGCCGGCCATATTGAAGCTCAGCTCTAGCATGACGACTGCCAAGCTGTGTTGACTTCATCCACTGCTCCTCGGCCTCCTCCTCACTTTCAGAGCTTTTCGTTCAGCTCTCAGGTTTCCTGCCAAAGCTGAAAAGGTGACGGTAACCTCTGAAGGAGTTTCTACCTTGCCTCGTGGTTTTATTTATGCGTGTTATAAAAAGTCAGAAACATGTTTTTAAAGGTGCAAATCAGTAAAACTAATAACACCTACACAATTTATCCCTGACCAGGAGTACAGTCGATCAGCTGAAGCATGTTCGTTGTCTGAAGTCTGATTATATTAGCTTTGCACTGTAGCCACAAGGCAAATGTAGCTGCCGTGAACACTTAAATTGTGTTGAGTTGTTAAGGAATGGCAATTAGACTGTGGTTTCTGTGTGGTTTCTTTACTGTTTGTCTTAGAACATGGACTAAAGTGGAGTCACAGTTCAGGCTTTATTGGCGGCTGTTACTGTCCTTAGCTATGCTACAAACTTCCGCCCATTTTTATAGATAACAGTATGTGACGTGATGTCAGAAACCACATAAACAGGTGTATTTGAGTTGGCTCTTTGGAGGCAAGTGTGGTTTGTGTATGTGTTAGCCTCACTGCGCAAATGCAGGGCAAATAAAATAAAATAAACAAAGAACTTACGATACCATGCAATATCTTAACAGTGATCGACTAATGTCTAGTTCCCACTGCACAATTTTAGCCTGTTTTTTAGTCGCTGACTGTTTTTTGTAGATCGCCTTCAAAAAACTCTGCTCGGAGGCAAAATCAGCGATCCCTCGGCGCTTGCTCAGTCTTGTAGTGTAAACTGCTTAAAGACACTCGCCGAGCCATCACAGAGTGCTCGCCGCCTAATCGCAGACGCCTGGCAAACATCTAGCATGTTTAATATCTAGGCCAGTCGGCGACTGTGAGTCAACAGCAGCGTCTAGCTACAGCCAATGGGGTCACGCAGAGAGAGAACCGTGTCACCGTTCACGCAATCTCTCTGCGGCTGCGGGCGACAAATACGTTTTCATTGTTTAAATATTTACCTCTAACTCTCTCTGCTGAACAGACAGTCCCTGCTAGATAGATGAAGGCACGGGGCCAGCTAACCCTAACCCTAACCCTAACTCCTCCATATTCGTTCCTTTTTCTTCTTTCATTTGTCCCTTCAAAGTAGTGACAACTTGTGTTGCTTGTTTGTTGACATCCATTTTGGAAATAACATATAGTCTACGAGTTATTGCTATTTCTCACATACGTTTAGTTCTAACGAGAGTTTAATTTTTGTGTGTTTTCTTGTGTTTTTGGACAGCAGTCATAACACTCGAATCCGCAATTCCCCAGAGTGAAAATCGAGTGAATCGTGACCCTGTGTCGCCAATCAGTCATGTAGTGTGAAAGTCACAACAGCAGAAAGACTCGCTATTACAACACAACCAGTCATGTAGTGTGAAAGGTACAAAGACCTGCCGACTCAAAAAGTCATGTAGTGTGAACCAGGCATAACTGAAAGGGGAACAAATGATAGCTATGAGCAAAATCTCATAAGGAGTAACCTGTAAGTATCTAAATCAGATCAGGAGTTGCTTCTCATACTCACCATGTCTGGGGAAATGGGCAGGTTTGAAGAACTGAGTGACTTTAAATAGGGCCGAATTGTTATGACCAGATGACTGAGCAAGAACATCCATGAAATAACAGGGCTTCAACACCAGTTTTACTAGTTTTGGGTACATACTGACAGTCGTCCAAGCAGGGCCAAACCTAAAGCCGACATAGTGTTGGGTGCTCAAGAATCATCAACATGAGAGCAACAAAGGCTACTCTGTCTGGTCATACAGTACAAAAGCACCTACTATGGGCACATGAGTGTAAACACTGGACCTTAGATCAATAGAAGAAGGTCAGACGAGTCCCTCTGTCTATCACAGCCCGTGGACGGCCGTGTACATATGTGCCATTGACCTGGAAAAGTGATAGCACTGTAGGAAAAAGTGTTACAGCCTGGACTAGAGTCAGACCGTTGTAGAAATTAGGAGTGGGTTCTTTCCCCTGACCTCTGCCAGACCAAACACCGGACACTGTTCAAAACCAGAAAACTGCAAACGGCAAAATAACAAACAAAACAACTAAAGAAAGATAACTAACTAAACCTGAAAACAAAGCAAACAGAAATACACAAAACTACCCCTAACTCCCTACCACAAAACAGGGGGAAAGGGTAGACAAACAAAAGGCACCCGTCCCCTACATCCCACAAAGATCTTATGGGTCTTATGAGTAATAGACAGGACACTGGCTTTAGGGACGGGCAAACGCCAAAATAACAAACAAAACAACTAAAGAAAGATAACTAACTAAACCTGAAAACAAAGCAAACAGAAATACACAAAACTACCCCTAACTCCCTACCACAAAACAGGGGGAAAGGGTAGACAAACAAAAGGCACCCGTCCCCTACGTCCCACAAAGATCTTGTGGAATCTAACAAAGCTGTAACTAAATGGAGAAATGTGGTGGACGTGCCGGGCTGGTCTGGGCAGGAGTTGTTCCATTTCAGGTCAAAGGAGAGAACCCTGAATGTCTCACAAGATGGCCTCTAGACGATCTTTTATTCCACTAGGCACCTCCTATTGGTGAGTTGTGGACCTGCACACAATGTCACAGAAAAGACACACAACAACACGGCCGCCAACAAACATACAAATGGCTATTACGACCAGGGGTCGTAACAAAGAAAAAAGAGGGTCTAAGGTTTACGGCATGTCCTCTTAGAAACGTTTGAGTCTGGAATTTATGTGGACATCAGTTGGACACGTAGCTCTTACCTAAGCATGGTTACAGACCAGGTTCAGCCCTTCAGGGCAACATTATTCCCCAAAGGCAGTGGCCTCTTTCAGCAGATTAATGAAGCCTGCTACACAATGTCCAGGGAATGGGGTGAGGAATATGAATAGAATGCAAGAGGCCTGGCCTCCAAATTCCTCAGATCCCAATCTGTTCAAGTATCTGTCGGTTGACAAGAAGTTGATCCATGGCAGGTCCGGCTTACAGGACTTGAAGGATCTGCTGCTAATGTCTTGATGTCAGAAGGGCATCTTCACAGTCCCCGCTTCAGTGGGTTGGAGCTGTTCTGGCAGCATGTGGGGAACCAACTGCATATTAAGCAGGTGGTTATAATATTTTGTCTGATTGTTGTATTCAGTGCAAACCTTAAGCTTAAGGTTTATAATTCTTTAACTCAGCAGTAAGTGTGTTTCTGCTTATATATACTGAATGTATACATGATATATCATTAGAATACATAACAATAAACATTACATTAAATATTACATTAGAAATAATACAATCTTGAAGCAAAACAATAGAAAACAAGCAAAAAATGCAATGTGGTTTATGCACATGGAGCTGTTAATAAACTAAAGCTGTGTGTCATGGTGAATTGTTAAATATTGCTTTGGCAGAACATGACTCATTATAGATTAACAGCGGAAAACAACCCCCATTTCATAGTTTTAATCACCAACAGATATGCATAACTAAAATACCCCCTTATGATTGTATGGCTTTCATGGAAAATACGCTGTTTTTAATGACACATGTGCCCAAAGGAACGACAAACGTCTGAGCACAAAAACAACAGATTAATCAAAAGAATAATCATCACATGCTCTTAATTGAAAGCAGGACAATAGGAGTACACAATGGATGTCACACGCAGAGTATCTGCCCAGGATCTCTCACATAGTTGGAGAAGGATGTAACGGCAATTACAGAATCCAAATGTTATTGGCTCATCTGTTGGGTTATTATTTTCTCAGGACACTGTAGCACATCTTTTGTTTGGGTTACAGGTTTCAAATGGTGTATGTTCTCTATGTGTGTGAACGATCATGCTGTTTTTTTATTCAGTTGAGCTAAACTGGACTTTCATAATACTGAATGAAGTATTCAATCAGAATGAGTGATCAAAATATGAGGTTACACCCCCTTAGGTCAAAGTATATATAAATATAGTTGAGAGAAATAGTAAATAAGTAGTGAATGTTTCAATTTTACCTGGATTTTTGTACTGATTACGAATAAAATGCAGTCTGACCGTTATCGAAATCAGAATTATAGACAAACACAACCCAACAACTTGACTTGACTACTTTTCATGTCTTTTATTGAGCACATTGAGTAACATTCACATTGCTGGCTAGAAAAAAGTTAGTGAACCAAAAGTGGAACATTTTAGCACAAATGCACAACACTGCACACCAACACCAAAACCTCAGCTCAGCTGTGAAGCATGATGGAGGGAGCATCATGGTGGTTTGGGGCTGTTTTGCTATCTCAGGGCCTGGATGCCTTGCAAATATTGAGGAAATAATACATTCAAATGTTTATTTTAAAGGAGAATGTAAGGACAGCAGTCCATGACCTCAAACTAAAGAAACAATACAACGACTCTAGTGAATCAACTAAAGAACAGTTGAAAATAAAGATGATTTGTTTTAGAATGGCCAAGTCCTGACCGATGTTGTATATGAGCTGAAGAGGGCTGTGCAGGCACGGCATCCCAGAAACACTAATAAACTGAAACACATCTGCAGAGGAATGGTCCAAAATTCCTCCTCAATCTTATTTGCAGCCTCAGTTTGCTGGAGGTCATTGCTGCTAAAAGGGGTTTCACAGATTCAAGGGTTCACTAGCCTGCACTGTGGATGTTACTCAAAGTGCTCAATGGGAAAATATTTCCTATTTTTAATTGTGCTGTTGATTGTGTCTATAAGTGTGACATGGATGACAATCCCACCACATTTTATTAGTAATCAGTGCAGAAATCCAGGTAGTTCCAAAGTCTTCACCTACTTTTTAATTTTTCTGGGCACATTATCCACAATTACTGTTGCTGTCTAAACTTTTGGATATGACTGTAAATGCAGTATTTCATGCCAGCTTTGGGAGTTGGAGACAATCAGATTGTAGAGACAAAATGAGGCTGAAAAATCAAAATAAGTAAATAAATATGCTGCCATAACATCAACAACAAACATGTCTTGTTAAGAACAAGAACATACGGCTGAACTTAACAATGGCAAACCACCTGCAGAGCACAGAGAACTGAAGATTACTCTCAGTCATAAAGAAAGAACACTCGGCAGGATGTAGGCAGACATGTGGAAAAGACCATAAAGATAAGAATACACCAGCATGACCTCTGAAGATTTACTGCAAATCATGAAAATCATGAAAATCACTAGAAAGCCTTGAGAAGCTCAGGATATAGAGCTCAGAGAAGAATTCTTGGACAGTCCTGATGATGAATGACAAGAAGATTAACCTTTACCAGAGTGATAGAATTAAGAAAATGTGCATAGAGCGGCTCCAAATAATCCAGTGACTGTTACGTTTTTTCTAATGGGAATGTTTCTATGTGTATTAGAAAGTCCTGAGTCAGTCCTGGGTTGGCAGTGTAGCGACCCAGCCAGGTACCAGATAAAGTTTCCGATATCTAAAGAATTAAATATTAGCTGGGTCTTCTATTTTATATGGCTAGGTAGAGGTGGTATCTAATACGTATCCTATTAATTTCTAACTGAATCAACATTTAAACCTATATCAACAAAACCATACACAAATTAGACACTTAAATATTTAGACACTTAAATATTCACTCAAATATTCATGTATATGTCCCTCTCTCTCGCTCGTTCTCTCTTTCATTCTATCTCTATCTCCAGAGGTGTCAAGTAATGAAGTACAAATACTGCATTACCTTACTTAAGTAGAAATTTTAGTTATTTATACTTTACTGGAGTAATTATTTTTCAGCTGACTTTTTACTTCTACTCCTTACATTTACACTCCATTATCAGTACTTTCTACTCCTTACATTTACACTCCATTATCAGTACTTTCTACTCCTTACATTTACACTCCATTATCAATACTTTCTACTACTTACATTTACACTCCATTATCTGTACCTTCTACTCCTTACATTTACACTCCATTATCAGTACTTTCTACTCCTTACATTTACACTCCATTATCAGTACTTTCTACTCCTTACATTTACACTCCATTATCAGTACTTTCTACTCCTTACATTTACACTCCATTATCTGTACTTTCTACTCCTTATATTTACACTCCATTATCTGTACTTTCTACTCCTTACATTTAAACTCCATTATCTGTACTTTCTACTCCTTACATTTACACTCCATTATCTGTACTTTCTACTCCTTACATTACACTCCATTATCAGTACTTTCTACTCCTTACATTTACACTCCATTATCAGTACTTTCTACTCCTTACATTTACACTCCATTATCAGCACTTTCTACTCCTTACATTTACACTCCATTATCAGTACTTTCTACTCCTTACATTTACACTCCATTATCTGTACTTTCTACTCCTTACATTTACACTCCATTATCAGTACTTTCTACTCCTTACATTACACTCCATTATCAGTACTTTCTACTCCTTACATTTACACTCCATTATCAGTACTTTCTACTCCTTACATTTACACTCCATTATCTGTACTTTCTACTCCTTATATTTACACTCCATTATCTGTACTTTCTACTCCTTACATTTACACTCCATTATCTGTACTTTCTACTCCTTACATTTACACTCCATTATCTGTACTTTCTACTCCTTACATTACACTCCATTATCAGTACTTTCTACTCCTTACATTACACTCCATTATCAGTACTTTCTACTCCTTATATTTACACTCCATTATCTGTACTTTCTACTCCTTACATTTACACTCCATTATCAGTACTTTCTACTCCTTACATTTACACTCCATTATCTGTACTTTCTACTCCTTACATTACACTCCATTATCAGTACTTTCTACTCCTTACATTACACTCCATTATCAGTACTTTCTACTCCTTACATTTACTCTCCATTATCAGTACTTTCTACTCCTTACATTTACTCTCCATTATCAGTACTTTCTACTCCTTACATTTACACTCCATTATCTGTACTTTCTACTCCTTACATTACACTCCATTATCAGTACTTTCTACTCCTTACATTACACTCCATTATCAGTACTTTCTACTCCTTACATTTACTCTCCATTATCAGTACTTTCTACTCCTTACATTTACTCTCCATTATCAGTATTTTCTACTCCTTTACATTCCAGTAAAGGTTATTGATAACATGTTTAACTTTTTTCACCATCACAATACTTATAGACCCCTGTGTTGTGACCTAAGCTTTTATCCTTAATAGCATTTTTTTCCTTACATTACTTTTACTTTTATACTTTAAGTAGTTTTGAAAGCAGTACTTTTACTGGAGTAAAAAGCTTCAACTTCTACAGAAGTATTTTTAAATCATGGTATCAATACTACTACCTGAAAAATGAATGTGAATAATTTTGACACCTTTGTCTATCTCTCTCTCTCGTCTATCTCGCTCGTCTATATATATATATATATATATATATATATATATATATATATATATATATATATATATATATATATATATATATATATGTAGTAGTGAAAATAAAATACATTAAATGTTGCAGCAGTTACATTCAGGCACCTGTACAATTATACAAAAAATAATAAGAAATTACTGATGCTTTAGTTAAGGTGGAACTAAAACTATTGCATAAGAAGAATAAACTTCAGCTTTACTTGCACTCTTCCACAATTGTGAGATTCATTCACACCCAGCATGCACTGCTGTAAAATAAACAAGTAAATAAATGAATAAATAATTAAATAGCAGGTTTTTACAAACTTTCACACTAATAATCTTTACTAGCTAGGCTTCTCTCTTTGCTTACTATAAAATATTATATCACCATGTTGTTTGCTTTCTTCAAATCAAAATCTTTTGATTTACATAATCTGAAAAATCCATTTACTTCCATTTTAGAGATATGATTCTATGCAAAACTCTATTCTTTGCAAAAGGCCAACTTACATGGTTGTGTTGACTGAAGAAAAAGTTAACACATTCCCCACTAAGACTACACTTCAGCACATTAACATACTGGTTGGAAAAAGTGGACAGCTCAAAAGTTACTGCATGTTATTGTTTCATTTTTTCCGATATTGTAAAATCAGCTACGGATATTGTGCACAAAAAGCTTCTACACGGAATAAGCTTATCTACAAATACCCTGTCTATTCAAAGCATTGTGAAAAAGCAGTGAGGCAGCAGTGAGGCAGCAGTGAGGCAGCATTCTCACTGTAGCTTTTATTAGAAGCCTTCTGGTAAAAGCGCTTTAAGCACATCCTGATTCTGAAAGGGGCACCAGAGAGGCTTTGATTAGTGACCACAGACATAGTTAACGCACCGTGACCTCTCTGTCTCTCTCCCTCTCTCTCCCTCTCTCTCCCTCTCTCTCTTCTCTCGTTTCTAAGCCAAACTGGTAAATCCCTCCTGTCTCCGAGAGCGGTGTTCCAGAGCCTGGCCCCTGCCTATCCGGAATCTGGGAAAAGAAAAAGAAGGAGGATGGAGGAGTGAGGAGGGAAGAGGAGAGGAGAGAGAGGGCAAGAGCAGGGTTTGTGGGCCATAGCAGCCCGGATTACGCAGATCAGAGGGGTGATACCGTGGAAACCTCCATGGAAACGCAACAGGAGAGGAAATCCCCTAAACAAGAGCTTAATTAGAGACTCTGGTGGTGGGCCAAAATCACTTAATCATGACTTTATGAGAAAGAGAGACAGACAGGCAGACAGACAGAGGCACATAAAACATTCAGGCCTGGAGAAGCCGGCAGATGCCGAGACAGCCTGCTATGCACTATATAAACACTACATAGCCAGAAGTACTCTCCTTATTATTGAGTTCAATATTATTCATTCAATATTGAGTTTTTATCAGTATATTATTGAGTTCAGTTGCTTCAGCCACACCCACTGATGGTGTACAGGTGTATGAAATCAAGCACATAACCATGTAAGTCACCATAGACAAACATTGGCAGTAGAAGTCAGTATGTGAAATTTCTGCCTCGCTAGATCTGCAACAGTAAGTGCTGTTATTGTGAAATAGAAGCATCTAGGAACAAAACCAGCTTTCAGTGGTAAAACACTGAAATTGCCACCAAGTACTGAAACCTGTAGGATGTAAACGTAACCTGACATGCCTGTTGCATCCTTCACTATTCACTACACTACTGACTTCCAAACAAGAGTTTTTTTAATCCCGACACAATTCGTCCCACTCCTACCCCAAAAATGCCAACATTTGTTCCACTCCCACTTGCAATGTAGACGTCCTGGCCTGCTCCCGTCCACAATCCCATATGAGGGTAAATATCCAATATGTGACATGTATTCACAAATGAATGATTTCTCCTGTAATAATCACGACTGAAAATGACAGCCATAGACTTGCCTTTATTTGTCTTTAGACCACTTTCCACAGCTGTGACTGATGGACATCTTGGGCTAGGTTTATACTTTACGCATTGTAAGTACTGAGCACCAGATATAATGCATATGCTGTTATGCATGCTGTGTATCCCAGGGAGTCACATGGGAGTGCACACCAACTGCTTCCAGAAGCAACATCAGCACAAGAACTGTGTGTTGGGAGCTTCTTAAAATGGGTTTCTAAGTAGCTGCATACATGTGCAGTGCCTGTAAAGTCAGCTGGAGTCATGTAAAGCTTGCTGTCACTGGACAATAGAGCAGTGAAAATCTGCATCATCTGGTAGTCTGACGGATTCATTTTTTTGGTTGGATTTTGTGGATGCCAAAAGAACACTACCCACTAGGCTGCGTAATGATGACAGGACTGTTTGGTGGAGGAGGGATAATGGTCTGAGACTGTTGTTCAGGGTTTGAACTGGAAGATGAACACTAACACTAAAGCATTGTTCCAAGTTCGTGGCAGCAGTTTTGCAAACCCTTTGCCTGTTCCAGCCTGTTCTGTGCCCTGGTGCACAAAACAAGCTCCATAAAAACATAAAAAAACTCCAGTGTCCTTGCAAAGAGCCCTGACCTCAGCACCACTGAACACATTTGGGAGGACTGGAACATAAAGAGTCAGGCTATTAACTAAATAGTTCCAAGTTTCCACAGACACTCTCTATAATCTTATGGAAAGCTTTATATTTCCAACAAACGTACATAGGTGTGTCAGGTGTCCACATACTTTTGGCCATATGGTGTACATCTACCGCAGCCGTGTAACCATAGTTTAACCCCTTTCTTCATATTCATATATTCCATATATAACCATATTCAACAGTTTTCATCATTAAAAGGTGTAATTTAAAGTTGTGAAGAACAGTTTTAGGATTCGAAGGGTCCTTTTTTATAGTTCTATTGTCTATAAAACTCTTCAAAATCTGTTTTTAAGCCTTTCAGTGCTGCTTTCAGGACATTTCTAGACTTTCACTTGCATGTAAAGAATTATCTCATCACATTCCTTGGAACATTACAGAAGTAAAGCAAGGTGTCCCAAAACTTTTGACAGGCCATGTGTCTCCACTTTGTCACAGACACCTTCGCTCAGTATACAGAACCAACTGCAGCTGGGACCGTGTGTTTTAGCCACCTGCAGAGTTGGTTGAGCTGGGACGTAACTCACCCCTTCAGGCTTTGCACTAACCGGGGTTGGGTGGTCAGTGTTTGTTTTGGCTCCCAGAACACACGTTTGAGTTGAAGACATCAGAGAGGGTGTTTAAAAGCCCATCTGTGGGCCAGCAGCAGAGGTCGTGCACATGCATACACACACTCACAGGCTTCTTTTTTATATACTGTCAGACTGTGAATGTGTTGTATATGTAAGTGTTTACAGTAGTGTTCAATTCAAAGACCAGCCCACATCTATTTATTACTTTCTGCTTCTCTTCTCAGGTGACTCCAAACACATTCACTGATGTTAAGGTCTGCACAGTGTGGTAAGTCCTCCATTCACCTTCTCAGTGAAGCCTTCTTAACCGCTACACATCCTTTCAGATCCATAGCGTTGAGCAGTTTGTCTTCTTACAGGGGAGAGATGGACAAAAACACCTGTGCATGTTTTCAGACCTGAACATCTGGACGCTCTGCAAAGGTCCAGGTTTTTTAACCCAGATTCTGCTAGAATTCATACCACTTCCACCTATTCCTACCTGAATCGTCAACATTCGTCCTGCCCCCCACCAACAATGTAGATGGTGCAGCCTGCTCTCACCCACAAGCCTGTATGAGCGTGACATCCAATATTTAACAAACTCTATTCACAAATAAGTGATTTTCCATAGTTCATATTTTTATACACATAGTTTCATACATATAACTAGGTAATTACATAACAGTCAACAAAACCAAAGCAGTTTGACACGAAACAGAAGCTTAAGATTTCCTCATTTGTCCACACAGAAGGTGCCAACTTCAGAGGGACTTTGATATGGACAAGGGCGCAATTACGTTTATTCATGTTACCTGTTGTCCCATCTGGCCGCAGTTACCCCTTATCAACTAGGTCTGCTTGATTAGCCTACAATTCCTGTGTGAAGCACTCCAATTGTCTCTATTCACACTATCTTCTGGTTTACTAACAAAAATAAATACATACATACAAATATTAACCAAACAAATAAAAAATATATCTGAAGCTAGAGTGAAGCCTGTGAATTTCTTCTCTCTCTCTAAGATGAAGCTTTAGGTGCTGTTTGTCTGATGGTTACAGTTTTGTTGGGCTACCAGGTCTTGCACAGTTGTTAAGAGTCACTATTAATAAGAGTTTTTATTCTTATTGTCTTATATCTGGTTCTCTTAGAAATATCTTAGTTACTCACACTGAGCTTTGACAGGGAATTAGACAAATGAAAATTGGCCTCTGAGTTTTGCATAGTAATATCTATCTATCTATCTATCTATCTATCTATCTATCTATCTATCTATCTATCTATCTATCTATCTATCTATATATCTATCTATCTATCTATCTATCTATCTATCTATCTATCTGCACTGTGAATTAGCAGTAAAATAATGGCAGCAGTGATGCCAGCACTTACTGTTATTTAACAGTATTTTAACAGTATTGTACTGTAAATTGAATTACAGTATATGACAGTAAAATAACTGTGTATTTATGGTATTAACCAACTAGCCAGCCAGCTAGCTAGCTAGTTTACACTGTTCAAGCTACAGTTTCTTGGTTAAAATGAAACAAACGTAACTAACAACATTAAAAGCTTAACTTTAAAAGTTCAACAATTATGCTGACAAAACAGTATCGGACACTGCAAACATTAGGAGACGCGATGTTAACAGCTACCTTTCACTTAAGTTTCATGGGCACCGCCGGACATAGAGGGATGATGGCACATATTTCCAAATACTGTATTATACTGATAAATTACAGTTATCTGCTGTTATTGGGAAACTGACTGCATTACTGTTAATTTACATACAATGAGTGATAATTTAACAGTATTTTACAAATATTATAGAATACAGTAAACGTACAAGTTTAATACATTACAAATATTTTACAATTGTTATAAAATAA